>CM060909.1:1053306520-1053927955 GCA_030737875.1 Allium sativum | reverse complement strand
CAATTGAATGTACCGGGTGCAAAACAATCCGGATTTTAGCGAAACCAAAAATAATAGGATCTAATTATGAATATCTTTCCAACGAATCCGAGAAATCGAAATTTCATAGCGGGAATCAAAAGATATGTCCAGTTGAAAATTCTAAATAGTCGCTATGGAATTCAGGCCCTTAAAAATGGGAATTTTACAAACGACCTCGGATTTCAACGAAACCACTTTTGTTGGGTCCGTGATGTAAAGTTATTGCTAGATTCCAAATTTCATAATTTTTCGAATCAATATGTGAGCGTGGCAAAGGAAAACGCGTTTGACCAGTTTTAGTTGATTTTAATCGACTGGAAAATGGCCATTTTTCCAACGGTCTCGAAATTCGACGAAACTAGTATTGTTAGGACCATATCGTCAATACGAAGCTAGAAAATATTTTTCTGGAATTTTTCTAGTTAGTATGTGACCCCGGTAAATTGAAATGCACGTTTAAATTCAATATATAGAGTTATATGTTGATTTTAACGGAAACTGATCGAAATGGTCGAATCAGCTTACGATACATATCCCATATTGTTCGGAATGGGGGTAAAACGCTATAGACGACAGGCGGTGGGCCTCGTTTAGAGGTCGTATGAAAAAGTCAACTTTTAGAAATTAAATAATAATAATAAAAAAATTCTCTCTCTCCCCTTCAAAACCTCTGCCCCCCCCTCAAAATCGATTCAACAGAAACTAAAAAAAAAAGAAAAAGAAAAAAGGGCGTTGATCCCTCGCGATGCTCCTCAGACCGCCGCACCCACGCGCTCCGCCACCTCGCACCGCCTACGTTGCCCCCTCCCCCTCTTCCAGTCAGCCGCTCCTCCAAGCCCTCCTCTCTCTGTTCAAAGGTCCAGACCCTCCCTAAAACGCCTGGAAGCGCCGCCACCACTGCAGAGGTCCACCGCCGGCCTGTAGCGCCTACTCCGCCACCGCTTTGACCTGCTGCGCAAGCCCCCCCCCTCCCGCTGACCGCCAAATGCAGACCACTTCCCCCTTCTTTATACAGTAAGTTTTTATTTTATTTTTTTCTCGGTATTCATTTTATTTTATTTTTGTTTTTTTGGTTAAAATATTTAATTAAAGCCTGATTTATATATGAAAATAGAAAAGATTAGATTTTTAACAAGAAGTTAAAGCGATAAAAATCCGATTTTTAACATGAAATTAAAGAGATAAAAATCCGATTTTTAACATGAAGTTAAAGTGATAAAAATTCGATTTTTATATATTGAATAGCGAAGTAAAAATTCGATTTTTATATATTGAATAGCGAAGTAAAAATTTGATTTTTATATATTGAATAGCATAGTAAAAATTCGATTTTTATATATTGAATAGCGAAGTAAAAATTCGATTTTTATATGTTGAATAGCATAGTACAAATTCGATTTTTATATATTGAATAGCATAGTAAAAATTCGATTTTTATATATTGAATAGCGAAGTAAAAATTCGATTTTTATATATTGAATAGCGAAGTAAAAATTCGATTTTTATATATTGAATAGCGTAGTAAAAATTCGATTTTTATATATTGAATAGCATTAAATATTCGATTTTTATATATTGAATAGCATAGTAAAAATTCGATTTTTATATATTGAATAGCATAGTAAAAATTCGATTTTTATATATTGAATAGCGAAGTAAAAATTCTATTTTTATATATTGAATAGCGAAGTAAAAATTCGATTTTTATATATTGAATAGCGAAGTAAAAATTCGATTTTTATATATTGAATAGCATAGTAAAAATTCGATTTTTATATATTGAATAGCGAAGTAAAAATTCGATTTTTATATGTTGAATAGTATAGTAAAAATTCGATTTTTATATATTGAATAGCATAGTAAAAATTCGATTTTTATATATTGAATAGCGAAGTAAAAATTCGATTTTTATATATTGAATAACGAAGTAAAAATTCGATTTTTATATATTGAATAGCGTAGTAAAAATTCGATTTTTATATATTGAATAGCATAGTAAAAATTCGGTTTTTATATATTGAATACCATAGTAAAAATTCGATTTTTATATATTGAATAGCATAGTAAAAATTCGATTTTTATATATTGAATAGCATAGTAAAAATTCGATTTTTATATATTGAATAGCGAAGTAAAAATTCGATTTTTACATATGTAGTGGCTACGGGCAACGAAAGTGACGAAAGGCGAGAACGGTGAAGATTTCTATAAATGAAGTGTCGTGAAGTTGGGATAGCTATCGGTGAGAACTTCTCACTCTTCAATTTCTTTTTCTAGTTATATATATACTAGGATGCAGACGGTGCTTAGCAGCACCCGACACCCGTCATCCACAGACCATGGATGGCTTGTTTGTTTAATTGTTTGGTTGTGTAGTTGGTTAGATTATTTGGTTTGGAATTGAATTGTTTGGTGAAATGAAATTGATTTGATTGATGCGTGAATGGCGTGGGCCTTCACTAGACCGGGGATAAGGCTAGGCCTTGTCCCGTTTCTAGTATCATGCTGTTATGCCGCCGAAATTTTCTAAAAATAAGTTAGAAAAATAAAGGTAACGTTTTATTTAATAAATGAACCGAATAGAATATTCATAGGTTGAATAAAATAGTTTGATCGTTAAAAATATAATTTTTAACGTGAATGTGAATAAATAAATATTCATTTACAAACTGGACGGTTTGTTTATGTACACCTATTTGAAGGTCATTGATTGGGACGATAAATTTTACACATCGCCCAACTGCACAAATAAAATCTGTGTTTGATTGTTTGAAACCCCACATGGGTATTGGGATGATATTTGACGTATACTAATCCCGATTGTTTAGTTGTATGTCGATCGATTGATTGACAGGCTGCTATAAGCGTTGAATATTTATATTCGATGCTTATACAGTGTAGAATGCACTTTGGATGATGGTTGATTATTCATCATTGTTATTGTATACATGCGTTGTAGAAAACCCATATAATTAACATTATATAGTAATTGATTGGGCCTCATTCCAGTTTTGAAATAGAAATATTTGAAATAGAAATATTTGAAATAAAATATTTGAATAGAAATATTAGAAATAGAAATATTTGAATAGAAATATTTGAAAAAGAAATATCTGAAGTAGAATATTTGAAAATAAAAATATATGAAGCCGTGTTGATTAGACTGACGCCATTTTGACGTGAACGATATTTATATCGATTTTATTCATTTTATAATGAATATCGAAAGTGATTTCAAAATCTGATGAATTGAATATAAACGAATTCGAATTGAAATTGAATATAAATGAATTCTAATTGAAATTGAATATAAATGAATTCAAATTAAAATTGAATATAAATGAATTCGAATTGAAATTGAATTGAAATCGATTTGAAATGAATTTAAAATGAATTTAAATTGGAATATTCAATTTTGATTTGAAATTGAATATGAAGTTGAAACCGTTTTGAAAATGAATTTAAAACGATTTATAAAGCACATTTTGAATTGAAATCGACGAAGTATAAATTATATATATTATATATATAATATAATGTCCTGAATAGAACGCGCCGCGCCGCGGCAGTTCGCGAATTTCGACCATTGACTTCGAACGGACATTGCGGGAGATCCGACCGTCGGATTCTCCTAAAACCGGAACCGTTGGGTTCGTATGGAAAAGAGCTTTCTAACGAATATTAGAAATTTGAAATATAACGGTTGGATTTGGAATTATGTCCAAATCAAATTTGAAAATGGTCGTTGTAAGTGCAGTTCGATGGCCGCTGATGGAAATCGACTGTACGGGCCTTGATAAAATTATTAAAAATAGTAATAATTTGTGTAAAATCATAAGAAATGATTTAGAAAGAATTGGGATGAAAGACTCCATATTTGAAAAGATAAAAATAGATTTTTATCGAAATGAACTAGTTTTGAACTAGAATTATAATTCTATTTAGTTTTAAATAAATAAATTGAATTTGAAATGGTTTTGAAAATAACCAAAATTTCCAATGATTGCATTGGAATGGATTTGAATCGAAATTGTCTTCGGAATATTTCGATGTTGGATTTCGTGATTATACAGATGTTGTTATGGAAATTTGAAAGATATAGATATATGTATCGTTATTTCCAATACGATATTTGTTAGTCGTAGAATTTGATATTGAATATAAGACAGTATATTTTCTATTCAGAGCCTTGTATTTAATATCAAATGTGATTTGGGTTTGTCGTGAATGGTGTCTTCATTAACACTGTTCTTGAACCCAGTTAAGAAAAGATTAAATCTTTTTCTTTAGATTTAATGAAGTGTACCAATTAAATAATATTCAATTGGAATTGAATTGATATTGATTTTTGGGTTTATCGTGGACAGTGTTTTAAATAACACTCGTTCTTTAACCCGATAATTAATGGAATGTGATTTTGGGTTTATCGTGAGATGTGTTTTAAATGACACTGATTCTTTAACCCAGTTAACGATTAAAACTAAGTGGAGTTTTAATGAATCTTTAATTAGATTGAAATGATCGAGAATGGAGTATCACCAGTTTTGCTCCAGGCGATAGTTAAATCTTTAATTAGATTTGAACGTGAAATGGTAATTGAATTTACCGATAACACCATGGTGTTAGATATGAAGTATTACCAGTTTTACTTCATGGGATGAATAGGTTGGGATTGGGAAATTAAAACAAATGGTTACTTCGGTAAGGTTCGTTAATCCTGGCTAGTTGAATCGAAATTCAAAAGAAGATTAGAGAATAAATTCAAGGAATTTATCTTGGATAAAATTAATGGGAACGTTTCCCTATGAATGTGAAATTTAGAAACTAACTGTCGGTTAGCCAAGTAGAATGGTTTTCTGGATATTGATCTGGTGTTGGTTTCGGCCTTCGGGGTTAATATTTGGGAAATTATTCTCTAGATTAATTTACGGTTAGTGACTGATGAATTGGAATGAGGCGTATGTTGTGTTTGTGTAACACTTATTTAAAATATACGCGAGTTATTCAGAAAGACCGGGTTTATCCCATTCTGAATAACTGATACGACGATAAGTCGAAGATGAAGACGGTGGCCGAAGACCGGAAGTCTTCACATCGTTTGGATGATTACTGATGATCTTGATTGGGCTGTACACCCAAGAGGAGGGAATCAATCGGTGGTCGTCCAGATGTGTTTGGAGATCGATGGATATGCGAGGAAAGTGCCTCTGGTTTCGTTCAGACACAGAACGGACTTGTAAATTGACTGTGTGTCTGACATTGGATTTCATTCTGTGTGACTGATATCGGTTGCATAGAGTGGTTTGCCTGTGTGGCATGCTAAGATGCAATTGATCGAGGCTTCTGTTGAAAAGCAAAGTCTTGTGATGATGATCAAAGCACAGCCTGTGTGGCACAGCTTTGTGTAACGTGAATTCGCGAGCCTCACACCCCGGTTGTGAACCAAAAACGGGAAATGGACCTCAGGGAGGGCATGCGTTTCTTTCTAGCTAGGGTGGTGTCAGTGACCTACCAGCCCTGACATTTATATACTTTTCACCTGTGTGGTTGTTGCTGTTGCGAGGCGCCTCGGTTAGATCGGACGATTCGGGTCCAATGGAGCCATTCGTTGGCTCATTTACGCCCCAAAGGGCGGGGAAACGCAGTGCTCAGGCATTTTAATCCACATCGGTGGACCGGCCCTGACGATCCAAGGGCCCACCTGTGTCTGGGTCCTGAGACACGGGCTAGAGCGTCTCAAATCGGTTGAGGACTATCTTTTGCCTCGGTTCATAGATGGAAACCCAATTTCCAAATACGTGACTTTGCGATTTTGATTGTATAACCTATATATGGCGACATAGTGGTATGGAGCATTCATGCCGCCTATGATTGATACTTATGATTTGAAGTTAATTTATACACTATGCACTTATAATAGTATCAAATGATTTGTTTTAAACGTATCAAGCATTCTTTGGCTGTTATAAGGGAAAACCCTATCCCCCGGCTTGCGTTGCATTGTGTGATAGGACCTGGGTCTTATAACAGCTTCATTTTTCTTTATTTAGCATTGCGCTATTGTTTTATGCACTGGTATTCTTGGGAGGAAACCCGTTCCGTGTTATACAGCGTGGTCCCTTGATTTACCTAACTTTAAAAATAAAGATTACTGTTTTTAGTTCTCACACCAGTCCCATGACTGACCTGGAGTTTATTGTTTTAACCTAAACTCTGAGTGCCCTTATTTTAACACGGGCAGCTAGTAGTTTTGGTTTTGTAGATTTATATTCACAGGATCCTGGTTTACAGCTGGAATGATATCCGGAAAGCTTTGTATCCGTATATCTCTTCTAGCTGTGTATTGTATTATTTTCCGCTGCGATGTATTTAAATGTAATTTAAATCTCTGATATTTCTGTGTAATATTTATTTTTTTTATACTCTGTATGTTCTTGTAATCTGATGCATTGTTGTAATATACAATTGAAATGTTCTTCCGTCTGCGTTCTGTTGTGGCTTGTTTTCGAACTATCCGCTCTTTCCTTTACGGGGAAGTTACGGGTTTTCACAGTTGGTATCAGAGCTTTTGTTTACAAAGCTCAGAGAACAGGACACATTAGAACCATACGAAAGAATTCATCAGATATTGGACTAGTAATATCCAACGAGAATGACTCGTTAGAGATGGGATCAGTAGTATCCTAGAACGAGTGTGAAGGGTATATTTTTAAAGTGAAAACAAATTTTGTTTTGAAAATCTAAATCAATTATTCGTATTTGATTATTTATTTGTATTGATTTGGACAGTCCAGTATATAAAGATTTTGCATATACGCCTTGCAAACGTGTATTTGAAGTTTTAATATACTGGATAGATATAGAATTACACTCGAATCGCCCGGAGATGATTTTGATGGTTGAGCTCCATCATTAGAATTTATGTTCGAGTGACGAAAGTGGGATTTCTATATATTTCCAATTGACTTGTGTGAGAACCAAAGCTATATAGGATTTATTGTTGTGATTTGGCATCAAAAATGTGATTTTTGACTATGTATCAAAGTTATGAATTTCAAAAGCTAATCAACTAATTGATTGATGGTTGTGTTGTTGAGTATTGGTTGATTAATTAAAATTTGTATTATATAGCCAATTTGATCAAATATTGACTTGTATTGAAAATTGGTCGCATTTGCTTGCATATACATCTACTTACATTGAACAGGTCATAGCAAGGAGGCTAGAGCAAGGAATAAAATTTGTTTGCCCGACAAATAGGTACATGTTTACTATAATTTACTGTTTTGTTTGGGTGATGATGATTTTATGAGCCTATTGGCTAGCCGCTTGGCTTTTTCTTTTTCTTTTTGAGATCAAAAGGCCTATATGGCAATTTTGGGATTTTCCCGTAGCTCCCGGTGCAGGGGAGGTTATGGCGAAATTTTTCGAAAATTCCGGGTGTTAGCCAAATTTTTGAAAAATTTGAAAATTCTCAGAAACTGAAAAGGTGGAGAATGGAAGCAAGATCGAACGTAGAGTTGATTAATCAAACCACTTTCGACTTTGTTCCTTTTCGGGGACGAAAAGTTTTAAGTGGGGGAGATTGTAACAACCCGAAAATTTGGGCCAGTTTAAAATTTTTATTTTGGCAATTTTAGCGAATTTTGATTATTTAAAATGAATTATTTTAAATAATATCGACGAGAAAATTTCTTTTGAATAAAATTCAATCGTATATAGTTATATAGATCGACGTTAGAATATAAATAATTATATATAATTATAAAAGGAATTGAAAATGGCGCGGTAGTTCGATAATTCGATTTCAAACTTCAATTAAATGTACCGGGTGCAAAACAATCCGGATTTTAGCGAAACCAAAAATAATAGGATCTAATTGTGAATATCTTTCCAACGAATCCGAGAAATCGAAAGATATGTCCAGTTGAAAATTTTAAATAGTCGCTATGGAATTCAGGCCCTTAAAAATGGGAATTTTGCAAACGACCTCGGATTTCGACGAAACCACTTTTGTTGGGTCCGTGATGTAAAGTTATTGCTAGATTCCAAATTTCATAATTTTTCGAATCAATATGTGAGCGTGGCAAAGGAAAACGTGTTTGACCAGTTTCAGTTGATTTTAATCGACTGGAAAATGGCCATTTTTCCAACGGTCTCGAAATTCGACGAAACTAGTTTTGTTAGGACCGTATCGTCAATACGAAGCTAGAAAATATTTTTCTGGAATTTTTCTAGTTAGTATGTGACCCCGGTAAATTGAAATGCGCGTTCAAATTCAATATATAGAGTTATATGTTGATTTTAACGGAAACCGATCGAAATGGTCGAATCAGCTTACGATACATATCCCATTGTGTTCGGAATAGGGGTAAAACGCTACAGACGACAGGCGGTGGGCCTCGTTTAGAGGTCGTATGAAAAAGTCAACTTTTAGAAATTAAATAATAATAAAAAATCTCTCTCTCCCCTTCAAAACCTATGCCCCCCCCCCTCAAAATCGATTCAACAGAAACTAAAAAAAAAAGGGCGTTGACCCCTCGCGATGCTCCTTAGACCGCCGCACCCACGCGCTCCGCCACCTCGCACCGCTTACGTTGCCCCCTCCCCCTCTTCCAGTCAGCCGCTCCTCCAAGCCCTCCTCTTTCTGTTCAAAGGTCCAGACCTCCCCTAAAACGCCTGGTAGCGCCGCCACCACTGCAGAGGTCCACCGCCGGCCTGTAGCGCCTCCTCCGCCACCGCCTTGACCTGCTGCGCAAGCTCCCCCCCTCCCCCCCCCCGCTGACCGCCAAATGCAGACCACTTCCCCCTTCTTTATACAGTAAGTTTTTATTTTATTTTATTTCTCCTTATTCATTTTATTTTATTTTTGTTCTTTTGGTTAAAATCTTTAATTAAAGCCTGATTTATATATGAAAATAGAAAAGATTAGATTTTTAACATGAAGTTAAAGCGATAAAAATCCGATTTTTAACATGAAATTAAAGCGATAAAATTCCAATTTTTAACATGAAGTTAAAGTGATAAAAATTCGATTTTTATATATTGAATAGCGAAGTAAAAATTCGATTTTTATATATTGAATATCGAAGTAAAAATTCGATTTTTATATATTGAATAGCATAGTAAAAATTCGATTTTTATATATTGAATAGCGAAGTGAAAATTCGATTTTTATATATTGAATAGCATAGTAAAAATTCGATTTTTATATATTGAATAGCATAGTAAAAATTCGATTTTTATATATTGAATAGCATAGTAAAAATTCAATTTTTATATATTGAATAGCGAAGTAAAAATTCGATTTTTATATATTGAATAGCGAAGTAAAAATTCGATTTTTAAATATTGAATAGCATAGTAAAAATTCGATTTTTATATATTGAATAGCATAGTAAAAATTCGATTTTTATATATTGAATAGCATAGTAAAAATTCGATTTTTATATATTGAATAGCATAGTAAAAATTTGATTTTTATATATTGAATAGCGAAGTAAAAATTCGATTTTTATATATTGAATAGCGAAGTAAAAATTCGATTTTTATATATTGAATAGCGAAGTAAAAATTCAATATTTATATATTTAATAGCATAGTAAAAATTTGATTTTTATATATTGAATAGCGAAGTAAAAATTCGATTTTTATATATTGAATAGCATAGTAAAAATTCGATTTTTATATATAGAATAGCATAGTAAAAATTCGATTTTTATATGTTGAATAGCGAAGTAAAAATTCGATTTTTTTATATTGAATAGCGAAGTAAAAATTCGATTTTTATATATTGAATAGCGTAGTAAAAATTCGATTTTTATATATTGAATAGCATAGTAAAAATTCGATTTTTATATATTGAATAGCATAGTAAAAATTTGATTTTTATATATTGAATAACATAGTAAAAATTCGATTTTTATATATTGAATAGCATAGTAAAAATTCGATTTTTATATATTGAATAGAATAGTAAAAATTCGATTTTTATATATTGAATAGCGAAGTAAAAATTCGATTTTTACATATGTATGGCTACGGGCAACGAAAGTGACGAAAAGCGAGAACGGTGAAGATTTCTATAAATGAAGTGTCGTGAAGTTGGGATAGCTATCGGTGAGAACTTCTCACTCTTCAATTTCTTTTTCTAGTTATATATATACTAGGATGCAGATGGTTCTTAGCAGCACCCGACACCCGTCATCCACAGACAATGGATGGCTTGTTTGTTTAATTGTTTGGTTGTGTAGTTGGTTAGATTATTTGGTTTGGAATTGAATTGTTTGGTGAAATGAAATTGATTTGATTGATGTGTGAATGGCGTGGGCCTTCACTAGACCGGGGATAAGGCTAGGCCTTGTCCCATTTCTAGTATCGTGCCGCTATGCCGCCGAAATTTTCTAAAAATAAGTTAGAAAAATAAAGGTAACATTTTATTTAATAAATGAACCGAATAGAATATTCATAGGTTGAATAAAATAGTTTGAACGTTAAAAATATAATTTTTAACGTGAATGTGAATAAATAAATATTCATTTACAAACCGGACGGTTTGTTTATGTACACCTATTTGAAGGACATTGATTGGGACAATAAATTTTACACATCGCCCAACTGCACAAATAAAATCTGTGTTTGATTGTTTGAAACCCCACACGGGTATTGGGATGATATTTGACGTACACTAATCCCGATTGTTTAGTTGTATGTCGATCGATTGATTGACAGGCTGCTATAAGCGTTGAATATTTATATTCGATGCTTATACAGTGTAGAATGCGCTTTGGATGATGGTTTATTATTCATCGTTGTTATTGTATACATGCGTTGTAGAAAACCCATATAATTAACATTATATGGTAATTGATTGGGCCTCATTCCTGTTTTGAAATAGAAATATTTGAAATAGAAATATTTGAAATAAAATATTTGAATAGAAATATTAGAAATAGAAATATTTGAATAGAAATATTTGAAAAAGAAATATCTAAAGTAGAATATTTGAGAATAAAAATATATGAAGCCGTGTTGATTAGACCGACGCCATTTTGACATGAACGATATTTATATCGATTTATTCATTTTATAGTGAATATCGAAAGTGATTTCAAAATCTGATGAATTGAATATGAACGAATTCGAATTGAAATTGAATATAAATGAATTCGAATTGAATTGAATATAAATGAATTCGAATTGAAATTGAATATAAATGAATTCAAATTGAAATTGAATTGAAATCGATTTGAAATGAATTTAAAATGAATTTAAATTGGAATATTCAATTTTGATTTGAAATTGAATATGAAGTTGAAACCGTTTTGAAAATGAATTTAAAACGATTTATAAAGCAAGTTTTGAATTGAAATCGACGAAGTATAAATTATATATATTATATATATAATATAATGTCCTGAATAGAACGCGCCGCGCCGCGGCAGTTCGCGAATTTCGACCATTGACTTCGAACGGACATTGCGGGAGATCCGACCGTCGGATTCTCCTGAAACTGGAACCGTTGGGTTCATATCGAAAAGAGATTTCTAACAAATATTAGAAATTTGAAATCTAACGGTTGGATTTGGAATTATGTCCAAATCAAATTTGAAAAAGGTCGTTGTAAGTGCAGTTCGATGGCCGCTGATGGAAATCGACTGTACGGGCCTTGATAAAATTATTAAAAATAGTCATAATTTGTGTAAAATCATAAGAAATGATTTAGAAAGAATTGGGATGAAAGACTCCATATTTGAAAAGATAAAAATAGATTTTTATCGAAATGAACTAGTTTTGAACTAGAATTATAATTCTATTTAGTTTTAAATAAATAAATTGAATTTGAAATGGTTTTGAAAATAACCAAAATTTCCAATGATTGCATTAGAATGGATTTGAATCGAAATTGTCTTCGGAATATTTCGATGTTGGATTTCGTGATTATACAGATGTTGTTATGGAAATTTGAAAGATATAGATATATATATATATCGTTATTTCCAATACGATATTTGTTAGTCGTAGAATTTGATATTGAATATAAGACGGTATATTTTCTATTCAGAGCCTTGTATTTAATATCAAATGTGATTTGGGTTTGTCGTGAATGGTGTCTTCATTAACACTGTTCTTGCACCCAGTTAAGAAAAGATTAAATCTTTTTCTTTAGATTTAATGAAGTGTCCCAATTAAATAATATTCAATTGGAATTGAATTGATATTGATTTTTGGGTTTATCGTGGACAGTGTTTTAAATAACACTCGTTCTTTAACCCGATAATTAATGGAATGTGATTTTGGGTTTATCGTGAGCTATGTTTTAAAGGACACTGATTCTTTAACCCAGTTAACGATTAAAATTAAGTGGAGTTTTAATGAATCTTTAATTAGATTGAAATGATCGAGAATGGAGTATCACCAGTTTTGCTCCAGGCGATAGTTAAATCTTTAATTAGATTTTAACGTGAAATGGTAATTGAATTTACCGATAACACCATGGTGTTAGATATGAAGTATTACCAGTTTTACTTCATGGGATGAATAGGTTGGGATTGGGAAATTAAAACAAATGGTTACTTCGGTAAGGTTCGTTAATCCCGACTAGTTGAATCAAAATTCAAAAGAAGATTAGAGAATAAATTCAAGGAATTTATCTTGGATAAAATTAATGGGAACCTTTCCCTATGAATGTGAAATTTAGAAACTAACTGTCGGTTAGCCAAACAGAATGGTTTTCTGGATATTGACCTGATGTTGGTTTCGGCCTTCGGGGTTAATATTTGGGAAATTATTCTCTTTATTAATTTACGGTTAGTGACTGATGAATTGGAATGAGGCATATGCTGTGTTTGTGTAACACTTATTTAAAATATACGCGAGTTATTCGGAAAGACCGGGTTTATCCCATTCTGAATAACTGATACGACGATAATTCGAAGATGAAGACGGTGGTCGAAGACCGAAAGTCTTCACATCGTTTGGGTGATTACTGATGATCCTGATTGGGTTGTACACCCAAGAGGAGGGAATCAATCGGTGGTCGTCCAGATGTGTTTGGAGATCGATGGATATGCGAGGAAAGTGCCTCCGGTTTCGTTCAGACCCAGAACGGACTTGTAAATGGACTGTGTAACAACCCGTATTTTTCGATAACGTGTTAAGACGAGAATCAAGGCAGAATTTAATTTTAAATTCTGAATCAAGTAAAACGGTCTATGCCATTGCGTTCGTCTCGGAAAAATACGCGAAATAGAGTCTGAGTTTTCGAGAATCGGAGTCCGTATGACCAAGATATGGCCTCGCGAAGTTTCATGAAAAATTCCCAAATTAAAGTATACTTAATTAAGTGAAATGGGTTGCGCAGAGAAATATATATATATTGATATATATATATATATATAATTGAGAATTAAATAAATAAATATGCAAAAATGTTCAAAACAGCGAATTGGGAGAGGGGAATAACCGAACCGGCCGATTTTTGAGGTCGACCCGAGCTCGCTGGGTCGACTAGGGGTTAATCCAGGGTGTTTGGCTGTCAACCCGTGGGCCGATTCGCTCAAATGCAGATTTTGCACTTGGATGGTTCTCATGGTTCATCTTTAATCTAAAGGCCCTAGATGGTTCCTACACTTGACTTCTTCCCCCAAGACATGCTTTGATGGCTTGGATTGAATCTAGGTTTAATCCTATGGCCTAAAACACTTGCCTAATCTATAAATAAGACCCTAACCTATCCTAAATCCTCATTATTCATTCATGCAACTAAACTATGGAAAAATTTTACCTCTCATGGCCTCCACTCTCTTCATAAAATTTCTAAATGGTTTCTATGAGAGATTTTCCATGCATACAAGTGTTTTCAAGCTTGTATGAGTGTCATTAGCTTGCATTCAAGTCAAGTTTCTATCTTTGCATCATAAAGCAAGGGTTTTGATCATTTTGGCTCAAGGGTTTTTATGTTAGAGCTTGCATTTTGGGTCTATTTGATTGCATAAGGGCTTTGTCATATCTTTTGTGCCTTCATAGCAATGTAAGCCCTTTCCCTACTCTTAGATATTAACTATGAAGTTAAATGTTCATGTTGCTAGTTTGGGTTTGATCATTGAGTATGATACATGCTATCATGTCATGCAAGTTTATGAAGTCATTATCTTGATCTTGTGAGCTAAAAGCTACAACCTTTATGTTGAAATGTTGCATTAGGCAACATGAGAACCCTCATAACCTTTATGTCAACTTGCATATGAAGTCATAACCCTTATATGATGATATATGCGAGTTACTAGTCATCATTCCATATCTTTTGTCACCATGATTCGCTTATGTGCCAAGTTTGGGTTTATGCATGTTTTGAGGCTTAAGAATGTAACATGCAAGTTAATGAACACATTTGTGCCTCATTTGCCACCATGATTAACTTGTGTCTTAATATCCATTTTTGTCATGCCTTTGCCAAGTCTCTTCTTTTAATCCATTACGTTGTCGCGAACGTATATGCGAGTTTAAAAGCGTTGGGTTATGTTATGGGTAATTTCTAATGACATGAAAATACAACTTGAAAACATGACTTGAAATATAACATGGAAGTTGACATGTAAGTATGCATAAAAACATAAGCTTGGGAATTTACCTATTAAGTTAGGTCTACCCTTTGGGAATTTACCTATTAAGTTAGGTCTACCCAAATGCTTGAAAACTTGTAACATGTTTTGGGAAACATGATGGACATGACACTTAGATAATATAAGTGTGGCCAACTCGAGGTTGGGTTGAGTTTGCAACGTAAAACTACCCGGAACCGACCGGCCTAACTAGTAGTTGCAAACAATAGGACCCAATGTGAGAAGTTGGTCATGTTGTGCTTGAACCCGAGGTTAGACCAAGTTGTGGTGTAAAGCTACCCGGAACCGACCGGCTTAACTAGTAACCACAACAAAGTCTAATGTGAGAGGTGAAGGTGCATTAAGTAATTAATGCCACATGATAGGGTTAAGTTAATTTGATTAATGACTCTTAACCAAATATGACATGGACAAATGGGTTAAGTAATTTGATTAGGCTAATGATACTTAACAAAACATGACAAGGTTGGGTAGGTTAAGTAACTTGATTTGCCTAATGACACTTAACCATTTTTATATGACTAGTGGATGGGGTTAAGTTAACCAACACTTAATCAATCCAACGCGATAACTTGGTAAGGTTAAGTAAGTTTTCTTATTGACGCTTAACCGAAAAATACGGTTAACGAATGGGGTTAAGATTAGACTCAACTAGTCTAAACATGGAAATCGGATGGGGTTAAGTTAGCCTAGACTTAATTAATCCCACTTGGTAGTTTAATGGGGTTAAGTTAAACACTTAACTAATCTAAACATGATGAATTGATGTGGTTAAGTGACCTATACTTAACCAATCTAACTCGTGAATTTATTGAGGTTAAGTTAACCTATACTTAACCAATCTAACGTGAAAACATGATAAGGCTAAGTCACGAATCGCTTGAATACACTTGACCGATTTGACTGAGTAAATTGATAGGGTCAAGTTAATATATACTTAACCAATCTAGAATGATAATTGGACGAGGTTAAGTCGTGAATTGCTTAATACATACTTAACCAACGTGATCATGGTTTGTAGGGTTAAGTCTTGGACTTGGATACTTAGCCAATTTTGACATGATTTGAAGACGGGTTAAGTCTTGGACTTGGATACTTAGCCAATTTTGACATGATTGGTAGATGGGTGAAGTCATGAACTTAAGTGACACTTAATCCATTATGTAAACCCTAGTTCTGAGGATAGGGGATAACCGTAGTTAACAAGGATAACGGGAATAAGGCTAAGTGGTAAACCTTAGTTGAGGAATAACTAAGTAATGATTCTTAGTCAAGGAAATTTAGACCAGTTCATAGATAGATGAGTAACCTGATACGGTAGGTCATCGTTTAAGTATACGAGTAGGAGCAAGTATCTGATTTAGATAAAGGCTCCAGCGAACTAGGTAACGAAGCAGCGGCTTCGGGGAACGTGAGGGTATTCTTGGTATCCCTCTATGAGCTGCCAGGTGATTATACTAGGCTCATGAGAGGTTAAGGTCTGTGTTAGAAGAACCAAGAGTATGCCTTGGTTGTATGCGAGCGACCTAAAGACGGGGATGGATAGGAGATAGTCGACAATACACGGTCGTACCCTAGATAGCATTTCGTCAGACTACCTACCATCTTTGGTCAAGCGTGTACGTACGGAAAGGCAGAGAACACCCAATAGACCATAATTGCTATCTAATTATGGTTGCGGTAAGGCTAGGATTGTGGGTTGGCCAGTAGTGTGTTCTCATACAGGATTTATCCTGTCTTGTCTTTCACTAGTTGAGGGAGGGGTCGCGTGGGACCATAGCCACGTATAGAAAAACAGACCTTAGCATCTGCATCGGCAGATAAATCGAAAGCTCCCGACCGAGTTCTGTATTTCTCGATCTGCCCTGTGACAGGACTCGGATGGCACGATGTGATACATGTGCATACAGTCATGGAAAACGATTCACGATGAATGCGTGGGAAAAAGGGCGCGGTTGACGGTTAGCGTAAATCCTAGTGGCCCTGGGTGGTTGAACCAAAACCGAGATACGAAAACGTGCAATAGGTAAGCGTAATCCCTAGTGGCCCAAGGTAGCATAAGTCCTAGTTGTACAAACGATAATTCATGTTGGAAGACCCTAGCTAGGTTTAGGGTAACAGTCCAAACCGATCTTAAGGATCATGGAACTATGTTAAAGTAATGTAGAATCTCATGGGAAAGCCCGTATGGTCTACGGCAAGGGACTGAACATTTACATGGAATAAAACATACAAGTTGAGTAACCTATATATGCGATATATTAAGTTGACATGGACCATTACACGACTTTTGAGTGAGGGTCATTCTTGGTTAACACATGATACAGTGGGGATACTAGTACGGTAGGTGCAGAGCTAAAATGCAGGATAGATATCATGGGACGTTATACGTGATAGATATCTTGGGGATATTATACTTGATAGAAACCTGACCATGTGATACCTTGTTTTATCTTGACATCGTAATTTATCATGACACCTTAGTTTATCTGAGTTCAGTAGTTCATCCTGTTATTTTGATTTAGCTTATCTATCTGGTCATCATGCTTATGTTCATCTCAGTTTCTCATGTCAGTTAACTTTACTAGTTTTTATGCTAATAATAGATAGGGCTTACTCAGTCTTTTTGACTGACCCGTTTTGTTTCGCCTCTTTTCTTCCGTTTCCCCCCAGGTTACAGGGAGGAAATACTGTTGTTTAGTTCGGACTTCTTCTGCTTGAAGGTCATCATGGATGGCTTGGACTTTTCTTGGCTAATGGCTACTTTACTGTTTTTACTTGGGGAATAATTTATGAAAATGTCTTTATGCTTCTTTACTATTGCAAGACAGGTTTTGATGTACTCTGATGTAAAAGGCTTTAGACCTTATTTATTCATGTTATGAAAGTTTGATTTTACTTCCGCTATTTTTATATGTTCTGTCTTGTGATATTTCTATGCATGTTTACCAATAATGCCCCTCTAAAGCTAGTGCATTCCTTTGCGAGTGACCCTAGCGGAGGCGGGGTGTTACACGTGGTATCAGAGCAGAAGGTTACCAGACTGGGCAAAAGTTTTTAAAGACCTTCTGAAAACTATTTGGAAAAAAAAAACCGTTTACAAAGAAGCATTTTTCAAGAAAATTTTCTTTTAAAAGAAAAAGGCTATTCCCCAAAGGCCATTAGCACTATCCTTGTTTCCTTAATTGAGTCTCTTTTCCTTTCTTTCCTCCATCTGTAGTCACAGTAGTTTTAGTTGCGACTAGTCTTTTCTACCTACGAAAGTGCTTTCCATACGATGGATGTGGTTCTCGAGGGACCAGTGGCCGCGTTTTAAGAAAGGATAGTGAGAAAGAGGATAAAGGATACGAGCTTAAGGATGAGAAACTTGTTGGTATGGCTTAGTCCTCAAAGGAGGGAGAAAGATGAACAATGAAACCCATGACGAGAAAGTATCTTTGGTATGGTGAAACGGGACGGATAGTTAAGTATTGTGGGACAAGGACAAGATCATCGTTGTATATCCTCACTAGAGTACCTGAGTAGGGGGATAACATCCTTGTTGAAGATCTAGTTATTCTTTTCTATCATCCCGCCAAGACTTTGTTTTGATCCCCGCATCATTTAAGTCCGCTTCGGTAGTTGAGTCTCTGCACCGTAAGTACTAACGTAATAGAGAATCCCATTTTTGTCTCAAAGTCCTAGTGGAGAATCAGTCCATTTATACATGACTTGTTTGGATTTGGGAATGTCTATGCCAAGTGTTGAGTTTGGAAATAATTCTTATGTTTATAAGCTATGAATGGATTCTAGGGATGAATTGGTTATCCAGTAGGGGGTGCCACTCTCGGTTTTGATAGGAGGGTAGTTAGACCTTTTGACTAGCCTTGGTAATGCCCTCGAAGTATCGGGTAACCTTTTTGAGGTTCTGTCATGACTAGTTACTTAGAATCCCTTGATGCTTTTATTGGAAATTTGAAGCCCGATCGAGTGGTGTTCGCCAATAAGACGGATGGTTTACTTCATTTATGCATGGGTTATAGAGATCACCCTAGTAAGTGCGCATGATAACCTAATTGACATCTGTTTACTTTCAAGAGAAAGTTCTTCTACATGGAATGCCTTATAGTATATAAACGAGATCCAAGATTCACTAGTGAATTTTGGAAAGCTTGCATGAGATCATGAGTACGCCGTCATGTTTGCGTCAAGTATTCTAGGAAAAGGATAAGTGCAAGTGGAACGAGAGGCGACGAAGAAATGAGTTCCAGCTCATGTTATGGAAACAGGAATAAGAAGCTACAAAATCGCGAAGTTAAAAGACGACTTTGATGGTCAAAGACCAGATACGCGCATGATATCTCTTTTTGGGAGTATATCCTTGATCCCTATTTCTGTAGAGCTTACTTGTAGGTTATCTTTTGTGGACATCCTCTCGGTCCTACTTTCTGTTACAAACCCCGTAAGGAGTTTGTCTTGTTTATCTTCTCGGCCCTGTTTCAGGGAATTCTAGGTAGAACCCTATGGATGTAAACATGTATTTGAAACATGTTATGATTGATATGGTTGCAAGTGGTTGCAAGTGGTTGCTCGTGGATGCGCGAATACACATTAGATACTAGCTCGACTCGGTCACATTTCATATTGCATATGCACGAGTATTTATACTTGTTTATGGATGAAATCAAATGTATTATCATGCGGTTGTTGCATATGAATGAATGATTGTGCACACATATAGTATCTATATGACTAGGACTATTTGCATACATGTTGGATTCATGGCACTATACATATTTTGCATTAGAAAGATTATTCAGGCCTGATCATTAGCATTAGCTAAGGAACATGTACACACACGTTTTGCATATATTCATACAGCATTAGAAATCATCTAAGGACAATGGTTGCTTGTGGATGATGTTTTGAGTAGATGGATGATGGATGGTAGGATATGTTCTTCCTAACTTGGAGATTTCAGGGACGAAATCCTAAAAGGTGGGGAGAATGTAACAACCCGTATTTTTCGATAACGTGTTAAGACGAGAATCAAGGCAGAATTTAATTTTAAATTCTGAATCAAGTAAAACGGGCTATGCCATTGCGTTCGTCTCGGAAAAATACGCGAAATAGAGTCTGAGTTTTCAAGAATCGGAGTCCGTATGACCAAGATATGGCCTCGCGAAGTTTCATGAAAAATTCCCAAGTTAAAGTATACTTAATTAAGTGAAATGGGTTGCGCAGAGAAATATATATATATTGATATATATATATATATATATATATAATTGAGAATTAAATAAATAAATATGCAAAAATGTTCAAAACAGCGAATTGGGAGAGGGGAATAACCGAACCGGCCGATTTTTGAGGTCGACCCGAGCTCGCTGGGTCGACTAGGGGTTAATCCAGGGTGTTTGGCTGTCAACCCGTGGGCCGATTCGCTCAAATGCAGATTTTGCATTTGGATGGTTCTCATGGTTCATCTTTAATCTAAAGGCCCTAGATGGTTCCTACACTTGACTTCTTCCCCAAGACATGCTTTGATGGCTTGGATTGAATCTAGGTTTAATCCTATGGCCTAAAACACTTGCCTAATCTATAAATAAGACCCTAACCTATCCTAAATCCTCATTATTCATTCATGCAACTAAACTATGGCAAAATTTTACCTCTCATGGCCTCCACTCTCTTCGTAAAATTTCTAAATGGTTTCTATGAGAGATTTTCCATGCATACAAGTGTTTTCAAGCTTGTATGAGTGTCATTAGCTTGCATTCAAGTCAAGTTTCTATCTTTGCATCATAAAGCAAGGGTTTTGATCATTTTGGCTCAAGGGTTTTTATGTTAGAGCTTGCATTTTGGGTCTATTTGATTGCATAAGGGCTTTGTCATATCTTTTGTGCCTTCATAGCAATGTAAGCCCTTTCCCTACTCTTAGATATTAACTATGAAGTTAAATGTTCATGTTGCAAGTTTGGGTTTGATCATTGAGTATGATACATGCTATCATGTCATGCAAGTTTATGAAGTCATTATCTTGATCTTGTGAGCTAAAAGCTACAACCTTTATGTTGAAATGTTGCATTAGGCAACATGAGAACCCTCATAACCTTTATGTCAACTTGCATATGAAGTCATAACCCTTATATGATGATATATGCGAGTTACTAGTCATCATTCCATATCTTTTGTCACCATGATTCGCTTATGTGCCAAGTTTGGGTTTATGCATGTTTTGAGGCTTAAGAATGTAACATGCAAGTTAATGAACACATTTGTGCCTCATTTGCCACCATGATTAACTTGTGGCTTAATATCCATTTTTGTCATGCCTTTGCCAAGTCTCTTCTTTTAATCCATTACGTTGTCGCGAACGTATATGCGAGTTTAAAAGCGTTGGGTTATGTTATGGGTAATTTCTAATGACATGAAAATACAACTTGAAAACATGACTTGAAATATAACATGGAAGTTGACATGTAAGTATGCATAAAAACATAAGCTTGGGAATTTACCTATTAAGTTAGGTCTACCCTTTGGGAATTTACCTATTAAGTTAGGTCTACCCAAATGCTTGAAAACTTGTAACATGTTTTGGGAAACATGATGGACATGACACTTAGATAATATAAGTGTGGCCAACTCGAGGTTGGGTTGAGTTTGCAACGTAAAACTACCCGGAACCGACCGGCCTAACTAGTAGTTGCAAACAATAGGACCCAATGTGAGAAGTTGGTCATGTTGTGCTTGAACCCGAGGTTAGACCAAGTTGTGGTGTAAAGCTACCCGGAACCGACCGGTTTAACTAGTAACCACAACAAAGTCTAATGTGAGAGGTGAAGGTGCATTAAGTAATTAATGCCACATGATAGGGTTAAGTTAATTTGATTAATGACTCTTAACCAAATATGACATGGACAAATGGGTTAAGTAATTTGATTAGGCTAATGATACTTAACAAAACATGACAAGGTTGGGTAGGTTAAGTAACTTGATTTGCCTAATGACACTTAACCATTTTTATATGACTAGTGGATGGGGTTAAGTTAACCAACACTTAATCAATCCAACGCGATAACTTGGTAAGGTTAAGTAAGTTTTCTTAATGACGCTTAACCGAAAAATACGGTTAACGAATGAGGTTAAGATTAGACTCAACTAGTCTAAACATGGAAATCGGATGGGGTTAAGTTAGCCTAGACTTAATTAATCCCACTTGGTAGTTTAATGGGGTTAAGTTAAACACTTAACTAATCTAAACATGATGAATTGATGTGGTTAAGTGACCTATACTTAACCAATCTAACTCGTGAATTTATTGAGGTTAAGTTAACCTATACTTAAACGATCTAACGTGAAAACATGATAAGGCTAAGTCACGAATCGCTTGAATACACTTGACCGATTTGACTGAGTAAATTGATAGGGTCAAGTTAATATATACTTAACCAATCTAGAATGATAATTGGACGAGGTTAAGTCGTGAATTGCTTAATACATACTTAACCAACGTGAGCATGGTTTGTAGGGTTAAGTCTTGGACTTGGATACTTAGCCAATTTTGACATGATTTGAAGACGGGTTAAGTCTTGGACTTGGATACTTAGCCAATTTTGACATGATTGGTAGACGGGTGAAGTCATGAACTTAAGTGACACTTAATCCATTATGTAAACCCTAGTTCTGAGGATAGGGGATAACCGTAGTTAACAAGGATAATGGGAATAAGGCTAAGTGGTAAACCTTAGTTGAGGAATAACTAAGTAATGATTCTTAGTCAAGGAAATTTAGACCAGTTCATAGATAGATGAGTAACCTGATACGGTAGGTCATTGTTTAAGTATACGAGTAGGAGCAAGTATCTGATTTAGATAAAGGCTCCAGCGAACTGGGTAACGAAGCAGCGGCTTTGGGGAACGTGAGGGTATTCTTGGTATCCCTCTATGAGCTGCCAGGTGATTATACTAGGCTCATGAGAGGTTAAGGTCTGCGTTAGAAGAACCAAGAGTATGCCTTGGTTGTATGCGAGCGACCTAAAGACGGGGATGGATAGGGGATAGTCGACGATACACGGTCGTACCCTAGATAGCATTTCGTCAAACTACCTACCATCTTTGGTCAAGCGTGTACGTACGGAAAGGCAGAGAACACCCAATAGACCATAATTGCTATCTAATTATGGTTGCGGTAAGGCTAGGATTGTGGGTTGGCCAGTAGTGTGTTCTCATACAGGATTTATCCTGTCTTGTCTTTTACTAGTTGAGGGAGGGGTCGCGTGGGACCATAGCCACGTATAGAAAAACAGACCTTAGCATCTGCATCGGCAGATAAATCGAAAGCTCCCGACCGAGTCCTGTATTTCTCGATCTACCCTGTGACAGGACTCGGATGGCACGATGTGATACATGTGCATACAGTCATGGAAAACGATTCACGATGAATGCGTGGGAAAAAGGGCGCGGTTGACGGTTAGCATAAATCCTAGTGGCCCTGGGTGGTTGAACCAAAACCGAGATACGAAAACGTGCAATAGGTAAGCGTAATCCCTAGTGGCCCTAGGTAGCATAAGTCCTAGTTGTACAAACGATAATTCATGTTGGAAGACCCTAGCTAGGTTTAGGGTAACAGTCCAAACCGATCTTAAGGATCATGGAACTATGTTAAAATAATGTAGAATCTCATGGGAAAGCCCGTATGGTCTACGGCAAGGGACTGAACATTTACATGGAATAAAACATACAAGTTGAGTAACCTATATATGCGATATATTAGGTTGACATGGACCATTACACGACTTTTGAGTGAGGGTCATTCTTGGTTAACACATGATACGGTGGGGATACTAGTACGGTAGGTGCAGAGCTAAAATGCAGGATAGATATCATGGGACGTTATATGTGATAGATATCTTGGGGATATTATACTTGATAGAAACCTGACCATGTGATACCTTGTTTTATCTTGACATCGTAATTTATCATGACACCTTAGTTTATCTGAGTTCAGTAGTTCATCCTGTTATTTTGATTTAGCTTATCTATCTGGTCATCATGCTTATGTTCATCTCAGTTTCTCATGTCAGTTAACTTTACTAGTTTTTATGCTAATAGTAGATAGGGCTTACTCAGTCTTTTTGACTGACCCGTTTTGTTTCGCCTCTTTTCTTCCGTTTCCCCCAGGTTACAGGGAGGAAATACTGTTGTTTAGTTCGGACTTCTTCTGCTTGAAGGTCATCATGGATGGCTTGGACTTTTCTTGGCTAATGGCTACTTTACTGTTTTTACTTGGGGAATAATTTATGAAAATGTCTTTATGCTTCTTTACTATTGCAAGACAGGTTTTGATGTACTCTGATGTAAAAGGCTTTAGACCTTATTTATTCATGTTATGAAAGTTTGATTTTACTTCCGCTATTTTTATATGTTCTGTCTTGTGATATTTCTGTGCATGTTTACCAATAATGCCCCTCTAAAGCTAGTGCATTCCTTTGCGAGTGACCCTAGCGGAGGCGGGGTGTTACAGACTGTGTGTCTGACATTGGATTTCATTCTGTGTGACTAATATCGGTTGCATAGAGTGGTTTGCTTGTGTGGCATGCTAAGATGCAATTGATCGAGGCTTCTGTTGAAAAGCAAAGTCTTGTGGTGATGATCAAAGCACAGCCTGTGTGGAACAGCTTTGTGTAACGTGAATTCGCGAGCCTCACATCCCGGTTGTGAACCAAAAACGGGAGATGGACCTCAGGGAGGGCATGCGTTTCTTTCTAGCTAGGGTGGTGTCAGTGACCTACCAGCCCTGACATTTATATACTTTTCACCTATGTGGTTGTTGCTGTTGCGAGGCGCCTCGGTTAGATCGGATGATTCGGGTCCGATGGAGCCATTCGTTGGCTCATTTACGCCCCCAAAGGGCGGGGAAACGCAGTGTTCAGGCATTTTAATCCACATCGGTGGACTGGCCCTGACGATCCAAGGGCCCACCTGTGTCTGGGTCCTGAGACACGGGCTAGAGCGTCTCAAATCGGTTGAGGGCTATCTTTTGCCTCGGTTCATAGATGGAAACCCAATTTCCAAATACGTGACTTTGCGATTTTGATTGTATAACCTATATATGGCGACATAGTGGTATGGGGCATTCATGCCGCCTATGATTGATACTTATGATTTGAAGTTGATTTATACACTATGCACTTATAATAGTATCAAATGATTTGTTTTAAACGTATCAAGCATTCTTTGGCTGTTATAAGGGAAAACCCTATCCCCTGGCTTGCGTTGCATTGTGTGATAGGACCTGGGTCTTATAACAGCTTCATTTTTCTTTATTTAGCATTACGCTGTTTGTTTTATGCACTGGTATTCTTGGGAGGAAACCCGTTCCGTGTTATACGGCGTGGTCCCTTGATTTACCTAACTTTAAAAATAAAGATTACAGTTTTTAGTTCTCACACCAGTCCCATGACTGACCTGGAGTTTATTGTTTTAACCTAAACTCTGGGTGCCCTTATTTTGACACGGGCAGCTAGTAGTTTTGGTTTTGCAGATTTATATTCACAGGATCCTGGTTTACAGCTGGAATGATATCCGGAAAGCATTGTATCCGTATATCTCTTCTAGTTGTGTATTGTATTATTTTCCGCTGCGATGTATTTAAATGTAATTTAAATCTCTGATATTTCTATGTAATATTTATTTGTTTATACTCTGTATGTTCTTGTAATCTGATGCATTGTTGTAATATACAATTGAAATGTTCTTCCGTCTGCGTTCTGTTGTGGCTTGTTCTCGAACTATCCGCTCTTTCCTTTACGGGGAAGTTACGGGTTTTCACAATATACATAAAACTGCGGAGGCAGAGTAGCAAGTTGAAAGCGGAAGATCAGTCCTACGAGGAGTCCCAGAGGAGTACCTAAAATGACTCGGTCTGACCCGAGTTTTATTTATAGGATGAAATAATAAACGAGTCAGTCTAGCTGTACTTATCAAATAAACTGAGATAACAAGAGATATAACACAGGATGACATGATTCTATTAATAATATCTAATCATAAATAATTATGAAACCTGGCATGTCAACACAATCAGGAAATGACAATGGAATGTCAACACACAAGCATCTCCAAATAATCTCATAGCTAATACAGAATGCAACATTCAAATAATAGCACACAACAGGAAATGACAAGAAAAGCATATAACAATAAGAATTGACAAATAAATGCCAAGCATAAATCAAATTGATGCACCTCGAATCAAAATAATCACTAATCAGAAATCATTTACCAAATTGACGCGCATCGCATCAAAGTAAATCAAGAATCCAGAAATCAAGCAAGAAATCTAGAAAACATCATAAAGAGGGCCTGTAGGTTCATAGATGAGATACGATCTCTAGGTAGCTAACCCATTTGTTTGAGCCGAAGCTCCCCATGAAGCCGGGTTGTGACCCCGGAGAAGGAAAATACATAAATCATAGAAAGTTGGACCGAAGTCCCAGAAGTGAAATCCAAGAATCGTAAATCCCACTAGGGCGATCGAGGACCACAAAAACATAAATCATAAATGTTGGACCGAAGTCCCAGAAGTGAAATCCAAGAATCGTAAATCCCACTAGGGCGATCGAGGACCACAAAACATAAATCATAAAGGTTGGACCGAAGTCCCAAAAGTGAAATCCAAGAATCATAAATCCCACTAGGGCGATCGAGGACCACAAAACATAAATCATAAAGGTTGGACCGAAATCCTAGAAGTGAAATCCAAGAATCGTAAATCCCACTAGGGCGATCGAGGACCATAAAAACATAAATCATAAATGTTGGACCAAAGTCCCAGAAGTGAAATCCAGGAATCATAAATCCCACTAGGGCGATCGAAGACCGCAAAACATAAACCTTACAACTTCACATCGATCCGGGTGAGTATAAATTACACCGAGATAGTTAATATAAGAAAATAGCTAAATGTCCCATAATGACTCGCTATTCTCGAATATTGACGGACCCGTTGTTGGTTCATAATCAAAACAGAGAAAATCACCACACACGTTCGAACGCACACGTCCAAGAGTTATTCGCCGAAGAAAATGTAAAAGGGGTCATAGTCCTCAGTTTTACTAAGGTAAATAAACTAGATTTCTTGTCCGACCGAGTAAAGAGGATCTGTACACACTAAAAGATTGGAATCTGTAGAAGGGTTCGTGGTCCATTAATAATATATAAACCCTCTTATAATTCGAAGTGACAGTAAACAATGGTATAATTGCCGAGGCAAATCGATCAAGATGATTCACGTCATAATGACATAAATTTGATAAATCGAATAAATGTATAGCTCGTTTGTGGATTTTACAACATTAGGAAATGATTAGAAACCATGTCGGAGCGACAGAAAACAAGGGCACAAAACAATGACAATTTACCACAAAACACGGTGCCACGGATCAAGGTACAATCACCAAGGTGATCGATAATGCGTAATTCACATTACAATAACATACAGGAAATCAAAGGGATAGCGATTGTAATTTCGATCAACGAACGAATCGAAATCCCAAACTAGCACCCGAATGTTTTAAACTATATCGTAATGGACTCAAAGGATATCGACTCAATAATTCGCATTTTAATTGCGTGAACCATATTAACAAGAGTTTTGAAATCAATTCCAATTTAGTTTATCAAATTGGAAAACCTCTCTTTAGAAAATTCCATTAAATCTTAATCAAAAGATTTATAAATTCAAAATCCTCACTTTCAGGTTGTAGTGTTCGTCGTTGTGATTCCAACGCAACTGAGTTTGCGAATTTCTGACATCGTATGAGAAAGTTATGATCGTTTGAAAATTAACAATTTCTACCCTTTGACAGACGTCTGTTTTTGCATTGGTCAGACGTCTGAACAGATGCAAAAAGTTACTGTAGTTACAGAGAGTTCTACAGATGTCTGTTGCGTTGGTCAGACGTCTGAAGCGGTGCAACAGATGTCTGAGCTGAAGCCAATAATTATGTTCATTCCAGAGAGGTCTATAGACGTCTGTTGCGTTGGTCAGACGTCTAAAGCGATGCAACAGACGTCTGAACTGGCCAAATATTAAATTTTGCCTAGGTAATGATATGCAATTGATTTTCGAACGAGCCCGGACCTCCCGCATTGATTCTAAACGTTTAGAGGGCTTGCATACACTCTCTAAAGCACAAAAACAACATGCATATACACACATTCACATGCATAAACATATATACATAAGGTCGTAATGATTTTGATTACATATTCAAATATGAACTGAATTCCAAACCAAAGCCTACAAAAGCGATTCAGTCGACTTGTGAAGACTTAAAACTTTGTCGAGGGACAACGGAGCTTTACAACATCACCAAATCAACTCAAAACATATGCATAAGATCGTGCAAATAATCCTACTTATAATTTCAACTCAATGGAACATAAACATATGGAATTGGCTGAGTTACACTAACATAACCAATTCACTAGCATATGCAAACACATATGAACACTAAATTACACTTGTACAAGCCAATGGCTTGTGCATAGTTGTGAGTTCATAAAGAACTCACCTTTGGCTCTTGAATATCAAGAACAAGCTCCAACAAGGAAGAACAAGCACCCAAACGAGCAAAGCTCTTCTCTTTCATTAATTGTACCTCCGAAGTCACCTCATACATTCACATCCAAACATATATGTGTTAGGGTTGTGAGAAAAATCCGAAATTGATGAGCTATGGAGATAAAGAAGAGGATAGAGAATTAACTATAGCACTTCCGGATGATCGACTAGATCATAGATTCAAAGAAAGGAATTATTGAGTTTGCCAAGGATCGCAAAACCCAAATCTTCCCTCCCTAACGGGAACTCCCATTCTCTTGAGTGATCGTTTACTAAAGAAAATAAGAAGACCCATAGAATCAAAAGAATACTAAATTCTCTTTAGCAAATCGAAAGAAGGATTAAGAATTAGGCGAGAATCTCAATCACTAAGAATTCCCGAAAATCAAAGATCTGAAATCCAGAAACAAGGGACATAAATAAATAACTTTTTGGGTTATTCTTGGAGTTGTTTAATTTACTCAAAGAAAAGATTCAAGATAATTTCTAACTGAAAATCTTGAACCACTCAAATTCTTGGAATTGCTCTAAGGATATCTAGAAAAGAATTATCTAGAAAAATAACAAACGATTACGAAAAATCGTGAAAACCCCAAAATATTATTATTTTGATTAACTTATTAGGAGAATTTTAATTTTAGGAATCATTTTGAATGTCCGATTGTCACATAATGGTGTTTAGGAATTCCGAACTACAACATGGCGTCCCATATCTCGTTCGAGATCCTTAACGCACCCGATGGTCAAGTTAACACAAGAAGGTCCTCACAATTTCTAACGTTCACGCAGATCTCGTGAAAATATAAAAATTCAATAAATCATTCGGGATGGCATAAAGGAAATAAAATTCCTTTATCAACTTACGAATAAAACACAATTGATATCTTTTGATAACGAAGAATACGGTGGACGTATATCAAAAGAACATAAATAAAATAACCTCTAAACAAGGTAAATGACATTAAGGGATTAATGACACGTACCTTCACTCAAGAAGAGGGATCACAAGAAGCGGGATACTTTCCCTCATCCTTGATCTTGAGTTTGGAATGCAACGATACATTTGTTGAGTTAATTTATCACAAATGCTTGGTGACTCACACGGCACAACGAGGTAACAAATGAGTTATTTTAGCCCGAAGGCTTGGTGATCTCACACCGAATTAGAACTATATAGCTGACAACAAGGGAGTAGATTTAGCCACAAAGACATGGTATCTCCATTCCGACCAATAAGCGATCAATAGACCTTGCTAGGTACGTAACGACGTACGAAACAATCTTAACTAGAAATCAAGAAATGTCAGGATCAAAGTTGCTTACAACGTGCGTAACGACGCACGGGCAAGATATCCAATGATCGATCAACTACAAGGATCATAAATGATCAACAAGATAAGTGTGATACAAGGAATGAAACAGAAGCACCACTAGAGCACACGGACCCTAGATGGACCATAGAAATCAACCCGAAGGGGACAAGTCGATAACTATTCTAAAAGACTAAAAATATGCTACTTGAGACATAATCACCCCTCCTGTAGGTTGTACACTGGGTGAACCGGCACTTGCACAGCTACGACCAACTATTTCTCTTCTTTAAGGAAAAAGAAGGAAGAAAAAGTTTGTCCCAAGTTGAATTCAAACGATGTGAATTCAATCAAGATGGAATCGTAGAGGAAGATAAGCTAATACGGGTCTTAAGACTCTAACTAAAACCCTAAAGCACAATTCCAAATAGAGGCTTAAGACAATACCATCGTCATACTATCTTACACTGTTCCCGAAAGTGGCTCTGATACCAAACTGTAGTGCCCCGCCTCTATACCCACTATCGTCCAATTCATTTCAGAGAAATGTCGTAGACCATAACGGAGAACGAGGTTTGTGAAGAGCGACCGATTGTATGATTACTCCATGTGAGGAATGCACATCGAATTCTGAAATTTCGACATGACCATTCGGTACATAGGGCAACTACATAATGGCTACAAATAATCTGGAAAGCAGTATAAAATAGACAACAATAACGATGTATAAATATCTCATAGCCAGACACAAAATAATCATATCAGAAAGGTGAAATAGATATGAATAAACCAAGGATGTGTACAACATGCTAGTGGTCAACAAAGATCCACTTAACCTGAAAAAATAGATACACGTACCATGATCTAAATAGCAGAATATGTACACCACAATAGATAATGTCATAGGTACAAAAGTACATAAAACTGCGGATGTAACACCCCATAATTTTAAATATTAAAATTAACAAATTAAAGAATACTTAGTTGTTAAAATGAGAATTAAGGGAAATAGGCTACGCCATTGCGTTCATCTCGAAATTCTGCTTGGAATAGAATCCAAGTTTTCGTAAATCGGACTACGTATGAGGAAGTTATGGCCCTCAGAAGTTTTAGTAATTTAAATAAATTAAAAACAGTTCAGAAGAAATTCAAAATTCAAATTCAAACGAGGAAGCGGGCTGGGCGAGATTTCTCCCGCCCAAGGCCATGTCGACCAAGGGGTCGACCAAGGAGTCAACCTCCCCTATACAGGTCAACCAGGGGGTCGACCTACCCCCAGGAAGATCTGAAATCAGATGATTCTGACTTGTTGCTGAGTCTTTCCTGACCTGTTGCTGAGTCACTAGGGCATAGGTGGCAATTCTAGATAACTCTATCTAGTCTGGACGGTTGTGATTGCTCCTATGATAATCTAACGGCTTATGTTGAATTAAACTTCTCTATAAGCACGCATAGACTCAAGCCCTAAACCTAAAATAAATTAGTCTCTTAGCCACCATGCGGATGCTAGGATGGTTCTTCTTCCTAAAGCTTAGGGATTTGCAAGTCAGAATTCTAATTCAAAAGACGAACGAATTATTCTCTTCTCAAACCTGTCTTTGTGAGCACAATTTCTTTCACAAAATAATTAATAAATTAATTATGATGAGTTATATTTTGGATTATGAGAACATGTATGTTGAATCACGTGATGTTATTTAACTTATGTTAGTAAATCTATTTCATATGTCCATTTACACATGTTTAACCTGATTCATTTTATGACATCAGTTTATATGCAAGTTTGGGATGTTAAACATATGCTAGTTTGTATGTGAATCTTATGCAAGTCTGTTTTTACCTATGCTAGTTCGTATGTGAATCTTTTGCAAGTTTTGGATGTTAAATCATATGCTAGTTTGTATGTGAATCTTATGCAAGTCTGTTTACGCTAGTTCGTATGTGAATCTTATGCAAGTTTGGGATGTTAAATCATATGCTAGTTGTATGTGAATCTTATGCAAGTCTGTTTTTAAATATGCTAGTTTGTATATGAATCTTATGCAAGTTTGGGATGTTAAATCATATGCTAGTTTGTATGCGAATCTTATGCAAGTCTGTTTTTACATATGCTAGTTCGTATGTGAATCTTATGCAAGTCTGTGTGCGGATTATACACAAGTTTATATGTGAATCAAGTATATACATATGCTAGTTTATATGCAAAACATGTGATAAATTCATATGCAAGTTGTAGGAATCCATATGCAAGTTCAGGTAAAAACTATATTCACATTTTTAGGTGAAAATTATATTCACATATGCAAGTTTAGGTTAGACCCATAATTCATATATGCATGTTCACAATTCCATGTTTAGATCTATATTTAGATCCATGGTAGTTTATGCAAATTTATGTTCTATATGTCCATTGCCTATGCAAGTTATTGGCTATGCAAATTTATGTTATAATTCTTATTTGCAAGTTAGATCTATTTTATGTGTTATGCAAGTTGTGATGTTTCTTTTCTTTTTATAAGTTAGACTATTTGCGAGTCTAACATATTTTATATTAGAACGTACAAATAGCGTGGGGACAATGGGAAAATATTAATTATGCAAATTGTGAATTGGCATAAAATAGCCTTAAAGGCATATAATTAATTTGAGACATTAATTGGTATAGTTTAAATACCTAAAAAGTATGGACATAATTTAGGTGACAATTATGGACATAGGTTAATTTGGAAATTATTGACAATTTGAATAGGGATAATTAGTTCATTTTGGGGTGAAATAATTATATGCAATAATAAATGCCTAAGACACAAGGTTAGACTCGTTTGTGTTATAAGACTGCCCGGACCCGCCCGACAAAATCCAGCAACCACAAACGTTAGTCTAATGTGAGAGGTCGAAGGCATAAACTAAATGCGTAACAATTGTAAAGACACGAGGTTAGACTCGTTTGCGGTATAAGGCTGCCCGGACCTGCCTGGCAAATCTAGCAACCGCAAACGGTAGTCTAATGTGGGAGGTCTTATAAGGTAACGATTATAATAAATTAAGTAACACTTAACCAAGATAAACATGTGGTGGGACATGGGGGTAAAGTAGGTGACATGGGTGACATGTGAAATACGATTAGAAACACTTAACCAAATTAAAACATGTAAGAAGACATGAATTAGAAAGGGTTAAGTGGGTAATTCTAGTGGGGACCAAGCATAGGTGGAAAGCTTGCGTCAAGCATGGGGGACCCTTTTCAAACCAGTAACCAATTAAGTATCTTTGTGAGCTCGAGTTAGATCAAGGACGGGACACACTTACTAGGTTTGATTGTAAGAGGTCAAAAACAGGTTAGCGGTGGCAACGCAAGTCCAACGGGGTCATATGCATGCGTGGGCCCGGGCTGGTAGGTAAGACGTTGTTGCATCGTGTAGATATAAGCCGTGCATCTTTAGTGGTATCGGGTTGCCACTTTGGGGAGTGATACACCCCACTGTGGGACCAACACGGGTATCTACGAGTTAGGGAGCCGATCGCATGGGGGCAGTGGGTACAACTAGTGGAGATAGAGGCCGGCGGCACCTATGAAGACAACTAGGGTACACGAAACTACCATTATGATTATTATGTTCAATAGGCGGGATAAACATTTAGGGTGACTAGTAATGGTGCAGTGTAGTAATTATCCTATATTGATTAGGAGCGAGATTAACGCCAGAATATTCCTCTTGTTTGTTTTGTCTTGCCCACTTGTTTCAGTCATTCCTGGTTTTACCAGCTTGTGCCTTATCCTAATTACTTTAATAATTATATTGTTAAAGTTATTGGACTCGCCAGACTTTATGTCTGACCCACTTTGTTTTAGCCTCTTTTCTTCCCTTTCCCCCCAGGTTCTCAGGGTGGGACTAGTCCTAGTGGAGCTTGATTTGGATCTCTCTCTTTGGAAGTGCTTGGATTGCTGAAAGTAAAGTTCAATTATCTCTTTTATGGCTACTTATGTTGGGGTTATGCTTTTTTACTTTATGTACTCAGAAAACAATTTGTCAAGATGGATACTAAGTGTGCTTGGTTTTACTATTGGTTTATGATGTTGTTGTAATCAAACTATTTCTCTGCCGTAATAAAAGTTGTTTTAAAATTTTCAAGTACCAATATATGTATATGTCTTGTTATATTCTATTCTATACACCAATAATACTCCACGAAAGTTAATGCATTCCCTTTGAGAGTGACACTAATGGACGTGGGGTGTTACACGTGGTATCAGAGCTGAAGGTTACGAGAACAGATAAGATATTTTGAAAAACTATTTTTCAAAAGCATTTTATAAAGGAAATACTTTCAATAGTATGTTTTAAGGAGAGTATTTTCAAGAGGAAAGTTTGCTTTAAAAACATAATCCCCAAGAGCCATATATCTTTCTTTCGATTCTCCATTTTGAATCTCTTCCTTTTTCTTTTCAGCATGTCTGGGTTACCTGAGATACCCGAGAGGATGCCGATACCAACCTGGTTCAGAAGGTATCTAGAGGCTAGTGCCACCGCTGCAGGCCCAGCAAACATCCCTCCTCCCCCAACTGCAACCGCTCCCCCTCCTCCCCCTCCCCGTGTTGATACTTTTTCGAAGATATGCAAGGACTTTCGAGCAATGGGCGGAAAATCTTTTCACGGATCAGAGACATTTGTTGAAGCTCGAAATTGGCTTAAGGAGGTGGAATATTTGTTTGGTATCTTCGAGATAGAAGATGGTAAGAAGGTCCAATTGGCTGCTTGGTGAATGAAGGACGAAGCCTCGTTTCGGTGGGAGGTCACGAATGGAGAGCGTCCGGTGGAGACATGGATGGATTTCAGGCATAGGTTCGAGATGAAATTTCGCTCACAAGCAAAAGAGGATTTATACATGGAAAGGTTCTTGGCGTTGAAGCAGGGAAATTTATCAGTAAAGGGGTACGTCAACAAGTTCAATCAGTTGGCGAGATTTGGCTTAGACTTGGTGAACACCCCTGAAAAGAAGGCCCTGAGATTCGTTAAAGGTCTGAACGAGCCGCTACATGGGTTGGCTATGACCCACATTCCTATGGGGGCTACCTTTGAGAAACTGGTTGACATGGCGCTTATGCATGAAGAGGAGAAAGGCACTAATGCTAATAAGGCACCGAAAAAGAAAGGGGATCAAAAGAAGTCACAGCAGCAACCTAAGAAAGGTGGTAAGGGTAACAATAGCAAAGGAAAGAAACGGTGCTTTAACTGTGGAACACCAGGCCATCTGAGCAAGGACTGTAGGAAGAAGAAGAAGACTGGTTGCTTCAACTGTGGTAAGGCAGGACATCTGATCAAAGACTGCCAGAGAAGACAAGGACAAGGGCAAAGGGCAGGGTCTACTTCTGGAGGGCAGGTTCAGGCTCTCATGGAACTAGGGTAAGCAAGAGGGCAGGTTCATGCTCTCATGGCACTAGGACAGGAGAGAGGTAGAAACATTTCTGTTGAAAGTTTGGTTTTTCTATTTGATCATCCTGTTCGTATTTTTTTTGATTCTGGCGCTTCACACTCGTTTGTGTCTGCTTCATTAGTTGAAACACTACACCTAAGTACTAGTCTAGTTACGGATCCCATAGTAGTCTCAAATCCTATTGGTGTTTCGGCTCATCTTTCAATGATTTGTCGGGATTTGAGAGTGTTTATCTTGAGCGTTGAGTTTGAATGCAACACCTTCATTCTTGGCTTTACGGGCTATGGGTTGATTCTAGGTATGGATTGGTTATCCAGTAATGGTGCCATCATCGATTGTGAAAAGAGAGTGGTTAGACTTATAACTCGCCTCGACAACACTCTCGAAATCTCTTGTAATCCCATACATTCTGTTATGCTTAGCTACCTAGAATCTCTTGATGCGTCTATTGAAAACTTGCAGTCTGTTAGAGTAGTCCGTGAATACTCAGATGTATTTGAAGAGATGAAGGGCTTACCTCTGAAGTGGGCGCATATACCTTGTTGATAATGAAACCCGTAGCTCTACCCGTTAGACACATGGCTCTAAGGGAGAGAAAAGAGCTCAGCAAGCAAGTCAAAGAGTTGCTCGAAAAAGGGTTTATAAGGCGGAGTATTTCTGAATGGGGCGCTCCAGTAGTATTTGCAACCAAAGCGGATGGTTCACTTCACCTATGCGTTGATTATAGGGAACTAAACAAGCTGACTAAGAAAAATAGGCACCCACTTCCAAGAATAGACGACTTGTTTGATCAGCTTATAGGTGCGTCGGTTTTCTCCCAACTAAATCTAGCCATCGGGTTTCATCAGCTAAGAGTGGCTGAAGACAGCATTGATAAGATCGCGTTTAGAACCCCGGATGGTTTCTTTGAATGGCTTGTCATGCCTTTCGGCTTAACAAACGCACCCGCTTACTTCGTTGACTTGATGAGCAGGGTGTTCAGGGAGTTCCTTAATAAGTTTGTGGTGGTCTTCGTAGATGACATTTTGATTTTCTCGAAGAATGAAGAAGAACATGCTTTGCATTTAAGGGAAGTCATGGATACTCTTCGTGCACATCAGTTGAAAGCCAAATTCTCCAAATGCCATTCTGGAGAGAAGAAGTGAGGTTTCTTGGACATGTGGTGTCCAAAGAGGGGTTAGCTGTGGACCCCGCAAAAGTAGTTGCGGTGCAAGATTGGAAGGTTCCATGGAATGCAACCGAAGTCTGAAGCGTCCTCTGGCTAGTGGGATTTTACCGAAAATTCATTAAAGACTTTGCAAAATTCTCAGCCCCACTCACAAGATTGACAAAGAAGAACCTAACTTTCTCTTGGGATTTGGATTGCGATATTGCTTTCCAACGTTTGAAAAGGGCTCTAACAACAGCCCCAGTTCTGACATTGCCTAGTGGGAGCAAAATGTTTACCATATACAAAGACGCACGCGGTACAGGGTTGGGCACTGTATTGATGCAAGAAGGCAAGGTAGTTTGTTATGGGGGAAGGCAATTGAAGGTACATGAGAAGAACTACCCAACGCATGATTTGGAGCTAGCTGTCGTTGCTTTCGCTCTAAAGTCATGGCGTCATTACCTACTAGGAGAAAGGATTGAATTGTTGACTGACCATAAATCATCAAAATACCTTTTCTCACAGAAAGACCTTAACTTAAGACAACAAAGGTGGATGGAATTTCCGGCCTCATATGATTTTGAGATTTCCTATACCCCTGGAAAGGGTAATGTAAAAGCAGATGCCTTGAGCAGAAAGAAGCTGACCTTGAGTCCTATCTTTCTAGAAAGGCAATGCTTGGAGTATATAGCAAACTTTAACTTTAAACCCTCCTCTAAAATTGTACCTGGTCTGTTAGCATCGCTAGAGGTGCGGCCTACTCTTTTGGACTCAATAGGAACCGCGCAACGAGAAGACCCTCAGCTAGTTGATGTGATGGATAAGCTAGTTAGGGGTGAGACTTCTAGTCACCTTAATAGATACTCCATCGATGATAAGGGTTGGTTGAGACGGGATGGAAGGCTATGCATCCCACAAGCAAGGGATTTAGTGAAGATAGTTCTCGAAGAAGCACACCATTCTAAGCTCACCATACACCCACGCAGAGACAAGGTGTATAAAGATATAAAAAGAGTTTTCTTTTGGAATGGTATGAAGAGGGATGTAGCTGAGTTCGTCGTTAAGTGTTTGACATGCCAGCAAGTCAAAGCGGAGCAGAAGAAGCCTGGTGGTCTGCTTCATCCTCTAGAGGTCCCACAGTGGAAGTGGGATAACATTTCGATGGACTTTGTTGATGGGTTGCCTAGGTCAAGAAGGGGCAATACCAGTATTTGGGTAATAGTGGACATGCTCACTAAAAGGGCTCACTTTATACATGTTAAGAGTAGATGTACTACCTCGTCCTTAGCATCCATTTACCTTAAAGAGGCAGTTCCATATACCCTCTAACATAGTGATCGAGATCCTATCTTTACGAGCGAGTTTTGGAAAAGTTTGGAAGAGGCTGTAGGCACACAATTATGCTTAAGCACGGCCTATCACCCCCAAACTGATGGTCAGACGGAAAGGGTGAACAAAGTTTTGGAAGAGGTCTTGAGATTGTGCATTCTTGACTTTGGAGGGACATGGGAGGATCATCTTCCTTTGGTGGAATTCGCTTACAACAATAGCTACCAAGCCACCATAGGCATGGCGCCCTTCGAAGCTTTATATGGAAGACCATGCCGATCACCAACTTGTTGGTGGGATTCTATAGATGAGCTCGTACTTGGGCCAGACATGATTAGGGAAACCTCAGAAAAGGTGGACTTGATAAGAAGATGGATGTAGGCTGCACAAGATAGACAAAAGTCCTACGCAGACAAAAGAAGGACCGACCTTGAGTTTGAGGTTGGAGATAGGGTGTTCCTTAAAGTATCTCCTTTGAGGAATGTCATTCTCTTTGGGTCCGTAGGAAAGCTAGCACCAAGATTTGTATGACTATTTCCTATCATTGGAAGGATTGGGACGATGGCTTACAGAGTAGAGCTACCCGAAAGACTGGCTGGAGTTCATAATATTTTTCATGTTTCTCAACTACGAAAGTTCTTACATAAGTCTGTGGAAGTAGTAGAGCCAAGTATACTAAAGGAAGTAGAAGTGGAATGAGAAGCGACTGTGAGAATAGTTTCAACTCGTATCTTAGGTACGGAAGTCAAAAAGCTATGCAACCGTGAAGTCAAGCTTGTCAAAGTTCAATGGAGCGACGCTGAGGAAGACGCGACTTGGGAAACTGAGAGGAAAATATGCATAGCCTACCCTTTTCTTTTTTAGGGTACCTACTTGATCTCTTTTTCCATAAGTTTATTCATGCTTATATCTATCTTTTAAGTATATCTCCTCGGTCCTATTCTTTATCCTTAGGTAGAAACCAATGGATGTAAACATGTTATGATAGATGGTTGCAAGTGGTTGCTCGTGGATGCATGTACACACACCTTAGGCACTAAATCGACTCAATCACCTTCATGTTGCATATAAATGTGTGTGCATATTTAAATTAATGGATGTATAATGGTAGTGTTATCATATGGTTGCTGCATTTTGATGAATGGTTATGCACACAAGTAGAAGTAATATGTATCATTAGGATTCTTTTGCATGCATGATGGACGCATGGCACTATCATGATTTGCATTAAGGAGGTCAACTGAATTAGTGGACCGCCTGATTTTTGCATTGGAAAAGGAACATATACACACACTTTTTGCATATGTTCATATGACATGATAAATCTTGTAAGGACAATGGATGCCTGTGTTTGATGGTTGAGTAGATGGATGATTGGATGGTAGGATATACATTCTCCTTAACTTGGAAATTTCGGGGGCAAAATCCTTTAAGGAGGGAGAATGTAATACCTGGTAATTTTAAATATTAAAATTAACAAATTAAAGAATACTTAATTGTTAAAGTGAGAATTAAGGGAAATGGGTTGCGCCGTTGCGTTCGTCTCGAAATTCTGGTTGGAATAGAGCCCAAGTTTTCGTAAATCAGACTTCGTGTGAGGAAGTTATGGCCGTCAGAAGTTTCAGTAATTTAAATAAATTAAAAATAGTTCAAAAGAAATTCAAAATTCAAATTCAAACGAGGAAGCGGGCTGGGCGGGATTTCTCCCGCCCAAGGCCATGTCGACCAGGGGGTCGACCAAGGGGTCGACATTGCCTATATAGGTCGACCAGGGGGTCGACCTACCCCCGGGGAAAATCTGAAATCAGACGATTCTGACATGTAGCTGAGTCTTTCCTGAACTGTTGCTGAGTCACTAGGGCATAGGTGGAAATTCTGGATAACTCTATCTAGTCTGGACGGTTTTGATTGCTCTTATGATAATCTAACGGCTTATGTTGAATTAAACTTCTCTATAAGCATGCATAGACTCAAGCCCTAAACCTAAAATAAATTAGTCTCTTAGCCTCCATGCTGCTGCTAGGATAGTTCTTCTTCCTAAAGCTTAGGGATTTGCAAGTCAGAATTCTAATTCAAAAGATGAACGAATTATTCTCTTCTCTAACCTGTCTTTGTGAGTACAATTTCTTTCACAAAATAATTAATAAATTAATTATGATGAGTTATAATTTGAATTATGAGAACATGTATGTTGAATCACATGATGTTATTTAACTTATGTTGGTAGATCTATTTCATATGTCCATTTACATACATTTAACCTAATTCATTTTATAACATCAGTTTATATGCAAGTTTGGGATGTTAAATCATATGCTAGTTCGTATGTGAATCTTAAGCAAGTTTGGGATGTTGAATCATATGCTAGTTTGTATGTGAAACTTATGCAAGTCAGTTTTTACCTATGTTATTTCTTATGTGAATTTTATGCAAGTTTGGGATGTTAAATCATATGCTAGTTTGTATGTGAATCTTATGCAAGTCTGTTTAGGCTAGTTCGTATGTGAATCTTATGCAAGCATGGGATGTTAAATCATATGCTAATTGTATGTGAATCTTATGCAGGTCTTTTTTTACATATGCTAGTTCGTATGTGAATCTTATGCAAGTTTGGGATGTTAAATCATATGCTAGTTTGTATGTGAATCTTATGCAAGTCTGTTTTTACATATGCTAGTTCGTATGTGAATCTTATGCAAGTCTTTATGCGGATTATACACAAGTTTATATGTGAATCAAGTATATACATATGCTAGTTTATATGCAAAACATGTGATAAATTCATATGCAAGTTGTAGGAATCCATATGCAAGTTTAGTTAAAAACTATATTCACATTTTTAGGTGAAAATTATATTCACATATGCAAGTTTAGGTTAGACCCATAATTCATATATGCAAGTTCACAATTGTTGTTTAGATCTATATTTAGATCCATGGTAGTTTATGCAAATTTATGTTCTATCTGTCCATTGCCTATGCAAGTTATTGGCTATGCAAATTTATGTTATAATTCTTATTTGCAAGTTAGATCTATTTTATGTGTTATGCAAGTTGTGATGTTTCTTTTCTTTTTATAAGTTAGACTATTTGCGAGTCTAACATATTTCATTTTAGAACGTACGAATAGCATGGGGACAATGGGAAAATATTAATTATGCAAATTGTGAATTGGCATAAAATAGCTTTAGAGGCATATAATTAATTTGAGACATTAATTGGTATAATTTATATACCTAAAAAGTATGGACATAATTTATGTGACAATTATGGACATAGGTTTATTTGGAAATTATTGACAATTTGAATAGGGATAATTAATTAATATTGGGGTGAAATAATTATGTGTAATAAAAAAATGCCTAAGACACGAGGTTAGACTCGTTTGTGGTATAAGACTGCCCGAACCCGCCCGGCAAAATCCAGCAATCACAAACGGTAGTCTAATGTGAGAGGTCGAAGGCATAAACTAAATGCATAACAATTGTAAAGATACGAGGTTAGACTCGTTTGCGGTATAAGACTACCCGGACCTGCCTGGCAAATCCAGCAACCGCAAATGGTAGTCTAATGTGGGAGGTCTTACAAGGTTACAGTTATAATGAATTAAGTAACACTTAACCAAGATAAACATGTGGTGGGACATGGGGGTTAAGTGGGTGACATGGGTGACATGTGAAATACGATTAGAAACACTTAACCAAATTGAAACATGTAAGAAGACATGAATAAGAAAGGGTTAAGTGGGAAATTCTAGTAGGGACCAAGCATAGGTGGAAAGCTTGTGTCAAGCATGTGGGACCCTTTTCAAACCAGTAACCCAATAAGTATCTTTGTGAGCTCGAGTTAGATCGAGGATGGGACATGCTTACTGGGTTTGATTGCAAGAGGTCAAAAACGGGTTAGTAGTGGCAATGCAAGTCCAACGGGGTCATGTGCATGCGTGGGCCCGGGCTGGTAGGTAAGACGTTGTTGCATCGTGTAGATATAAGTCGTGCATCTTTAGTGGTATCGAGTTGCCACTTTGGGGAGTGATACACCCCACTGTGGGACCAACACGGGTATCTACGAGTTAGGGAGCCGATCGCATGGGTGTAATGGGTACAACTAGTGGAGTTAGGGGCAGGTGGCAACTATGAAGACAGCTAGGGGTACACGAAACTACCATTATGATTATTATGTTCAGTAGGCGGGATCAACATTTAGGGTGACTAGTAATGGTGCAGCGTAGTAATTATCCTATAGTGATTAGGAGCGAGATTAACGCCAGAATATTCCTCTTGTTTGTTTTGTCTTGCCCACTTGTTTCACAGTCATTCCTTGTTTTAGCATTTTATGCCTTATCCTAATTATTTTAATAATTATAGTGTTAAAGTTATTGGACTCGCCAGACTTTATGTTTGACCCCCTTTGTTTTCGCCTCTTTTCTTCCTCCCCCCCCCCCTAGGTTCTCAAGGTGGGACTAGTGCTAGTGAGCTTGATTTGGATCTTTTTCTCTCTTTGGAAGTGCTTGGATTGCTGAAAGTAAAGTTCAACTTATCTCTTTTATAGCTACTTATGTTAGGGTTGTGATTTTTTACTTTATGTACTCAGAAAACAATTTGTCAAGATGGATACTAAGTGTACTTGGTTTTACTGTTGGTTTATGATGGTGTTGTAATCAAACTATTTCTCTGCTGCAATAAAAGTTGTTTTAATTTTTTTCAAGTACCAATATATGTATCTGTCTTGTTATATTCTGTTCTATACACCAATAATACTCCATGAAAGTTATTTCATTCCCTTTGAGAGTGACATTAATGGACATGGGGTGTTACAGCGGAGGCAGAGTAGCAAGCTGAAAGCGGAAGATCAATGCTGCGAGGAGTCCCTGAGGAGTACCTAGAATGGCTCGATTTGAACCGAGTATTATTTATAGAAATAAATAATAAACGAGTCAGTCTAGCTGTACATAGCAAATAAACTGAGATAACAAGAGATATAACACAGGATGACATGATTCTATTAATAATATCTAATCATAAATAATTATGAAACATGGCATGTCAACACAATCAGGAAATGACAATGGAATGTCAGCACACAAGTATCTCCAAATAATCTCATAGCTAATATAGAATGCAACATTCAAATAATAGCACACAATAGGAAGTGACAGGAAAAGCATATAACAATGAGAATTGACAAATAAATGCCAAACATAAATCAATTTGATGCGCCTCGCATCAAAGTAATCACTAATCAGAAATCATTTATCAAATTGATGCGCATCACATCAAAGTAAATCAAGAATCCAGAAATCAAGCAAGAAATCTATAAAACATCATAATGAGGGCCTGCAGGTTCATAGATGAGATACGATTTCTAGGTAGGTAACCCATTTGTTTGAGCCGAAGCTCGCCACGAAGCCGGGCTGTGACCTTAGAGAAGGAAAATACATAAATCATAGAAAGTTCGACCGAAGTCCCAGAAGTGAAATCCAAGAATCGTAAATCCCACTAGGGCGATCGAGGACCACAAAAACATAGATCATAAATGTTAGACCGAAGTCCCAGAAGTGAATTCCAAGAATCGAAAATCCCACTAGGGCGATCAAGGACCACAAAACATAAATCATAAAGGTTGGACCAAAGTCTCAGAAGTGAAATCCAAGAATCGTAAATCCCACTAGGGAGATCGAGGACCGCAAAACATAGATCATAAAGGTCGGACTGAAATCCCAAAAGTGAAATCCAAGAATCGTAAATCCCACTAGGGCGATCGAGGACCACAAAAACATAAATCATATATGTTGGACCGAAGTCCCAGAAGTGAAATCCAAGAATCGTAAATCCCACTAGGGCAATCACTAACCACAAAACATAAATTATACAAGTTCACATCGATCCGGGTGAGTATAAATTACACCGAGATAGTTAATATAAGAAAATAGCTAAATGTCCCATAACCACTCGCTATTCTCAAATATTGACGGACCCGTTGTTGGTTCATACTCAGAATAGAGAAAATCACCACACATGTTCGAACGCACGAGTCCAAGAGTTATTCGCCGAATAAACGTATAAGGGGTCATAGTCCTCAGTTTTACTAAGGTAAATAAACTAAATTTCTCGTCCAGTCGAGTAAAGAGGATCCGTACACACTAATAGATTGGAATCCATAGAAGGGTTCATGGTCCACTAATAATATATAAACCCTCTTATAATTCGAAGTTACAGTAAACAATGGTACGATTGCCTTGGCAAATCGATCAAGGGGATTCACGTCATAGTGACATAAATCTAAATCATAAATCATCAAATATAAATTCGATAAATTGAATATATATACAGCTCATTAATGGATTTTATAACGTTAGGAAACGATTGGAAACCACATTGGAGCGACAAAAAGCAAGGGCACAAAACAATGACAATTTATCACAAAACACGGTGCCATAGATCAAGGTACAATCACCAAGGTGATCGATAATGCGTAATTCACATTACAACAACATACAGGAAATCAAAGGGATAACGATTGTAATTTCGATCAAGGAACGAATCAAAATCCCAAACTAGCACCCCGAATGTTTTAAACTATATTGGAATGGACTCGAAGGATATCGACTCAATAATTCGCATTTTAATTGCACGAATCATATTAACAAGTGTAATAACCTGGAAATCCGAGCCAATTTAAAAAAAATTTATTTTGGCAATTTTAATGAATTTTGAATATTTAAAATGAATTATTTTAAATAATAACGATGAGAAATTTATTTTGAATAGAAATAGAACATATATATTTATATAGATCGTCGCTAGAATATAAATATTTATTTTTAATTATAAAAGGGATTGAAAATGGCGCGGTAGTTTGAAAATTTGATTTCAAATTTCAAATGAATGTATAGGATTCAAAATAAACCAGATTTTAGCAAAACCAAAAATATTAGAATCTATTTGAGAATATCTTTCCAACGAATCCGAAAAATCAAAATTTCATAGCGGGAATAAAAAGTTATGTCCAGTTGAAAATTCAGAATAGTCGCTATGGAATTTTGAGCCCTTAAAAATGAAAATTTTGCAAACTACCCCTGTTTTCGACGAAACCACTTTTGTTGGATCCGGGATGTCAAGTTATTGCTAGATTCCAAATTCGTAGTTTTTGAAAGCAATATGTGAGCGTGGCACAAGAAAACGTGTTTTGACAGTTTCAGTCAATTTCGATCGACCTGAAAATGGCCATTATTCAAACGGTCTAAGAATATGATGAAATTAGTTTTGCTAGGACCGTATCGTCAATACCAAGCTAGAAATAATTTTTTTGGAATTTTTAGAGTTAGCATGTAGTCCCAGTAAATTAAAATGTGCATTCAAATTCAATGTACATTGATTTATATTTTGATTTGAACGGAACCTGATCGTAACAATCGAATTGGCTAACGTGACATATCCCATTGTGTTTGGAATGGGGGTAATTGGCTAAGGGCGACAGCGCTGGTTCTCGTTTGGGGTTCGAAATAAAAAGTCACTTTTTTTTAATAATTAAATAATAATAAAATATTACATTGCCCCCCTTTTATTTTCTCTAAACCTAAATCAGAAGAAAACCGCACCCCCCTTCAGCCCATTCCCGCCGCCGCTCCACCTCCACCGCCCACCGCAGCTCGACTGCCACTTCCCGATCTCGGCGCCACCTCTCTTCGACCCCGTCCTCTCCTTCTCTTCCCCTTTCTCTCTCCAAACCGACCCAAAATCGCCTCACCCCCTAAACCCGCCGCCTCCGCCTCCTGCACAGCCACCGCCAGCCAACCGAGACTCCACCGCCCCTCCCTAAGCCCAGCGCCGCCTCCCTCACCCCCATCTCTGACCTCAAGGCCCCCTCTTCGATAAAAATGTATTTTTTATATTTTCTACATGTGGAAACCCGCTGAAACTCTCCGTCGACACCACCATCTTGCTGTTGCTGGCCAACCGAGCATCCTCCGACTGTGGTGAGCGTTTACTTTCATTTCTATTTGTTTAAGTAATTAAAAATGCGATTTTTACTTATAAAAATCGTATATAAAAATATGATTTTTACTTATATGTATAACGTGAAAAATATAGGATTGTTAGCGAATAAAAATACGATTTATATATATATATATATATATATATATAATAGCGTAGTAAAAATTTGATTTTTATATACGTAAAAGATAGGATTTTTATAAATGAGAAGGAATAATTTCTATTTGTAGAAAGATTATATCTTTACAAAAGAAAAGACCATATTTTTATGAAAGGAAAAGATTATATTTTTGAAATAGAAAGATTAGATCTTTGATTTAGAAAAGGTTATATTTTTAAATATAAAAAGATTTGATTTTTTAAATAAGCAAAGGTAAGATTTTTAAACCATATAAAGATGTTATTTTTATTTATATGAATATCATATAAAAATGTGATTTTCAATAATCAACTGCGTGAAACAGATGGCGATGGATCAGACTGAGATCAAAACGAAGTCCGAACCGTTCAGAAATAAAGAATGGTGGAGTGGAACCCTAGGTGAGAACTTCTCACTTTTAATTTGTTTTCTAGTTGAAATGTATACTAGGATGCAGACGGTGCTTAGCAGCACCCGACACCCGTCGTCCATAAACCATGGATGACTTGTTTGTTTGGTTGATGTGTCGTGAAAATTGATTGTGTGATGTGGAATGAAGTAATATTTTATAGTTAAAAATATAATTTTTTACGTGTATATAAAATAAATATTTATAAACAAATCGGACGATTTGTTTATGTACACACATTTGACTGATATGGATTGGGACGCTAAATTTTACACATCGCCCAACAACACAAATAAATCTGTGATTTGTTGTTTGAAAACCCCACATGCGTATTGGGATGAAATTGGGCATACACTAATCCCAATAATTAGTTGTATGTCGATCGATTGATTGACAGGCTGTTATAAGCATTAAATATTTATATTTAATGCTTATATAGTATAGAATGCACTCTGGATGATGGATTGCTGTTTTCATTGTTGTTATACACATTTATTGTGTGAAATCCATATAATCAAATTATATGGTAATTGACAGTGTTTGATTCCAGTTCAGAAAGAATGAATATTTTAAAATAACGAATATTTTAAAATAACGAATATTTTCAAACAATATTCAGAAAAGAATCAAAATCTGATTTTGATGTCCGATTTGGGATGGGCACGAATATATTTAAATATATAAAGCCGTGTCGATTAGATTGACGCCATTTTGACATGAACGATATTTATATCGATTTTACTCATTTTTATAATGAATATCGAAGAGGAATTGATTTCAAAATCTAATGTTTTGAAAATATTATTATTTATATATCGATGATATGGAATATTCAATTTTGATAGAAATTAAATATGAAGTTGAAATCATTTTGAAAACGAATTTAAAACGATTTATAAAATACGTTTTAAAAGGAAATCGATTAAATATATTATATATATATAATGGCCTGAATAGAACGCACCGCAGCAGTTTGCGAATTTCGACCATTGACTTCGAATGGACATTACGGGAGATCCGACAGTCGGATTCTCCTAAAACCGAAACCGTTGGGTTCATATCGAAAAGATCTTTCTAATGAATACAAGAAATTAGAAATCTAATGGTTGGATTTTGAAATATGTCCAAATAAAATTTGGAAAAGGTCGCTGTAAGTGCAGTTCGATGGCGTTGATGGAAATCGACTGTACGGGCCTTGATAAAATTATTAAAAATATCGATAATTAGTGTAAAATCATAAGAAATGATTTGGAAAGAATTGGGATGAAAAATTCCATATTTCAAAAGATAAAAATAGATTTTTACCGAAATGAACTAGTTTTGAACTATGGAAAAAGGATTAAATATTTTTATTTAGATTTAATGAAATGTACCAATTAAATGATATTTAATTGGAATTGAATTGGAATTGATTTTTGGGTTTATAGTGAATGGTGTTTTAAATAACACTTGTTCTTCAACCCGATAATTATGGAATGTGAATTGGGTTTGTTGTGAACTGTGTTTTAACGACATTCGTTCTTTAACCCGATTCACAGTGAAATGTGATTTGGAATTTATAAATCTTTTGTTAAGATTTAAAGTAGATTTTCCAAAGTAAAGTTTTCCAATTTAAATAAAATAAATTGGAAAAATTCGATTTGGTAATAATCGAAGTAAATTTCTGTGGATGAGGACTGCTAATATATATGGAATTTAAAAGGCTTTGCCATTATTCCATTTAAATTGTTAGTCGGATATGGATGTTTATATCGATTTGTTTTCCATGAAGATTCCATCGTTAATGGAATGTGATTTTGGGTTGTCGTGAATGGTATCTTTAATGATACTTTTCTTAGACCCAACAGAGTTAAGAAAATCAGAAAATAACCGGAGATTAGTTAAGTTGGATAGTTTCTTGGGTATTGATCTGACGTTAGTTTCGACCTTTGGGTTAACACTTAGGAAATTATTCACTTGCTAATTTACGGTAAAAGGCTGATGGAATAGAATGTGATTTTGGGTTTATCATGAACCGTGTTCTAAATGACATTGGTTCTTTAACCCAATTAAAAACAGGATATGATTTCCTAAGTTAAACAATCATTAATATTGATTTTTGGGAAGATTAAAACCAAGTGAAGTTTTAATGAATCTTTAATCAGATTGAAATGTTCGAGAATGGAGTATCACCAGTTTTGCTCCAGGCGATAGTCAAATCTTCAATTAGATTTGAACGTGAAATGGTAATTGAATTTACCGATAACACCGTGGTGTTAGATATAAAGTATTACCAGTTTTACTTCATGGGATGAATAGGTTGGGATTGGGAAATTAAAACAAATGATTACTTCGGTAAGGTTCGTTAATCCCGACTAGTTTGGATAAACCATAATATGGTTTGAATTGATATTCAAAGGAAGATTGAAGAATAAATTTAAAGAATTTATCTTTGATAAAATTAATGGGAACTTTTCCCAAAGTAAAAGAATATTTGAATAAAAGAATATTCTGGATTGGAATAAGGCGTATGTTGTGTTTTTATAAGACTTGTTTATTATGTACGCGAGTTATTCGGAAAGACCGGGTTTATCCCATTTTGAATAACTGAATCGACGAGAAGTCAACGATGAAGACTGTGGTTGAAGACCGGAGGTCTTCACATCATTTGGATAATTACTGATGATCTTGATTGGGTTGTATACCCAAGAGGAAAGAATCAGTTGGTGATCGTCCAGACGTACTTTGAGATCGATGGATATGCGAGGAATAAGGTTCCTCCGGTTTCGTTCAGACCCAGAATGGACTTGTAAATGGATGTGTGTCTGACATTTGATTTTATTCTGTGTTGATTAATTTCTATTAAATATATATTTGTTTTGCGGCGGAGAATTTATTCTCTTGCTTAACGCCCTTCTCTGAGACGTACGAGCTTAGAGGTTATATATCGATAGATATCATCGCATGGCATGAATTGCCTGTGTGGCTTGCTAAGATGCAAATGATCAAGGCTTCTGTTGAAAAGCAGAGCCTTGTGGTTGATGATCAAAGCACGACTTTAATGAAGCGTAGCTTTGTGTAGTGTTAATTCACGAGCCTCATACCCCGGTGTGAACCAGAAACAGGAGAGGACATCAGGGAGGGCATGCGTTTCCTTCAAGGTAGGAGTGGTGTTTTGGGTTTTACACGCCCGGACATTTTACTTATATGGATGATGATAGCGAGGCGTCTCGGTTATATCGGTCTATCCGGGACCGATGGAGTCATTTGGCTCATTTACTCCCCATAGGGTGGGGAAACGCACTGTTCAGGCATTTTAATCCACATCGAGTGGACCGGCCGTGACGATCCAAGGATCACTCGAGCTCTGATCTTGAGACATGGTAGGCTGGATTGTCTCGAAGCGGTGAGGACGATCCCTGGCCTTGGTTCACAGATGGAAATCCAACTTCCAATACGTGACATTTGCAGTTTTGATTGTAGAGCCTACTATTGGCGACATGATATATGGTACCCATGCCATCTAGGATTGATACATTTATATTTGAAGTTGTTTTATACACTATGCACTTATAATAGTATCAAATGATTTGTTTTAAATGTACCAAGCATGTTTGGCTATTATAAGGGAAAATCCTATCCTCTGGCTTGCGTTGCATTGTGTGATGGGACCTGGGTTTTATAATACCTTCATTTTTCCAAAAAGCATTGCGTTGTTTTGTTATATGCACTGGTATTATTGGGAGGAAACCCGTTACGTGCTATACGGCGTGGTCCCTTGATATATCTGATTTAAAGAAAAGTTTTAAATAACTGTTTTAGTTCTCACACCAGTCACATGACTGACCTGGAGTTTATTGTTTTAACCTAAATTCTGGGTGCCCTTATTTTCCACGTGCAGCTAGTAGTTTTGGTTTTGCAGATTTATATTCACAGGATCCTGGTTTACAGCTGGAATGATATTCAGAAAGCTCTGTATCCGTTTATCTCTTTCAGTTGCGTTTTGTATTATTTTCCGCTGCAGTAATGTATTTAAATCTATGATATTTTATTGTGTAATATTTATTCATACTCTGTATATTCTTGTATTCTGATGGAATTGTTGTAATTAACAATGAAATGTTCTTCTGTTTGTGTTCCGATGTGGCTTGTTCTCAGTACAATCCGGGCTTTCCTTCACGGGGAAGTTCGGGTCGTTTCATTGTGGTATCAGAGCTTTGGTTTACAAAGCTCAGAGAACAAGACACATTAGAACCGAACGAAAGAATTCATCAGAGATTGGATTAGTAATATCCAACAAGAATAACTCGTTAGAGATAGGATCAGTAGTATCCTAGAACGAGTGTGAAGAGTATATTTTTAAAATGAAGACAATTTTTTTGAAAATTTAAACCTTATTCAATGTATTTGAATATTTATTTGTATTTGAATTTGGATAATCAAGTATATAAAGATTTTGTGTATACGTCTGATCCGCGTGTATTCGAAGTTTTAATATACTGGATAGATATAGAATCACACTCTAGTCTCCCGGGGATAATTCTGATGATGATGCATCATCAGTGTTTGTGTTCGAGTTTCGAAAGTGGGATTTCTATATATTTCCAATTGACTGGTGTGAGAACCAAAACTAGATAGGGCTTATTGTTGTGACATAGCATCAAAAATCTGATTTTTGGGCTATGTATCAAAATTATGTGTTTGAAATGATAATCAACTAATTGATTAATGGTTGTGTTGTATGATTATTCATTTAAAACCAACATGTGAATGAAAGATGAAATAGACCAAATTGATCAAATATTGAATTGTATTGAAAATTTATCGCATTTTCATGCATATACATGTACTTACATTGAACAGGTCATAGCAAGGAGGCTAGAGAAGAGGAATAAAATTGTATGCCCGACAAATAGGTACGTGTTAACTAATTTCTTGGGGTTTATGATGATTTTATGAGCCAATTGGCTAGCCGCATGGCTGTTTCTTTTTCTTTTTGGATTGGAGAGGCCAGTATGGCAATTTTAGGATTTTCCCGGTGCTCCCGTGCAGGGGAGGTTATGGCAAAAAATTTCAAAAATTTAGGGTGTTAGCCAAATTTTTGAAAAAATTTGAAAAGTTCTTAGAAACTGAAAAGTTGAAGACTTAAGCCATAGTGAAAATAATGAAAGTTGAGTTGGTTTGTAAAACAACTTTCAGCTTCGTTCCTTTTTGGGGACGAAATTTTTTTAAGTGGGGGAGATTGTAATAACCCGGAAATTCGAGCCAATTTAAAATTTTTATTTTGGCAATTTTGATGAATTTTGAATATTTAAAATGAATAATTTTAAATAGTAACAATGAGAAATTTATTTTGAATAGAAATAGAACGTATTTGTTTATATAGATCATCGCAAGAATATAAATATTTATTTTTAATTATAAAAGGGATTGAAAATGGCGTAGTAGTTTGAAAATTCGATTTTAAATTTCAAATGAATGTACAGGATTCAAAATAAACCGGATTTTAGCGAAACCAAAAATATTAGAATCTATTTGAGAATATCTTTCCAACGAATCCGAAAAATCAAAATTTCATAGCAGGAATAAAAAGTTATGCCTAGTTGAAAATTCAGAATTGTCGCTATGGAATTTTAAGCCCTTAAAAATGAAAATTTTGCAAACGACCTCTGTTTTCAACGAAACCACTTTTGTTGGATCCGGGATGTCAAGTTATTGCTAGATTACAAAATTCGTAATTTTTGAAACCAATATGTGAGCGTGGCACAAGAAAACGTGTTTTGATAGTTTTAGTCAATTTCGATCGACCTGAAAATGACTATTATTCAAACGGTCTCAGAATCTGACGAAATTATTTTCGTTAGGACCATATCGTCAATACGAAGCTAGAAATAATTTTTCTGGAATTTTTAGAGTTAGTATATGGTCCCGGTAAATTGAAATGTGCGTTCAAATTCAATATATATTGATTTATATTTTGATTTGAATGGAAATTGATCATAACAGTCGAATTGGCTAACGTGACATATCTCATTGTGTTCGGAATGGGGGTAATTGGCTAGGGGCGACAGTCGCTAGGTCTCGTTTGGGGTTCTAAATAAAAAGTCACCATTTTTAAATAATTAAATAATATATATTATATATATATATATATTACATTACCCCCTTTTATTTTCTTTAAACCTAAATCAGAAGAAAACCGCACCCCCTTCAGCCCATTCCCGCCACCGCTCCACCGCCCACTGCAACTCGACCGCCACCGCCCCATCTCAGCGCCACCTCTCTCCGACCCCCTCCTCTCCTTCTCTTCCCCTTTCTCTCTCCAAACCGACCCAAAACCGCCTCACCCCCTAAACCCGCCACCTCTGCCTCCTGCACAGCCATCATCGGCCAACCGAGACTCCACCGCCCCTCCCTAAGCCCAGCGCCGCCTCCCTCACCCCCATCTCCAACCCGAGGCCCCATCTTCCATAAAAATGTAATTTTTATATTTTCTACATGTGGAAACCCGCTAAAATTCTCCGCCGACACCACCATCTCGCTGTTGCTGGCCAACCGAGCATCCTCCGACCGTGGTGAGCGTTTACTTTCATTTCTATTTATTTAAGTAACTAAAAATGTGATTTTTACTTGCAAAAATCGTATATAAAAATATGATTTTTACTTATATGGATAGCATGAAAAATATAGGATTGTTATCGAATAAAAATATGATTTTCATATATATAATAGCGAAGTAAAAAATTTGATTTTTATATACGTAAAAGGTAGGATTTTTATAAATGAAAAGGAATAATTTCTATTTATAGAAAGATTATATCTTTACAAAAGAAAAGACCATATTTTTTTGAAAGGAAAAGATTATATTTTTGAAATAGAAAGATTAGATCTTTAATTTAGATAAGGTTATATTTTTAAATATAAAAAGATTTGATTTTTAAATAAGAAAAGGTAAGATTTTTAAACCATATAAAGATGTTATTTTTATTTATATGAATGCCATATATAAATGTGGTATTAATAATCAACTGCGTGAAACAGATGGCGATGGATCAGATTGAGATCAAAACGAAGTCCGAACCGTTCAGAAATAAAAAATGGCGGAGTGGAACCCTCGGTGAGAATTTCTCACTTTTAATTTGTTTTCTAGTTGAAATATATACTAGGATGTAGATGGTGCTTAGCAGCACCCGACACCCATCGTCCACAAACCATGGATGACTTGTTTGTTTGATTGATGTGTCGTGAAAATTGATTGTGTGATGTGGAATGAATAAATATTTTATAGTTAAAAATATAATTTTTAACGTGCATATAAAATAAATATTTATAAACAAATCGGTCGATTTGTTTATGTACACACATTTGACTGATATGGATTGGGACAATAAATTTTACACATCGCCCAACAACACAAATAAATCTGTGTTTGTTGTTTGAAAACCCCACACGGGTATTAGGATGAAATTGGGCATACACTAATCCCAATAATTAGCTGTATGTCGATCAATTGATTGACAGGCTGTTATAAGCGTTAAATATTTATATTTAATGCTTATACAGTATAGAATGCACTCTGGATGATGGATTGTTGTTTTCATTGTTGTTATACACATTCGTTGTGTGAAATCCATATAATCAAATTATATGGTAATTGACTGTGTCTGATTCCAGATCAGAAAGAATGAATATTTTAAAATAACGAATATTTTAAAATAATGAATATTTTCAAACAATATTCAAAAAAGAATCAAAATCTGATTTTGATGTCCGATTTGAGATAGGGACGAATATATTTAAATATATAAAGCCGTGTTGATTAGATTGACGCCATTTTGACGTGAACGATATTTATATCGATTTTATTCATTTTTATAATGAATATCGAAGAGGAATTGATTTCAAAATCTAATGTTTTGAAAATATTATCATTTATATATCGATGATATGGAATATTCAATTTTGATTAGAAATTGAATATGAAGTTGAAATCATTTTGAAAACGAATTTAAAACGATTTATAAAATATGTTTTAAAAGGAAATCGACAATATATATATATATATATATATATATATATATATATATATAATGGCCTGAATAGAATGCGCTGTGGTAGTTCGCGAATTTTGACCATTGACTTCGAATGGACATTATGGGAGATCCGACTGTCGGATTCTCCTAAAACCGAAACCATTGGGTTCGTATCGAAAAGAGCTTTCTAACGAATACAAGAAATTGAAAATCTAACAATTGGATTTGGAATTATGTCCAAATCAAATTTGGAAAAGGTCGCCGTAATTGCAGCTTGATGGCCGTTGATGGAAAACGACTGTACGGGCCTTGATAAAATTATTAAAAATATCGATAATTAGTGTAAAATCATAAGAAATGATTTGGAAAGAATTGGGATGAAAAATTCCATATTTGAAAAGATAAAAATAGTTTTTTTATCGAAATGAACTAGTTTTGAACTAGAATAATAAATCCAACATTTTTAAAATAAATAAATTGGATTATAAATGGTTTTGAAGATAACCGGAATTTCCAATATACAAATTGGAAATGGATTTGAATTGAAATTGTCTTCAGAATATTTTAATGTTGGATTTCGTGATTATACAGATATTGTTATCAAAATTTGAAAGATATATTTATATCGTTATTTCTAATACGATATTTGTTGGTCGTAGAATTTGATATTGAATATAAGCCGATATATTTTCTATTCAGAGCCTTGTATTTAATATCAAATGCGATTTGGGTTTGTCGTGAATGGTGTCTTCATTAACACTGTTCTTAAACCCAGTTGAGAAAAAGGATTAAATCTTTTTATTTAGATTTAATGAAATGTACCAATTAAATGATATTTAATTAGAATTGAATTGGAAATGATTTTTGGGTTTATCGTGAACGGTGTTTTAAATAACACTCGTTCTTTAACCCGATAATTTATGGAATGTGAATTGGGTTTGTTGTGAACTGTGTTTTAACGACATTCGTTCTTTAACCCGTTTCACAGTGAAATGTGATTTGGAATTTATAAATCTTTTGTTACGATTTAAAGGAGATTTTCCAAACTAAAGTTTTCCAATTTAAATAAAATAAATTTGAATGGAATGAAATTCGATTTGGTAATAATCGAAGTAAATTTCTGTGGTTGAGGACTGCTAATATATATGGAATTTAAAAGGCTTTGCTGTTATTCCATTTATATTGTTAGTCGGATATGGAAGTTTATATCGATTTGTTTTCCATGAAGATTCCATCGTTAACGGAATGTGATTTTGGGTTGTCGTGAATGGTATCTTTAATGATACTGTTCTTAGACCCAACGGAGTTAAGAAAATCAGAAACTAACTGGAGATTATTTAAGTTGGATAGTTTCTTGGGTATTGATCTGATGTTGGTTTTGGCCTTCGGGGTTAACACTTAGGGAATTATTCACTTGCTAATTTACGGTTAAAGGCTGATGGAATAGAATGTGATTTTGGGTTTATCGTGAACCGTGTTTTAAATGACATTGGTTCTTTAACCCAGTTAAAGACTGGATATGATTTCCCAAGTTAAACAATAATTAATACTGATTTTTGGGAAGATTAAAACCAAGTGAAGTTTTAATGAATCTTTAATTAGATTGAAATGATCGAGAATGGAGTATCACCAATTTTGCTCCACGCGATAGTTAAATCTTAAATTAGATTTGAATGTGAAATGGTAATTGAATTTACCAATAACACCGTGGTGTTAGATATGAAGTATTACTAGTTTTACTTCATGGGATGAATAGGTTGGGATTGAGATTAAAACAATTGATTACTTCGGTAAGGTTCGTTAATCCCGACTAGTTTGGATATGTGACGGCCCGCCCCGCACCAGCCTGCATTTCCTCCGAAAGTGCGCTGTACACCTGCCCGACTAGCACGGGACGGTCGTCAGAAGAAAGAAAAGAAGAGAATGAACTAATCAAGGAACCTGTAGAATGTCTCACAGCGCATGGGATAAAATATAATAATAATAACATACTTGACATAAAACAGGCGAGACAGTGCATAAGCTGGTAACTAAAATCAACATCAATCATCAGAGCAGCGGAAATCCATATACAGCTTATTACAATTTTCCAAATTTACTGTCTCTAAACAAAAGAAAGCTAAAGTAGAAGATGCACCACCAATGCCCAAGCAGTGATCTTCAATAACACAGGGAGAATATTATATATATTACGTGGAAGCTTCCTGCCCGTCTCTGGATCATCTACCCGTGCATCACCAGCTAACCTGTCTCTAGTCTGCTCGTGTGAGCACCCAGAGTAATAAGAGGAGACATAAAACTCTGAGTCAGACATAAAGCCTGGTATGAGCGATAAGTATCTAAACAGAACAATAACAGGTATACTAAACCATACCTGAACTTGGACCTGCAACCCAAGAGTTAGTACCACATACCGTACGATGCTCTAAGGTGCCATAATAAATAGTGTGAGGATACGGGGGTGGGGTGTGCATGTCACAATGATAGCAAACAAATCATCCATAGCAACCATCCTCACATCTCTCACTCAGTGCGTAAAGCATACGACATCTACCACTTTGGAACACTAGACAAACTGAGGTAACGACGAATCCCGTCTTGTAGAAACCCTGCTGTGACCAAGCCAATCACTTGGAGTCATGACCAAACATTTCAATGACCCACTTCATTGGTCGTAGCCCTTGGTTCTACCGATGCCATAATGGCCCTGAATCCGCCTTCGTACCTCCTACCATAGTGGTCCAAAGCTATAGACGTCGATAACCCCTTGGCACACGTCCCGCAGCAAAACCCAACCATGAAGTGAACTCGTTGATTTCCATCTGAATCTTGAGCTCTAACTTCTCATTTGGGCTTCCTTTGCATCTCGGGTTTCTGTCATCACCCTCCGGATCGGATCCTCCTTCACGCTCGGGTCGGTTCGTGTTGCACCATATGAATCGCACCTCGTCAGCTCGTGGCGCCTTGTCGGGTCGGTTCGGGCTTATCAGTTCGTGGCAACCCACTGGTTCGGGTCGAGCTACCCATCTGGATCATGGCGCTTCCCTTCAGTCGTGGAGGAACATCGGTTCGGATCGTGAGCTTCTTAAGTGGATCGGTTCGGGTCGGAGTAGCTCATTCTCACGAGAGACGAATCAGATCGGATCATCGGATCGGGGTCTTCAGCCATCGGCGGAGCGGGTCGCGCCATCGGATCAGGTCGCGCCATCGGATCGGGTCACGGTCTTCCCTTCGTGGCTCCGAGCTCTGGCATGTGGCGCGGTTCGAGAAGGCAGGTCGGTTCGTGGGCATGGGGGCGATCCGATCCGGATAAATTCCTGCACTTCGTTCCAGCGACAGTTTCTCGCCATTCGACGGCGTTTTTGACCAAACTAACACTTCTAAGCAATCACAGAACACACCCTAGAGTCATAGCAACATGTAATAGCAACCACAACAGCAAACAATCACTCAAATGAATCAAAATGGATCAAAAGTGGCCAAAGCTCCTTATTTTCCCTTAAGCATGTTTAAGTAAAACTGATCATAGGGTTAGCAAAACTTAATCAAATCGAACCAAATTTCAACCAGAGGCATAAAACCTTATTTAAGAATTTCTAAACATTTTTCTAGAATTTATTAGTGTATAAATTCGCTAATCTTTACTAATTACCCTTAATTAACTGTAATTAGTGTCAAAATGATGCTATCACTCACCTTTGCCACAATAAAACTTCCAAATCTGAAGTGAACATCTGATTTGCACGAATTCCAATATATAACAGCAGCCCTACCTCAGTCCTTGTGCTAATCCCCCTTGATTTGATGCCTCTAAGCCTTAATCCTTGATTAGGAAGTGATTTTGGGTGATTTAGAGAGATTTAGAGAGTGGAGGTCATGGCTAGGTTAAGGGAAATGAAAGTGGCGGCTGGAAAATGTCTAAAGAAATGTTTTCTAACCCTAATCGGCACCTATATACCCCTAAACCCGAAATTCCCCTTGGGCCTAGCTGCTAATCACCCGTTTAAGCCCAATTAAGCTTTTTTTCACCATCTGAAACTTGTTTCAGCCATATCTCCCAAACGGTGAGTCCGTTTGGCTAATGTGACCACTCTACGGAAAGAGAAACCATCATCCGGAGCCAATGAAAGTTGTTTCAGGTCAAAATTCCTTTCCAGTCAAAAGTTATGGCCAAAACAGTGATAACTAGGGGTAAAATGGTCATTTAAAAATCGGGAAAAATCATGAACATGGGAAATGACCCCAATAGTCGTCCCCCAAAGTTACATGACCATACGACTGCGTATGTGAAAGAAATAAATATTCTACGATCCTATGATGCGTAGAATGCGGGTCGTTACACTCTCCCCCCCTTAAGAAATTTCATCCCCGAAATTCCTTAACCCAAAACATACAAAGGATCCCGCATGCCTAACAGCCACGTACAACAATCAAACATGCAAAACAAGCAAACAAGCCTATCCTAGCATGCGGAAAACTAAATCGAAGTCAAAATCTTACCAGGCAAAGAGTTCTGGGTGTGACTTCCTAATGTTCTCCTCTGTCTCCCAAGTACAATCATTCTCGTCCTCGCTCCACTGTACCTTGACTAGCTTCACCGCCTTCCTTCGAAGTTGCTTCATGTCGTGCTCGACAATACGGGCCGGCTTGCGGTTCCCAACCGCCTCGGGTTCTACTTCGAAGTCCTCCAACTGATCAGGTGAAATAGCCATATCTGAGTCGTGAACGAACTTCCTTAGTTGGGAAACATGAAATACGTTGTGAACTCCCGCCATCTTCTCTGGTAAGTCAATCCTATATGCCAAATTCCCGACTAGTTCGAGAACAGGGAATGGGCCAACGAATCTTGGTGCCAACTTGCCTCTCCTGCCAAATCGTATTACGCTCTTCAACGGAGAAATCTTGACAAATACCAAGTCGCCAACGGAGAATTTTAAGTCTCTTCTCCTTTTATCGGCATAACTCTTCTGCCTATCTTGGGCAGCCTTCATTCGTTGTTGAATGGTCTTGATTTTATCTGAAGTTTCCCTCACCACATCTGGTCCAAGCATAAACTTCTCGCCAGTCTCTATCCAACATGATGGTGAGTTGCATGGTCTTCCGTACAAAGCTTCAAACGGAGCCATACCGATACTGGATTGGTAGCTATTATTATATGCAAACTCTACTAGATGCAAATGGTCATCCCATGATCCACCAAAATCCAATATACATGCTCTCAAGAGGTCTTCCAAAATACGGTTCACCCTCTCCGTCTGACCGTCGGTCTGAGGATGATATGCGGTACTGAGATGTAACTCTGACCCTAGAGCCTCTTGTAAGCTCTTCCAAAACCCACTAGTGAACAACGGGTCTCGGTCGCTCACAATGCTTTTGGGTACTCCATGAAATCTCACTACCCACTTCATATATAATTCTGCTAACTTAGCTGCCGTTCTGGTCGATTTGACTGGTATAAATCTTGCACTTTTGGTCAATCGGTCCACAATCACCCAAATGCTATCATGTCCCGATCTAGTTCTTGGTAAACCATCGATGAAATCCATCGAGACTTGCTCCCATTTCCATTCGGGAATTTCTAATGGCTGTAACAAACCACTAGGCTTCTTTTGCTCGGCTTTAACTAGCTGGCAATTCATGCATTTGGATATAATCTTCCCAACGTCTCTTTTCATTCCTTCCCAGTAGTAAGTCTGTTTCATGTCTCTATACATCTTATTACCACCGGGGTGTATAGTCAGCTTTGAGTGATGACATTCTCTAAGCACTTCATCCCTCAATCCATTGACATTGGGTACAACAAGCTTTCCATTCTTTCTAAGCCATCTATCTCGATCAAGCCCATACTTGTTCATCTCCTCATCGATACCCATCTCTAACTTGGAGATGATTTCCAATAGGTTAGGATCGTCCCTCTGACTAGAGCCGATCCGCTCAATCAAAGTGGGTCTGATCGTCAAACTTGCTAACATTTCTGGATCCAATTCGCACTTTGGTCTGAAATCAAACCCCACGATAAACTCCAGTTGCTTCCATTCAAGGAACATAGCCCCTAAGCTGGCATGTCTTCGACTCAACGCATCGGCCACCGCATTGCCCTTTCCCGGTGTGTATGCGATGTCAAAATCATAGGAAGCTAGGAACTCTAACCATCTCTGCTGACGGAGATTCAGATCTTTCTGAGAGAAGAGATACTTTAACGACTTATGATCTGTAAACAGCTCAAATCTTTCTCCCAAGAGATAGTGTCTCCACATCTTTAACGCGAACACAATTGCTGCCAATTCTAAATCATGGGTAGGGTATCTTCTCTCGTGCGGTTTCAATTGCCGACTTGCATAAGCTATAACCCTACCGCCTTGCATCAATACAGCACCCAGTCCGGTACCACAGGCATCCGTGTATACCGTCATCTCTTCATCCCCCTTAGGAATGACTAACACCGGTGCGCTTGTCAACTTGTCCTTTAAACTTTTGAATGCATTCTTGCACCTTTCATCCCAGACAAAAGCTTGATTCTTCTTGGTCAACTGGGTCAATGGTGCTGCTATCTTGGAGAAACCTTGGATAAATTTACGATAATATCCCGCTAACCCCAAGAAACTTCTTACATCTGTTGCATTCTTGGGCGTAGGCCAATCCTGTACCGTAGCCACCTTTGCCGGGTCTACGGCAATACCATTCTCTGATACAACATGGCCCAAGAACCTCACTTCCCTCTTCCAGAAGTGACACTTAGAAAACTTTGCTTTCAATTGGTGTTTTCTCAACACCTCCATCACTACTCTTAAATGTCCCTTGTGTTCTTCCTCTGTCCTTGAGTAGACCAAAATATCATCAACGAACACAAGGACAAACTTATTCAACTGATCTCTGAATACCCTATTCATAAGATCCACAAAATATGCTGGGGCATTGGTCAGCCCGAATGGCATGACCAACCAATCATAAAACCCAGACGGCGTCCGAAATGCCGTTTTAGCTATACTCTCAGCTTCCACTCTAAGCTGATGAAAACCTGTCGCGAGATCCAACTGAGAAAATACTCTCGCGCCACTCAACTGATCGAACAAATCATCTATCCACGGTAGAGGATACTTGTTCTTCCTCGTCACTTTATTCAACTCGCGGTAGTCTACACACAAACGAAGGGAACCATCCGCCTTGGTAGCAAACACAACTGGTGCTCCCCATTCAGAAACACTCCTTCTGATAAATCCCTTCTTCAAAAGATCGCTGACTTGCACCTCGAGCTCTCGCTGCTCTCTTGGTGCCATACGACGAAGTGGCATCACTATAGGCCTGGCATCCTTTACCAAATCAATACGAAACTCAATCTCTCGGTGTGGTGGAAGTCCGGTCACTTCCTCGAAAACATCCGGATGCTGGCCAACCACGGGCAAACCTGACAACTCAATATGCGGAATGTCGAGGGAGTTTAGAAAACTAGCCAATACCCCCTCACTGGGTAGACCACCAAACACTATCCTCCGCCCATCATCCGCTCTAGCTGTCACCAACAAGCCCTCACAGTCTACCACCACCCCGTATCTTTGGAGCCAATCTACTCCCAAAATAATGCCAAACCCAGTAAAGCCCAAAACAAAGCAATCACAAACAAACATGCATCCATGACTCGATAAGACCACATTACGACAAATCATGCTAAGGCTAGTAGAACCACCAATCGGGTTCGTCACTACTAAAGGTCTATCGACAATCTCGGGCTCCAATCCCAACCTATCTACCAGGTCACTAGATATGAAAGAACTGGAAGCTCCGGTATCAAACAAAACTCTAACAGGAACATCATAAACAGAAAGCATACCTTGAATGACGACATTCTTTCACTTCTCCGCCGCTGTTGGGGCATTTGACGAAGAAGGAATAGCATTAAGGGCGTATGCTTTCACCATTTGCTTTTCCTTAGGGGGCTGTGGACACTTGTCCTTGTGATGTCCCATCTGGCCACAGTTGAAGCACTTCCTATCTGCTGGCTTGGCCCGACAATTACTAGCATAATGGCCCTTCTTACCACAGCTGAAGCACTCCACATCTTGCTTATTCTTTTTCTTCTGGCCATCCTTAGCTTGGTTCTGCTTTCTCTTATTCTGGGAACCACCCTTGCCTCCACCACTTGCTTGTGGCTTTGGCTCTTCTGCGGGTGCAACCTCAGTCTTCGGCTTAGGGTAGAGACTTTCTGACCTCAATGCTTTCCCTACAATCGACTCAAACGACTCATCGATGTGGTTAATAAGTCTTTCCCCCAAGTACTGGTCCAAACCGGTTATGAATTTCTCATTCTTTTTCTCGGCAGTATCAATAAGAGATAACCCATATTTTGACAAAGTGTCGAATTCGGCAATATACTCGGAGACAGCTCTGCCATTCTGCTTGAGCTCCAAGAATTTCTTAAACAGCACTGACTTCTGAGCAGCTGGAATGAACTTCTCGCTAAAGCGAGCTTTAAACTACTCCCAAGTAATCTGATCTTCGAGAGTAGCTGCTTTTATAGCATTCCACCAATTCATTGCCCGCCCTTGCAGCTGACGGGACGCTAGCTTTCTCTTCATCGCATCCTCGATACCCAAATCCTCGAAGATACGTTCGCAACTATCCAACCAATCTTGAACATCCGTGGCCGACTCCGTTCCATGAAACGGCTTCCCACCAAGGCTAGTATAATCCTTGTTTAGCTTGGCGAAGTCGACCCTCGGCGCCTGCACTATTGGACCACCACCATTTCCACCATTGGGAGCTGCCCTCTGCACATCTCTAAGCATCTCTCTCATGAGGTCAGTAAACATCGTCCTCATGTCAGCAGCATTCCCATTATTGGCTCCTCTACCAGCACCTCTAGTATATCGGCTCATCGTCAATCTGAAAAAGGAAACGATTAACAACTCCACAGTGGTGCTAGTGCAGTACGACTTCATCCTTATACTACTAATATTATATATATATATAGCTTTTAAAAACCAAAGTAATTACAAATACGCTCTCTCGTATACGTATATTATCTTTCCCTGATAACTTCCCTAGGTTAACTACGCAACCTAGAGCTCTGATACCAAGTGTGACGGCCCGCCCCGCACCAGCCTGCATTTCCTCCGAAAGTGTGCTGTACACCTGCCCGACTAGCACGGGACGGTCGTCAGAAGAAAGAAAAGAAGAGAATGAACTAATCAAGGAACCTGTAGAATGTCTCACAGCGCATGGGATAAAATATAATAATAATAACATACTTGACATAAAACAGGCGAGACAATGCATAAGCTGGTAACTAAAATCAACATCAATCATCAGAGCAGCGGAAATCCATATACAGCTTATTACAATTTTCCAAATTTACTGTCTCTAAACAAAAGAAAGCTAAAGTAGAAGATGCACCACCAATGCCCAAGCAGTGATCTTCAATAACACAGTGAGAATATTATATATATTACGTGGAAGCCTCCTGCCCGTCTCCGGATCATCTACCCGTGCATCACCAGCTAACCTGTCTCTAGTCTGCTCGTGTGAGCACCCAGAGTAATAAGAGGAGACATAAAACTCTGAGTCAGACATAAAGCCTGGTATGAGCGATAAGTATCTAAACAGAACAATAACAGGTATACTAAACCATACCTGAACCTGGACCTGCAACCAAAGAGTTAGTACCACATACCGTACGATGCTCTAAGGTGCCATAATAAATAGTGTGAGGATACGGGGGTGGGGTGTGCATGTCACAATGATAGCAAACAAATCATCCATAGCAACCATCCTCACATCTCTCACTCAGTGCGTAAAGCATACGACATCTACCACTTTGGAACACTAGACAAACTGAGGTAACGACGAATCCCGTCTTGTAGAAACCCTGCTGTGACCAAGCCAATCACTTGGAGTCATGACCAAACATTTCAATGACCCACTTCATTGGTCGTAGCCCTTGGTTCTACCGATGCCATAATGGCCCTGAATCCGCCTTCGTACCTCCTACCATAGTGGTCCAAAGCTATAGACGTCGATAACCCTTTGGCACACGTCCCGCAGCAAAACCCAACCATGAAGTGAACTCGTTGATTTCCATCTGAATCTTGAGCTCTAACTTCTCATTTGGGCTTCCTTTGCATCTCGGGTTTCTGTCATCACCCTCCGGATCGGATCCTCCTTCACGCTCGGGTCGGTTCGTGTCGCACCATATGGATCGCACCTCGTCAGCTCGTGGCGCCTTGTCGGGTCGGTTCGGGCTTATCAGTTCGGGGCAACCCACTGGTTCGGGTCGAGCTACCCATCTGGATCATGGCGCTTCCCTTCAGTCGTGGAGGAACATCGGTTCGGATCGTGAGCTTCTTAAGTGGATCGGTTCGGGTCGGAGTAGCTCATTCTCACGTGAGACGAATCGGATCGGATCATCGGATCGGGGTCTTCAGCCATCGGTGGAGCGGGTCGCGCCATCGGATCGGGTCGCGGTCTTCCCTTCGTGGCTCCGAGCTCTGGCATGTGGCGCGGTTCGAGAAGGCGGGTCGGTTCGTGGGCATGGGGGCGATCCGATCCGGATAAATTCCTGCACTTCGTTCGAGCGACAGTTTCTCGCCATTCGACGGCGTTTTTGACCAAACTAACACTTCTAAGCAATCACAGAACACACCCTAGAGTCATAGCAACATGTAATAGCAACCACAACAGCAAACAATCACTCAAATGAATCAAAATGGATCAAAAGTGGCCAAAGCTCCTTATTTTCCCTTAAGCATGTTTAAGTAAAACTGATCATAGGGTTAGCAAAACTTAATCAAATCGAACCAAATTTCAACCAGAGGCATAAAACCTTATTTAAGAATTTCTAAACATTTTTCCAGAATTTATTAGTGTATAAATTCGCTAATCTTTACTAATTACCCTTAATTAACTGTAATTAGTGTCAAAATGATGCTATCACTCACCTTTGCCACAATAAAACTTCCAAATCTGAAGTGAACCTCTGATTTGCACGAATTCCAATATATAACAGCAGCCCTACCTCAGTCCTTGTGCTAATCCCCCTTGATTTGATGCCTCTAAGCCTTAATCCTTGATTAGGAAGTGATTTTGGGTGATTTAGAGAGATTTAGAGAGTGGAGGCCATGGCTAGGTTAAGGAAAATGAAAGTGGCGGCTGGAAAATGTCTAAAGAAATGTTTTCTAACCCTAATCAGCACCTATATACCCCTAAACCCGAAATTCCCCTTGGGCCTAGCTGCTAATCACCCGTTTAAGCCCAATTAAGCTGTTTTTCACCATCTGAAACTTGTTTCAGCCATATCTCCCAAATGGTGAGTCCGTTTGGCTAATGTGACCACTCTACGGAAAGAGAAACCATCATCCGGAGCCAATGGAAGTAGTTTCAGGTCAAAATTCCTTTCCAGTCAAAAGTTATGGCCAAAACAGTGATAACTAGGGGTAAAATGGTCATTTAAAAATCGGGAAAAATCATGAACATGGGAAATGACCCCAATAGTTGTCCCCCAAAGTTACATGACCATACGACTGCGTATGTGAAAGAAATAAATATTCTACGATCCTATGATGCGTAGAATGCGGGTCGTTACAGGATAAACCATAATATGGTTTGAATTGATATTCAAAGGAAGATTGAAGAATAAATTTAAAGAATTTATCTTTGATAAAATTAATGGGAACCTTTCCTAAAGTAAAAGAATATTTGAATAAAAGAATATTCTGGATTGGAATAAGGCGTATGTTGTGTTTTTATAGCACTTGTTTATTATATACGCGAGCTATTCGGAAAGACCGGGTTTATCCCATTCTGAATAACTGAATCGACGAGAAGTCGACGATGAAGATGGTGGTTGAAGGCCGGAAGTCTTCACACCGTTTAGATAATTACTGATGATCTTGATTGGGCTGTACACCCAAGAGGAGAGAATCAGTTGGTGATCGTCCAGACGTACTTGGAGATCGATGGATATGCGAGGAATAAGGTTCCTCCGGTTTTGTTCTGACCTAGAATGGACTTGTAAATGGATGTGTGTCTGACATTGGATTTTATTCTGTGTAGATTGATTTCTATTAAATATATATCTGTTTGGCGGCTGAGAATTTATTCTCTTGCTTAACGGCCTTCTTTGAAATGTACGAGCTCAGAGGTTATATATCGATAGATATCAGTCGCATGGCATGAATTGCCTGTGTGGCATGCTGAGATGTAAATGATCAAGGCTTCTATTGAAAAGCAGAGCCTTGTGGTTGAAGATCAAAGCACGGCTTTGATATAGCGTAGCTTCGTGTAGCGTTAATTCACGAGCCTTACAACGGTGTGAACCAGAAAAGGGAGAGGACATCAGGGAGGGCATGTGTTTCCTTCTATCTAGGAGTGGTGTTTTGGGTTTTACACGCCCGGATATTTTACTTATGTTGATGATGGATAGCGAGGCGCCTCGGTTATATCGGTCGATCCGGGACCGATGGAGTCATTTGGCTCATTTACGCCCCATATGGTGGGGAAACACAGTGTTTAGGCATTTTAATCCACATCGAGTGGACCGGCCCTGACGATCCAAGGGTTACTCGAGTTCTGATCCTGAGACATGGTAGGCTAGATTTTCTCGAAGCAGTGAGGGCAATCCCTGGCCTCGGTTCACAGATGGAAATCCAACTTCCAATACGTGAAATTTGCGGTTTTGATTGTGGAGCCTAGTATTGGCGACATGATATATGGTACCCATGCCGTCTAGGATTGATACATTTATATTTGAAGTTGTTTTATACACTATGCACTTATAATAGTATCAAATGATTTGTTTTAAACGTACCAAGCATGTTTGGCTGTTATATGGGAAAACCCTATCCTCCGGCTTGCGTTGCATTGTGTGATGGGACCCGGGTCTTATAATAGCTTCATTTTTCCAAAAAACATTGCGCTGTTTTGTTATATGCACTGGTATTCTTGTGAGAAAACCCGTTCTGTGTTATATGGCGTGGTCCCTTGATATATCCGATTTAAAGAAAAGTTTTAAATAACTGTTTTAGTTCTCACACCAGTCACATGACAGAGCTGGAGTTTATTGTTTTAACCTAAACTCTGGGTGCCCCTATTTTCCAGGAACAGCTAGTAGTTTTGGTTTTGCAAATTTATATTCAAAGGATCCTGGTTTGCAGCTGGAATGAAATTTGGAAAGCTCTATATCTGTTTATCTCTTTTAGCTGCGTTTTTATTATTTTCCGCTGTAGTAATTTATTTAAATCTCTGATATTTTATTATGTGTAATATTTATTCGTACTCTGTATATTCTTGTATTCTGATGGAGTTGTTGTAATTAACAATGAAATGTTCTTTTGTTTGTGTTCCGATCTCGCTTGTTCTCAGTACAATCTGGGCTTTCCTTCACGGGGAAGTTCGGGTCGTTTCAACAAGAGTATTGAAATAAATTCCAATTTAATTTATCAGGTTGGAAAATCTCTCTTTAGAAAATTTCATTAAATCCTAATCAAAACATTTATAAATTCAAAATCCTCACTTTTAAGTTGTAGTGTTCGTCGTTGTGATTCCAACGCACCTGAGTTTGCGAATTTCTAACAACGTACGAGAAAATTATGATCGTTTGAAAGTTAACAATTTCTACCCTTTGACAGGCATCTGTTTTTGCGTCGGTCAGACGTTTGAACAGATGCAAAAAGTTACTGTAGTTACAGAGAGTTCTACAGACTTCTGTTGCGTCGGTCAGACATCTGAAGTGGTGCAACAGATGTATAATTATGTTCATTCCAGAGAGTTCTATAGACGTTTGTTGCGTCTGTCAGACGTCTGAAGCGCTGCAACAGACGTTTGAACTGGGCCAAATATTACATTTTGCCTAGGTAATGATATGCAATTGATTTTCGAACGAGCCCGGACCTCCCGCATTAATTCTAAATGTTTAGATGCCTTGCGTACACTCTCTAAAGCATAAAAACAACATGTATATACACATTCACATGCATAAACATATATACATAAGGTTGCAATGATTTTGATTATATATTCAAATATGAACTGAATTCCAAACCAAAGCCTACGAAAGCGATTTAAGCGACTTGTGAAGACTTAGAACTTTGTCGAGGGACAACAGAGCTTCACAACATCACCAAATCAACTCAAAACATATGCATAAGATCGTGTAAACAATCCTACTTATAATTTCAACTCAATGGAACATAAACATATGGAATCGGCTAAGTTACACTAACATAACCAATTCACTAGCACATGCAAACACATATGAACACTAAATTACATTTGTACAAGCCAATGGCTTGTGGCATAGATGTGAGTTCATAAAGAACTCACATTTGGCTCTTGAATATCAAGAACAAGCTCCAACAAGGAAGAACAAGCACCTAAACGAGCAAAGATCCTCTCTTTCATCAATTGTACCACCGAAATCACCTCATACATTCACATCCAAACATATAAGTGTTAGAGTTATAAGAAAAATCCGAAATTGATGAGCTATGGAGATAAAGAAGAGGATAGAGAAGCTTACCCAAGTCTTAGAATTAGATTTGCACTTGAATTGAGCTTGGATTTGCAAACTCTTGCTTAGGAATTTTAATTTTTCATTCCCTTTCCCCATTTCTATCTTTCTAAGTGTTTGGAGAATTAATGAAGAGAAGGAGGATGATTTGGGGTTATATGGTGAGCTAGGTTAGCTCAACCAAGACCCAATCAAGGTGCCAAATTTTCAATTCTCGGAACATATCGATGCTTATAGTCAAAAGGATCGTAAACGATGATCCAGACTTAATGGAAGTAGTTTCGAATCCTAATTTTATCATTTGTGAAAAACGACATTTTTGTGACACATAAGATACGAGATATATTTAATAGAATATTTAAATCTACAATCGTCGAATGAGCGGGTTGTTACAAAAAGAAAATCAAACAATCAAGCGGTTTGCCAATTCGGCTCATAAAATATCATACCCAATATGAAATATGAACTTGTACCTTTTTGTCGGGCATATCATTATATCCTTTCCATCTGCTACCAATTCAGCATATACCAATGTATTCCCAATCAAACTCCGATCAATTTATCCTCAACACAGTTATTCGCTCATACAAGCCAAATTCCATTCCAAATTCAAGTTTCATTCCAGATTCCTAACTCCTAATTGATCAACTCAACTTACTTAACCTTGTTAAGTTCCATCCACATATTTCATTAACTAATTAATTCCTCTAATCAATTATCTTCATCCCAAAGTCACAGTTCTGATTTTTATTTCAACAATCAATCCATTAACTCAATCGAGTCCAATTATATACCAAATTCTAGTTTTACTTGATATTACTCCATTTCAATTCAATTAACACTTAATTGCTTTTATTTTAATCTTAATTTGTTTCCATAGATTCCTATTTATTTATTTTTTATTTTAAACAAACTCTTCCTATAATGACCCGTATTTTTAAGGATAATAAATAATGTATTTAATTATTTAAATAATAATTAAATAATATATTTAAATTCCAGAATAGTCGGAAATAGTAGAATTCACAATACGATGTGAACTGGATCGTATATAAGCTATAATTCAGTTTGAAATTGATTTAGAACAACGAATATATTATTTAAACGAAGTTTGAACGTATAATTTATAATATAATTAAAATCGAGCTCAAAATGGCGTTGTAGTTCGTAATTTGGCGATTCGAACTTCAAACAAATATACAGAAGTCATTTTAAATCGGATTTCTGTGAAACAAGAAACGTTAGGAGCTGGTGAAGTATACTTTTCTAGTGGAAGAGAAAAATCGGGATTTCGTCGTGTAGATTTTTAGTTATGTCCAAATTAAATATTCAGAAAAACAACGTTATATTCGTTCGTGGCCATAACGGTTATTTAAAAATATTTGAATATCGGGTTTGAATTTAGACAAGGTTCTTTTGAGACATAACGATAATTTAATTTTTAGAATTTTACTGTAATTTTTAATTAATTAAATAAGCACTTTTTATTTTGGAGTATTTTGCACCCTATATCAACATTTCGGGGTTTCACATGATAAGTTAACAGACCTATATTATTATATTTTTGGGATCGTGGGACATTGCTCGTCACAATGGTATTTTTATTTTTGTCAATAGTGGTTTGTACGAGCGGAGTTTTCTGTAATAGGGTACCCTAAACTTTTTAAATCAAACTAAAATAAAAGCCCTAGAACGTACATACATGTATGCAGCATCAACCACCCTTTCTCTACGATCAGAAGAAGGCTACGCACTATGTTTTTTCAGCAGCCACTATCATTTTCAAAGAAACCAAAACGTGGTCCTCCAAACGTCCACAACAAAACTCTATAAATAACCCTCTCTCTCTTCGTTAAGAACTAATACTTAATCTTCTATACAAAATAATGCCGCCACTCACCAAAACAAAACTATATATATATATATATATATATATATATATATATATATCTAAAACATTTATCCCCAAAGCCAAAACTTTTACCCATTTTCTTGTTGCTACTGTCATGTGTTCGATGGTTTGACCGGGAGGGAAAGGAGGTGATAGGAAGTAGGTGTTCGGTGGGTTCATTTGACTGTACGGGAGAATTGGTGTGTTGGTGAGCGGTTTAAAATAAGAGAAGCATTGATGGAAGGACGTGGGAGTGGAAAAGGCTTTAGGCGGCATGTGTGGTAACAGGTGGATGTAGGGTGGTAGTACTTGAGGTGAGGAGATGAATCAGTTGAACGTTTCGGTTGCGTGTTGGAGTTTAAAGGTGAGGCTTTGGAAGACAGTAGGCTACCGGAGTGCGAGGAAAAGGGGTCAGTGTGAAGGACAGTGGATGATCAGCTTCTACAGTGAGGTAGGGCTGAAGTAGTTGGTGAAACGGAAGCAGTAAATGTGAAATTAAAGAAGGGTGAGGCAATATTAAATGTAGAACAAAATACACAGGTGACGGGTATAATATTTGTGGAGGAAGGAGATGACAGCGTTTTCAAAGCGGGTGTGGGCTTGGAGATTTTTGGTTGGGCTTTCTGCGGTTGGGCTGAGGCCTTGTTTAAAAAGAAAAGAAGGAAAGAAAAAGAACAAAAACGTGGGAATGTGAATGAAGGGGCATGAAAATGGGCGGGGGTTATACATGAACTCACGTATGAATGAAAATTGGGCTGGCTAATTTAAAAAGGCTGAGACCATCTTTAAATATAATACAAGTTTAATTTTTATTTAATTAAATATTTATATACAAAATTGTTAAGATCGTATTGCACTCATACGTTATCAGAATTTCGAAATCCTGGATTCGTTGGGATCATATGGACGGTGGCTACATAGTGGAACTGACTGGGAGTGAATCCGAGCTCGTTGCAATTTATAGCTAAATAAATTGCCCGTCCGAATCAAGCGATGGTTATCGTTATTAACGATGGTCGTCCAATGTGAGTAAAACTCACCAACTCTGAACAATTATATTTTTACATAACGTATTTTTAGAACTGTTAATCATCTGTGATTGTTGTGTTTAACTGATTGGTTGAACTGTTTGTGTATTGGTTGAAATTATAGATAACGATATATATATAAATCGTTAATTGAATATTGATTCTGTTTATCATAATATTTTATACTCGTGTTGTTTAACATCTGTGGATGCAGGGAAACAGGTTGGAGGAATCCGACTGGATTCCTCAACATTTATTTTATTGTTTTTCATATATCTTGATATATGATGTGATACATAATCTGTTATGGATTTTGTGTGTTAGAATGATGTTGATCATTGTTATTCGATATTTTTAATATCATAAGAAACCCTGGGATGTAAAAAGAAATATTTCAATGTATATTGAAATAAAGGAATTTTATAAAATCATCCGATTTTATAAACGGAACTATTTTGAAAATAAAGTATTTATAAAATCATAGGATTTTTTAAAGGGGAACATTTATTTAGAAAATAAATATAATATCATAAAGGAATATTTATTGGAAAAATAAACAGGATATTATAAAAGGGAAATATTTATAAAACGAAAAAGGTTTTATAAAAAGGATATTTACTTAGAAAGTAAATCGAAGTGAAAAGAAATATTTATTTAGAAAATAAATAGAATTATAAAGGGATATTTATTTAGAAAATAAATAGAACTAGAAAAGGAGTAAATATTTGTAAAACAAATAAGGTATTATAGAAAGACATATTTGGGAAAATAAATAGGATTTTATAAAAAGGATATTTGAGAAATAAATTTCAAAAAGAGTGAATTGAGTATAGTTATTCGAAACAAAGTCAAAACAGACATAGTTATTTAGAATGAAGTTAAATCGAATATAGTTATTTGAACCAGAATTAATCAAGTAAAGTTAATTGAATATTAGTTATTCAATTAAAGTTAATCGAATATTAGTTATTCTAAATAAGAGTTAATCAAATGGAGTTAAACAAAAAAATTAGAAACTAACTAGAGATTAATAAGTTGAATGGTTTCCTAAGTATCGATCTGATGTTGGTTTCGGCCTTCGAGGTTTATACTTAGGAAATTGTTCTCTTGTTAGTTTATAGTTAGAGTCTGATAGATGTGGAAGAATAGTGATACGTAATTAAGCCATGGAAATGTTTTCTTGTGTTAATAACATATATTTTCTAATTATAGAAAATAAGGAAATAGGAATATATATAAATATATATAATTGTTTGATGATTGGATCGATAATTCCATTTGGAAATAAGATCGTTGTGTGTACACAGACATGTTTTATTTGATAGTTAACTCACCGACTATCAAAGTTTTTGATCATTTTAACGTTGTTAATATGGAGAGACTGGTTGGATTATTATCCGAAGAACCACTCCGTATTGGCATAAGTGTGCGAATCATATATGCCAAAGATAATTGAAGATGGAGCAAAGTGCAAGGGATGTTGTATATATCTTAGGTAAAGATTTCCTAAGATGGTTTTACTGAATAGTGCCTTCGGATTGTCCAGTCCCAGGACGACCTGTATGGAAGAATGTCTGACAGAGTATATTTAATAGATCGCGTAAGTTGATCTCTTCAAACGTATTTACGTTTGGCGGCGGAGGAATTCGTTTCTCTTAGCTGTATAACCGTGGTATTTTTGGGGAAATCAATTTGTGATTTGGCGGGTATGACGATGTGACATTCAAAGTGAATAAATGTGTGATCTGTCAGAGATAAGCGTAGCTTCAGGACTCACATCCGGTAAATGACAAAAATCGGGTAGGCGGCATGACTATGTAGGTCGCACCTATTAGCGTGTATAATCACCTGATCTAGAGTTTCATTTACTTCTAAAAATCTATTGTCGATGCTGTCCCATTCGGGAAACGGTTGCTAATCCCAACCGTTGGTGATATACATTCGATACACTCAAGCGAAATGAGTGGTCGGTCATGTGTGGCCGGGTTGCAAGCTGTTCTTGTTGAACCCAGTGTATTCCTCTCTAGAGGTACACTAGCGAAAGGTGGTTCCATACCTTATCATAGTTAGAAATCCATTACCCAATATATGCTTGTGGTTTTGATTGTATACTATATATGTAGAACGTGAGATGAAAGCGTTTCTACTAGATGATTATTATATTGTGGTTGATAGACACTATTATAATATCAATGAGTTTTAATATAAAGATTATTTAGGATTCTCATAAGGGAAAAACCCATTCCGTTATACGGCGTGGTCTATGAGATATCGTTTAATGGCTCAAACTGTTTTAAACTGTTTTACTCATACCAGTCCCATGACTGACTCGGAGTTTATTTTGTTTTGTTTTCCCTAAACTCTTGGGTGCCCAATTTTGTACGGGCAGTCAAGTAGTCAGGATTTTATAGATATACTTGAAGAGCTTGGAGCAGGAGGCTTCAGGATTATATAGCTATAGTTATTTCTGCTGTGTTGTAAGTGTTGTACTCTGATAATGTTACTGTATACATATACTGATTTTATTTCAAGGATATGTTATCTATTATATGTCGTTCGTTCCGCTGTGAGATTTGTGTTACTCTGATGTTGTATCTTCTTCTTCTTCTTCTATTCTAAGTTTCTACCTTATCTATTCTCACCCTCTAACTTCTTTCTATTAACATTCCGGTATTTTTCGATGTTTGGTTAGTCATCACTGAGTTTATGGCAATAACCAAAGTCGACAAAAACCGGGTCGTTACACTTCCCTGGGAGTTTTAAATGGTTTACCATATCAAAAATCAAATATTCCCTTTTTGGAATCAGAACAACTTATTTTCTCGAACCATTTCCAAAAACAATATCTGTGATACTAATCCGTCACTAAGAACTCGAAAATGAACCCTGATGATGTGGCCAGCATCATCAGGGTTATTTCCCAGCGATAAAAGTGAGTTCAATACTATATCACATTCAAAATTCATTTTTAAACAATTCTATTTTGAAATTTATTTTAAAATACCCTTCTCAATGTTCGTAAAACAATTTAAAATCTTCTAGGGTGTTAAAATTCTCATATATTTAATCCAGATTCATTTACAAACACTTTTTTTTTAATTTCCAAAGTTGTAATTTCAATTATAAATCAGAATTAATCCATTTTATAACACTTATCTGAATTATGATTGGTTATTTACATAACCATTTCACTTTTTATAATCTTATTTGATTATAATAACAGCCAACACATCCGATATACTATGATAATTCCATTATTAATCATCCCTTCATATCACAATATAATTTGGGCAAAATTATTTCATTTACCCTTATTTCAAAACACACCGTGTCGGTTCACCATATTCAAGTGTTTAGAAACTCCTACCGATACAATGGATCAAACTGATCGACCAGAACTCATAAACAACTCAACCAATAAATCTCCATAATGTAAAACAATTTTATATCAATTAACAAATACGCGCTTATATATACACTCAAACGCAATCTAGGTTATTGCTAACCCCATCTCTACTGAGTCACACCACAGAGCCTAAGTAATTACTTAACCTTCAGATCTGATACCACCGTAACGAACACGAAATTTTCGGTAGGCTTTTCAACCATCCCTCCAACCCAAGTCAACAGGCTAACCCCCCACTGTGGCTTATAGAGGTACCGCAACACGATGTTTTACGGCCAGCCTCTCGACTTGACCAACTCCCATTTTCGGGACATGTAAGGGTAAGAGTCTCCCGTTCACCACCTAACGTGAAGCGAGAACCCCCTATCATGCATACCAATTAAGCAACTAGCTCTAATAGCACTGTAACGAACGCGAAATTTTCGACTTCGAAAATTTAACACACAACACCATGTCGACTATTCAACTATCGAAAATACTGGAAGGTTAATAGAAAGAAGTTAGAGGGTGAGAACTAGAGAAGATATAAAATAAGAATAGAAGAAGAATAAGGCAACTACAACATCAGAGTAAACACGAATCTCACAGCGGAACGAATAAATATATTTCAATAACATAACCTTGAAATAAAACAGTATCTGTATACAATATCATTATCTGAGCACAACACAGCGGAAATAACAATAACTATAAAATCCTGAAGCCTCCTGCTCCAGCACTCCACGTATATCTGAAAAATTCCAACTACTTGACTGCCCGTACAAAATTGGGCACCTAAGAGTTTAGGAAAAACAAAACAAAATAAACTCTGGGTTAGTCATGTGACTGGTGTGAGTAAACTCCAACTGTTTGTTTAACTTTTAAAATCCCTTTAAAAGAAAGGATAATCGTAAGACCACAATAATGTCTATCAACTACAATATTCCAAAATATTATTTATATCAAATCTCTTCTAATATTATAAAATAGTGTCTATCAACCACAATATAAAAATCATTTAGCAGAACGCTTTCATCTCACGTTCTACATACATAATATATAATCAATAACCGCAGGCGCTTATTGGGTAATGGATTACAACTGGCAAGGTATGGGATCACCTTTCCATAGTGTATCTCTAGAGAGGAATACATCGGGTTCAACAAGAACATCTTGTAACCCATGCTAAACATGACCTGTCACTCATTCGCTTGAGTGTACCGAATGTATTATCACCAATGGTTGGGATCAGCAACCGTTTCCCGAAAGGGACAACATCGAAATAGGTTAAAGAAGTAAATGAAATTTCTCTAGATCAAATGACAATACACCCTAATTGGCAGCTAACTACTTAGCTATGTGACCTACCCAATTTTATACCATTTCTCCGTTGTGAGGCTAGAGGCCAAAATGCACATATCACACTTTTATTTACTTTGAATGTCACATCGTCATACCCGTCAAATCACAAATTGATTTCTCCAAAAATACCATGGATAAACAGCTAACAGAGACGAATTCCTTCGCCAGCAAACATAAATACATTTGAAGAGATTAACTTACGCGATCTATTAAATATACTCTGTCAGACATTCTTCCATACAGGTTGTCCTGGGACTAAACAAACCGAAGGCACTATTATGTAAATCCATCTTAGGCAATTTCTACCTAGGATTTGCCAGAAAAGCCCTTGCAAAAACTCCATCTTAGATTACCTTCATCATATTTTATTGGCAACGCTAATGCCCATACAGAGTGGTTTTCAGATAATAAATCTGATCCCGGTCTCTCCATATTGACGATGGAAAAATGGTCAAAACTTTGATAGTCGATTATTTAACTATCAAAGGAAAACATCCACACACACACACACACAAGATCTCATTTTCAAATGGAAATCTTATCGATCAATCATCAGTCGACATTTTTTTCTTTAAATTAATTTATCATTAATTTATTCATTTCCCCATTTCCTGTTTCCATATATTTTAAATCCTTATTTTATAAATCTAGAAAATATACGTTATTAACATTGGAAAATGTTCCCATTTCTACTCTCATTTCTTAATTTCTATATTAGAAAACATTTCTGATTCTTATTTGGAAAACATTTCCAAAACTCCTTCATTGGATTTAAATAGATATTTAAATAAAATATCGCTATGCCAACTCAAACCATTACACTCATTAACTAAATTCACTTAACCATCCTTCACTATCAAACCTTAACTATTTCTTAGTTAAAGATGAAGTCAATCAAGTTGGGGTATAACTACCTCTCAGACCTTAACTGAACAACATTTTTAACCTTGAAATATACAAAATTCACCTTTTTTAATCTTTAATAAACTTCCTTACGTGACTCTCGGATACTATTTACGAATCCACCTCTTTTACAGAAATCATTTTGACTATAACAATAGTGTTATAATCCCATGCTTCCGAAATATAATAATTTAAATATAACTTTTATTAATTAATTAAATAAATAGTTAAAATAGAAAAATAAATACTTAAATCTTGATTAAAAATTGGAAAGTGAATAGTACTTTCCCGATTTCGATATAATCAAATTTCAATGTACAACTCTCTTTCAAAAAAATCTATATTCGATAACTCTCTTTCGAATAGACCGTATTCGATAACTCTCTTTCGAATAGTTTATATTCGATTAACTCTCTTCGAGTAACTTATATTCGATTAACTCTCTTCGAAAAACTTATATTCGATTAACTCTCTTCAAATAACTTATATTCGATTAACTCTCTTCGAATAACTTACATTCGATTAGCATTCCGAACTTCAGAATTTATTTACCATTCAGATCAACTAAATCTTTAAATTCATTTTAGAATTTAGTACTTCTAAATATTTATCTATTTCCTTTTAATTCTGTAAAACGTTCGCTTTTATAAAATTATTCACTTTAAAACATGGATATTATTCCTTTACAGAAAACTGGACTCGTATATCAAATCAAAACTTGATTTCATAATTTAAATACTAACATAGGTTCAAATTCCGATTATCGAGTCATTTTATAATTTCTTATTCACATTCCTTTTTATTTATCAAACCTCGTTTACATGTCAACTTAATAATTGATTTTATTTAATAATTCTATAATTCTCTATTGCCTTTATATTCGATTTTGAAATATCGGTTTCAAACTGAATATTAATTATCTTGTCAAATCCCGATTTATTCAATATATAATTTAGTTAAAATAAATTATTTTATAACAATTTTCCTAGTCGAATTCTAGTTACAAACCTTTATGGATTATATTTTAATCCTATTCATATTTCGAACATCGAAATAAATTCCATCATTTCTTTTTCAAAACAAATTCTCACTTTCCTGTTTTACATTCACTGCTGAATTTACAATATAAATTATCCACTAATAATTATTTCTATTTCATTTATAAACATTGTTTATAAATCAGACTACTTGTTTTTATTATTAAACAAGTTATTTATTTCTAGCCATTCAAAACTCCATTTCTGTTTTAAAAATAGATTTTTCCCTTTTCAAATTCATATTTCCATCCTTTATAATTCCCTTTATAAATGTTAAGTTTACATTCCATTTTCAAATATCGGTGTTAAAACCAATTTTCACTTCTCTATATAAATTCAAACTTATATTTTCATTTATCCAATGATACATTTTTCCTTAATTTATAAATATCATTTATAAATTATTCTTCTCAAATTATCTTTTAAAAATAGATTTCTATTAAATATTTACTTTAAGTCAATTTCCTATAATTCTTTTATATCTCACCAATTCCCCTTTTATAATTCTATTAGTTTTTAAAACTATATTTATTCCATAAAGTTCTTTATTTACTTCTTATTATTTCCATTAAGTATTCTAACCAAAAACGGTCTTTTACACTTCCATATGACTACAGAAGTTCCTTATTTAATTTTCAAATATCTTCTTTTATAAAATCCATTTGATTTTATAAAATTCCATAATACAATATCCACTTCACAATTTCCTTTATTATAAAATCCTTGATTTGATATAAATATTTTATTTTCAATATATACTTTGAAAATTCACTTTTTACATTCCAGTATTTCTTTTGGTATTTAAAATACCAAATAACAAGGCCAGTGTCATCATAATCAATCACATATTATATATCACATCATATATCACCATATATGAAAACAAACATTATTATAAATATTGAGGAATCCTTTTGGATCTCTCCAACCTGTTTCCCTGCGTCATAGATGTTAAACAATATAAATGACATCCATTTCATATCGATAAGAAATATTCTAATAAACAGAATCAATATTTGATCAACGATTTATATATATATATAATTATATTTATATTTTCAATCAATTAATTAGCAGTTCGTCCAAACAATATACACACAGCAATCAAGCATCATTTATCAATTCTAAAAATATGTTGTAAAAATATAAACTGAGCAGAATTAGTGAGATTTAATCACATTGGTCAGTTATCGTTAAATAACGATAAGCGATCGTCGATTCAGATCAGACAATTTTTCCGCTATAAATTGTAACGAGCTCCAATTCACCCCCATTCAGTTCCATTTTGTAGCTCTCGTCCGTACGATCCCAACACATTTTCTTTTGTCTCATTCTGATAACGGACGGATAAGTTATGGATATTATAACTAAATACCCTATTTATTTTGGAATTTAACTTAGATTTATATTCCCTTTTGGGATTTTACCTTACACATCCGACCCAACTCCACTAGCCTACCCGCCAGAAAACTCCTTCTCCAAATACACATCGCGTTCTCCTGTATCCATCATGACATTGCCGCAACTTTGCAACTTCCATACTCTATCATAAATCAAAATAAAGCCACCAAAGATCACCTCGTTTTATATGCTATCAAACCATACCGAGACTGTAAACTTCGAACTCCATTTTCTCACTTGAAACTCCCTACGCAAAAACCATTGTCGATGCAAACTTCCTCCATACCCACCTTGACTCACCATTGTTTCAAAAATTGAAGCAACCACTCTTCTTCTCTTCGCAAGAGCTCCATCTTCATCCCCATTTAATTAAACTCGAACACCAGACTCCAAATGCGGTTCCAATCCTTTTCCGCAGCATTGAAGAAAACTGTGGACTTGATTTTCACCGCATGCCTCACAAATGTGCACACAAGTGTTACTTCTCCCTAGGAATCAAAAAATGACATCACAAACATGAATCATTGCTTCAAAAATCTACGAAGCTCAGCCCTAGCTCGCACTAAGCCACGTTGTGAAAAAATGACAGTGACAACAATGTTGTTCGAACGCTTTTAAACTCGCACAGGATGAAGAGGAACTTGAAAACACTGGTTTCATGAATTATGGAATTTATCTCATATTCTTTTGATTTTCCCACTTCCATTTTTACTGTATAAATTGCTTTCAGTGGTGGCTGTATGTTTTTGACGGAAGGATTCTAGGGTTTAGATGGTGCAGGCATATTTATAGGAAGGGTATAGTATTTTGTTTAATTGGTTATTATATTTATTTTTGTTCCAACGCTATCTATATTTGTCAATAAAAATTCCTATGATCACATACAATATCCAAATTCGAAGAAACTGGACATACGACTACAGTTCGACATTATGGACTCAACAAAACTTGTTTCGTTGAATTCCGAGTCCATTTGCTCACACAGTGTATTTTTAAAGTCAAATTATTGACTGTTTTTTGCATTAAAATCCCTACGGCCACATACTGACTCCAAAAATCACAAAAACTGAATTCTAACAATAATTTAATATTACGGATCCAACAAAATTCATTTCGTCAAAAATTGAGTTCATTTGCAACAATGGCTATTTTCTAAGGCCTAAAATAAACCAATTTAAATATTAATATATTTAAAATAATTAAATTAAATATTTAAAAATAAATATTATCATATATAGTCACAATAGAATATCATACAACTCCAAAATATACATATCTGGATTTATAACTCCATATTTCAAACCCAGGTTAATCGATATCCAATATATAAAAAAGTTCCTTTTATTATTATATAAATAAATTGTTATAAATTATAAAGAAATTCCATAGCGACTTTTCAAAAATTTGATTTGGACATAACTCACAATTTATACGATGAAATCCCATTTTTTCTCTTCCAATAGGAAAATATACTTCACCAGCTCCAAACATTTCTTATTTCATAGAAGTCCGACTTAAAAACGTATTTTGTATATTCGTTTAAAGTTCGATCGCCAAATTACGAACTATCGTCCCATTTTGAGCTCAATTATAATTATAATATAATTATACGTTCGAACTTCGTTGATTATATATATTTGTTATTATAATTCAACTCTAAACTGAGTTATATCTTATAAATGATCTGATTCACACAATATTGAGAATTCCACTATTTCCGACTATTTTGAAAATTAAATATATTATTCTATAATTTATATTAATTAAATATTCAAAGTTATTTAATTTAAACAATTTAAAATTACCAAAACATTACTTAAATAATTAAATAAATTAATTATTAACCGTTAAACATACAGGACGTTACATATTTTATTCACATTTCCCCTGAATTTAATTATATGTCAATCGATGGATCGACGGACTATGTTAAGCGTTATTAATCATTTATTGCTTATACAGTAGTAAATTTCACTCTGGATGTGAATTGGCTGTTTAATAGTTGTTTATCACTATTTTTGAATGCATGTGATGTATGAAACCCATATAAATAAAATTATACGGTAATTGGTTGAGTCTGATTCCGATTCAGAAATAACGAATATTTTAGAATAACGAATAATTTAAATAAAGAATATTTTAAAATAATATTCAGAATATAAATGAATATTTTAGAATAATATTCAGTGAAGAAATAAAAATATGGTTTTGACGTCTGATTTTGTATGGACACAAAAATATTGAAGTATATGAAGCCGAGTTAAGTTAATATACGCTATTTTGACTCGAATGGATTTTTATATCGATTTTGTTCATTTTATAACAAATATGGAAAAGATTTGATTTCAAAATCTGGTATTTTGAAAATATTATCATTTTAGTATTATAATGATATAGAATATTCAATTTTGATTTAAAATTGAAAATGAAGTTGAAATCGTTTTGAAATAAATTTATAAACAATTTACAAAATAGGTTTTGAATAGAAATCAATGATATATATATTATATATATTTAAATGGCCTGAATAGAACGTGCCGCGCAACGACCATTCGCGAATTTCGACCATTGACTTCAAATTGATATAACGGGAGATTTGACCATCGGATTCTCCTAAAACCAGAACCATTGGGTTCGTATTGAAAAGAGATTTCCAACGAATATAAGACATTTGAAATATAACAGCTAGATTTTGAGTCCAAATCAATTTCAAAAAAGGTCGCTATGGATGTAGTTCGGTGGCCATTATTGGAAACCGACTGCTATGGCCTCATTAAAATTACTAAAAATATGGAAAAATTGTGTAAAATCATAATTAATGATTTGGAAAGATTTCGGATGAAAAACTCCAAGTTTGAAAAGATAAAAATATATTTTTATCGAAATGAACTAGTTATTAACTAGAAAAATAATCCAATGGTTTTTAAATTACAAATTGGATTGAAAAATGGGTTTTAAAATAACCAAAATTTTCCAATGAATAGATTTGAATGGAAATAATCTTCGGAATATTTTGATATTGGATTCCGTAATTATACGGATATTGTTGAGAAATTTGGAAGATATATATATATATATATATATATATATCGTAATTCCCAATACGATATTTATTGGTTTCGGAATTTGATATTGAATATAAGCCGATATAATTTCTATCTAAAGCCTTGTATTTAATATCAAATGGGATTTTGGGTTTGTCGCGAATTGTGTCTTTATTAACACTGTTCTTAAGCCCCGTTGAGAAAAGAATAAATCTTTTAATTAAGATTTAGAGAAGTTTTCGAGATTAGTTAAAATTTAATTGGAATTGAATTAAGATTGGATTTTTGGGTTTATCGTGAACGGTGTTTTAAATAATACTTGTTTTTTAACCCAATTAACGGTAAGGATATGATTTGGAATTTATAAATCTTTTTATTAAGATTTAAAGGAAATTTTCCGAAGTAAAGTTTTCCAATTTAATATATTAAATTAGAATTGAATGAAACTCGATTTGGTAATAATCGAGATGAACTTCTGTGAAGGAAGACTGAAACTATATATAGAATTTAAAAGGCTATGCTATTATTCCATTTATATTATTATTATGATACAGAAATTTATATTGATTATATATATTGATCTGTTTTCCATGAAGATTCCATAGTTAATGAAAGAGGATTTGGGTTAATCGTGAATGGTATCTTAGATAACATTTGTTCTTTAACCAGGTTAAAGACATGATTAATTTTCCTAAAGTTGAATAATCATAAAGTGATGACTTTAGAGATTAAAACTAAATGGAGTTTTAATGAATCTTTAATTAGAATGGAAAGTGAATGAGATAATTAAAATTTTCAAACAAGAGAAATTATCGAGAATGGAGTACCACCAGTTTATTCCAGGCGATAGAAAAATATTTAATTAGATTTGAACGTGAAAAGGTAATTAAATTTACTGATAACACCGTGGGTGTTAGACATGGAGTATTACCGGTTTTGCTCCATGGGATGAATAGGTTGGGATTGGGATTAGTAAATAAATGATTAGTTGGTAAGGCTTGATAATCCCGACTAGTTTTATAAACCTTAATTTGGTTTAGAATCGCTAAAGGATAAGATAAAATCTTTTGAAATTGATATCCAAAGGAAGATTAAAGAATAAATTTAAAAGGATTTATCTTTGATAAAATCAATGGGAACCTTACCTTAAAGATGTGAATATTTGAGTAAAAGAATATTCTGAACTGGAATGAGGCGTATGATGTGTTTTTATATCATTTGATTATTGACTATAAAATACGCAAGTTTTTCGAAAAGATCAGGTTTATTCCATTCTGAATAACTGATACGACGATTAAATATTGACGATGAAGATGGTGGTCGAAGACCGGAGATCTTCACATCGTATGGATGATTACTGATGTCATGATTGTGCTAATCTCCCGAGGCAAGGTAATAAGTGGTGATCGTCCTGATGTACTTGGAGACCGACTGGATATGCGAGGATTCTCTCCTGTATTGGACATATGGGACGAGGAATATGGTGCCTCCGGTTTCGTTTATACCTTGAACGGACTTGAAAATGGATGTGTGTGTCTAACAATGGATTTCATTTTGTGTTGATTGATTTCCATTAAATATATATCTGTTTGGTGGTGGAGAATTTATTCTCTTGCTTAACATCTGTCTCTAAGACATACGAGCTTAGAGGTTATATATTGATGGACATCAATTGCATGGTGTGAATTGTCAGTGTAGCATGCTGAGATGCAAATGATCAAGGCTTTTGTTGAAAAGCGGAGTCTTGTGGATAATGATTAAAGAATGGCTTTAATTATCATAGCTTTGTGTATAGCGTTAACTCGCGAGCCTCACATCCCAGTATGAACCAAAAACGGGAGAGGACAGCAGGGAGGACATCCATTTCTTTTTAGCTAGGAGTGGTGTCATGGCATGGAGCCCAGACATTTTACTTATGTGGTTTTTGGAAAACGAGGTGCCTTAGATTTGAGTCCCTAGTGGCACTTGATATTGGTCGACATACTGACCATATTTTATGTCCCATAGGGCAGGGAAACGTATTGTTTAGGAATTGCCAATCCACTAAAGTGTGGACCAGCCCTGCTGCTCCAAGGGTCGATGCCTTCTGTCCCTGAGGCATGGGATGGAGTGTCTCGAATTGAAAGGAAGATCCCTTTCCTTGATTCATGATGGAAATCCAATTTCCAATATGACATTGTGCAATTTTGATTGTAAAACTAGTACGGCGACATAATATATGGTACCTATGCTGTCTATAATTGATACAATTATATTTGAAGTTGATTTTGACACTATGCACTTATAGTAATATCAAAATGATTTGTTTTAAATTGTACCAAGCATGTGTGGCTATTATAAGGGAAAACTCTATCCTTAGGCTTACGTTGCATTGTGTGATGGGAATTGAGTCTTATAATAGCTTCATTTTTCCAAAAAACATTACGTTGTTTTATTTTAAACTGAGGTTCATGTATAGTAAACCCGTTCCATGTTATACGGCATGGTCCTGTGATTTCCCAACTTTTAAACTAAAGATTTAATAACTGTTTTAGTTCTCACACCAGTCCCATGACTGACTCGGAGTTTATTGTTTCTATCTAAACCCTGGGTGCCCATATTTTCCACACGAACAGCTAGTAGTTTTGGTTTTATAGATTTATTTTCATAAGATCCTGGTTTACAGCTAGAGCAATATTCGGAAAGCTTTGTATCCATTTATTTCTTTTAGTTGTGCTAGTTGATGTATTTTCCGCTGTGCATTTTATTTATACATATTTAAATTTTCGCTGCTATGTAAATTTTTAATTTCTGATATTGTATTTCTGCTGCATATTATTCATACTCTGATGTATCGTGTTCTCAAAGCAATCCTCATTCCTCCATCTCTTCGGGGATCGGGGATTTCGGGTCGTTATAGTTCGGTATCAGAGCTTTGGTTTATAGAGCTCTAGAACAAGACACATTAGCACCGAACGAGAGAATTCATCAAAGACAGGATTAGTAACAAACTATAAGGATGACACATTAGAGATAGGGCTAGTAATACCCTAGAATGACTTTGAAGAGTATTTTTTTTTATAAAAACGAATTTGATTTTGAAATTTATATCTTATTATATGATTTGAGTATTTTATTTTAAATTTATTTTGGACTATCAGGTATAAGAATATTTTGCATATACGCCTTGCAATCATGTATACGAAGTCTTAAATATACTGGGTAGATATAGAATCACACTCTAATCGCCTGGAGATGATTCTGATGATTACTCGAGTATCATCAACATTTATGTTCGAGTTTCGAAGGTAGGATATCTATATATTTCCAATTAACTGGTGTGAGAACCAAAACTTAGTTAGATTTTATTGTTTGTGATTTGACACTGAAAATATGATATTTGGGTATATAAAGTTATATATTTGAAAGGCTAATCTACTAATTTATTAATGGTTATGTTGTATGATAATTAGTTTGACTAATTAAAATATTGGAATAATAAAACCAATAAGAGATTAAAAGGTAAATTAGGCCAAATTGAATCAAATATTGAACTGAATTGAAATCGATTGGAATTGCATATATTTACATGTATATATAATGACAGGTCATAACATGGAAGCTAAGAAGAGGAATAAAATTGTATACCTGATAAATAGGTACATGTTTACTATATTTATTGGGTTTGATGATTTTATGAGCCGATCAGCAAGTCGCTTGGCCTTTTCTTTTTCTTCTTGATTGATGAGGGTCCTATGAGGCAAGTTGCAGTTTTACTGATCAGCCCATACAAAGGAGGTTATGGTGAAATTTTTCGAAAATTTAGGGCGTTAGCCAAATTTTTGAGAAATTAGAAAATTCTTAGAAACTGAAAAGTTGAAAAATGAAAGCCAGGATGGAATTTGACCTGTTTAATTAAACAACTTTCAGCTCTGTTCCTTTACGAGGACGAAAATATTTTAAGTGGGGAAGATTGTAACAACCCGAAATTTATGAACCAATTTAATTTTTTTATTTTATCTATTTTAATGGGTTTTGAATATTTAAAATGATTTATTTTAAATAATAACAACTAAACAATTATTTGAATCGAACATAGTGCGTATAAATTTATATTAATTATAAAACGAGCCTTAAATGGCGTGGTAGTTTGAAAATTCGATTTTTAAATTTCAATTGAATGTATATAATTCAAAATAAATCAAATTTCAGTAAAACCAGAAACATTTGAATCTGTTTAATTATATCTTTCTAATGAATGTGAAAAATTGAGATTTCATATTATAAATTGAAAGTTGTTTCCAGTTTAAAATTTAAAATAGTCGCTATGGAATTTTTATATATTTTAACATAATATATAGCCCTTAAAAACAGCCATTTTGCAAACGACCTTTGTTTTCGATGAAACCACTTTTATTGGATCCAGAATGTCGAATTATTGTTAGGTTTCAAGTTTCATAATTTTTGGAATTAATATGTGATTATGGCAAATTTACACGTGCTTTGTCAACTCAGTTTAAATTTAATCGACCAGACAAAGGCCATTTTTCAAACGGCCTCCAAATTCGAAAAAATTAGTTTTGTTAGGACCGTATTGTCAAAGCATAGCTAGATTTATTTTTCTGTTATTTTTTGGAGTCAGTATGTGTCCCCAATGAATTGAAATGTCCGTTTAAATTCAATATATATTGATTTATATTTTAATTTGGATGAAAACTGATCGAAACAGTTGAATTTGCTTACAAAACATACGCCATTGTGTTCACAATGGGGGAATTTAGCTAGGAACGACAGTCTTTGGGTTCCATTTGGAGTTCTGATACAAAATTCACTTTTAAGGATTAAATTGAATTAAAATATTATTAAATTATTAATATATATATATCCCTTTTTACGTAGAACCCTAGCTCCCTTTATTTCCTTCAGCGAAGCCGTTTTTTCAAGCAAGGGACGATATTTTCCATAACTAATTCCTTCTGATCTCTCAATCTCTTCAGTAATTCACAAAGATTTCAAATGAATATTGTAAAGAACATAGGACTCTATCTTATGAACGGCTAAGATCGGAAATTTTGAAGTAATTTGGCCACAATCTCGTTCGAGGTTCACAACCTTTGAGGGGAGGCTGGAGGCGTTAGACAGCGCTGGACTTGATGGCATTTGGGGGCGGTTATGGAGGAGGATCAGCCACATTGACTTCCGGTCATGGATGATGGTTCGGCTACACGTGGGTGGCGCGTCGTTCAATTCTTATGCATGCGATGGGTTTCGATTATGTGCAGAAGATGATGCAGAACGACGAGTTTAAAAAAATTAGGCTTAATAATTACTAAATTAACTATAGTTTAATAATCGTAAGTGTAATTAATGTATAAATTATTGTAACTCTTTCATACGAGCTCAGAAAAATGCAAACTCAGTTGTGTTGGATTCGCAACAGCAAACACTACATTTCAAAACTGACCAGAACGGAAACAGAAGCTGTAGCATTTTTTGATAAAACTAAACGCGTGTTTAATTTTATTAAAAATAATTCAAAATAAAGAATGGCGGAGTGGAACCCAAAGTGAGAATTCTCTCACTATAATTTTTGTACAGTTATTATTTTATAACTGCATATATGAACTGCCAGTATTGATTTTTATTAATTTTTAATTATCAATATAAATTGTACACGGTGCCTGTTAGCTCACCTCCCTCGTCCACAAACCATGGATGATTTAATTGACCGTATTGTGTGTTGATTGTGTTGTTGAAATGTTTAACATATTAAAAATAATGTTAACATTAATGTGGTAGTTGAAATTAAATTATAAATATTTATTTATAATTTTAAACAGTGAAAGTTGGCTAATTAGAAAATTAATTTGAATCAAATTAGAATTGGTTAAATTTGTTAACCAATAGTTCATTTAAATAAACAGTTGTTGTTTGAAAATCCCATATCACATCTCCCCTGAATTTAATTATATGTCAATTGATGGATCGATATATTGTAATAAGCGTTATTTAATTATCTAATGCTTATACAGTAGTAAATTTCACTCTGGATGTGAATTGGCTCTTTAATAGTTGTTTATCACTATTTTTGAATACACATGATGTATGAAATCCATATAAATAAAATTATATGGTAATTGGTTGAGTCTGATTCTAATTCAGAAATAACAAATATTTTAAAATAAGGAATATTTTAAAATAATATTCATAATATAAATGAATATTTTAGAATAATATTCAGTGAAGAAATAAAAATATGGTTTTGACGTCTGATTTTGGACGGATAGAAAAATATTGAAGTATATGAAGCCAAGTTAAGTTAATATATATGTATCAATTTTATTAATTTTATAATGAATATGGAAAAGATTTTATTTCAAAATCTGATATTTTGAAAATATTATCATTTTAATATTATAATGATATAGATTATTCAATTTTGATTTAAAATTGAAAATGAAGTTGAAATCGTTTTGAAATAAATTTAAAAACGATTTATAAAATACGTTTTGAATAGAAATCGATGATATATATATATATATATTATATATTTAAATGGCCTAAATAGAACGCGCCGCGCAGCGATCGTTCGCGAATTTCGACCATAGACTTCAAATTGATGTAACGGGCGATTCGATCGTCAGATTCTCCTAAAACTGGAATCGATGGGTTCGTATCGTAAAGAGCTTTCCAATGAATATAAGAGATTTGAAACCTAACAGTTAAATTTTGAGATATGTCCAAATCAATTTCAGAAAAGGTCGTTATGGATGTAGTTCGGTGGCCGTTATTGGAAACCGACTGTTATGGCCTTATATAAAAATATGGAAAATTTGTGTAAAATCATAATAAATGATTTGGAAAGATTTTGGATGAAAAATTCCAAGTTTGAAAAGATAAAAATATTTTTTTATCGAAATGAACTAGTTATTAACTAGAATAATAATCCAATGGTTTTTAAATTAATAAATTGGATTGAAAATTGGGTTTTAAAATAACCAAAATTTTATAATGAATAAATTGGAATATATTTGAAGGAAATAATCTTAGGAATATATCGATATTGGATTCCGTAATTGTACGGATATTGTTGAGGAATTTGGAATATATATATATATATATATATCGTTATTCCTAATGAAATATTTATTGGTTTCAGAATTTGATATTGAATATAAGCCAACATAATTTCTATTTAGAGCCTTGTATTTAATATCAACTGGGATTTTGGGTTTGTCGTGAATGGTGTCTTTATTAACACTGTTCTTAAGCCCCGTTGAGAAAAGAATAAATCTTTTACTGAAGATTTAGAGAAGTTTTCTGGATTAATTAATATTTAATTGGAATTGAGTTAAGATCGGATTTTTGGGTTTATCGTGAACGGTGTTTTAAATAACACTTGTTCTTTAACCCAATTAACCGTAAAGATATGATTTGGAATTTATAAATCTTTTTATTAAGGTTTAAAGGAAATTTTCCAAAGTAAAGTTTTCCAATTTAATATATTAAATTGGAATTGAATGGAATTCAATTTGGTAATAATCGAGATGAACTTCTGTGAAGGAAGACCGGTACTATATATGGAATTTAAAAGGCTATGCCGTTATTCCATTTATATTATTAGTGTGATACAGAAATTTATATTGATTATATTTATTGATCTGTTTTCCGTGAAGATTCCATAGTTAATGGAAGAGGATTTGGGTTTATTGTGAATGGTGTTTTAAATAACATTTGTTCTTTAACCCAGTTAAAGACAAGATTAATTTTCCTAAAGTTGAGTAATCACTAAGTGATGATTTGTAGAGATTAAAACTAAATGGAGTTTTAATGAATCTTTAATTAGAATAGAAAGCGAATGAGATAATAAAAATTTTCAAACAAAGGAAACGATCGAGAATGGAGTACCACCAGTTTACTCCAGGCGATAGTTAAATCTTTAATCAGATTTGAACGTGAAAAGGTAATTAAATTTACCGATAACACAGTGGGTGTTAGATATGGAGTAATACCAGTTTTGCTCCATAGGATGAACAGGTTGGGATTGTGATTAGTAAATAAATGATTACTTCGGTAAGGCTCGATAATCCCGACTAGTTTTATAAACCCTAATTTGGTTTAGAATTGCTAAAGGATAAGATAAAATCTTTTGAAATTGATATCTAAAGGAAGATTAAAGAATAAATTTAAAAGGATTTATCTTTGATAAATTTAATGGGAACCTTACCTTAAAGATGTGAATATTTGAGTAAAAGAATATTCTGAACTGGAATGAGGCGTATGATGTGTTTTTATATCACTTGATTATTGATTATAAAATACGCAAGTTATTCGGAAAGACCGGGTTTATCCCATTCTGAATATCTGATAGGATGATGAAGGCGGTTGTCGAAGACCGGAGATCATCACATCGTATGGATGATTACTGATGTCTTGATTGGGTCGATCCCCCGAGACAAGGTAATAAGTGGTGATCGTCCAGACGTACTTGGAGATCGACTTGATATGCGAGGACCTCTCTCTTGTATTGGACACATGGGACGAGGAATAAGGTGCCTCCGGTTTCGTTCAGACCCAGAATGGACTTGTAAATTGATGTGTGTTTGACATTGGATTTCATTCCGTGTTGATTGATTTCTATTAAATATATATATATTTAGTGGCGAAGAAGTTATTCTCTTGCTTAACACCCTTCTCTAAGATGTACGAGCTTATAGGTTATATATTGACAGACATCAGTTGCATGGCGTGAATTGTCAGTGTGGCATGCTGAGATGCAAATGATCAAGGCTTTTGTTGAAAAGCAGAGTCTTGTGGATGATGATCAAAGCACAACTTTAATTAACATAGCTTTGTGTATAGCGTTAATTCGCGATCCTCACATCCCTGTATGAACCAGAAATGGGAGTGGACAACAGGAGGACATGTGTTTCTTCCTAGCTTGGAGTGGTGTCATGGTATGGAGCCCAGACATTTAACTTATGTGGTTGTTGGAAAGCGAGGTACCTTGGAATTGGGTCCCTAGTGGCTCTTGATATTAGTCGACATACTGACCAGATTTTATGCCCCATAGGACAGGGAAACATATTGTTCAGGAATTGCCAATCCACTAAAGTAAGTGTGGACAGACCATGCTGCTCCTTGGGTCGATGCATTCTATCCCTGACACACGTGCTAGAGTGTCCCAAATCGGAAGAAATATCCCTTGCCTTGGTTAAAGATGGAAATCCAATTTCCAATATGACATGTATGGTTTTGATTGTAAAACTAGTATGGCGACATAATATATGGTACCTATGCCGTCTACGATCGATACATTTATATTTGAAGTTGATTTTGACACTATACACTCATAGTAATATCAAAATGATTTGTTTTAAATGTACCAAACATGTTTGGCTATTATAAGGGAAAACTCTATCCTCCAGCTTACGTTTCATTGTGTGATGGGACCTAAGTCTTATAATAGCTCCATTTTTTCAAAAAGCATTGCGTTGTTTTATTTTAAACTGAGATTCATGTGGAGTAAGCACGTTCCGTGTTATACGGCGTGGTCCCATGATTTCCCAACTTTTAAAGTAAAGATTTATTAACTGTTTTAGTTCTCACGGCAGTCCCATGACTGACTCAGAGTTTATTGTTTCTACCTAAACTCTGGGTGCCCATGTTTTCCGCACGGGCAGCTAGTAGTTTTGGTTTTTGCAGATTTCTTTTCACAGGATCCTGGTTTACAACTGGAGCAATATTCAAAAAGCTTTATATCTGTGTATTTATTTTAGTTGTGCTAGTTAATGTATTTTCCACTATGCATTGTATTTATACATATTTAAATTTCTGCTGCTATGTAAATTTTTAATATTTGATATTGTATTTCCGTTGTATATTATTCATACTCTGATATATTCTTGTACTCTGATGTAATTGTTGTTATAGCAATGAGACGTTCTACTATTTGTGTCTAATGCATCTTGTTCTCAAAGCAATCTGCATTCCTCCCTCTCTTCGAGGATCGGGGATTTCGGTTCGTTATATTTATAATGAAGACGTAGACATTCATTTCGTTAAAATTTGTTTTCACCGGCTCTATTAAAATCGATTTATGGTAGCGACAACGCATAAAGTGTAAATAGCTTATTTCACATTAATGTTAATTTAATAGTTTTCCACATGTTATGTTGCTCACATTAACACATTGAACACAATTATATTTTATTCTGTGTGTGTGGGCGCTCGATTTGAACTGCACAAAGTTGTTTTGAACTGACATCATTCGCATTATAGAATCTTGGTTGTTTATTTGTTGATCTATATTGAGTACAATGAAATAAACCAAAATTTTAATTCAATATTTTCCTATACATGAATTAAAGAAAGGAAATAAATATTTATTGCCATATTGTGAAATTTATTTCCATATTACCAGGCATGTATGTAGCATACTTAGTATATACGTGTTAAACTAAACAAATGGATAGAAAGGTAACAAGTGAATATAGAAAGGCAATAAGTGAATAGAAATTTATGCATGCATGTATGTACATGTTAAGAAAATTTATTGCCATAACTTTTTTTTTACTTCCCTTAATGCTGCTGAGCGTTTCATGATACACACACACACACACACACACACACACATATATATATATATATATATATATATATATATAATGAAAGATGGCAATGTCCAAACCAGTGTATGAAAGATGGCAATGACATTAATGTTACTTGCTCATGGAAAAATAAAATAAATAAATAAATGAGCAACCAGAAAGAGTGGATACTGCATATTTGTGTAGAGCGGGTCTGGTGCACCTTTCACGTGAACCGTGGAAATAACACGTTCATACTAACTATGTCTCTTTGTTAGAAATTTAATCGTCCAAGTCATATTCCCTTTTTCTTCTTCCATTTTTGGATCTTTACCCTATCTTCTTCGTTGATATTTAAAACTGCTCAAACTTGGGAAAAAATGGCTTTTGAAAGGAAAACCGAACTGCCTTGCTTCATCGCTAAAGCACAATTTTGAAGTGCCTACCGCAGCCGCCTTCGTCAATCTGACCAGATGCATCTTCCTACCAAGAATAGATTTGACCTTCCACTAAAAAAAAGAGTTATGGAACCGTTAATGACTAAAACCACATCAGTAGAAATGGGTCCCCATTCGAGCCCAGTTGGCTCATTGTGTGGAGGCGAGCTGAAGATTCGCGCATCACCAGGTGGGGCCCGCATTGGAGGCAGCGGTGGGCCATGGCTGTGGCAACTTAGATATGAACAAAGGTGAAGAAATGGTGAAGACCGAAGCATGATTTTGCATGGGATGGCGGCGGCTTTGCACGACCTGGGGCATGCAATGCAGTAGTAGGAGGGGAGGAAGATGATTGGCTAAGAGGTGGATTTGTGGCTAATTACAGTAGCTTATAAAGTTAATTTATATATTATTATAAATCAAAATCTTTAAAATGCGTTAGTAGAAGGAAATGATCCCTTTGGGTTTCTGTTGTGCGTGAATTCCTGTGAAGCTGGTGAGTACGAACATGATGAACGGGGGAGGGAACACGTAATGATGTGGCAAGGACAAAATTGAGTAGGATTATTTTATTGATTATATTTGTATTTGAATCGTTTGGCGTTAATAATACTTGCATGCGAATTTATTTTTTGTGAAGTTAAATCCATTGGATTCATATCGAAATTCCATACGATGTGGAGTTATCACGCACTAATTCAAGACTATTGATTTTTGGGCCTACAATTGAATTTCAAACACGTTTAAAACCAAAGGTGAGTGATTAAACCCATTGACACCTAAATAAAATATTTGATTGTTTGTTATATTGAATTCGTGTTATGATATGATTGTATTGTTGGTTGTTTGATTGTTTAAATTGCTTATTTGTGTAAATCTGCATAGACAGTATAAATTAATTTAACAGTTATTATAAATTGTACAGCCAAAATTTATTTTCTAGTTTAAAACAAAAACCTCATACCCGATGACTAGTAAACTGATATTATATTGAATTGTTTAGATGTAGTGATTTTGATGGATGCCTTGGATTTATATATTTATTGTATTAATGTGCAATTCATCTTGTTATTGACCTTATTTATATATGCCTATTGATTTTGTTGATTAATCCCAACCATTACTCTAGATGTTACGGACATCAAATATACCCGGGATTAATCATTAAAATGAATTAAGAATGTAGGTTGAAACGATAAATACTGATGACCCTGATATGGATTGAAATGATATATATCCTTTCCCAAAATAATAAAATTAAATTTTAAGTATCACTTGGCCATAGGATAGAAAATGTTATGTGGACACCAGTTGGTTAAATCAAATTTGTTTTAAACCTTGAACCTTGGAATAATTTTTTAAATAATATAAATGTTTTTTTATAAATTGGTTTTGTTTGAACTTGAACTTGGATTTGAAATATAAAAACTAAAAGAAATAATTAAATATTGCAAAATCGAAGAAAAAAATGAGATTGAACATGAATTGAATATATTGAAATCAAATTGCTTTACTCGTCTTTGAAATCTACTTTAAATCTGTTAGCACAAAATTTCATACCAATCAAATACAAAGAAGCAGAAGCTTTAAAGCCGAAAGGATAAAGGGGGTTTCGGACAGTGAAACCAGGTTCATAAGGAAAAGACCAAATCCGAGGATTCATCGGAAGCGAAGTCTGAGAGCCAACAACAAAAACATAGGGCAAAAAGGGAAAAGCCAAAAGAAAATACCGGCGGTCAAGAAGAATCAGAATACTAATACCGATCCAATACTGACAACTGGAGATAGAAAGTAGTATTGAAGATTTCGAAAGGTCATGAGGGGGAAAGATCAAGGTCAATATGAAAAGGAAGATATTGAGAGGGTAATGATGGCACTAAATGAGATATAGAATAACAATTCTAGAAGCATACACCTGGTGCCGAAAGCATATAATCCAAGACGTAAGCAGAAGAAGGAAAGAACCTACCGATACCTACTTGACACCAACACCAATATCTAGAGCCATCATCAACATCACTGAAAGGTATTCTGGAAGCCCACCTTTATAACTAAAGACGAACACATATGCTAGAAGCCGGAACCGATTCCCTTCACCGCTACCGAAGACTTCATAATCCACTACTTAAGCAGAGAGGTATAGAGACGAATCGAGACTTAAGGTCCCAAAACCATCAAGGCCAAGAATAACTTTCGAGACCAAACTGCTGGAAGGCATTGTACCGGAGCCACTCCCGAGAGTCTACGATTGATATTGCAAAGACAAAGAAGCATCCATGAAGACATTTAATGGTAAGAAAGGCAGCTGAAACCTTTCTACCGGAACTGAAGTTCACAAGAACAGCCGACCCTATTTCCGCATTCAAGAAGGTCTTCTGCTGAGCCCACAACAGAAGGGGTTCAGAAACAGGCAACGTGGTCTAGAAATCTAGAGACAGTTAGAGGAAGCTAACGAAAGGCCGATGACAAAAGGGGTAAAGCCAAAAAAAGACAAAAATGACAGCAGAAGGCCGTGGGGAGCAGGAGAAAGGAAGAAAAAGACAAAACAATGAAATCCAAAGGCGGAAACAAAAAGATGGCACCAAAAAAGTAGCGGGAAATGAAGCAGCAAAAGGGGACCCAAAACCTCTATAAATAAGACCCGAAGAGTCACATTGGAAGGGACCTTTTTTCCTGATCTCTACAATTTTCCTCTCATTTTCGAAGAGAACTAACCCAAATATGTAAATCAAGTTGGGGATTTCTTATGTAAGCTCCTCCATGAATAAAATCATCAAAGCTCTTAAAGTGGACATAGGTTCAATTCGACCGAGCCACTATAAATTATGTGTTCTTACTTTTTCCGCATGTTATGTTACCTTTCAGTATATTTTTGTGTGTATTTTGCTATATGGTTGGATCATCATAATATTCCTGCTTGAGTCATTAGGTTCTTAGCAACCCGACACTTAAGCCATCGGGTTCTTGGTGACCTGATGCTTTCCTCGCGATATAAGCCTTACTGTACCTACCTCTTCCCAATTCCTAAACCGTCGATTACCAAAATTATCTTCCTCAAACTTCCTACCTTGCACCGAGCCTAGTTGAACCTTCCGAAAGCTGTTCAGCTTCCTCACATGTATCGTGCTTAGGAAACCCTTATCCCAAGGTAACTGCTGGCTCTCGAGTGGAAAAAGCGTGATACTCACCCCCTTGAGGGAAGAGTAACTAATCTCCAGGCTTAAGACCTTGATATCTAGGAAAGGGTGAACTAACTCATGCTTGTAGAAACTGAATAATCCCATTTTCCCTTAGGTCCATCCCCATAGATCTATCTCTAGTGTTGATGAAAAATATCGTCAACAAAATCAACTTGATTTATTAGTGGTATTTTGAATTTTGAATTTGAGATGATTATAAATTGAATAAATTCAAATGAATATTCATACGTGAATTTTTAAATATTTGAACTAAACCTTTGAATTGAATTTAAAATAAATTGGAAGTTGAATTGAATTGAAATATCAAAGTTGAATCAATCTGATTTGAAATTGAATCATGACTTTAAGTTATTCCGAAGGAACAATTCTAATTATAAAATTTTAAACCATTTTATAAGCAATTTTACTAAACATTTATTTTATTTTATAAACTATACACATACATATATATATATATGTTGTAATATCTTTATAAACTATTTTTTACTTATATATATTTACTATTTAAATAAACTATTTTAATAACCAATTATCTATTTTACAAACTACTTTATATTTTACTACATATATATGTATTTTACAAAATTTTGATAAACACTATTTTTATATATAAACTTTTATTATCTAACTAATTTATATATATATCTAAATTAATTTTACAAAATTTTCAACTATTTTTAATATTCAAAATTTTAGAATTGGAACTGTTTCAAGATTCTAAGTCTGGTTTAAATGGAGATTTTGATATGAAATTATTATATCTTGACTATTGAAACAAGTTTATAGCAAAGTATGATATTTTGATATGAAGTATGGGCCCATTTGAAATATTAAAGAACTAACCGGTGTGAAAAATTTAAACGTCTGGTTGTTAAAGAAACCAGGATCAGATATTGTAATACCCTCTGCCAATACCGAAAACCAATTTAACAACTGTGCACGTGGTGGAGAATCCAGAATGAAGTAGGTTGATTTGGAGGAGATTACTGGCTTTAAAGAAAGAGAACAATGATGGATAACCTTGACCTTTGGGTCATAATTAAAATGACTAAAACAGGAGCCATGTAACAACCCAGATTTCGGAACCAATTTAAAATTTTATTCTTAATTGATTTAATGGATTTTAAGATTTTAAAATGATTTATTCTGAGAATTAACAATTTAAAATTTATTTAAATTGAAGTTAGAACATATAATTTTAAATTTTAATTAAAACGAGCTTGAAATGGCGTGGTAGTTTGAAAATTCCATTTTCTAATTTCAATTGAGTGTACAAAATTCAATATAAATCAGAATTGGATGAAACAAGAAACATTAGAGTCTATTTAATAGTGTCTTTCTAAGAATGTGAAAAATTATGATTTCGAGTTATAAATTGTAAGTTATGTGCAGTTTAAAATTTAAAATAGTCGCTATAGAATTTATATATATTTTAATAATATATATAGCCCTTAAAAATAGCCATTTTGCAAACGACCTCCATTTTCGACGAAACCAATTTTGTTGGTCCTAGAATATTAAATTATTGTCAGATTTCAAATTTCATGATTTTTGGAGTTAGTATGTGGCCATGCGCGATTTTAATTTTAAACCGTCAATATTTTAACTTTAAAAATATGCTACAAGAGCAAACGGACTCGGAAGTCAACGAAACAAGTTTCTTTGGGTCCGTAATGTCAAGACATAGCTGCATGTCAATTTTCATTAAAAACGTGATTCGTATGATGTGATCATACGAATTTTTAAACGATGAATATAAGTAACAATCTAATAAAATAAAATAAAATAAAATAAGAAAATAGGTAAAATAGAAAACCCTACCATACATAACACCTTTAGCATTTCTAACCCTTACGTATTTTCTCTTCTAGTCAAAATGTAGCGACAACCTCCAGAAAAACTTAGAACATGAGAATTCTCTTTCAAAAATTTCTACAAAATGAAAAAAATATATCCATAAATCATTTAATTTATAGTTTTGAATTCGTGAGACGGTTCTTTTCCTTGCAGCATCAATTTTGAGAGTTTCATACATGTTTAGTTCGCTGTCATTTTTCCAACCATGGGTACGGTTTAGAAATTTGGGTGGTCGAATCTTGAATGCATGAATCGAACGTTGTACTTGTGATTGTAGTGGAGTTTATCACCTATTGGCAATTTTTTGTGAATTTATGGACAAAATGATGTCGTGCGTCTTCCTGATGCCGTGAGAATGTGCTGAAAATACGCACTAGTAATGGAGATTTCGAGTTTCAAGAAATGGAGATCGAGTAGAGGGTTTTTTGTTTGGGTAGGTAGAGATTTTTATGAGGATTCTTTTGAATATTTTTGCTTGATTTTTAGTGGTGAGTTAAGGGAGAATGTGGTGGTAGAAAATGCGACAATGGTGAGTTCAAAATCCTGGACGACGTGATTTTTGCGTGGAGGAAGGAGTGTGCGGGTTGAGTTGAGGATAGGCCGGTTGGATAGTGGGTGAGGCCCAATTGCTTTTTAATTAATTAAAATTAAATTCAGTATTCCTATAAGCTTGTAACAATGACAATTATTGCATACATTATCACAATTTCACAAATTTGTATCCGTTGAGATCGTATGGACGTAGGCTACATAATGAAACTGGTTTAGAGGGATTTGGAGCTAGCTGCAATTTTTGGTTAAATTAAACGTCCAGTTTAATTTAACTAAAACGTTTGTTTTATAACGATCTCGAAACCGATCATTGTGAGAACTCTCTCACTCAAATTATTTTTACAATTATTATATCTGTGATTGAATATGTATTTATTGCCTGTGATTGCTATATTTGGTTGGTGTTGATGGTTGTTTACAGTTTTAATACTATTATCATTATTAAACTATGAAAATATATATTGTTAAATAAAATTTTTATATTATGAAGTATGTTCACATGGGCGGTGATGTAAACCCCACATGGGTATGGGGACGATAATTTTACACATCGCCCAAGTATACTGTAACGACCCGTATTCTACACATCATAGGATTGTAGAATATTTATTTCTTTCCCGTATGAAGTTGTATGGTCTTTTAACTTTGGGAAACATCTATTAGTGTCATTTTCCATGTTCATGATTTTTGTCGATTTTCAAATGACCATTTTGCCCCTAGTTGGTACTGTTTTGGCCATAACTTTTGATTGGAAAGGAATTTTGACCTGAATCCACTTCCATTAGATTCGTTTGATAGTTTACCTTTCCGTAGAGTGGTCATAATAGCCAAACGGACTTACCGTTTGGGAGATATGGCTGAAATAAGGTTTGGAGGGTGAAAAACTGCTTAACCGGGCCAAATCGGGTGATTAGTGAGTAGGCCCATAACCCATTTCGGGATTAGGGTTATGGGGAGGCTGAAATGAGATAGAGGATCATTCCATTTCAGTTTTCTAGCCTCCACTTATCACCAAGGAACCCTAAAAATGGCCTCTAACCTCTAAATCACCTCCAAATCATCTTTTGGTCAAGGATTTGGCTTAGCAACCCCTAATCAAGGAAGATCTTCACCAAAGCAACATAGGAGCTGCTGTTTGGCATTGAGATTCACATCAAATCAGAGAATTATTTCAGATCTTAGTTTATTTGTGGCTAAGGTGAGTGATTTGCATAGTTTTGCACTAATTATGGCTAATTAGGGTTGATTAGTGTTAATTAGCGAATTTAAACATGATAAAACCCGGGAAAAATGTTCATAAATTCCTAAATGATGTTTTAGACCTCTGATATGAATTTGGGTTAATTTGGTTAAGTTTTGCTAATCCTATCATTAGTTCCACCTAAACATGCTTAAGGGGAAATATGAGATTTTGGGTATGTTTGATCCACTTTAACCTATAATATTGATGTTTTGATGTTTGTGGTTGATTATGCATGTTGCTATGACTGTATGAAATGCTTTGTGATTGATTAGAATAGTTGGAATGGTCGAAAACGCCGTCGAGGGGCGTAAACTGTCCGCTGGAAGAACTGCAGGAAACTACCCGAACCGGACCGGATCGGTGGGCATAGGGGGCGATCCGATCCGAAGACAACGATCCGTATGGCCACCCCCGATCGCGAATCCTCTCCACGATCCGATCCAGCTGGATGAAGCACCATGATCCGAAGGGAGGAGCACGACCCGATCCACTTCAGAAGCTCATGAGCTGACGACCTGGGAAGATGCACCCGACCCGACCAGTGGGGGAAACACGAACTGACGAGGAGGAGGGACCCCGACCCGATCTGACTGGGTGACCAAGACCCGATCCGAATGGATGCCACGACCCGATCCGAAAGGGTGAGCACGACCCGATCCGACTGGGTGACCACGAGCTGATGGCGTGACTCGATCCGAACCGTGGTGACGAGGAAAGCTGGACTCCGAACCAGATGAGGCCGATCCGATCCGATGAAGAATGTTGAAGGCCGATCCGATCCGATTCGATGGTGATGACCAATAACCCGAGATGCAAAGGTAGTCCAAATGGAAGTTAGAGCTCAGGATCCCGGAACCAGTTGGGAACCAATGAGTTCACTTCATGAGTTGGGCTTTGCCGCGGGACGTGTGCTAAGGAGTTGTCGACGTTCATAACTTCGATTCACCACTAAAAATGAATGATGGGCTACTTATCAGTGCAGTAGGGTCATTATGACCTGAGGGGCAAGGTGATGGTAGCAAGACTACGTTATCAGTGCAGTAGGGTCATTACGACCTGAGGGGCAAAGTGATGCGTAGTAGGACTATGAGCCAGTGCAGTGGTGTTTTTGTGACTCCATGGGGCAGAGTGGACATAGTAAGGATTAGTAAGGCTATGAGCCAGTGCAGTGGGGTTCTTGTGACTTCATGGGGCAAAGTGGACATAGCGAAGGATTTGTGGCTACGTTATCAGTGCAGTGAAGCCATTTATGACTTCATGGGGCAAAGTGATCGTAGCAAGGTATGTTGGGTAATCGAAGTGGTGAATATCGTATGCTTTACGCACTGAGTGAGAGATGTGAGGATGGATGCTATGTTTGATTGTTTGCCATCCCTATGACATGCACACCTCCCCCACCTCCGTATCTTTACACTGTTTGATATGGTAACTTAGAGTGTTGTACAGTATGTAGTACTAACTCTTTGGTTGCAGGTCCAGGTTCAGGTATGTTTTAGTCTACCTGTTATTGTTCACTTTATATGCTTATCGCTCATACCAGGCTTTATGTCTGACCCAGAGTTTTATGTCTCCTCTTATTACTCTGGGTGCTCACACGAGCAGACTAGAGACAGGTTAGCTGGTGATGCGCGAGTAGCTGATTCGGAGGCGGGCAGGAGGCTTCCACATATGATATATATATACACATTCTCCCTGTGTCGTTGGTGGTCGCTACTTGGGCATTATTAGTGTACCTCCTTTATCTTACTTTTGCTTTGAGACAGTTGAAAAGTTGTAATAAGCTATATTTTGGATTTCCGCTGCTATGATGCTTAGTTCTGGTTTTTAGCTTATGCATTGTCTCTCCTGTTTATGTCAAGTATGTTATTATTATATTTTATTCTATGCGCTGTGAGACATTCTACAGGTTCTTTGTATGTTCATTTCCTCCTTCCCTTTCCTTCTCACGACCCGTTCCGTGCTAACTGGACATGTGTACAGCGCACCTTTGGAGTAAGTGTCGGTTGGTGCGGGGCGGGCCGTCACACTTGGTATCAGAGCTCTAGGTTGCGTAGTTAACCTAGGGAAAGACACTAGGGAGAGATAGTACGTATATGAGAGCGCGTATTTGTGATTACTTTGGTTTTCAAAAGCTATGTATATATATACTATTAGTAGTATAAAGATGAAGTCGCATTGCACTAGCACCACTACGGGGTCGTTAATCATTTCCCTTTTTCAGATTGACGATGAGCTGAGACACGAGGGGTGCTGGTAGAGGGACCAACCAAGGGAATGCCGCTGACATGAGGGCGATGTTTACTAACCTCATGAGAGACATGCTTAGAGAAGTTCAAGGGGCAGTTCCCAATCCTGGAGTTGGTGTTGGCCCAGTAGTGCAGGTGCCTAGGGTCGATTTCGCCAAGTTGTGCAAAGATTACACTAATCTTGGTGGAAAGTCGTTCCACGGAACGGAGTCGGCCACAAATGTTCAAGATTGGATGGATAGCTGTGATCGTATCTTCGATGACTTGGGTCTTGAGGATGCGATGAAGAGAAGGCTAGCGTCTCGTAAGCTGCAAGGGCGAGCGATGAATTGGTGGAATGCCATTAGAACAGCTACTCCAGAGGATCAGGTTACTTGGGATCAGTTCAAGGTTCGCTTTAGCGAGAAGTTTATCCCAGCTGCCCAGAAGTCAGTATTGTTTAAGAGGTTCTTGGAACTCAAGCAGAACGGAAGGGCAGTTTCTGATTATATTGCTGAGTTCGACACTTTGTCGAAGTATGGACTGTCACTTATCGATACTCCTGAGAAGAAGAATGAGAAGTTCATTACTGGTTTGGATGGATACTTGGGGAAAAGGCTTATCAACCACATCGATGAGACTTTTGAATCGATCGTGGGGAAAGCTTTGAGATCAGAGAGTATTTACCCTAAGTCAAAGACTGAGGCTGCATCTGCAGAAGGGTCAAAGCCGCAAGAAGGCGGTGGAGGCAAGAATAACTCTCAGAATAAGAGGAAGCAGGACCAATCTAAAGGTGGCCAGAAAAAGAGCAAGAAGGATGTTGAGTGCTTCTGCTGTGGAAAGAAGGGCCATTATACTAAAGAATGTCAGGCCAAGCCAGCGGAAAGGAAGTGCTACAACTGTGGTCAAGTGGGACATCAGAAGGATAAGTGTCCGCAACCTCTTAAGGAGAAGCAGATTGTGAAAGCATATGCTCTTGATGTTGTTCCTTCTTCGTCGAATGCCCCAACTGCGGCGGAGAAAGGAAAGAATGTTGTTATTCAAGGTATGCTTTGTATTTATGATATACCAGTTCGAGTTTTGTTTGATACTGGGGCTTCCCGTTCCTTCATATCTAGTGACCTGGTAGATAGGTTGGCAGTGGAACCCGAGATAATCGATAGACCATTGGTTGTGACGAACCCGATTGGTGGTTCGACTAGCCTTAGTATGATTTGCAGGAATTTGGTCTTATCGAGTCATAGATGTATGTTTGTATGTGATTGCTTTGTTTTGGGCTTTACTGGGTATGGCATTATATTGGGAGTCGATTGGCTCCAAAGATACGGGGTGGTGGTAGACTGTGAGGGCTTTTTGGTGACAGTGAGGGCGGATGATGGGCGGAGGGTAGTGTTTGGTAGTCTACCTAGTGATGGGGTTATGGCTAGTTTTCTAAATTCCCTCGACATCCCGCAGGATGAGTTGTCAGATGTGCCTGTGGTTGGCCAGTATCCGGACGTCTTTGAGGTGGTGACCGGGCTTCCACCACACCGAGAGATTGAGTTCCGTATTGATTTAGTGAAAGATGCCAGACCTATAGAGATGCCACTTTGTCGTATGGCACCAAGGAAGCAGCGAGAGCTCGGGGTGCAAGTCAGTAATCTTTTGAAGAAGGGATTTATTAGAAGGAGTGTCTCCGAGTGGGGAGCACCAGTTGTGTTTGCCACTAAGGCAGATGGTTCCCTTCGTTTGTGTGTGGACTATCGCGAGTTGAATAAGGTGACGAGGAAGAATAAGTATCCTCTACCGCAGATAGATGATTTGTTTGATCAGCTGGAAGGAGCAAGAGTGTTCTCCCAGTTGGACCTCGCGATAGGATTTCATCAGCTTCGAGTAGTAGATGAGAGTGTTCCGAAAATGACATTTAGGACGCCGTCTAGATTTTATGAGTGGTTGGTCATGCCATTTGGGTTGACCAATGCACCAGCCTATTTTGTGGATCTTATGAATCGAGTATTCAGAGATCAGTTGAATAAGTTTGTTCTTGTGTTCGTGGATGATATCCTTGTTTACTCAAGGACAGAGGAGGAACACAAGGGACACTTGAGGACAGTGATGGAGGTGTTGAGGAAACACCAATTGAAAGCGAAATTCTCTAAGTGTCATTTTTGGAGAAGTGAAGTAAGATTCTTGGGTCATGTTGTTTCAGAGAGTGGTATTGTCGTGGACCCTGCGAAGGTGGCTACGGTACAGGATTGGCCTACACCCAAGAATGCAACAGATGTAAGAAGTTTCCTGGGATTAGCTGGATATTATCGTAAGTTTATCCAGGACTTCTCCAAGATAGCAACACCGTTAACTCAGTTGACTAAGAAGAATCAGTCCTTCGTCTGGGACGGAGTGTGTGAGGATGCCTTCAAGAGTCTAAAGGAGAAGTTGACGCGTGCGCCAGTGTTAGTCATTCCTAAAGGGAATGAAGAGATGACGGTATACACGGATGCTTGTGGTACCGGACTGGGTGCAGTATTGATGCAAGGAGGTAGGGTTGTAGCTTATGCTAGTCGACAGCTTAAGCCGCATGAGAAGAAGTATCCTACCCATGATTTGGAATTGGCAGCGATTGTATTTGCGCTGAAGATGTGGAGACATTATCTCTTGGGAGAAAGATTTGAGTTGTTTACCGATCATAAATCGTTAAAGTATCTCTTCTCTCAGAAAGATCTGAATCTCCGTCAGCAGAGATGGTTAGAGTTCTTGGCTTCGTATGATTTTGATATCGCATACACACCTGGGAAAGGTAATGCGGTAGCCGATGCCTTGAGTAGGAGACATGCCAGTTTAGGGGCAATGTTTCTTGAGTGGAAGCAACTGGAGTATATCGCGGGGTTTGATTTCAGACCAAAGTGCGAATTGTATCCAGTTATGCTAGCTAGTTTGACGATCAGACCTACTTTGATAGAGCGGATTGGTTCTAGCCAGAGGGACGATCCTAATCTATTGGAAGTCATCTCCAAGTTAGAGATGAACATCGACGGTGAGGAGATGAATGTGTATGGGCTTGATCGAGATGGATGGCTTCGGAAGAATGGAAGACTAGTTGTGCCCAACGTGAATGGATTGAGAGATGAAGTGCTTAGAGAATGTCATCACTCAAAACTGACTATACATCCCGTTGGTAATAAGATGTATCGAGACATGAGACAGACTTACTACTGGGAAGGGATGAAAAGAGACGTTGGGAAGTTTATATCCAAATGCATGAATTGCCAGCTAGTTAAAGCCGAGCAAAAGAAGCCTAGTGGTTTGTTGCAACCATTAGAAATTCCCTAATGGAAATGGGAGCAAGTCTCGATGGATTTCATCGATGGTTTACCAAGGACTAGATCGGGATATGATAGCATTTGGGTAATTGTGGATCGATTGACTAAGAGTGCAAGATTTATACCAGTCAAATCGACCAGAACGGCAGCCAAGTTGGCAGAACTGTATATGAAGTGGGTAGTGAGATTTCATGGAGTACCCAAAAGCATTGTGAGTGACCGAGACCCGTTGTTTACTAGTGGGTTTTGGAAGAGCTTACAAGAGGCTCTAGGGTCAGGATTACATCTCAGTACCGCATATCATCCTCAGACCGACGGTCAGACGGAGAGGGTGAATCGTATATTGGAAGATCTCTTGAGAGCGTGTATATTGGATTTTGGTGGATCATGGGATGACCATTTGCATCTAGTAGAGTTTGCATATAATAATAGCTACCAATCCAGTATCGGTATGGCTCCATATGAAGCTTTGTACGGAAGACCATGCAACTCACCATCATGTTGGATAGAGACTGGCGAGAAATTTGTGCTTGGACCAGATGTGGTGAGAGAAACTTCAAATAAGATCAAGATCATTCAGCAACGAATGAAAGCTGCCCAAGATAGGCAGAAGAGTTATGCTGATAAGAGGAGAAGAGACTTGAAATTCTCCATTGGTGACTTGGTGTTCGTCAAGATCTCTCCGTTAAAGAGCGTGATTCGATTTGGCAGGAGAGGCAAGTTGGCACCAAGATTTGTTGGCCCATTCCCTGTTCTTGAACTAGTCGGGAATTTGGCGTATAGAGTTGGCTTACCAGAGAAAATGGCGGGAGTTCACAATGTATTTCATGTTTCCCAACTAAGGAAGTTCATCCACGACTCAGATATGACTATTTCACCTGATTAGTTAGAGGACTTCGAAGTAGAACATGAGGCGGTTGGGAACCGCAAGCCGATTCGTATTGTGGGGCATGACACGAAGCAACTTCGAAGGAAGGCGGTGAAGCTAGTCAAGGTTCAGTGGGGCGAGGACGAGAATGATTGTACTTGGGAGACAGAGGAGAGCATTAGGAAGGCATATCCAGAACTCTTTGCCTGGTAAGATTTACTTTGCGATTTAGTTATTCCACATGCTAGGATAGACTTATTTTACTTGTTTTGCATGTTTGATGGTTGTTTTATGGTTGATAGGCATGCAGGAGCCTTTGTGTGTGTTTTGATTAGGGAATTTCGGGGTTGAAATTTCTTAAGGGGGGGAGAGTGTAACGACCCGTATTCTACACATCATAGGATTGTAGAATATTTATTTCTTTCCCGTATGAAGTTGTATGGTCATGTAACTTTGGGAAACATCTATTAGTGTCATTTTCCATGTTCATGATTTTTGTCGATTTTTAAATGACCATTTTGCCCATAGTTGGTACTGTTTTGGCCATAACTTTTGATTGGAAAGGAACTTTGACCTGAAACCACTTCCATTAGATTCGTTTGATAGTTTACCTTTCCGTAGAGTGGTCATAATAGCCAAACGGACTTACCGTTTGGGAGATATGGCTGAAATAAGGTTTGGAGGGTGAAAAACTGCTTAATCGGGCCAAATCGGGTGATTAGTGAGTAGGCCCATAACTCATTTCGGGATTAGGGTTATGGGGAGGCTGAAATGAGATAGAGGATCATTCCATTTCAGTTTTCTAGCCTCCACTTATCACCAAGGAACCCTAAAAATGGCCTCTAACCTCTAAATCACCTCCAAATCATCTTTTGGTCAAGGATTTGGCTTAGCAATCCCTAATCAAGGAAGATCTTCACCAAAGCAACATAGGAGCTGCTGTTTGGCATTGAGATTCACATCAAATCAGAGAATTATTTCAGATCTTAGTTTATTTGTGGCTAAGGTGAGTGATTTGCATAGTTTTGCACTAATTATGGCTAATTAGGGTTGATTAGTGTTAATTAGCGAATTTAAACATGATAAAACCCGGGAAAAATGTTCATAAATTCCTAAATTATGTTTTAGACCTCTGATATGAATTTGGGTTAATTTGGTTAATTTTTGCTAATCCTATCATTAGTTTCACCTAAACATGCTTAAGGGGAAATATGGGATTTTGGGTATGTTTGATCCACTTTAACCTATCATATTGATGTTTTGTTTGTGGTTGATTATGCATGTTGCTATGACTGTATGAAATGCTTTGTGATTGATTAGAATAGTTGGAATGGTCGAAAACGCCGTCGAGGGGCGTAAACTGTCCGCTGGAAGAACTGCAGGAAACTACCCGAACCGGACCAGATCGGTGGGCATAGGGGGCGATCCGATCCGAAGACAACGATCCGTATGGCCACCCCCGATCGCGAATCCTCTCCACGATCCGATCCAGCTGGATGAAGCACCACGATCCGAAGGGAGGAGCACGACCCGATCCACTTCAGAAGCTCATGAGCTGACGACCTGGGAAGATGCACCCGACCCGACCAGTGAGGGAAACACGAACTGACGAGGAGGAGGGACCCCGACCCGATCCGACTGATTGACCACGACCCGATCCGAATGGATGCCACGAACCGATCCGAAAGGGTGAGCACGACCCGATCCGACTGGGTGACCACGAGCTGATGGCGTGACTCGATCCGAACCGTGGTGATGAGGAAAGATGGACTCCGAACCAGATGAGGCCGATCCGATCCGATAAAGAATGTTGAAGGCCGATCCGATCCGATTCGATGGTGATGACCAATAACCCGAGATGCAAAGGTAGTCCAAATGGAAGTTAGAGCTCAGGATCCCGGAACCAGTTGGGAACCAATGAGTTCACTTCATGAGTTGGGCTTTGCTGCGGGACGTGTGCTAAGGAGTTTTCGACGTTCATAACTTCGATTCACCACTAAAAATGAATGATGGGCTACTTATCAGTGCAATAGGGTCATTATGACCTGAGGGGCAAGGTGATGGTAGCAAGACTACGTTATCAGTGCAGTAGGGTCATTACGACCTGAGGGGCAAAGTGATGCGTAGTAGGACTATGAGCCAGTGCAGTGGGGTTTTTGTGACTCCATGGGGCAGACTGGACATAGTAAGGATTAGTAAGGCTATGAGCCAGTGCAGTGGGGTTCTTGTGACTCCATGGGGCAAAGTGGACATAGCGAAGGATTTGTGGCTACGTTATCAGTGCAGTGAAGCCATTTATGACTTCATAGGGCAAAGTGATCGTAGCAAGGTATGTTGGGTGATCGAAGTGGTGAATATCGCATGCTTTATGCACTGAGTGAGAGATGTGAGGATGGATGCTATGTTTTATTGTTTGCCATCCCTATGACATGCACACCTCCCCCACCTCCGTATCTTTACACTGTTTGATATGGTACCTTAGAGTGTTGTACAGTATGTAGTGCTAACTCTTTGGTTGCAGGTCCAGGTTCAGGTATGTTTTAGTCTACCTGTTATTGTTCACTTTATATGCTTATCGCTCATACCAGGCTTTATGTCTGACCCAGAGTTTTATGTCTCCTCTTATTACTCTGGGTGCTCACACGAGCAGACTAGAGACAGGTTAGCTGGTGATGCGCGAGTAGCTGATTCGGAGGCGGGCAGGAGGCTTCCACATATGATATATATATACACATTCTCCCTGTGTCGTTGGTGGTCGCTACTTGGGCATTAGTAGTGTACCTCCTTTATCTTACTTTTGCTTTGAGACAGTTGAAAAGTTGTAATAAGCTATATTTTGGATTTCCGCTGCTATGATGCTTAGTTCTGGTTTTTAGCTTATGCACTGTCTCTCCTGTTTATGTCAAGTATGTTATTATTATATTTTATTCTATGCGCTGTGAGACATTCTACAGGTTCTTTGTACGTTCATTTCCTCCTTCCCTTTCCTTCTCACGACCCGTTCCGTGCTAACTGGACATGTGTACAGCGCACCTTTGGAGTAAGTGTCGGTTGGTGCGGGGCGGGCCGTCACATATACAAATAATTATATTTGTTTGATGGATTGAAAACCCCACACAGGTCTAGGGATGATAATTAATTCACAACTCCCTTGGATTTTATTGTACGTCAACCAATTGATTGAGAGATTGTGATAAGCGTTATTCAATTATTTAATGCTTATACAGTTGTAAATTACACTCTGGATGTGAATTGAATGTTTAATAGTTGTTTATCACTATTTTGGAATACATGCGATGTATGGAATCCATATAAATAAAATTATATGGTAATCGATTGAGTCCGATTCCAATTCAAAAATAACGAATATTTTAAAATAATATTCAGTGAAGAATAAAAATATGATTTTGATGTCCCATTTTGGATGGACATGAAAATATTGAAATGTTCAATATTAAAATACATGAAGCCAAGTTAAGTAGATGTACTCTATTTATAAACTCGAACGGAATTTATTGTCGATTTTATTCATTTTATAATGAATATTGAAAAGAATTGATTTCAAAATCTGATATTTCGAAAATATTAACATTTTAGTATTATAATGATATGGAATATTCAATTTTGATTTAAAATTGAAATCGATGTTAAAATCAATTTAAAATGAATTTATAGACTATTTATAAAATACGTTTTAAATAGAAATCGATGAAATATATTCACGCCGTGCAGCGACCGTTCGCGAATTTTAACCATTAACTTCAAATTGACGTAATGGGAGATCCGACCGTCAGATTCTCCTAAACTCGGAACCGTTGGGTTCATATCAAAAAGATCTTTCCAACAAATATAAGATGTTTAAATTTGAACGGTTAGATCTTGAAATATATCCAAATCAATTTCAGAAAAGATCACTATGAATGCAGTTCGGTGACAGTTATTGGAAACCGACTGTAAGGGCCTTAATAAAATTATTAAAAATATGGAAATTGTGTAAAATCAAAATAAATGATTTGGAAAGATTATGGATGAAAAATTCCAAGTTTTGAAAAGATAAAAGATATTTTTATCGAAATGAACTAGTTAACAACTATAATAGTAGTCCCAATGTTTTTACATAAATAAATTGGATTTGTAAGTGGTTTTAATATAGTGTAACAACCCAAAATTTCTAAACCAATTTAAAAAAATTATTTTAGCTATTTTAGTTATTTAAAATGATTTATTTTGAGAATTAGCGATTTAAAATTTATTTAAATCAAAAATAGAACGTAAGAATTTAATTTAATTATAAAAGGAGTTTGAGATGGCGTGGCAGTTTGAAAATTTGATTTTAAATTTCAATTGAATGTACAGAATGAAATATAAATCACATTTCAGTAAAACCAGAAACATTTGGATCTGTTTAATAATATCTTTATAACAAATGTGAAAAGTTTAGATTTCATATAATAAATTTAAAGTTTTGTCCAGTTTAAAATTTAAAATGGTCGCTATGGAATTTATATATATTTTAAATAATATATGGCCCTTAAAAATAGCCATTTTGCAAACGACCTCTATTTTTTAGGAAACCACTTTTGTTGGATCCAAAATGTCAAATTATAGCTAGGTTTAAAATTTCATAATTTATGGATTTAATATGTGAGCGTAGTAAATCTAAACATGTTTGGTAATTTCAGTTAAATTTAATCGACTGCTAAGAAGGCCACTTTTCAAACGGTCTCCAAATTTGACGAAATTAGTTTTATTAGGACTGTTTTGTCAAAACATAGCTAGATTTATTTTTCTGTAATTTTTGGACTCAGTATGTGGCCCTAGTAAATTAAAATGTTCATTTAAATTCAGTATAGATTGATTTATATTTAAATTTTGATAAAAACTGATTGAAATAGTCAAATTGACTTATGAAACATATCAAATATTTCTCCAGAATGGTAGTATTTAGCTAGTGACGACATTCGTTGGGTTTGATTTGGAGTTCGTAACGATAAACAAGAATTTTTAGGATTAAATTATATAAAATAATAATGTATATTAATATAAATACTCCCCTCAACCAAACCTAGCCCATCGTTTATATCTGTCACCGCCATCCTCTCAGAATGAACGAACGAAATCATTCCAAATCCAATTGCAAATCATTCTTAAAATACTCGAATTGGCCTTCACTCCAGAACAAAAAATTATAGAGCACCTCTTCCTCTATCGATTCATGTGGTGATGATAATTTCTCGTCGTCTATAGAGCTAGAATTTGATGCTCAAACTAGTTAACTTCGAGGCGAATTTCTGGGGCGACGGTGGCTTCAAGTGAGCCACCACTCGTGGAGTTGGATGGTGGCACAGGGGGCTTCTGAGTGGCGGTGGAGGATCGAGCTCCAGCGGTTTGTTGTGGGCGCGCGGTTCAAGGGTTGGTGGCGAAGTTGGGTTATGGTTTTTCACTGTTACGAAGAAGAAGAGGGATGTAATTAAGGAAAGGATTAACTAAATTAATTATCATTTAATTATTTACTTAATTATCAAATGTGTAATTTAACATATCTTCTGCATACGAGGTCGGATTTTGATGATTTCAGATCCATTGGGACCGTGACAATAAACATTTTGCAATGGAACAGACCAGAATGGAAACGGAAGTACTTGGGATTTTTGATAAAATTGATCAGTTTAATTTTATTAAAACCATCGCCAATAATGAATGGTGGAGTGGAACCCAATATGAGAACTCTCTCACCCAAATCATTTTTGTTACGTCATTATATCCTCGGTTGCAGATGGGGCTTAGTAGCTTCTAACACTACTTTTTGTACAAACCTTGGATGATTTGTGCGCTATGATTGTGTTGTGGAAAAATTGATTGTATTGTGGTATTACTGGATTGATTGATTGTTGTGTATGGTGCGAGCCAGTATTAGGAGAGAGATTATGCTAGACATTATTCCGGTTCTAATATCGCGCGTTATAATGCCGAATTTTTCTGAAACTGAAATATATAAATTATTTATATAAAATGTATATAAAATTTTCATAAAAAGAATTTGAAATAAATATTCATTTACAAGTCGGACGGCATGTTTATGTACACCTATTTAACTGATATTGATTGGAACGATAAATTTTACACATCACCCAACTACACAAATAATAATCAGTATTTGTTGGTTGAAAACCCCATATGGGTATTCAGATGATATTTGACATACACTAATCCCAATATTTAGTGGTATGTCGATCGATTGACTGACAGACTATTGTAAGCGTTAATTATTTAGTTTAATGCATATATTATTGTAAATTGCACTCTTGATGATGTTTGATTGTTAAATGATTATTTATCATTACTGTGAATACATGCGATGTATAAAATCTATATAACTGAAATTATATGGCAATTGATTGAGTCGCATTCCGATTCAGAAATAAATAATATTTTAAAATAATGATTATTTTAAAATAATGAGTATTTTAAAATAATGAATATTTTAAAATAACTAATATTTTAAAATAATATTCAATGTATAATCAAAATATGATTTTGATGTCCGATTTTGGATGGACACGAAAATGTTGAAATATACGAAGCCGAGTAAGAAGATATTCGCCATTTTATTCATTCTATAATGGATATCGAAAAGAATTGATTTCAAAATCTAATATTTTGAAAATATTACCATTTTAATATTATAATGATATGGAATATTCAATTTTGATTTAAAATTGAAAATGAAGTTGAAATCGTTTTAAAATGAATTTATAAACGATTTATAAAATACATTTACAGGGAAATCGATGATATATATATATATATATTCAATGGCTTGAATAAAATGCCCCACGCAGCGACCATTCGCGAATTTCGACCATTTACTTCAAATTGATGTAACGGGAGATCCGACCGTCAGATTCTCCTAAAACTAGAACCGTCGGGTTCGTATCGGAAAGATCTTTCCAATGAATATAAGAGATTTAAATTTGAACAATTGGATTTCAAATTATGTCCAAATCAGTTTTGGAAAAGGTCGCTATGGCTGCTGTTCAGTGAACGTTATTGGAAACCGGCTGAAATGGAGATAATAAAATTATTAAAATATGGAAAAATTATGTAAATTCATAGTAAATGGTTTGGAAAGATTTTGGATGAAAAATTCCATTTTTGTAAGGATAGTTTTTTTTATCGAAATAAGCTAGTTATTAACTAGAATAATAATTCAATATTTTTAAATAAATAAATTGGACTTGAAAAGGGGTTTTAAAATAACAAGAATTTTCCAATGAATAAATTGGAATCAATTTGAAGGGAAATAATCTCCAGAAATTTCAGATATTAGATTTCGTGATTATACGAATATTGTTGAGGAATTTAGAAGATATATATCGTTATTCCTAATAAATATTTGTTGGTTTCAGAATTTGTATTGAATATAAGCCGATATAATTTCTATTCAGAGCCTTATACTTAATATCAAAATTGGATTTTGGCTTTGTCATGAATGGTGTCTTAAATAACACTATCCTTAAACTCCGATGAGCAAAGAATAAATTTTTTTAAATAAGATTTAGAGAAGTTTATCAATTAATTATTATTTAATTGGAATTGAATTGAAATTGGATTTTTGGGTTTATCGTGAACGTTGTTTTAAATAACATTTGTTCTCTAACCCAATTAACAGTGTAGAGATGATTTGAAATTTATAAATCTTTTTATTAAGATTTAATGGAAATTTTCCAAAGTAAAGTTTCCTAACTTAATATATTAATTGGAATTGAATGAAACTCGATTTGGTAATAACCGAGATGAGCTTCTGTAAAGGAAGACCGTTACTATATGTGGAATTTAAAAGGCTTCGCCGTTATTCCATTTATATTATTAGTCTGATACAGAAATTTATATCGATTATATGCTATTATGATTTCCGTGAAGATTCTATTTTGATGGAAGATGATTTTGGGTTTATCATGAACTTTGTTTTAAATGACATTGATTCTTTAACCTAGTTAACTACGGGATTAATTTCCATAAAATTGAACAATCATTAAGTAATGATTTTTGATATTGAAACCAAGGGGAGTTTTAATGAATCTTTAATTAGATTGGAATGTGAATAAGAGAATTAAATTTATTGAATTCGTGAAATGATCAGGAATGAAGTACCTCCAATTTTACTCCAAGCGATAGTTATATCTTTAATTAGGTTTGAATGTGAAATGGTAATTAATTTTACCTAGAACACAGTGGGTGTTAGATATGGAGTGTTACCAGTTTTGCTCCATAGGATGAATAGGTTAGGATTGGAAAGATAAAATAAATGATTACTTCAGTAAGGCTCGATAATCCCGACTAATTAATAAAAATCTTTTGAAAATGATATCCAAAGGAAGATTAAAGAATAAATTTAAAAGAATTTATCTTTGATAAAATTAATGGGAACCTTTCTCTAATAATGTGAATATTTGAATAAAAGAATATTTTGAGTTGGAATGAGGCGTATGATGTGTTTTTATAGCATTTGATTATTGATTATAAAATACGAAAGTTATTTGGAAAGACCAGGTTTTAAACTGACTATACACTTATTATAGTATCAAAATGATTTGTTTTAAATGTACCAAGCAAGTTTGGCTATTATAAGGGAAAATTCTATCCTCCGGCTTATGTTGCATTGTGTGATGGGACTTGAGTCTTATAATAGCTTCATTTTCCAAAAAGTATTGTGTTGTCTTATTTTAAACTGAGATTCATATGGAGTAAACTCGTTCTGTTTTATACGGCGTGGTCCCATGATTTCCCAACTTTTAAAGTAAACATTTAATAACTGTTTTAGTTCTCACACCAGTCCCATGACCGACTCAGAGTTTATTGTTTCTACCTAAACTCTGGGTGCTCCTATTTTCCACACGGGCAGCTAGTAGTTTTGGATATGCAGATATTCCTTTTCCTAGGATCCTGGATTTCAGCTAGAGCTATATTCGAAAAGCTTTGTATCCGTGTATTTCTTTCAGTTGTGTTAGTTGATGTATTTTCCGCTATATATTGTATTTTTACATTTATATTTCCGTTGTTTTGTAGTTTAAATCTCTGATATTTTTCTGTTGTATATTATTTATTCGTACTCTGATGTAAATTGTTGTAATAGCAATGAAATGTTATATTGTTTGTGTTCTGATGAGTCGTGTTCTCAAAGCAATCCGCTGTTTCCCTTCTCTTCGGGGATCGGGGGATTTCGAGTCGTTTCAGTTTGGTATCGGAGCAGTGGTTTACAAAGCTAGAGAACAAGACACATTAGAACCGAATGAAAGAATTCATCGGAGATAGGATTAGTAATATCTTATATGAATTACTCGTTAGAGATAGCGTTAGTGATACCCTAGAATGAGTTAGAGGGGTATTATTTATAAAAATGAATTTGATTTTGAAAAGTATATCATATTATACGTATTTGAGTATTTTATCTTATATTTAATTTGGACTATCAAGTATATGAAGATTCTACATATATGCCTAGATAGCATATGTTTGAAGTCTCAAATATACTAGATGGATATAGAATCACACTCGAGTCGCCCGGAGATGATTCTGATGATTGCTAGCATCATCATGGTTTATGTTTGAATTTCGAAAGTGGGATATCTATATATTTCCCATTGACTGGTGTGAGAAACAAAACTTAGTTAGAATTTATTGTTTGTGATTTGACACTAAAAATATGATTTTTGAGTATATAAAAGTTATATGTTTGAAAATTTGACTAACAAGTTGATTGTTGGTTGTGATGTTTGATTATTAGTTTAACTAATTAAAATATTGGAACAATAAAACCAATAAGAGAACAGAAGGTAAAATTTAGCCAAATAGAATCAAATTTGAACTGATTTGAAATTGACTGAAATTGCACATATATACATGTACATATATATGTGTGAACATGTCATAGCATGGAAGCTAAGAAGAGGAATAAAATTGTACGCTCGACAAATAGGTACATGTTTACTATATTCATTCGGTTTGATGATTTTATGAGCCAACTGGCAAGCGACTTGGCTTTTTCTTTTTCTTTTTGGTTGATGAGGGCCCTATGAGGCAAGTTGCGGTTTTACCAATCAGCCCGTACAAAGGAGGTTATGGCGAAAATTTTCGAAAATTCAGGGTGTTTGCCAAATTTTTAGAAATTAGAAAATTCTTAGTAACTGAAAACTTAAAGAATGAAAGCCAGAATGAAAGTTGCATTGGTTGGTTAAACAACTTTCATCTCCATTCGTTTTCGAGGATAAAAAGTTTTTAAGTGGGGGAGATTGTAATGACCCGGAATTTCTGAACCAATTTAAATTTTTTACTTTAGCTATTTTAATGTATTTTGATTATTTAAAATGATTTATTTTGAGAATTAACGATTTAAAATTTATTTAAATCGAAATTAGAACGTAAGAATTTAATTTAATTATAAAAGGAGTTTGAAATGGCACGGTAATTTGAAAAATTCGATTTTAAATTTCAATTGAATGTACAGAATGAAATATAAATCGGATTTCAGTAAAACAGAAACATTTGGATCTATTTAATAATATCTTTATAACAAATGTGAAAATTTTAGATTTCATATTATTAAATTGAAAGTTATGTCCAGTTTAAAATTTATAATGGCTGCTATGGAATTTATATGTATTTTAATTAATATATAGCCCTTAAAAATAGCCTTTTTTCAAACGACCTCCGTTTCCGACGAAACCACTTTTGTTGGATTCGGAATGTCAAATTATAGCTAGGTTAAAAATTTCATAATTTTTGGAATTATTATGTGAGCACAGTAAATTTAAATGTGTTTGGTAATTTCAGTTAAATTTAATCGACTATTAAAAAGACCATTTTTCAAACTGTGACGAACTAGGGTTTTCAACCCAGAAAATCAACATAAAACCCATGTTAATTATTCAGGCATCGAACATTCCAGATCATTAATTGAAAGAAGTTAAAGGGTGAGAATAGATAAGATAGAAAATTAGAATAGAAGAAGAAGAAGAACACAATCAGAGTAAACATGAATATCACAGCGGAACGAATAAAATATATTATAACATAACTTTGAAATAAAACAGTGTATATATATACAATAACATTTTCCGAGTACGATGCTTACACACAGCGGACATAACAGTAGCTATATAATCCTGAAGCCTCCTGCTTCAAGCTCCTCCACGTATATCTGTAAAGACCTGAACTACTTGACTGCCCATACAAATTTGGGCACCCAAGAGTTTAGGGAAAACAAAACAAAATAAACTCTGGGTCAGCCATGGGACTGGTGTGAGTAAACTCAAATCATCGGTTTAACTTTTCAAAATCCTTTTCAAAAGAAAAGATAATCGTAAGACCGATCCACACATAAACACGGACGATTTTTACCTTACGATAACCCAAAGCAGTTTTGGAAATCAATACTTCTGTGATATTATAATAATGTCTAATCACAAGTAATTATCAATCTAGCAGAACGCTTGCATCTCACGTTCCACATATATAGTATACAAACAAAAACCGCGGGCTCTTATTGGAGATTGGATTCCAACTATGATAAGGTATGGGACCACCTGCCGATAGTGTATCTCTAGAGACGAATACACTGGGTTCAACAAGAACGTCTTGCAACCCGGCCCACACATGACGGACCACTCGTTTCGCTTGAGTGTATCGAATGTATATCACCAATGGTTGGGAGCTACCCACCGTCTTCCCGAAAAGGGACAGCATTGATAATAGATAAAAGAATGAAATGGATTTTCTCTAGATAGGTGATATACACCCTAATGGGAGCGACCCACTTAGCCATGCTGCCTGCCCGATTTCTGTCATTTCCTGATTGATGAGGCTTGAGGTCATTACGTATCTTTTGAAACTCTTGACCACCATTCACTTTGAATGCCACATCGTCATACCCGTCAAATCACAAATTGATTTTCCCAAAAATACCACGGGTATAAAGCTAAGAGAAATGAATTCCTCCGCCACCAACGTAAGTACGTTTGAAGAGATCAACTTATGCGATCCTTTAGATATACTCTGTCAGACATTCGTCCATTCACGTTTGTCTTGGGACTGGACAAACCGAAGGCACTATTCTGTAAACAGGATAGCCCTTGCATAATTCCGTCTTCAATATTTGATCGCAACACTAACGTCCATACAGAGTGGTTTTCAGATAATGAATCTGATCCCGGTCTCTCCGTATTGACGACGATAAAATGGTCAAAAACTTCGACAATCAGTGATTTAACTACCAAAGAAAAATAGGTGTACAACCAACGATATTATTTCCAGATGGAAATTCTATCGATCAATCATCATTCAAAGGTTTATTTCTTTTAATTAAATTATCATTAATTTATCCATTTTCCCTTTCTATATATTCGTAAATTCTTATTTTCTAAATTTAGAAAATATACATCATCAATCATTGGAAAACATCTCCATCTCTGTTTCACATATCACTATCATTCCAGTATTTTTTTCATTAACTTTTCATTTTCTATGATTAGAAAATATCTCTGGTTATATTTGGAAAATGTTTCCAAAATGTATTCATTTGATTTAAAACAGATGTTAAATAAAACATCACTAATCCAATTTAACCATTACACTCATTAACTAAATCCACTAAATCAATCTTCACTATTGAACCTTACCCATTCCTTAGTTAAAAACGAAGTCAATCAAGTTAGGGTATAATTACCTCTCAGACCTTAACTGAACAATATTTCTAACCTCGAAATAGAAAAAGTTCACCTTTCAACCTTTTACAAACTTCCTTACGTAACTCGGATTCTATTTATGAATCCTCTTCTCTTACCAAATCATTTGATTATAACGATGGTGTTATAATCTCATGCTTTCGAAATGAAATAGCTTAAATAAAATTCTTATTCCTTATTTTGAATAAATAAGGAATAACTAATTGAATAATAATATACATCTTGATTTAAAGACGGAAAGTAAATAGAACTTTCCCTAATTTGATATAATCGCATTCAACGTATAATTCTCTTTTTCGAATAATCTCTATTCGATAACTCCTTTTCGAATAAACTATATTCGATAACTCTTTCTTCGAATTACTACATTCGATAATCTTCCTTCGAATAAACTATATTCGATTAACTCTCTTCAAATGTTTTACATTCGATTAAATCCCTTCGAATGTTTTACATTCGATTAACTCCCTTTGAATGTTTTACATTTGACTAACTCCCTTCGAATGTTTTACATTAGATTAACTCCCTTTGAATAAACTATATTCGATTAACTCCTTTCAAATAAACTATATTCGATTAACTCCTTAATTTTATTCGAATAAATTATGTCTGTTTTAACTTTATTTCGGATGGTTAATATTCGATTTAACTCTATTCGCTTGACTCTAGATCGCATCGATCACAATGGTTACGCCTGATTACCTCAGGAAACATCCGACCGCCGTAGGCTATCTGCAGCCCTGCGAATTACACTAGCAGTCGTACGAAATGGTGACTCATCTTAAATAACTATGTTTGACTAACTCTATCTCAAATAACTATATTCGATCAACTCTAATTGAATACTAATATTCAATAAATTCTAATTCGATCTATCTAATTAACTCTAACTGATTAACACCTTTGGTTCACTCTACGTTTATTCAGTTTAAATATCGATGTTGAAGTCGATTCTTACTTCTCTATATAATTCCTGACTTATATATTCTATTTATCCAATGATAACAGTCTATTTAATCTATAAAATATTATTTATAAATTTATCTTCTCCATCTCTGTTAGAATAGATCCTATTTAAAATCTTTACTTAAAATCCATAACATGTTACACCCTTGTGCAAAGCACGGGTATAAACATTTCAATTGTAAAATTCTCCTTTTATGCAATTATAGTCACTTTACAAGTATTTTCTTTTATAATATATTTATTTACCAAATAAATCCCTCTTTTGATAATTCTATTTATTCTATAAAATATTTTCTGTTTATAAAATCTATCGATTTTATAAGTAATTCCTTTGATAATCTAACTATTTCCTTTTCTATTTATTTTACAAATATTTCCTCTTTCTATTCTATTTATTTTTCCAATAAATATCCCTTTTCAATTCTATTTGTAAATTGTTTACACATATTCCTTTTTCAATTCTATTTGTAAATGTTTTACAAATATTTCTTTTCAATTTCTATTTATTTGATTAACAAATAAATATTACTTTTAATTCAATTTGTAAATAGTTGACAAATATTTCCCTTTTCAATTCTATTTTACACATATTTCTTTTCAATTTATATTTATTTGATTAACAAATAAATGTTCCTTTTTAATCTATTTATTTTCTAAATAAATAGTTTTCTTTTTATAAAATCTTTTGATTTTATAAATATTTCTTTTTCAATATAACATTTAAAATTTCCTTTTAAACATTCCATTATTCCTTAAGATATTCAACGTACCATATAACAATGGTCAATATCATTCCAACATATAAAATCAACAATAGATTTCATATCACATCATATAACACAATATATGAAATATAATAAAATAAATGTTGAGGAACCCAGTTGGGTCCCTCCGACCTGTTTCCCTGCATCCATATATGTTAAACAATAAAATTAGCATCAATTTCATTTTACTATGAAATATTCTGCTAAACAGAATCAATATTTGATTAACGGTTTATATCTATATCGTTATCTACATTTTCGATCAACTGACTAGCAGTTCAACCAAACAGCCAACACACAGCAAACAACCAATATTCATCAATTCTAAAATACTTTATAAAAATATAAATTGATCAGAGTTAGTGAGATTTACTCACCTTTCGCGTTAATCGTTAAATAACGATTTGCGTCTTTTGATTCAGATGGACAATTTATTTTGCTATAAATTGTAACGGGCACCAATGGGCTTCCAGTCAGTTCCATCGTGTAACCACCGTCCATACGATCCCAATGCAACTTACGGTTCGAATTTCTGATATCATATGCGGAATTTATCAATATTATAAGTTAACACAATTATTTAAATGAAATAAACTTGAGTTAATAAAACATTGGGCCTTAACCTTTTCCAACACCGGCCCATTCAAATCCAAAGCCCAAATGCAATCCCTTCTTCCCCAAATTCTCGGCCGAGCTCCATGAAAAATCAAAACAAAAGTGGCCGACATTCCTCTTTATTTATCTCCCTTTATACATCATCGAGTAGCATAAGGATTCCACCATTAAACTTCTCTTCATTTCCTCTTCCACTTCAACCCCTCATCGAAGCACTCAATCGCCATCTTTGGTTTCCGTCGAGCAGTTGTATTCGCTGCTACACAAGGCCACCGAACTCCAATAAGCATCAAAACCCTGCACATAGATGCTAAAACCCTCTCAGAATTCAAAACAAATGTCGAAAACCCATATCGTTGCTTCTGCGTGGACAAACCATTAACCCTAGCCAACGCGGGTTACAGAACATCGAACACCCCTTGAATCGAATCAAACTAAACCCATGCCAAAATGATAAGCATCTCACCAGCAAGCTAAAAATACTCGATTTCCAATTTATAACTTTTTATGTGATTTGTTTTTTATTTTTGAAAGAGGATTTTTCACGTTTGATTTTCTCTAGGTTGCGGTGGAAAGAGATTGACCAAAGGAAGATGAAAGCTAGGGTTAGAATAAGTTAGGATTATTTATAGGAGAGTTTTAATATTTTTTATTCGATTTTTATATTTGTTTTTCAGCAATCGCTGTTTGTATACGCTGTTCAAAAATCCCTGTGATCACACACAATACCCAAAAATCACGAAACTGGACATGTAGCTACAGTCCGACATTACGGTCCCAACGAAGCTAGTTTCATCGAATTCCGACTCCGTTTGCTCACACAGCGTATTTTTAACCGTTAAAATACTGACTGTTTTTCACTCTAAAAATCCGTACAGCCACCCAGTGACTCTAAAAATCACGAAACTCGGAATCTAGCAATAATTTAACATTGCGGATCCAACAATATTAGTTTTGTCAAATTCTGAGGTCGCTTGCAAAACTGGCTATTTTTAAAGTTCTAAATAGCCCTTTTAAATATATAAATATGTTTAAAAACATTTAAATTTAATATTTAAAAATATATATTATCGTATATATTCACAATAGAATATCATACTGCTCCACTGGGATTTATAACTCGATATTTCAAATCCAGTGTTACATCGATATTCGATTTATATTCAAAAATCCATTTTAAAATATAAATAAATTGATATAAATTTTAAAGGAATTCCATAGCGACTTTTCTAAAATTTGATTTGGACATATGTAACACCCCGTAATTTTATAACATTAAAATTCACAAATTAAAGTATACTTAATTTTTAGAAAAGAATTAAGTGAAATGGGTTGCGCAGAAAAATATATATATATTTATATATATATATATAAATTAAAAATTAAATAAATAAATATGCGAAAATGTTCAAAACAGCGAATTGGGAGGGGAAATAACCGAACCGGCCCATTTTTTAGGTCGACCTGAGCTCCGCTGGGTCGACTAAGGGTTAATCCAAGGTGTTTGGCTGTCAACCCGTGGGCCGATTCGCTCAAATGCAGATTTTGCATTTGATTGGTTCTCATGGTTCAGGGTTAATCTAATGGTCCTAAATAACTTCCTACACCTATAAATACATCCTAATGCTAACCCTAAACCTAATTAAAATAGAATAGTTACCGTCATACCATCGCCATGGAAATCAATGGAGCCGCCGCCAACTAAGAAAGAAGAAAAGCGAATTCAATTCTAATTCTCTCAACCCTAAAGCAAAGCAAAACTCTCTCTTTTCTTCTCTAAATTGTGAGTATGATGATCTTAACAAGATTATTATCATTTTAGTTAGGTTGAGTTATGAATGGATTATGAGTAGATGATGTGAATTATCATATATGTTGTTGTAAACCCCTTTTGCTATCATGTATATTGTAAATCCAATGTTATGTGATGATGATATCTTACATGTTGTAAATCATGCTATGATGATGTTATGTATATTGAAAGTTTCTATGCTAAGTTGTGATGAATCATACATGCTAAAAAGGCCATGATGTTACCATCTATGCTAGTTAGTTCATATTAATCAAATCATCATGTTTGGGTTATGTTGATCTATATGACAAGTCACATATGCAAGTTAGATTGATTAGAAAAGTTATGACCATATGCCAAGACATCTATTATGACATCTAGAATTATGCTATGACATATGTGATATCCTATGCTAGTTCACACCATCATTATGTTGCCTAAAAGCCCCATATGCAAGTTTATGTATAGATTTGGGCTATGATCATATCATGTAAATTGAGACATTTAACAAGTTGACACCTTTTGATCCTTAACATGTGTAGTTTATGCAAGTTTCACCCCTATTATGATTAGATTTATTTTAATTGTCTATATGTTGTGATAATTTATCTTTGTGCTAGGTGTTAGACTATACAAGTCTAGCCTATATTATGCGTTGAATAAGCGAACGTATAAACGAGGGGTAGGGGTAATATTAAGGATTTAATATTAAAAAGTTGGGGTGCAATTGATATGATTTTGCATGCCATAAGTGGATGGCCATAATTGAGTCAATTATGGACATCATTAAAAGTTGACTTAATTAATAATTTGAATTGGGAATTATTAAAACTGGGGTAAAAGATTTTAAGTGTTAATCAATGCTTAGGACACGAGGTTGGACTCGTTTGTGACGTAAACCTGCCCGGACCCACCCGGCAAATCCAGTGGTCACAAATGTCAGCCCAATGTGAGAGGTCCTAGGCCTAAACTAAAGCATAACGGTTGTAAAGACACGAGGTTAGACTCTTTTATGGTGCAAGACTGCCCGGACCCGCCCGGCAAATCCAGCTGCCATAAATGCCAGTCTAATGTGAGAGGTCTTTATGAGGTTATGGCCTGAATGAATTAAGAAATACTTAACCATATAAACATGTAAGGTGGGACATGGGGGTTAAGTAGGTGCCTTGGGTGGCATGAGGAGTCTAGTGGGTGCCCTTAGTGGCATGTGAAATACGATTAGTAAGACTTAACCAAACACACATGTAAATGAACATGACTAAGAGGGTTAAGTGGGATATACTAGTGACAAGCTTAGGTGGGTAGCATGTTGGGGCCCATTTCGACTAGTATCCCAAACGTATCTTTGTGGGCTCGACCCAAGTCGAGGACGGGACACGCATGCTGGGTTTGACTGTAAGAGGCCAAAACGGGGAGCGGTGGCAACGCAAGTCCAACGGGTTTCGTATGCGTGTGTGGACCCGGGCTGGTAGGTAAGACGTTGTTGCATCGTGTAGGTATAAGCCATGCATTCTCAAGTTGTATCGGGTTGCCACTTTAGGGGAGTGATACACCCCACTGTGGGGCCAGCACGGGTTTCTACGAGTAGGGAGCCGATCGAAAGTGGGTAGTGGGGTACACCTAGTGGAGATAGGGGCAGACGGCACCTATGTAGTCAGCTAGGGGTACGTAAGGCTATTTATAAAGTTTCCGTGTGAAGCAAGTGGGATCAAACAATAGGGTGACTGGTGTGGTGCAGTGTAGTAATGTGCGGTGCAGTGTAGTAATCATTCGTTAGAAATTAGGTGTGCCTTTACCGTTATCTTTAACATTATCTTAAACGCTATCTTTATCTTCCTAAGAGTTCATAGACATTTACTTGTCTTCCAGCTTATGCCTTAGTCTAGTTATTTTGATAATAGTATCGTTAGAATTATCATACTCGCCAGACTTTATGTCTGACCCCCTCCATTTCTATCCTTTTTCCCCCTCTAGGTCCTCAGGTTGGGCCCAGCTCTAGTGGAGTTTGATTGAATTGCCTTATCTCTCTTTGGAAAGCTTGGACCGTTGAAGTAAAGTCCAGCTTGTTATCTTTTTAATGGCTATTTATGTAATGGGATTATGTATTTTGTTTTTATGAAGATGGATATTGTACTTGGTTATGATCTATGGTTTTATGATGTAACAAACATGTTTAATTTCCGCTGCAATAAAATGAAGTTTTAGATTTCCAAGTACTATTTATTATCTGTCTTGTTGTAATTTTTCTGTTCTATATTCACTTATAACCTCCATGGAAGTTAATGCATTCCCTTTGTGAGTGACATTATTGGACGTGGGGTGTTACACGTGGTATCAGAGCTTAAGGTTACCAGAACAGATAAAAATACTTTAGAAAATAGTTATTTTTGGAAGAAGTGCTTTCAAAAACATGTTTTAATGAGAAATTTAAAGAGAAAAGTTTTTAAGAAAAAAAACATAATCCCCAATAGCCCATATCTTTATCTTTCGAATTCTCCATTCTGAATCTTTCCTTTTTCGTTTCAGCATGGCTGAAGATCTTAATCTACCTGACGGTGTAACGATACCAGGATGGTATAGGAGGTTATTAGAGGCTAGGGCCGCTGCAGGTCCAGCCAATGTTCCTCCACCACCGGTTGCACCCGTTCCTCCTCCTCCTCCTCGCGTAGATACTTTTGCAAAGACGTGCAAGGAATTCAGGGCTATGGGTGGAAAACCATTTCAAGGGTCAGAAACGTTTGTGGAAGCTAGAGATTGGCTTAAGGAGGTGGAAGAATTGCTAGAAATCTTTGAAGTAGAAGAAGGGAGGAGAGTTCGTTTAGCAGCTTGGTTGATGAAGGGAGAGACCTCGTTTTGGTGGAGGCCACTAATGGGGAGCGTCCTGTTGACTCTTGGGCGGATTTCAGACGTAGGTTCGAGGTGAAGTTTCTCTCAAGGGCGGAAGAAAATCTATATATGGAAAGGTTCTTGATATTGAAGCAAGGAAGCACATCAGTGAAAGAATATGTCAATAAATTTAATCAGTTAGCAAGGTTTGGCTTGGACTTAGTGAACACGCCGGAGAAGAAGGCGCTGAGGTTCGTGAATGGCTTGAATGAACCATTGCAAGGGTTGGCTATGACCCACATCCCTATGGGGGCCACCTTTGAGAAGTTAGTAGAAATGGCGCTTATGCATGAGGAGTAAAGCGCTAAAGCTGATAAGGCACCCGAGAAGAAGGGGGATCAGAAGAAACCACAACAGCAAAACAAGAAGGGTGGAAAAGACAATAATGGCAAGGGAAAGAAGAAGTGCTTTAACTGTGGAACCCCAGGCCATCTCAGTAAGGATTGCCGAAAGAAAAAGAAGACAGACTATTTTCATTGTGGCGATGCGGGACATTTAGTGAAGGACTGCCCAAATAAGGGGCAGAGGGCAGGAGCTACCTCGGGAGGACAGGTGCAGGCTCTTATGGCACCAGGGCAGGCTAGGGGACAAGTTCAGGCTCTCGCGGTCCCACCGCTGCAAGAACGAGGTATAACCATTTCTGTTGAAAGCTTAGTTTTTCTGTTTGATCATCTTGTCCGTACCTTATTCGATTCGGGCGCTTCACATTCGTTTATCTCTACATCACTAGTTGAATCACTGCACGTAAACACCAGTTTAGTAGAGGATCCCTTAGTTGTTTCGAATCCAATAGGGGGCTCATCTTATTTGTCTATGATGTGTTTGGATTTGAAAATTTCCATACTTAGCATTGAATTTAGATGTGATGCTTATGTGTTGGGCTTCACGGGCTATGGGCTAATTTTAGGAATGGATTGGTTATCCAGAAATGGGGTCGTTCTTGATTGTGAAAGGAGAGTAGTTAAGCTCGTGACTCGCCTTGGCAACACTCTCGAAATCTTTTGTAATCCCATAAATTCGGTTATGCTAAGTTATCTAGAATCGCTTGACACGTCTGAGGAAAATCTACGATCTGTTAGAGTGGTCCGAGAATATTCGGATGTGTTTGAGGAGGTGAAGGGCTTGCCTCTGAAGCGGGAGATAGATTTTCGAATAAATCTTATGGATAATGCGAAACCAGTATCTTTGCCAGTACGCCACATGGTTCCACGTGAAAGGAGGGAACTCGGTAAGCAAGTGAAGGAGTTGCTTGAGAAGGGGTTCATAAGACGAAGTATATCGGAGTGGGGTGCTCCAGTAGTATTTGCCATGAAGGCGGATGGGTCCCTTAGACTTTGTGTGGACTATAGAGAACTTAATAAGCTTACTAAGAAGAACAGACACCCACTGCCGAGGATTGACGATATCTTCGATCAGTTAGTTGGCGCCTCAGTGTTTTCGCAGTTGGACTTAGCCACTGGTTTCCATCGGTTGAGAGTGGCTGAGGATAGCATTGACAAGACTGCCTTTAGGACTCTGGACGGTTTCTATGAATGGCTAGTGATGCCCTTCGGTTTGACAAACGCCCCCGCATACTTTGTTGATTTGATGAGTAGGGTGTTTAGGGAGTACCTTAACAAATTTGTGGTAGTCTTTGTAGATGACATCTTGATCTTTTCTAAGGATGAAGAAGAGCATACCCTACATCTTAGGGAAGTGTTGGAGACTCTTCGAGTGCATAAGCTTAAAGCTAAATTTTCTAAGTGTCACTTTTGGAGGAAGGAAGTACGGTTCTTAGGACACGTGGTTTCCAAAGAAGGGATAGCTGTAGATCCCGCGAAGGTGGTGGCCATCCAAGATTGGAAGGTTCCTAAAAATGCTACCGAAGTGAGAAGTTTCTTGGAGTTGGCTGGCTACTATAGGAAGTTTATCAAAGACTTCGCAAAGATATCATCTCCATTGACACGCTTGACGAAGAAGAACCTAGTTTTCACATGGGACGTAGATTGTGATGATGCGTTCCAACGTTTGAAGAGAGCTTTGACTTCAGCCCCAGTCTTAGTATTGCCAGACGGGAGTAAGCCGTTTACCATTTATACTGATGCTTATGGGACAGGACTAGGCGCAGTCTTAATGCAAGAGGGTAGGGTAATAGCCTATGGTGGAAGGCAGTTGAGAGCGCATGAGAAAAATTGTCCTACACATGACCTAGAATTGGCCGCTATTGTTTTCGCGCTTAAGTCTTGGCGTCATTATCTTCTTGGCGAGAAATTCGAACTATTAACTAACCACAAATCTTTAAAATACCTATTCTCTCAAAAGGACTTAAACTTAAGGCAGCAAAGGTGGATGGAGTTCTTAGCGTCCTACGACTTCGAAATAGCCTATACCCCTGGCAAGGGTAACATGGTGGCAGACGCCTTAAGTAGAAAAAGATTATCCTTAAGTCCTTTGTTTGTTGAGCGGCGAAGTTTAGAATTCATTTCGATGTTTGACTTTAGACCTTCCGTTGACTTCGTACCCGGTTTGCTAGCATCCTTGGAGGTCAGACCTACGCTTTTGGGATGGATTGGCGAGGCATAGCGAGACGACCCACAGTTGGTTGAGTTAGTAGAAAAACTCAAAGGAGGGGAGTCATCAAGCCATCTCCGTAGGTATACCCTAGACGATACGGGTTGGTTACATAGGGACGGTAGACTTTGGGTACCAAAAGACGATGACCTAAGGAAGACTATTCTTGACGAAGCACATCATTCGAAGATGACCATTCATCCCGGCGGGGACAAGATGTACAAAGACATGAAGAGAGTTTACTTTTGGGCCGGCATAAAGAAAGATGTGGCCGAGTATGTCGCTAGATGCTTAGTGTGCCAACAAGTAAAGGCAAAGCAAAAGAAACCCGGTGGGTTGCTTCACCCATTGGAGGTTCCACTATGGAAGTGGGAAAGTGTCTCGATGGATTTTGTGGATGGGTTACCGCGATCAAGGAAGGGTAATACGGGAATTTGGGTTATAGTAGATAGACTTACTAAAAGCGCCCATTTCATTCCCGTAAAGAGTAAGTGGACTGCTCCATGGTTAGCTTATGTATACGTTCGAGAGATAGTTCGGTTGCACGGTGTTCCTTCTAGCATAGTGAGTGACTGCGATCCTATTTTCACTAGCGAATTTTGGAGAAGCTTACAAGAGGCGGTAGGGACTCAGTTATGTTTGGGCACCGCATATCATCCTCAGATGGACGGCCAGACCGAGAAGGTGAATCGCATTCTAGAGGATCTGTTGAGGCTATGTATCCTAGACTTTGGGGGTACATGGGAAGAGCATCTTCCATTGGTTGAGTTCGCATATAATAATAGCTTTCAGTCCAGCATTGGTATGGCACCATTCGAAGCTCTATATGGACGACCTTGTCGTTCACCTACATGTTGGTGGGAATCTACGGATAAGATCTTACTTGGGCCCGATATGATTAGGGAGACTTCGGAGAAGATCGACTTGATTCGAAGGAGGATGAAACCAGCGCAAGATAGGCAGAATTCTTATGCGGATAAGAGGAGGACAGATCTCGAGTTTGAAGTTGGGGACATGGTCTTTGTCAAAGTGTCTCCATTACGAAACGTTGTTCGCTTTGGGTCCGTTGGGAAATTAGCACCAAGGTTTGTAGGGCCGTTTACTATTAACGAGAGGATTGGACGGATGGCGTATAGAGTGGAGTTGCCCGAGAGACTTAGTGGTGTACATGATGTATTCCATGTGTCACATTTGAGGAAGTGCTTGCACGAGACCGCGGAAGTGGTAGAGCCGAGCTTTCTTAGAGAGGTGGAGATAGAGCGTGATGCGACAATTCGACGAGCTCCTACGCGCATTCTTGGGTCGGAGATCAAGAGGTTGAGGAATCGAGAGGTCAGACTAGTCATAGTGCAATGGGGAGATGATGAGAGCAACGCTACTTGGGAGACAGAAGAGAAGATGCGTTCACGATACCCTTTTCTTTTTGAGAGTATGTCTTTTAATTTCTCCTTTATCGCTTAGCTTGTACTTATCTTATCTTTAGTATATCCTCTCGCTAGTATCTTTGACCTTTAGTAAGGATAATCCTATGGTTGAAACATGTGTTTGAGACATGTTATGTATGGTGGATGCGAAGTGGATGCAAGTGTTTGCTAGTGGTTGCTCGTGGATGCATATACACACACTATTAGGCACCAGATCGGCTCAGTCACTTCATATTGCATATTGCATATATATGGATGTATTTAGTAAAATGGATGTATAATGGTTGTATTATCATATAGTTGCTGCATTCGGGTGGATGGTTGTGCACGCATATAGAATTAATATGTATCATTAGGAATCTTTTGCATACATATTGGACGCATGGCACTATCATGAATTGCACTAAGGAGGTCGACTGAATCAGTAGACCGCCTAATTTTGCATTAGATATGGACATATATACACACTACGCATATAAACATTAAAGCATTAAAAGTCTTTTAAGGACAATGGATGCTGGTGTTTGATGGTTGAGTAGATGGACGATTAGATGGTAGGATATACATTCTTCTTGACTTGGAGATTTCGGGGACGAAATCCTTTAAGGAGGGGAGAATGTAACACCCCGTAATTTTATAACATTAAAATTCACAAATTAAAGTATACTTAATTTTTAGAAAAGAATTAAGTGAAATGGGTTGCGCAGAAAAATATATATATATGGATATATATATATATATATATATAAATTAAAAATTAAATACATAAATATGCGAAAAAGTTCAAAACAGCGAATTAGGAGGGGAAATAACCGAACCGGCCCATTTTTAAGGTCGACCCAAGCCCCGCTGGGTCGACTAGGGGTTAATCCAGGGTGTTTGGCTGTCAACCCGTTGGCCGATTCGCTCAAATGCAGATTTTGCATTTGATTAGTTCTCATGGTTCAGGGTTAATCTAATGGTCCTAAATAACTTCCTACACCTATAAATACATCCTAATGCTAACCCTAAACCTAATTAAAATAGAATAGTTACCGTCATACCATCACCATGGAAATCAATGGAGCTGCCGCCAACTAAGAAAGAAGAAAAGCAAATTCAATTCTAATTCTCTCAACCCTAAAGCAAAGCAAAACTCTCTCTTTTCTTCTCTAAATTGTGAGTATGATGATCTTAACAAGATTATTATCATTTTAATTAGGTTGAGTTATGAATGGATTATGAGTAGATGATGTGAATTATCATATATGTTGTTGTAAACCCCTTTTGCTATCATGTATATTGTAAATCCAATGTTATGTGATGATGATATCTTATATGTTGTAAATCATGCTATGATGATATTATGTATGTTGAAAGTTTCTATGCTAAGTTGTGATGAATCATACATGTTAAAAAGGCCATGATGTTACCATCTATGCTAGTTAGTTCATATTAATTAAATCATCATGTTTGGGTTATGTTGATCTATATGACAAGTCACATATGCAAGTTATATTGATTAGAAAAGTTATGAACATATGCCAAGACATCTATTATGACATCTAGAATTATGCTATGACATATGTGATATCCTATGCTAGTTCACACCATCATTATGTTGCCTAAAAACCCCATATGCAAGTTTATGTATAGATTTGGGCTATGATCATATCATGTAAATTGAGACATTTAACAAGTTGACACCTTTTGATCCTTAACATGTGTAGTTTATGCAAGATTCACCCCTATTATGATTAGATTTATTTTAATTGTCTTTATGTTGTGATAATTTATCTTTGTGCTAGGTGTTAGACTATACAAGTCTAGCCTATATTATGCGTTGAATAAGCGAACGTATAAACGTGGGGTAGGGGTAATATTAAGGATTTAATATATAAAAGTTGGGGTGCAATTGATATGATTTTTGCATGCCATAATTGGATGGCGATAATTGAGTCAATTATGGACATCATTAAAAGTTGACTTAATTAATAATTTGAATAGGGAATTATTAAAACTGGGGTAAAAGATTTTAAGTGTTAATCAATGCTTAGGACACGAGGTTGGACTCGTTTGTGACGTAAACCTGCCTGGACCCGCCCGGCAAATCCAGTGGTCACAAATGTCAGCCCAATGTGAGAGGTCCTAGGCCTAAACTAAAGCATAACGGTTGTAAAGACACGAGGTTAGACTCTTTTATGGTGTAAGACTGCCCGGACCCGCCCAGCAAATACAGCTGCCATAAATGCCAGTCTAATGTGAGAGGTCTTTATGAGGTTATGGCCTGAATGAATTAAGAAATACTTAACCAGACAAACATGTAAGGTGGGACATGGGGGTTAAGTAGGTGCCTTGGGTGGCATGAGGAGTCTAGTGGGTGCCCTTAGTGGCATGTGAAATACGATTAGTAAGACTTAACCAAACACACATGTAAATGAACATGACTAAGAGGGTTAAGTGGGATATACTAGTGACAAGCTTAGGTGGGTAGCTTGTGGGGGCCCATTTCGACCAGTATCCCAAACGTATCTTTGTGGGCTCGACCCAAGTCGAGGACAAGACACGCTTGCTGGGTTTGACTGTAAGAGGCCAAAACGGGGAGCGGTGGCAACGCAAGTCCAACGTGTTTCGTATGCGTGTGTGGACCAGGGCTGGTAGGTAAGACGTTGTTGCATCGTGTAGGTATAAGCTGTGCATTCTCAAGTTGTATCGGGTTGCCACTTTAGGGGAGTGATACACCCCACTGCGGGGCCAGCACGGGTATCTACGAGTAGGGAGTCGATCGAAAGTGGGTAGTGGGGTACACCTAGTGGAGATAGGGGCAGACGGCACCTATGTAGTCAGCTAGGGGTACGTAAGACTATTTATAAAGTTTCTGTGTGAAGCAAGTGGGATCAAACAATAGGGTGACTGGTGTGGTGTAGTGTAGTAATGTGCGGTGCAGTGTAGTAATCATTCGTTAGTAATTAGGTGTGCCTTTACCGTTATCTTTAACGTTATCTTAAACGCTATCTTTATCTTCCTAAGAGTTCATAGACATTTACTTGTCTTCCAGCTTATGCCTTAGTCTAGTTATTTTGATAATAGTATCGTTAGAATTATCATACTCGCCAGACTTTATGTCTGACCCCCTCTATTTCTATCCTTTTTCCCCCTCCAGGTCCTCAGGTTGGGCCCAGCTCTAGTGGAGTTTGATTGAATTGCTTCATCTCTCTTTGGAAAGCTTGGACCGTTGAAGTAAAGTCCAGCTTGTTATCTTTTTAATGGCTATTTATGTAATGGGATTATGTATTTTGTTTTTATGAAGATGGATATTGTACTTGGTTATGATCTATGGTTTTATGATGTAACAAACATGTTTAATTTCCGCTGCAATAAAATGAAGTTTTAGATTTCCAAGTACTATTTATTATCTGTCTTGTTGTAATTTTTCTGTTCTATATTCACTTATAACCTCCATGGAAGTTAATGCATTCCCTTTGTGAGTGACATTAATGGACGTGGGGTGTTACAACATAACTAAAAATCTACACGATGAAATCTCGATTTTTATCTTCTATTAGAAAGATATACTTCACCAGCTCCTAGCGTTTCTTGTTTTACAGAAATCCGATTTAAAATGAATCATGTACATTCAGTTGAAGTTCAAATCGCCAAATAGCGAACTGCCGCGCCATTTCGAGCTCGATTATAATTATATTATAATTATACGTTCAAACTGTCATTCAAACAATATATTCGTTATTCTAATTCAATTCTAAACTGAATTAAATATCACAGATGATCCAATTCACACTATTTTGTGAATTCCACTATTTTTGACTATTTCAGAAATCAAATATATTATTTTATTATTATATTAATTAAATATTCAATATTATTTACTTTAACGATCATTTAATTCCCTAAATCACTATTTAGATAATTAAATAAATTAATTATATCGCTGAAAAATGCGGGTCGTTACACAAATGATCTCCAAATTCGACGACATTAGTTTTGTTAGTGTCGTATCATCAAAACATAGCTAGATTTATTTTTTTTGTAATTTTTGGAGTCAGTATGTGGCCTCAGTAAATTATAATGTACGTTTAAATATAATATATAATGATTTATATTTTAATTTTGATAAAAATTGATCGAAACAATCGAATTAGCTTATGAAACATATCCCATTGTGTCCGGATGTGGGTATTTAGCTAGGGGTGACATTCGTTGGGTTTGATTTGGAATTTGTAACGATAAACATGAATTTTTGGAATTAAATTATATAAAATAATAATATATATTAATATAAATACTTCTCTCAACCAAACCCTAGCCCATCGTTTACATCCGCCGCCCTCATCCTCTCATAACGAATGAACGAAATCATTCCAAATCCAATCGCAAATCATTCTCAAAATACTTCAAATTAGCCTTCACTCAAGAACAAAAAATTATAGAGCACCTCTTCCTCTGTAATGACCCGAAAAGTTCTGATCCTGATTATCGATACTAATACATATCCTGTATCATATATCGACTAATCAAACATCATAAATTAACATATCGTTAATAGAAAGAAGTTAGAGGGTGAGAAATAGAAAGAAAGAAAGTTAGAATAGAAGAAAAAGAAGAACTGAACACAACAGAATCAGAGTATCACGATTCTCACAGCGGAACTGAATAAAATATATAATATAACATCTTTGAAATACAAATCTGTATTTACTTACGTACATTATCTGAGTACAACATATACATAACACAGCGGAAATAAACTCTATATATATCTATCATTTAGGTCTCTGCTCCAAGCTCCTTTAAGCGAATCTGTAAAATCCTAAAACCACTTGACTTCCCTTACAAATTTGGGCACCCAACAGTTTAGGGAAAACATAGAAAATAAACTCTGGGTCAGTCATGGGACTGGTGTGAGTAAACGATTTTAAACAGCTTGATTTAACGTTCAAAATCCTTTTGAAATAAATGATAATCGTAAGACCAGTCCACACATAAATACGAATGGTTTTTACCTTACGATAACCCAAAAACATTTTTGAAATCATAACTATTCTAATATTATAATAATGTCTATATACAAATAAATATCAATCTAGTGGAATGCTTTCATTTCACGCTCCACATAGTATACAAACAAAATCACGGGCGCTTATTGGAGATGGGATTCCGATTTTGACAAGGTATGGAACATCCTGCTGATAGTGTATCTCTAGAGGGGAATACACTGGGTTCAACAAGAACGTCTTGCAACCCGGCCCACACATGGCCGACCACTCATTTCGCTTGAGTGTATCGAATGTATATCACCAACGGTTGGGAGCTACCCATTGTTTTCCTGAAAATGGGACAACGTCGAAATAGATCAAAGAAGGAAATGGATTTTCTCTAGATAGGTGATTATACACCCTAATGGGAGCGACCCACATAGCCATGCTGCCTGCCCAATTTTTGTCATTTCCCGGTTGTGAGGCATGAGGCTAGAATTTAACTTTAGAACATCTGGTCATTACATACTTTGAATGTCACATTGTCAGATCCGTCAAATCACTAATTAACGTCCACAAACATACTCTGAATGTAAAAGAATGGCCATTCTTTGCCATCAACTTGGTATATTTGTAAAAATCAACGTAAGTGATTTTTAAGAAATACTCTGTCTGACACTCGACCATACAAGTCATCCAGGAACAGGATGAACCGGAGGTACTCTCCTACTGCATCCAATATAGGAATCACCCCATGGATCAGTAGCGAATACTCCTTGCAAATCCGAAGATTTCAATCACGACAAAATCACAAGTTATAATAACTCCAGTAGCCAAACCAGAGAAATTTTAAATAAGTAATTCTTATGGTCATGAAGATCTACGGTCTTCTAATTCTTCAAATCGTATAATCGTCACTACAAGTTATTTTAATAATCGTAAAGTTAGTTCGAAGTGGTTTTGGGTCTAGTTCCCATCCCGGTCTCTTCAATCTAACACGTAGGGATATTTATTTGATAGTCGGTGTTTTAACTATAAAATTTAAACAGTGTAGATAAGTAAAACTATTTATACAAATTATTTAGTAAGCAAATTTCACAACTTGTCCATTATATTAACTTATATAAACCTAAATGTTGATTTCAGAATAGTAATCAACACAAGATGATTAGAGTCAAATAAAAACATGTCATGGTTTACTTTATCAAGTTTAATTCGATTGATCACTTCTTAGTGCAATTGATCATTTACAGCCATTATCCATTACAACAATACAATCAAAAACTCGACGTTTAATTCCAAACTAAATAATAGTTTGAAATAATACGATCTTGGGTAACAACAAATTTTCCATCATATTTATTCCAAATTCATTTGAAATAAATACATCGATTTATATATACATTCATTTCGATAAATTGTAGCTATAGGAGAAACGAACTTGAGTTTACACGAAAACGAGTATCACTGCAATTATGAACTATTTTCCCGATCCTCTCTTTCGTTTTATAAATATACATATCATTCACTTATATTAATTAAATTAAAGGTAGGTGATATAGTACTATATTAATGGATATAGGATTATATAATGAACCTAAATTATTAGATGGTTGAATATTATAAATCGATATCACCATTGTACACTATTATATTTAACTCGCTTGAATGCCACATCGTTACACTTTAATCTGGTTTAAATATTTTGTTTATTTTATTATACCGTTGAAGTCTAAACTCTATACATAGTATAGGTTGACCACTTAATTGTAGCGAATGTCAGAAATCAAAAATCACATATCACAAGGTCGGTATACTTATGTAATTGTATAGTGTTAACATGTAACGGTACTATCTACATATTCACTTGTATGTGAAGTAAATATTTCCTTTTACCCTATTTAAACTCGTACACCAATTTGATCTAGCATAAATAAGGACACTAACTATAGTTGAACCCTAATTGACTGCCAATTAAAAATACACTTTGATAATACAGTGATGATATAGTGGTATATCTGAGCTTGGAATATATATAATTGGTACTAGTGAATGATTTAAGTCGAACCAATCAAATGAAATATTTATTTAAATATATGCGAACTATTATTTGAAATGGTATATTAATCAGAGCATCGGGATCCGTATTCACAAATTAGTTGTTTAGTCACACAAATTTGTATATCCCGAACTACCTCACGTATTAGTTATAACCATCATTGTACACCATCTTTTATTACTTGGGTTAATTATATTTTTATAGGGCCAAGCCCAGAGCCCATACCCCAACACACTGCACCTTCCCCCTTGATTACATGTTCCAGGAAAAACAAAACACCCAGCCCACTTTCGTCCCCTTTTCTTTCCATCTCTTATTCCTTTTTCTTTCTTTCATTCAATACGTTCTTCTTGTTGTCCCTTGCCCAGACTATCAGGTGCGTGGAAAATGATAACTGCTTGAACTCATCTCCTATCCCAACGCTGCACTATCCTATCTCTCCCACTCTTCCTTTATTTTCACCTTACTTCAGCCATTCTCTAACATTTTTAGATAACCTGACGATTTAAATGAAGTTATACTAAATAATTTTTACAGCAAGAATATAAAATACAGTTCATGCTCTTTGGTTGTGGTTGTATGCATATTTTTCAACATGTCAAATAAGTTACCTTTTGTTGAAGTATGCGATACTATGTGAGGAGGAAATTTCGGATCTAGAGGATATTTTGAGATCTGGAGGATATTTCGGGATATTTCGAATATTTTGGATCTAGAGGATATTTCGGATCTAGAGGAAATTTTAGGAATTTTCATATACTTCCCTATGCCTATGTAAGCTACATCAGATCCAAAAGGAGGATACACAACAAAATCAAGAAGCTAGATCAAGGTTTATTCTAATTATGGTTTAGGCAATCCTAATCTTCTTCAATTCCTTTCCCCGCAAAATCAATTTTTTCTAGTAAATTTGATCATTTTAATCAATCTCTTGTACTCTTCTATTGATATTAATAAAGGTTTCTCTCTCAAAGTGGATGTACACTGACAGGTGGAACCACTATAAATCCCTGTGTTATTTAATTTCTCATTATTGCTCTATTATTTCCATTGTTTGGTGATTGTGATTGGCTTGGATAAGATTGAGATTGTTCGATTGGTTGTTTTTGCACTATTACCTTGATCTCGTTTTCCGTGGCATTGGGGATTTTTTGATTTGAGAGGTCTTGAATCAAAAATTCTCCACAACATTTGGTATTAGAGCATTGGTGTTGGTATATAGTTGTAGAAATGCTGGAATCAGGTTCAAATAATCCATCAACAATTGGTCCAAGTGGTGTAGCTCCTTATATATGTGGGTCGTATGCAGCTGTTGGTTCACAATTGTTTATCGACAAGTGGAATGGCGATAACGATTTCGAAAAGTGGCAATGGAAGATGAAACGGTTCTTAGGCGGAACCGGGTACATCGTGTAGTGTTTGATACACATTTATTGCCAGAGGACATCTCAGATGTGGAGAGAGAAGAAATGGAAGAGTGGGCATTCACTACACTTTAACTTGCCATGGGGGAGAATGTTATTTCCGAAATTAGTGGTGAGACGACTGCTAAAGGTATTTGGAACAAGTTGGAGGAGTTGTATATGAAGAAATCACTGACAAATCGACTAATCTTGTTGCAGACTTTCTTTACCTACAAGACGAAGGAAGGAACTTGGCTAAAGGCGCACTTAAATGTGTTTGATGATTTGCTAATAAAGATGAAGGCGGTAGATTTGAAGATTGAGGAGGAGCAGAAGGCTATGATATTGCTATGTTCATTGCCTGAGCGCTATACTGGGCTCTCAAATAGTTTGATCTATGGCCGAGGTACATTGACTCTATATGATGTCAAGACGGGTCATCTTAGTGAGGAATTGCGAGATCAGATGAAGGAGCTGAGTGATGGCAGTAGTGCTGTTGGTAATGGTCAAGGTTTATTTGCGGAGAAAGAAAAGTCATAGAATAAGGGAAACAGGGGGCGTTCTAAGTCTAAGAAGCCCGGTGGAAGAGGAAAGTCAAAGGAAAGAAATGGCAAGTGCTTTATATGTAAGAAACCTGGTCATTGGAAGAATGATTGTCCAGACAAGGGGAAGAAGGAAGTAGCATCTTCATCAGTTGCGGTGGAGAGAGATGTTAGTGAGGGAGACATAGATGTTTTATTGGCAGTAGCATCAGATGTTTCGGGCAGTGATTGGGTGCTTGATTCGGGGGCTTCATATCACATGACACCTAATAGGAATTGTTTTTCTTCTTATGTTGAACGGGAAGGAAAATAATTATTATAGGAAATGGTGCAGTTTGCAAGTCGAAGCGCATTGGATACGTGCAAATTCGGATGTTTGACGGAGTGGTTCGTACTCTCACTAATGTGTGATATGTTCCGGAACTGCGGAAGTCACTTATCTCTTTGGGACAGTTGGATTCTTTAGGTTGCAAGATTACTATTGAGAGTGATAGCTTAAGGGTTTCGAAGGGTGCGCTTGTGGTTATGAAGGGTGTTAGAACTCATGGTATTTATTTGCTTCAAGGAGTGACCATGGAAGGAGAAACTTGTGTCAGTGTTGATAGTTCTCGTGGCTTAGATGCTACACGGCTGTGGCATTTGAGATTGGGTCATGTCTCGGATAAGAGTTTAGATGTTCTTCATCGAAGGGAGATGATTGATGGTGAGAGTTTCAGCAAGTTGGAGTTTTGCGAGGAATGTGTCATGGGGAAGAAAACTAGAGTGTCATTCGGTGAAGGAAAACAAGATTCAAGAAAGATTCTTGAGTATGTGCACACGGATGTTTGGGGACCAGCGCCTGTAGCTTCTTTCGGAGGAGCAAGATATTATATTTCTTTCATTGATGATTTTTCGTGGAAGGTTTGGGTGTATGTAATGAAGGCCAAGTCGGAGGCATTTGCAAGATTCAAAGAATGGAAGGCTCTTGTTGATAATGAGAGTGGAAAAACTTTTAAGGTTCTTAGGTCTGATAATGGCTGCGAGTATGTTTCCAGAGAGTTTCTGAATTTTTGCGAGCATCATGGTATTCGGTGGCATTTTACTACATCGGGAGATCCGCAAGCTAATGAAGTGGCGGAGAGAATGAACCGAACTCTACTAGAGAAAGCTCGATGCTTGAGATTGACATCGAGTTTGTCTAAGGGATTTTGGGCCGAAGCATTGTCAACCGCGGTGCATATTATTAATCAGATTACATGCTCGGCTATTGATAAAAAAATTCCGAAGGAAGTGCGGAAGGGGAAGAGCATTGACTTGAGTTATCTTCGTGTATTTGGAAGTCCTGTTTATGTGCATGATCCAGGGAATGATAAGCTCTCAACTAGAGCTTTCAAAGGGATTTTTCTCGGTTATATGGATGGCGTCAAAGGCTATCGGATCTGGAATCCAGAAACAAAGAAGGTTATGGTTTCTCCTTATGTTACTTTTGATGAGTCAACTATGTTCAAGGAGAACAAAGGCTCATCGGATGTTCCAGAATTGGTTCATGGTGAATCAAAGGAGAAGGAAGTTATTCCCACTTTCAGGCCTAGAGAGAGTAGAGTTGTTGGAGGTGCTTGCAAGGTGAATGCGGTTGATGTTACATCACATAGTCCACAGGATTTCTCTAGTAGTGTTGGTGATGTGTACGAGCCTAGAGAAGATTCAGTTCAAGGTGGAGATGAAGGAAGATCGGGTGATGGTATTGCTACTCGTGTTGGTCTTCGTGCTATAAGGCCACCCGAAAGATATGGTGATTGGAACTATCTTAGCTTTTGTGAGAATCTGGACTATGCTCTTCATGTAGTCCAAGATGAACCGATGGACCTTGATGACGTCATGGATTCGAGTGATAGCTCGAAGTGGATTTGCGCCATGGAGGAAGAGATGCAATCGTTGATGAAGAACCAAACTTAGGAGTTGGTTCCACTTCCTCAAGGAAGCCATGCTATTGGGTGTAAATGGATATATAAGGTGAAGGACGATGGAAGATACAAAGCTAGGCTAGTGTCTTAGGGGTTTGCACAGACGAAAGGAAAGGAGTATGATGAGATCTTCGCGCCGGTTGTGAGGCATACTTCTATCTGAATATTACTTGCATTAATTGCTACTTATGACTTGGAGTTGGAGCAACTAGATGTGAAAACCGCCTTCTTGCATGGAGACTTGGATGAAGACATCTACATGGAGCAACCGGAAGGGTTTATTGTAGAAGGTAAGTCAGAACTAGTTTGCAAGTTGAAGAAATCACTATATGGTTTGAAGCAATCACCTAGGCAATTGTATAAGAGATTGGATCATTTCATGCTTGAAAGTGGCTTCCATCGAAGCATCAAGGATGCTTGCGTTTACTTCAAGAGGTTAGGAAATGATTGTTGGGTGTATTTACTCTTGTATGTGGACGATATGCTCATTGCTTCTAGGGACAAGGCAGAAATCAACAAGTTGAAAGAAAAATTAAAGGCGGAGTTCGAAATGAAAGATCTTGGAGAAGCAAGGAAAATCTTGGGCATGGAAATTGAAAGAGATCGAAAGCATTTTGAGTTGAGATTGACTCAAAAGGAGAACATTAAGAAGGTGCTTTGCCTGTTTAGCATGGAGAATGCAAAGGCGTTAAATACACCTTTACCTTCGCATATGAAGCTTTCGAATAAGGGATCACCTATCGGAGAGAAAGACAAGGCTTATATGGCAAAGGTGCCATATGCAAGTGCGGTTGGTAGTTTAATGTATGCCATGGTGTGTACAAGGCCCGATATTGCAAATGCCGTAAGGGTGGTTAGTCGGTATATGGCTAATCCAGGGAAATCGCATTAGGAAGTCGTGAAGGCTATATTGAGATACTTGAAAAGCACAGCACTGGTTTTTAGGGGTAGTAAAGAAAAGAATTGCTTGTTGGTTGGTTACCGTGATTCAGACTATGCTGGTGATAGGGATCGAAGAAAATCAACTTTCGGATATGTTTTCACTCTTGGTGGTACAGCCATTAGTTGGAGATTGAGATTGCAAATCGTAGTTGCTTTATCCACTACGGAGGCGGAGTTGATAGCCGTTGTGGAAGCAGCAAAAGAGGCACTCTATTTGAAGCAACTATTGTGTGACTTGGGTTTCGAACATGAGAGTATCGATGTTCGATGTGATAGCCAAAGTTCTATACATTTGGCAGAGAATTTGGCGTTTAGCTCACGAACGAAGCATATTGAAGTAAGGGAGTCATTTCTAGTAGCCATGGACGAAGACAAGCAAGTATGCCTTCAGAAAGTGCACACAAAGGATAACGCGGCGACATGTTCACTAAGACAATGCCGGTTGGGAAGTTCGAGCATTGCTCGAACTTATTTCGCTCGGAGAGATGTTAGGTGCCACGGGGTGGCACAGTTAAGAGAGAAACTTGGATGTAGAAGAGTATCGGTGATAGGTTGGTGCTCTATCTTCATGGTAAGTACTCGTTTTCACTCCCGAGTACATTGTCTTTTGGTGAGACTAGTTTAGGAGTTGGATGTTTCAACACTTCATTGACGAGTGGGGGCTATGCCTGAACTCGTTAGTGAAGCGCAATGGACGGTGGTTATGCCAGAGTTCATTGGGGAAACATTCAAGCTTTATTGATTGAAGATAGAAGGAAATGCTTGGGTGCATTGAAGTTTGTGATGTAGATGGATATAGTATCGAGGTGGAGTGATGAAGTATGTGGTACTATGTGAGGAGGAAATTTCGGATCTGGAGGATATTTTTAGATCTGGAGGATATTTCGGGATATTTCGAATATGTCGGATCTAGAAGATATTTCGGATCTGGAGGATATTTCGAATATTTCGGATCTAGAGTAAATTTGGGAATTTCCATATACTTCCCTATGCCTATATAAGCTACATCAGATCCAAAAGGAGGATACACAACAAAATCAAGAGATTAGATCAAGGTTTATTCTAATTAGGGTTTAGGCAATCCTAATCTTCCTCAATTCCTTTCTCCACAAAATCAATTTTTTCTAGTAAATTTGATCATTATAATCAATCTCTTGTACTCTTCAATTGATATTAATAAAGGTTTCTCTCTCAAAGTGGACGTACACTGACAAGACATCGGTGGAACCACTATAAATCCCTGTGTGATTTAGTTTCTCGTTATTGCTATATTATTTCCATTGTTTGGTGATTGTGATTGGCTTGGATAAGATTGAGATTATTCGATTGGTTGTTTTTGCACTATTACCACGATCTCATTTTCCGTGGCATTGGGGATTTTTGATTTGAGCGGTCTTGAATCAAAATTTCTCCACAACACCTTTTTCTATCTTGAAATTTCTTCTTTTCATTTGTTACTCATTAACTTAGCTGCTACCTAACAAAACATCATTATACCCAGATGTAAAGTGCACATATTTGTAGCATATAGGATTAAGGACGTTATTTAGGTACACAACTACAGCCTAGAAGACAGATCTGAGTTTGGGTTTAACTAATTCTTCATTATATTTATATATATATATATATATATATATATATATATAGATTGGCTAGAGAGTCCCAAAATATAGTGAGATCCAGAACCTTGTGGGAACCTTTGTTGTTATTAACGTCATAAAGTTACATCTAACCATAGTCTTCTACGTTCTTTGGAGCGACTTAATTCACATGCAAATGATGATAAACACAGTTCTACGTTCCCAACAAATCTAATGCAAGTATCAGCACGTATTTTCCTTGAACTCTTTATACCCACTTTTCAGGTCTGCACGTGTAAGCATATAATGGAACTCTTCACGAATAGGAATCCCACCTTCCCAGCGTAAGCATATATGATAATGGTACCATGTTCCTAAACATCTTTAATGATCATTCATTTTGTGCTTCCCTTGAGAACTAGATGAATCCGAGCATGCATATCAACACCGAAGTAAATGTTTCTCCAGTTTTATGATTCATGCCCACTTCTTTATCACCGTATTTTAATATTGATTTTTCTATTTTAGTTCACTTTCTTTTATTCTAAGTTTGTTTAAAACTTCAATTCATGATCTGATATGTTAATCCTATGCTTTGTATTTATATTCCTTAGGTATGTCAACCCATCAAGTCCCCTTCTAACAATCAGCAAGGATAATAACAGTATATTGGATTCTAATGTTCTTGATGCACATCCGCACCCTTGTAGTTTGAATGAATTGAGAATTTGATAAAAACACTAAAGGAAGTTTTAGTTATCTAGTGAATAATTATATCATATTAGTGATCTTCTTTCATTGTATTGCACAATTTCGCTAATATACCTTAATAGTTTAAATTGCTTAAAACATGAGCTAGCTAGTTGACGACAACTCCTTTGCATGAATATGGTTTTCAATTGAAAGTACCAAACCACATAAATCAATCCAATTAGTCAAAACAATTATTGTTGTCTAATTGAATGAGGGACCTGAACTATAAAGGAGAAAACCCACGGTGAGGCCATGGCAACATGCCTACAGGATGGTACAAATAACAAAAGATGAAGACGTGCAAAGGATGATCTGTTAATGGCAACAACTGTGAATATATTTACATTAGGAACCAAAATAAAACTACCTAAGTCATTCTCCTAAAAATAAAAGCAGACAAATAAAAGAATCCCCATCATCCATTACTAAATCAACATATTTCCTTAGTCTCATTCTTGCCAATGCCTCCATATGCTCCTGGAATCCCTACCATTCACTAATAATAAATTTGCATGGCCATATCATGTATGATAATTTGGGCATTTAGATCATTCCAAATTTAGGTGAACAAAATAATGGTGTGCCCTAACGGAAAAGAAGTTGATATTGGCCTAACATCCTTACTGTCATCATTTATTTTTATTTTGATTATGATATATACGTTTGGACCTTTGGTTTCACTCCTCAATGACCCTCAGCAGAGAATTTAAAATCAAACAAAATACTAAAGAAGCAAAAACAAAAGACACCCACCGTACCATGCTGTATACTTGAAATTCCTAAATGAAAAGTTAACAAGCATTCTCTTTTATTTTTCCAGTGAATAGAAGTAACGTATGTTCTTATTAGTGAAGAAAGCAACAAAAATGTTTAATTGGGACAAGGAACAGGGGACATGTTCCAGCATATACAAATGGAGGTAACGAACTTGTATCATACACTTAATCTTAGGAATTTTGATAAGGAGGGATATGAGATTAGTTTTCTCATCATTATATTATTGTGCCTTGTTTTCTTGTTCCAGATTTTGCAAATTCTTTACTCCAAATTTAACTGTTTCCAGGTATTAACATCAACATTTGAATCAAGTATTGCAAGTGTGTATATATATACATATACATACATATATATATATATATATATATATATATGTATGTATGTATGTATATGTATATCAACACACACAATTTGAATCCTACTAAAAACCAAAATATAAACATTAAAGAATTTTAAAGTGTTTACTCGCCACATTACAGTCCACTGTCTTGCTAAATATTTCCAGATCCTTTATGCAATTATTCTCTGTTTTATAATTAAATAGCCAGATTTTTCTTTATGCTTTCCTTTCTCTCCAAGCTTTGATTTCCAGGTTATTCTCTTATTTTTCATTTGTTTACCTTACGCTCATTGTTCTCCTGCCGTGGTTTTCATTATCTGTTTATACTTGTTTTCAGGTGAACTTGTGTGTGTAGTTATGGGATTTTACTGGGTATTTATAAGTGCAACCATTTTGGATTTTAGTCGGGTAGGTGGTTAAGGCAAGAAGTCTCAAATGTAACAACCAATAAGGTGAAAGTGATGTTGATTTTACAACCCTATACTGTCTCCATACCTTGCCCCTAAGTAACATAACCTATGAATGTTTTCCTCAGCATCATGTATGGTTAAATCAATTTTTCTAGATTTTCTTAGCTAGGCCATGTTCTTACTGTAGAAATTTCACATGTTTTTGTACCTTATATGTATTTACAAATCAAAATTAGTATGTAAGAAAAATATCCTATTTACTGACTTTGATTTCCTATCGATCTCCATTACTTTGGCTAGCCTTCCTATCTATGTTAGGCCATGTATATCTAGTGTTTGCACATGCCAGGATCTGTTTTTAATTACTTTCCTTATATTTCCAATGTACCGTGGCCGGGTCTTCTCTTTCAAACCTAAACTAGACTGAAATCCTACAAGTCTTTGCACATGGCTATTTTTGCCATAATTTATAATGTATCCAATCTTACTGATTTGTTTTCATTTCTAGTAAGTGCCTAAGTTTTCCTTTGGTTAAAGTTGTACACTTATAGGCTTTGTTCCTTTATAGTTCATGCTTTTAGTCTTATTTCATTTTGGTTAACTACATGTATACATTTATCTTCATATATGATGTATACAGTTAATTTTATACTTGTCGTATATATATACACTCATCTATATATATATATATATATATTACTCTTATATTTTAATCTAAGCAAATGTTAGAACTTGTTTGTCATTTTTGTATTTGAAGTCATGATTTTCATGTGTACTTACATGGGAAACTATGGATTTTACTTTAAATATGTGTCTTTTGTTTTTGTTTTGAGAAACTCCATTCATATGATTGTTAAAAGCACGTTTTTACACAAACAAATGTTTAAAACATCAATTATTTATTTTATACACATATATAACATCGGTTAAGGAATTTTAATTCATCAAAATATTTGTAAGGAATTTCCCTAATATATATTCCAAATATAAAAATCTTATTTATTTAATCAAATTATCAGTACAATCTATGCATGACAGAGTATAAAGCTATTCCAAAAACTGGGTCGTTTCATCCTCTATCGATTCATGTGGTGATGATAATTTCTCATCGTATGTGGAGTTATAATTTGATGCTCAAACTCACCGACTTCAAGGCAAATTTCTGAGGCGATGGTGGCTTCGAGTGGGCCACCACTCATGGTGTTGGAAGGCGGCGCAGGGGGCTTCTGAGTGGCGGTGGAGGATCGAGCTCTAGTGGTCTGTGGTGGGCGTGCGGTTCAAGGGTTGGTGGCGAAGTTAGGTTACAGTTTTTCACTGTAACGAAGAAGAAGAGGGATGTAATTATGGAAAGGATTAACTAAATTAATTATTGTTGAAGTCGAAATTTGGCTTCAACACCAATGGTGCATAGAATGCACTTCCCCTCTTTAGTAAGGAAAAATAATGTGAGGCCGCAATCAAAGATATACTAAAAGCATAAAAGAAAGAATACAAAGTTTTATAGTGGTTCGACCCAGTGAGTATCTACATCCACTTTCATAAGAGATTCCATTATCAACATGTTGTTTACAAGATAAACTTCACTCTTACAAAAAATCCAATCACTCTCTTACTTAAAGATTTCATTCTGATTCGAATGTCATAAAGGAATAGAATATTCAGTGGAGATGTGGTGTGAGTAGAGAAGAATTGGAAGGTTCCCTCTAGATGTTTGAACTTGGATGGTAAATCTTCAAGTCTTTGATCTCTTTGATGGATTTGATGGAGATCATGATTGATTGATGGTTTGATGAATGTTGGAACTCTTAGGAATGGTTGAAACAAAATTCCAGCAGCACTTCGTGGTCATGGAAAAACTCTCCGCTTAATAAAGAAGTGAGGGGGTATTTATAAGTGATTTTTAGACAAGGTGGCAGTCCTGTAATTTCCCAGAACCTCTTTTTAGGCCGTTGGTGGGCTAAATGCTACTGAAGTGAAGCGGCGCGGTCTACATAATGCGGAGCAATCTAAATCTTCTACGGCATGGGCTATGAAGACAGAGCGGGCTAAAGGATGCGGGGCGGACCAGAGCCAAACGAGGCAAGATGGCTACGAGCTAAGAAATGCGGAACGGATCAGGAATGCATGCACCAAGGAAGCGTGAGCCATCATGAAGCTGGGCGACCCATGCACACTTGAATCGAGTTAAATAAGAATGAATCGACTTAAACCTTGATGAAGTGATATAAATCTTTTATCGGGCTAGCGATTTGAATAGCTAACGGTTTGAAGAGCTGACGACCCAGAGAATTCACGGGCTGGAGCTTGGCACGCCGAGAGGTCACACCGCTAGAAGCTTTTTGAGGAGCTAAGGACCCCAAAGCTTTAAGGGCATTTATCGGCCAAAAGAGCTCGTACGAGCAAGGACGTCATAGTGATATAACACGCCCTAAATGAGCTAAGGCTTCCTGAATGTCCCCAAATTGTATGACTGATCTCAAAATGCTATAACGACCTAGAACACTTTAGTGAACTGAAAAGATCAATGCGCTAGCGGAGTCTGAACGATCTAAAGAACCTACCGATCTAAAATCTTGGAAAGGCCCAAATATGCTTATTATTTTCTTAAACATATTCTATGGGTTAACATTTGCCCCTCGAAGTTTGTATTTACTGGAAATAATACGGGCTTTGAACTAGGTAACCCTTCACATGTCGTTTGAGATTTTAGTCGTTAGGATCTTCAAACCGCGCAAATTCCTAAACCATTTTGATTCTTAGGTCGTTCATCTCCCTGGGTTGCGTTCGTTAATATTTTCCCTAACATTAGGTCGCTGAAAGGCCCTTCATGCTAGGTTTATTTGTTAAACCCTTCTTTTATTCTTTCTTTAAACCATCATTTCTCTTTAACCTCCATTTAAACTAAAAACTCATTGATGGTGGCCTTCAAACGATAAGTCCTACTAACTTCCAATCAAACCTACAACTCTTCAATACTAAGAATCAGGTTTGACTTTAAATCTTCTCCTTGCTGCTCATACATTTAGAATTGAACCTGATGCTTTTGAATTTTGTTCGTTTGTCATACGTTGCAATTTCATCATATGTTTAGCGATAATGTCGTCACCTGTAATGGTCCCTCTTTGTGGCTTTAAACTTATTTATTGGAGATAGTTTTGGTTTAGTTTCCATACACGAACTCTCGCGATTCGATCATGTTTTTCCTTTTTTTAGATGACGTGACAACCTTTCTTGTTTGCGATCTTAATTTGTTTCACCGTGCCTTGCCATCTTAGTTGATTTTTATTCCAGCTTACAATCATGTAATAACCAATCTTGGATTAGGTCATTACTGCCATTTTTGGGTTTTAATCCGCATCCCTACTTTAGGCTACTATAAGAACTCAAGGTCTTAGGTCATTATTTTAGGTCTTCATTTTCGGGTCGTTCCCAGTTTTCAACTTCTAGTTTCTTATAAATTGTTAATTCCAAAGTACTGACATATTCTGGCGACCTTAAATTTGAACAAAACCGCTCAGAGTTTAAAGAAGTTTAGAACGACACAAAGCTATGACTGACCCTAACGACCAAAATCCGGATTAGCTTTAACGATCTAAAATTTGATCTCATTGATCATTTTGTGTATGCTTATTTCTCTTTTTCTTTTACTTACAAATGGAGTTGCTCAAGCGGGATGTCTACCAGTCACAACAAAATGAAAGGTCCTTTGAAAGAAGATTATTCCCAAAAGCACCGCAAATCGAATGATACTTGATGCTTACTCTACGTCCAACCCTCCTGCTTGTAATGCTCCAACTCTGGACGATCTCCGAATTATCATAGATAGACCTCGTTACTCTCCTGAACCATGACATCCTGAACTTGCTAGCCGATTCGAATGGTGGTGTTTGCAGGGGGTGCGTATCGAGGCGGATATTTACCCATTTGACCAGTAGACCGTTCCCAATGACATAGATGCTATTCACCGAAGCGCACTTACTCAACTTGACAACACTAGGGACTAGTTTGTAAAGCATGCCAATCTTATTGAGAACTATACCGCGAAGAAGATGACTGGTTGGAATATGCTTGCCTGTGACCTCCAGAGATTTAATAAGGAGCATTTTGAACGGATCTGTTTTGGAGGACGATAAGACCATGCTTGTTCAGGCTCTGAAGTCTAGAGACAAGCCCATTGCTGAACTCTTGGGCCAGGAGGGGATGATGGGTCCGCCTTCCTCTCATTCCGCCTAACGAGTGTCTTTGTGGTGGGTAGAAACCACGACTTTCTCATTCTACCTTTTTGGTTTGTGATTTTATGTATGTAAATTACTAGACTAGATTGTTCTATGCAATTAACAGTCCTTGCTTATGACTCTAACTCATGTATTTGACCTTGCATTGCCCTGCTTTATTGATGAAGCGGTTTTTGGATATGTATATCCTGCGTTGCCTGATCGGGCTTTCTGTTCCGCTTTAACACCTGTTTTCTTTTCATATTTACATTGCGAGCTTTATATTTCACGAGTTTCTTTGTTTTGCAATGTTTTTACCTTCGTGGCGCTTTTTTGTAATTGGGTTTGTACTATAGCCACGAATCTTTGTTAACCGGGTTTACTTAGCCAGTTTTACCATTGAAATTCCTTGATTTGACCATGGCTAGAAGTTTCCAATATGGTCAGTTGATCTTACATCTTTTCACGGAGATATATTTTCGTTTTTGTGCCCCCTGCTTGAGAGCTCTTATATTGTCCCTCCAAAGAGGTATTTGTAAACCCGTTATTCGTTGTAACTGAACAACTCAGCCACTTGTAGAATTTGTAGGGAGCCTCCGAGGAGGTCTTTGGGTTCATCACTAACCGAATTTGGAAGACTCGGCATATGATCGGATGCCCCGGTAGGGGTCTTTTAAAATCCATCAGTAACTGGATTTGGAAGACCTAGAATAAATAGCTGAATTTGGAAGACTCAGCATCTGATTGGATGCCTCGCAAGAGGTATTTTAGAACTCAGTGTTTATATCGTTATCCTGCCATGTATTAATGGCATAGACGATGAACCGCGTGCCCCTCTGGGAGGTCTTGGGTTTGTAAGTCCAGTGTTTGTCATAATCGGACCATGTAATCATGGTACTGACGATCGACTGGATTACCCTCAGGGAGGTCTTTGGTTCAAAAGCCCAGTGTTTGTCATAATCGGACCATGTAATCATGGTACTGACGATCGACTGGGTACCCCTCGGGGAGGTCTTTGGTTTAAAAGCCCAATGTTTATCATAATCGGACCATGTAATCGTGGTACTGACGATCGACTGGGTGCCCCTCGGGAGGTCTTTGGTTTTAAAGCCCGGTATTTGTATCGCTATCCAACCATGTATGAATGACATCGGCAATGAACCAGGTGCCCCTCGGGGAGGTCTTTGGTTTTAGGTTGCATTACTCCATGGGGCATACACTAGTTCATTCATCGGGATTTGCTCCGATTTGTTAGAACTAGGGCCAATGACCTTGCAATTAAGAAGGTGCCTCTTTGGTGAAGTTGGCAATTTTACTTGTAGCTTTGAGCGCCATGTTGTTTAACCATTTAATCCATGGTGTTGTTTTCTTGCACTCATATGCTACACATCAATTATGTTTTAAGCACTAAGCAATGAGTGTTCGAGCTATCCCAACCTGGGTATGCTTTGGCTATCACCCGGTTTTATAAGATGAAAATGCGCTAATGTTCTCTTAATGGACATAAAGGAGTTATTAAATGAAGTAGTGGCGGAGGTGTATGGCATTCCATGCTCTTGGAAGTTGGAGCCCATCCGTCGTTCTTAATTTAAAAGTCCCATCAGAGAATTTCTGGATAATCACATAGGGCCCCTCCCAGTTGGGTTCAAATACCCCAGTTCCTGTCATGATCCTCTTCAAGATAAGGTCCACAACTTGGAAGGTTCTGTGTTTTACTCTTGCATTAAATTACGAGCTATTCTTCTCTGATGTCCTAGGACTCTGAGTTCCGCTTCTCTTATCTTTTCTTTGAGAAAATCAAGCACTTCGTATTCGGCCTCATTGTTTGTTAATGGGAAGTATAGTCTCACAGCATAACACAGAGAATGACCATCTTGGGTTTCTAAGACAATTCCGGCCCCTGAGTAATAATCATTTCTGGATCCGTCAAAGTACAGCTTCCAATTCGTGATTGTCTCTACTGGTTCTTCAACCTCCTCTCCCATGTAATTGAATTCCGCGATGAAATCTGCTAAGGTTTGCCCATTAATAGCTCTTTGGGGGTGATATGCGATGTCCTATTGGCTGAGCTCAATGTTCCATTTCAATAACCTTCCAGACATCTTTGGGCGAAATAGAACTTGCCTTAGCGATTGATCAGTGAGGACTCTTATCGGATGAGATTGGAAATACAGTCTCAACTTTTTAGATGCAATGAGCAGACAGTACGTAAGCTTCTCCAACTTTGGATAATTTAACTCTGCTCTAGTGAGTCACTTTCTAATGCAATAAACTGGCCACTAGACGTTAGCATCCTCTCGGACGAGTGCTGTGCTTAAGGCATGTGAGGAGACAGCTAGATATAGGAAAAGCACTTCCCCATCTCTAGGCTTAGAAAGCACCGGGGGTGACTCCATGTGTTTAATTAATTCATCAAAGGTCGTTTGGCATTCTGAAGACCACTGGAAGTCTTTCCTCCCCTTTTTCAAAGCATCGAAGAGCGGAATACACCGATTGGTCGCTTTGGAGATGAAACGATTAAGGGCAGCAACCTTTCCATTCAGGCATTGAAGCTCTTTCTTCGTCCTTGGGGCTCGCATTTCCCGTAACGCCGCGACTTGTGAAGGGTTTGCTTCAATCCCCCTAGCATTAACTATGAATCCGAGAAACTACCCCGATGAGACTCCAAATGAAAACTTCATTGGATTCAACTTCATACCGCACTTTCTAAGGATGTGAAACATCTCAGCTAAATTCTCAAGATGATCCTCTTCTTATCTAGATTTTACCAGCATATCATCTACATAAACCTCCATAGTGTTCCAAATTTGGGTTTTGAACATGGAATTTACCAGGCCCTGGTAGGTTGCTCTCGCATTCTTCAATCCAAATGGCATAACTCTGTAGTAATATAAACCTCTGTCGGTTATGAAGCTCATATTTTCTTCGTCTGGTTTATGCATCATGATTTGATTGTACCCAGAGTATGCATCCATAAAAGACAACAACTCATGCCCTATTGTCGCGTCAACTAGTTGGTAAATTCTTGGTAATGGAAAGCTATCTTTAGGACACGCTTTGTTAAGATCCAAGTAACCTATGCACACTCTCCATTTACCATTGGATTTTTTGACAAGAACTGGATTGGAGACCCAATCAGGATACGTTGATTCTCATTTGAAATTGTTTTTAAACTATCTGTCAATTTCTTCCTTTAGTGCCACAGATCTTTCAAGTCCTTACATTCGTCTTTTTTGTTTCACAGGAGTCAAACTAGGATTGATATTCAACTTGTGGATGATTACATCTAGCGATACCCCGCACATGTCAGAATGCGTCCACGCAAATACGTCCAAGTTTGCTTTTAAAAATGATACTAACTCGTTTTGCAATTTCGGACCCAATTGAGAACATATCTTGAGGACTCGATCAAGATTTTTATCGTGCACTTGAACAGGAGTCGTGTCCTCGACTGGCGTTGCTCTGTTTTTCCGTATACTGGTTTTTCTCGAATCGATTTCCCTTTGGGCTCCGCTATGCTCTCCAATATGGGGACCCCGCCTTAGTTGCTATAAGGGGGATTCTTGGATGCGGGGTGGCTGCCCAACATCCTTTCTCACTTCTCTTTTCCTCGCCTCCGCAAGTTCAACTAGGTAATATTCTCTTGCAACCCGCTAGTCACCTTTTACCACACCAACATCGTTTTCGGTAGGAAATTTCATCGTTAAACACCACGGAGCCATTGTTATTCTGAATGCTGCGAGGGTTGGTCTTCCAAGGAAGGCGTTATAAGCAGATAACTCATCGATTATAATAAAATCTTGCTTTTGCGCAGCTTTCTGCTCCCCTTCTCTGAGATCAACGAGCAAGTTAATGATCCCAATTGGCTGAACAGCCTGTCTTGTGAATCTGTGGATTTTGTTCTGGCATGCCTTCACATCTTCCATGGAGAGCTTCGTCCTATGAAAGGCATTAATGAAGAGGGCATTGACAGAAGCTCCACTATCAACAAGAACCCTTCTGAAGATAGCAGGACCTAAACCTATGGTTATTACCATTGGATCCACAGTTGGAGTTATCAAACCTTCTGAGTCTCAATCTTTGAAGATAATATAATCCTACAGAGACCTTGGTAGCTTTTATGAAAAAGCTTCATCCATAATCTTGAGCTCTTTTCCATTTGGGGGGTTGTTCATCTCGTTGGCGTATTTTACAGTGTCCCCCTAACTCCTTCCGGCTGGGTGTGGACCCCTCGAGATGGAGTTAATGATCAACTTTGGCATGACAGCATTTGCAGCAATCTCATTTTGCCTCGGTTGTCTGGTGGAAACTCCTTGGTTTTGAGGAGCTTGAGTATTTTGAGGATTCTTTGTGTACTGCTGAAGTTTGTTCTTCCTTATCAGTTCCTCGATTAGGCTCTTCAGATGCCTATACTCGTTTGTGCTATCCCCTTATTGGTTATGAAATCGACAAAATTTTTCGGATTTGATTGCCGCGTCACTTACCCTTATCTGCTTCGGGACTGGGTATTCCTCAGTCTCTTTGGTGGCCATGAAAATGTTCTCTACCGTATCATTTAGCGGAGTCAATCCTGAGTTTTCATAGAAACGGAACCTCTTGTTAATTCGGTTGTTTTTCCCTTCATTGTCCATTTTCTGATTCCTGGGGTTTTTCTAGCCATTTTCTGTATCATTTTTCTTCTTTTCAGGTTGAGTTCCACTTTCCGAGATGTCCATGGTATAAGCCGGATTTTCATCCACGCCTATATATTCTTCCGCTTTATCAAACAACTCCTCAAGTGTACTTGGCTTCTTCTTTTTGATCCACCGTCCAAGCTTGGTCTTTTTTCTTATAGCCCCTTTTAAGGCCATTAAGGCTAGATGAGGCTCATAATTGCCTACCTCACAGCGGCAACATTGAAGCGAGTAAGAAAGGCCTTAATTGGTTCCCCTGGCGTTTGCTCAAGTTTATTCAATTCCATGACATCTCGCACCTTCATTGCCTGGGGCCCGAATTGCTCTCGAAATAACTTGGCTAATGTAACAAAGTCATCTACAAATCTAAGAGGCAGTTTTGTGAGTCAAAGCAATGCCACACCTTTGAAATAGGTTGGAAAGTACAAACACTTCAACTCGTCGGTGGACCGTGCCCCGTCCATATGCTGGTCATATTTGAATAGGAATATGTTGGGGTCACTTGTGCCATTATAGGCTTGGATTGCTAGTGGTTTGAATTTGTTAGGATATGGCATCGTCTTTATCCTTTCTGTAAGTGGGGTTTTGGTGGTAGCAAATCCTCAATCTTTGTCATCGTCCGGCTTCTTTGAGGTCTTTTCCATAATCCTGCGCACCACGTTCGTTAAGCGTTCTTCTTCATTGAGCTGGGCCACGGAGCGGGCGCCTTCCACCCTGTTAGATGTTTGCCTAAGAAAACGGTCACGGACTGGAATCTGGGGCCCTTCGTTTCCCTCTTGGGAAGGTGCTCCTTTGGTGACACAGAGCATTTGTCGAGAAGCTGCTTTATTGGAGCGGTTGCGCATCTGAGGTTTTGTTTCCTTTCGAGGACCGTTGGGATATGCGATCTCTTGGATGGAATTCCCTCGATTTGGACTAGAGGAAGAGGAAGTCACGTCCTTTGTGCGACCTACTTGGACAGACTTAGCTCGCATGGTTCCAGGGGTGATTTTGGCCGTAGTAACTTGCTCAACGAACATTGCTTTGAGCTTCTTCATCATGGCTTTATTTGCGACGTCCATTTGACTTGCTAAACCGACTGCTACTTCATTGAGCTCCCTCATCATCACCGCTTCTCTAGCCTTAGAAGTTTCTCCTCACTCAAATTGGATGGTGGGAGGAGTATTCTCTTTGTTGGCGGCATTATCATCGTGTTCGACATTCGAACTCATGACCTTCTTCGATGGTCTTCCTGGTTTACCCATAGCTTTAGGCGAAGACTTGAATTAAATCATTGCGGGATGGACTTAGACTCTTAATGCAAGTCCTTGAACCTTGTGTAAGAGTGCAAGAGGATAGAAGATTGAATCGGCCCCACGGTGGGTGCCAAATGTTGAAATCAAAATTTGGCTTCAACACCAACGGTGCATAGGATGCACTTCACCTCATCAGTAAGGAAAAATAATGTGAGGCCGCAATCAAAGATATACTAAAAGCATAAAAGCAAGAGCACAAAGTTTTATAGTGGTTCGATCCAATGAGGATCTACATCCACTTTCATAAGAGATTCCATTATCAACATGTTGTTTATAAGATAAACTTCACTCTTACAACAAATCCAATCACTCTCTCACTTAAAGATTTCATTCGGATTCTTCGAATGTCATGAAGGAATATAATATTCAGTGGAGATGTGGTGTGAGTAGAGAAGAATTGGAAGGTTCCCTCTAGATTTTTGAACTTGGATAGCGAATCTTCAAGTCTTCGATCTCTTTGATGGATTTGATGGAGATAATGATTGATTGATGGTTTGATGAATGTTGGAACTCTTAGGAATAGTTGAAAGAAAATTCCAGTACCACTTCATGGTCATGGAAACCCCCCCCCCCCCTTAATGAAGAAGTGAGGGGGTATTTATATGTGATTTTTAGATCAGGTGGCAATTCTGTAATTTCCCTAAACCTCTTTTTAGGCCGTCGGCGGGCTAAATGCTACTGAAGTTCAGCAGCGCGGTCTACATAATGTGGAGCTATCTAAATCTTCTACGGCACGGGCTATGAAGGCGGAGCGGGCTAAAGGACGCGAGGTGGACCAGGGCCAAAAGAGGAAAGATGGCTACGAGCTAAGAAATGTGGAACGGATCAGGAACGCATGCACCAAGGCGGCGCGAGCCATCATGAAGCTGGGCGACCCATGCACACTTGAATCGGGTTAAATAAGCATGAAGCGGCTTAAACCTTGATGAAGTGATCTAAGTCTTTTAGCGGGGTAGTGATTTGAATAGCTAATGATTTGAAGAGCTGACGACCCAAAGATTTCACGGACTGGAGCTTGGCACGCCGAGAGGTCCCACCGCCAGAAGCTTTTTGAGGAGCTAAGGACCCCAACGCTTTAAGGGCATTTATCGGCCCAAAGAGCTCATACGAGCTAGGACATCATAGTGAGCCAACATGCCCTAAATGAGCCAAAGCTTCCTGAATGCCCCCAAATTGTATGACTGACCTCAAAATGTTATAATGACCTAGGACACTTTAGCGAACTAAAAAGATCAATGTGCTAGCGGAGTCTGAACGATCTAAAGAACCTACCGACCTAAAATCTAGGATTGGCCCAAATATGCTTATTATTTTCTTAAACATATTATATTGGTTAAAAATTATCATTTAATTATTTATTTAATTATCCAATGTGTAATTTAACATATCTTCTGCATACATGGTCGGATTTCAATGATTTCAAATCCATTGGGATCGTGACAACAAACACTTCGCAATGGAACCAAACAAAGAGGAAATAGAGCTACTTGGAATTTTTGATAAAATTGATCAGTTTAATTTTATTAAAACCATTGCTAATAAAGAATGGCGGAGTGGAACCCAATGTGAGAACTCTCTCACTCAAATCATTTTTGTTGCATCATTATATCTTAGGTTGCAGATGGGGCTTAGTAGCTCTTGACACTGTTTTTTGTACAGAACCTGGATGATTTGTGTGATACGATTATGTTGTGGAAAAATTAACTGTATTGTGGTATTATTAGATTGATTGATTGTTGTGTATGGCGTGAGCCAGTACTAAGAGAGGGATAATGCTAGACATTTTTCTGATTCTAATATCGCGCCGTTATAATGCTGAATTTTTCTAAAACTGAAATATATAAATTATTTATATAAAATGTATATAAAATTTTCATAAAAAGAAATTGAAATATATATTCATTTACAAGTTGGACGGCTTGTTTATGTACACCTATTTAACTGATATTGATTGGGACGATAAATTTTACACTCACCCAACTTCACAAATAATAATCAGTATTTGTCGGTTGAAAACCCCACACGTGTATTGGGATGATATTTGGCATACACTAATCCCAATATTTAGTGGTATATCGATCGATTGATTGACAGACTGTTGTAAGCGTTATTTATTTAGTTTAATGCTTATACAGTTGTAAAATGCACTCTGGATGATGTTTCATTGTTAAATGATTATTTATCATTATTGTGAATACATGTGATGTATAAAATCCATATAACTGAAATTATATGGTAATTGATTGAGTCGCATTCCGATTCAAAAATAAATAATATTTTAAAATAATGATATTTTAAAATAACGAGTATTTTAAAATAACGTATATTTTAAAATAATATTCAGTGAATAATCAAACTATGATTTTGATGTCTGATTTTGGATGGACACGAAAATGTTGAAATATATGAAGCCGAGTAAGTAGATATTCGCCATTTTAACCCGAACGGATTTTTCCGTCGATTTTATTCATTTTATAATGGATATAAAAAAGAATTGATTTCAAAATCTAATATTTTGAAAATATTATCATTTTAATATTATAATGATATGGAATATTCAGTTATGAGTTAAAATTGAAAATGAAGTTGAAATTGTTTTAAAATGAATTTATAAATGATTTACAAAATACGTTTAAAGGTAAATCGACGAAATATAAATAATATATATATTTAATGGCTTGTATAGGACGCGTCGCGCAGCGACCATTCGCGAATCTCGACCTTTAATTTCAAATTGATGTAACGAAAGATTTGACCGTCGGATTCTCCTAAAACAAGAACTGTTGGGTTCGTATCGAAAAGATCTTTCCAATGAATATAAGAGATTTAAATTTGAATGGTTGGATTTCAAAATATGTCCAAATCAGTTTTGGAAAAGGTCGTTATGGATGTAGTTCGGTGGCCATTATTGGAAACCGACTGAAACGATGACAATAAAATTAATAAAAATATGGGAAAATTGTGTAAATTCATAACAAATGATTTGGAAAGATTTTGAATGAAAAATTCCATATTTGTAAGGATAAAAATATATTTTTATCGAAATGAGCTGGTTATTAACTAGAATAACAATTCATTATTTTTAAATAAATAAATTGGACTTGAAAATGGTTTTTAAAATAACAAGAATTTTCTAATGAATAAATTGGAATGGATTTGAAGGGAAATAATCTCCGGAATATTTCAATATTGGATTTTGTGATTATATAGATATTGTTGAGGAATTCGAAAGATATATATCATTATTCCCAATACGATATTTGTTGGTTTCAGAATTTGATATTGAATATAAGCCGATATAATTTCTATTTAGGGCCTTGTATTTAATATCAATTTGGATTTTGGGTTTGTCGTGAATGGTGTCTTAAATAACACTGTTCTTAAACCCTGATGAGCAAAGAATAAATCTTTTAAATACGATTTAGAGAAGTTTACCAATTAATTAATATTTAATTGGAATTGAAATTGGATTTTTGGGTTTATTGTGAACGGTGCTTTAAATAACATTTTTTCTTTAACCCAATTAACAGTGAAGAGATGATTTGGAATTTATAAATCTTTTTATTGAGATTTAATGGAAATTTTACAATGTAAAGTTTTCCAGTTTAATATATTAAATTGGAATTGAATGAAATTTGATTTGGTAATAATAGAGATGAGCTTCTGTAAAGGAATATCGTCACTATATGTGGAATTTAAAAGGATTCGCTGTTATTCCATGTATATTATTAGTCTGATATGGAAATTTATATCGATTATATACTGTTATGATTTCCATGAAGATTCCATTTTGATGGAAGATGATTTTGTGTTTATCATGAACTTTGTTTAAAATGACATTGATTCTTTAACCCAGTTAACGACCGGATTAATTTCCATATAATTGAACAATTACTAAGTAATGATTTTTGATATTTAAACCAAGGGGAGTTTTAATGAATCTTTAATTAGATTGGAATGTGAATAAGAGAATTAAATTTATCGAATTCGTGAAATGATCGAGAATGGAGTACCGCTAGTTTTACTCCAAGCGATAGTTAAATCTTTAATTAGATTTGAACGTGAAATGATAATTAGTTTTACCTAGAACACGTGGGTGCTAGACATGGAGTGCTTACAGTTTTGCTCCATGGGATGAATAGGTTGGGATTTGAAAGATAAAATAAATGATTACTTCGGTAAAATTAATGGGAACCTTTCCCTAATATCCAGAGGAAGATTAAAGAATAAATTTAAAATAATTTATCTTTGATAAAATTAATGGGAACCTTTCCCTAATAATGTGAATATTTGAATAAAATAATATTCTGAATTGGAATGAGGCATATGATGTGTTTTTATAGCGCTTGATTACTGATTATAAAATACGAAAGTTATTTGGAAAGACCGGGATTATCCTATTCTAAATAACTGATACGACGAGTAAAAGTCGACGATGAAGACGGTAGTTGATGACCGGAGATCTTCGCATCGTTTGGATGATTACAAATGTCTTGATTGGGCTGTACACCCAGGACAAGGTAATAAGTGGTGATCGTCCAGACGTACTTGGAGATCGACCAGATATGCGAGGACCTCTCTGCTGTATTGGACATATGGGACGAGGAATAAGGTACCTTCAGTTTCGTTCAGACCCAGAATGGACTTTTAAATGGATATGTGCCTGACATTGAATTTTATTCCATGTTGATTTATTTCTATTAAATATATATTTGTTTGGTGGCGGAGAATTTATTCTCTTTCTTAACACCCTTCTCTGAGATGTACGAGCTTAGAGGTTACATATTGATAGACATCAGTTGCATCGCGTAGATTGTCAATGTGGCATGCTGAGATGCAAATGAACAAGACTTTTGTTGAAAAGCAGAGTCTTGTGGTTGATTATCAAAGCACATCTTTAATTAGAATAGCTTTGTGTATAGTGTTAATTTGGGAGCCTCATACTCGGTATGAGTCAAAAATGGCATAAGGGACGCAGTGAGTGCATACGTTTCTTTCTAGCTAGAGGTAGTGTCATGGTATGAAGCCCAGACATTTTTATTATGTGGATGATGGATTGCGAGGCGCCTCGGATTATGGGTCGACGTACTGACCATTTTGGAGGTCCGATAGGACCGAGAAACATATTGTTCAGGAATAATTAATCCACTAAAGTATGTGTGGACCGACACTGTAGGATCCAAGGGTTGCCCGTAGCTATGATCCTGTGTCATCTTGCTAGAGGTGAAACGAATCGGTAAGGAGACCATCCCTTTCCATGATGGAAATCCAACTTCCAAGACATTACATATTTGAGTGTAAACCTATATGACGACATAGTATATGGTAGTTATGCCATTTAGGATTGATACATTTACATTGAAAGTGTTTTAAACTGACTATATACTTATTATAGTATCAAAATGATTTGTTTTAAACATACCAAGCATGTTTGGCTATTATAAGGGAAAACCTATCCTCCAGCTTGCGTTGCATTGTGTGATGGGACTTGAGTCTAATAATAACTTCATTTTCCAAAAACCATTGCGTTGTTTTATTTTAAACTGAAATTCATGTGGAGGAAACCCGTTCCGTGTTATACGGCGTGGTCCCATGATTTCCCTACTTTTAAAGTAAACATTTAATAACTGATTTAGTTCTCACACCAGTCCCATGACTGACCCAGAGTTTATTATTTCTACCTAAACTCTGGGTGCCCATATTTTCCACATGGGCAACTAGTAGTTTTGGGTTTGCTGATATTTCTTTTTCCAGGATCCTGGATTTCAGCTGGAGCTATATTCGAAAAGCTTTGTATCCGTGTATTTCTTTCCGTTGTGTTAGTTGAAGTATTTTCCGCTACACATTGCATTTATACATTTATATTTATGTTGTTTTGTAATTTAAATCTCTGATATTTTTCTGCTGTATATTATTTATTTGTACTCTGATATACTCTTATACTCTGATGTAAATTGTTGGAATAGCAATGAAAAGTTCTATTGTTTGTGTTCTGATGAGTCGTGTTCTCAAAGAAATCCGCTGTTTCCTTCTCTTCAGAGTTCGGGAGATTTCAGTTCGTTTCATATAACCTGAGTTTTCCAACTCATAGATTGGAATGGATTTGAGTGAAAATTATCTTCTGATATTTTGATATTGGATTCTGTGATTACACAGATATTGTTTGTAAAGGCCCAGAAAATTAGGACATTTAACCTTCAAATATCGTAACTGTTTGGAATATTGTTAAATGTCATAAATATGATTTTATAACCTTGTTAAACATATTTTAATTAATAATTAATGATCCTTGACTCATTTTTTGAAAACATTTATAAAAATATATTTTTTGGAAAAATGTCAAAAATATGACCGAAAACCGTTTTATCGATATATAGCTATTTTCTCAGTAAAAGTTGTTGAAAATTTAAATGGGTGTCTAATTAATCATTAGGAAAGTGATTAGAAAATAAAAATATTTTTAGTATTTATGGTTAACTAAATATGTAGATGATGTCATGCGTGATATAAGCAAGATATTTAGGAAATGAGCAAATAAGGAAAATGAGCAAAAGTAGTAATACTTCATATGTAAGATTAGGGTTTAAGGGCTTTTAGGTCTTTTCCCATTCACCTTGCTTTTCCTATAAATGAAGGGGCATACCTTCTCTTTTCGTTCACAAAAATTCCTAAGCTTTAAGGATAAAAACAATGTCTTCTTCATCTTGCTCTCTTACTCACTGACTTTCTAAAAACATACTCAAACCAACTCCAAATCAACTCAAACTTTGACTGAAGCATTCCTACACCATTACAAGACCTTCTAACTAGTTAGAAGTTGAAAAATCCAAGCCCCTCTCCATTTTCAAGAATAGGCCGTGAGCTACTTTGAAGGAGGAAGGAGGAAAAAGCAAGGAAAGGAAGGAAAGAAAGGAGGTTGTTATCTTGGATCTTGGATCTTGGCTCGTGTTTTTGGATCTTGGATTTGCTAAGAATTAAAGTGAGTTTACTCACTATTTAGAATAGAAAATATAAACAATTTTCATGTCCTTAACTATTCTTAAAGTTGCTTGAATGTAAGTAACTTATGTTAAAAATGTTAACTTGATTCTCACTTTAAAAGTAAGCGACATATATGATCCATGTTAATGGATTGGAATGAACTTGTATTTGGACTTGAATTGACTTGTATAACAAGTGGAATGGACTTGAAACAAAGCACATAAGGATTAATAGGGAATTGACATATTGTGGACTTGAACTTGGAAGTGCACTTATAGCAATAGTCGCTATAGATGCAGTTTGAATTGTTGAGTTTACAAAACTTTGTATGGAACTTTTTAATGACATCTTTAGTGATTTATCTTCATTTTGAATCTTGTATTACTTGTATGTTTACTACCTTGAAGTCATTGAATACTAAAACGCTAAGTAACCCCTTGAAAATGACCAAAAAACTTCACTAGTGCAAAACTACCCGTTTAACCTTGATTTTTGGATTTCAAAGTATTTTAAATGTTCTTTAAGTTTATGTAAATGGTCTTATATTTTTTCTAAAATATCTTCTTTCTAAATATCTTCTTTTCAAAATATCTTCTAAATATCTTCTTTTCAAAATATCTTCTAAATATCTCCTTTTCAAAATATCTTCGAAAATATCCTCTTTCTAAATATCTTCTATATATCTTCTTTTCAAAAAATCTTCTTTCAAAAAATCTTCTAATACATCTTCTTTCTAAATATCTTCTTTTCAAGATATCTTCTGTTCAAATATCTTGTTTCTAAATATCTTCTAAATATTTTCTTTTCAAAATATCTTCTTATAAAATATCTTTCCAAATAAAACAAATGTTAGAAAGGGTTATGAATTGCTAAACCTTTTCATGGTTAAGTCACTAGATTAAAAAGGTAACTATAATGCTTAACAATAGTAAGCTAATGAAGTATGCTTATCTATTTGTGACAGTTAAGATTGATGTCAAGTAGGGACGGAGCAATAGAGCTTTAACCTACCAGCTTCCCTCTTGGCCGAGGAATAGATAGGTTGGGAATGTTGGAAACATGTTAATCATATTGATTACTTACCTGTTTATTGAATATCACGAATAATGTGCTTAATTCTAATAAGCCGACGAGTAGGTTTATCTATTTGTGAGTGTCAAGAATGGGGTGTCTAGGCAAGGGGTGATATGCAACCAGTGCTTTAACATACCTGGCCTCACTAATGACCGAGGGATAGTTAAATTGATAATATTAGAAACGAGTTTAGTGCACAAACCATGGTTTCTATAAGCTATTGTTTTGACTAGATAGTCGAATAGTCGACTATCGAACTATACCATTATAACTTAAGAAGTATTGGAAAAGCTTCACGATTCCATACAATGAGAACCCCGAGTTGGAGTGTTGGTATGAAATGTCTCTAGCTTTCACTTATTTTTGAAAGAACCGGAATTGAGTTAACCAAAAATTCATCATTTAGTTTTGAAGAGACCGGGATCGATAAGTGTTTTACTTATCGAATACCACTTAAAAACTAGAGTACGAGTTCTACATTTTGGAATCGGTTGAAGAAAAGAAGGGGATCTATATAAAGATTGGGAAACTTCGCGTAATGCTCGGATCAAAGTAGTGATTCGCGATCTGTTCGAGAAGTAGGAATCCAATTTGAGATTCGTGTTTTGTTCGAGTGATGAAGACTCGTGTGAAAGATGCTGAACGAAACCTCGACATCGGATATGGCTAAAAATAAAGTAGGAGCACAATCTGAGGTTTTGCTGACCTATGGAAGGATATATTGACTCTATATCTAGTGTATGCTTATATCGAATCGTGCGGGAGCTCCTCGAAGTTGCGCGTGGGAGTTGGATATATTTGGTTCCATGTGGTACACTTTGGTGTTTCGTGCATGGGCTAGTTGTGTTTACCTTATGGTATATTTTATCTAAAGATATACAATGCTCAGAGGTACTTTCTGACCCTTGTGCATGGAGTTCAGATCTGTATTGAGAGATCTCCGATGGAAAATCCAATATGCGAACATGCTTTATCGGTTTTGTTTGCACATTTAATAGTTGTCGAATGTAACCAATGTAACCATTCCAGCTATTTGAATTATTTATATTATACACCCTAGACATTATCTATTGTACAACTAAAGTAAACTTAATAAATGGTTGGTTTAATTTTAGGGGGAAACCGGAGCGGTTATCTGCACGGTCCCCTCATTGTTGTTACTTGCAATGTGTATCTTGAGTTTCTCATACCAGACTGATGTATGACGCTTGGTTTTCGTTTTCCCTAAAACCCTCACGTACTCCTTCGAGTAGGCTGAGTATGGCAGGTTTTACTTTGGATGCTTTAAAGTTCAAAAAACAAGCTGGAGGCTTCCATTATCTATCTACCTATTTCTATTTCAGTTGTACTGTATTAGTTATGTACATATCAGCATTGTGAGGACAGGCAGTTATAACTGTTTAGGCTGATGATGGTACTTAGGTTATTATAACTCCAAAATTTCTTTATTTAGAGTAATCCTTTGTACTATGTTGATACTATATATTTCCTTCCGCTATGAGATTCTGATGTTATGTTCTTTCTTCCTAGTTTTTTATTTTTTTATTTTACCCAACAATTCTACTTTCCGACACTTGGATGTTTGGCACACGAATACTGAGGTTGTATTTAGTGTCAACTTTCAAGGTTCGAAAAGTCGGGTCGTTACATTTGGTATCAGTGCACAAGGTTGAGCGAACACCTTAGCTTTGGTTGGGTATGGCTCATTAGAGATGGGGTAAGCGACACCCTAGAATGAGTTGACTGTCTTATACATATGAGAGTGTGTTAGTATTTTGAAAACTAGACTATGAAAATATTCCTTAGGAATGTTTATTTCTCGCAACCCTTTCTTGAATAAGATCTTTCTTGGTAGTAAACCTTTCTTTGTATCGTTTCCTAGAAATAATTCTATCTTCAAGTATTCTAAAGATGTTTGTTATAATTCAGGTAGTAAACTATAAGTACTCGTACTGCAAATACTAAAGGAGGTAGAGGTAGAGGTGGTCGAGCTAGTACAGTCACTAATGGTGAGAATCATGCACCGAGGAATGCAGCTGCTGTGGAGGATATAATAGTAGGTGTTGTAGAGGAGGTTGTGCAAGTCAGGCCTTGGTTGGGATTTGCTTCACTTTGTCGTGACTATGAAAGGCTTGGGGGAAGGAGGTTTAGTGGCTTGGAATCAATCATAAAAGTTCAAGCTAGGGTCAAGCTATGTGACCGTATATTTGGGGATATGAAACTAGATGATGCAATAAAGTGTCATTTGGCATCACGACATTTAACTGATACGGCTATGGATTGGTGGAATCTGATTACTTTAGATGTCCAAGACGACGTCTTTTCTTGGGCCCAATTTAAGGAGGAATTTGAAAAGAAATATGTTTCGGAAGTTGGGAAGACCTTATTATACAGGAGTTTCATGGACTTGAAGCGGGGGCTATGACGATAGCAGAGTATGAAAAGCGATTCATTACATTGTCTTTGTTCGAACTAGGTATGATTGATACACCACTGAAGAAGATTGATAACTTCATTACAGGATTGCGTCCTGAGTTTCATCGAGACACGACAAACCACATCTTGGCACCCTATTTGGACTTGGAAAACATGGGATTGAGATTTGAGGGTTTGGTTCCGAATTCAGCTAATTCGGCATCAACTAGCGAGAATAAGAGGAAGTTTCAACCAAATAAAGATATATCTAGGTTTACTTGTTATAACTGCAGGAAGAAGGGACATTTTGCTAAGAACTGTATGGAGGCTAAGAAGAAATAGGTGGAAAGGGAACCTATGCTTAAGGCACCAATTGCTAAGAATCCGAAGGTTGAATCACAAACGATCAAGACTCAGTTTGCTCTAAGGGATGGCTGCTACAACTTTCATAAGCCAGGTCATTTTGCTAGGGAGTGTCCACTTCTTCAGAAGGGGGAACAACCTCGAGCTTTTGCTTTAGCTTCAGCACCTTCCACTTCTGCAGCAGCAAAGGGGAAGCGCAAGTTATGGAGGGTATTCTGTCTATTTACGGCATTCCTATTCATGTCTTATTTGATACTAGTGATTCTCTCAATTTCATTTCTCGTACTCTTGATGATAAACTGAAACTTGAGCTAGTAATGGCATTAGAATCTATTTTTGTGTCGAACCCTATTGCAGACTCGGCAAATCTTTGTATGGGATTCTTAGGAGTTTTGATTTCTTATTATGATGAATTCTTCCCTTGTGATTTATATGTTTTGTGTTTTATGGGTTTTGATGTCCTACTCAGGATGGATTGCCTGTCTCGATATTCTAGGGTTCTATATTGTAAGAAGGGGACTGTCTCATTTAAGACCGATGAAGGGAAATATTTCATAGTATTTTGTGGAGGACCTATCTCACTTATGACTAATTTCCTTTATTCTTTGGATGTGGTAGAGGAAGAATTGAGTTCTATTCCCATTGTTCGAGAATTTGCGGATGTCTTCGAAGAGGTGTCAGGTTTACCACCTCATCGGGAGATAGAGTTTCGCATTGATTTGGTTAAAGATGCAAAGCCTATCGTGTTGCCTGTACGAAGGTTAGCACCGAAGGAGAAGTTGAAGCTATCTATTCGGGTGGATGATCTATTGCAGAAGGGCTTGATCTGACCAAGTCGTTCAAGTTGGGGAGCGCCTATTGTCCTTGCTATGAAGGCGGATGGTTCTTTAAGATTATGTGTCAACTATCGTGAGCTCAACAAACAAACTATTAGGAATAATTATCCATTGCCAAGGATAAATGACATGTCCGACCAGCTCCATGCAGCTCGAGTGTTTTCTTAACTAGATCTTGCTATAGGATTCCATCAGTTGAGGGTAGCAGAGGAGAGTGTACCCTTAACCGCTTTTAGGTCCGATAAATTTTATGAGTGGTTAGTACGCTGTTCTATCTAACTAATGCTCCAGCATATTTCGTAGACCTAATGAATCGGGTTTTTCGAGATGTGTTGAATAAGTTTGTTCTTGTATTCATTGATGATATTCTGGTCTACTCTAAGACCAAGGAAGAACATGCACGCCATTTGAGGATAGTATTAGAAACATTGAGGGACAATGTTTTAAAGGCAAAATTCTCGAAGTGTCATTTTTGGCATTCAAAAGTTAGATTTTTGGGCCACATTGTTTCTATACAAGGTATTTATGTTGATCCTATGAAGGTTGTGTCTGTTCAGGACTGAAAGAGGCCGGAAAGCGCTACATATATTAGAAGCTTTTTGGGTCTAGTAGGCTATTATAGAAGGTTTATCCAGGATTTTGCAGAGATCACTTCTTGTTTGACGAAGCTGATGAAGAAAGATATCAAATTCATATGGACAGAGAAGTGTGAGCAAGCCTTTATAAAGCTTAAGGAGAAGTTGACTAGTGCTCCTGTTCTTACTGTACCAGATGGAGGTGAAGGTTTGACTGTTTACTGTGGAATAGGATTGGGTGCTGTGTTGATGCAACATGGAAGAGTTATTGCTTATGCGACCCATCAGCTCAAACCACACGAAACGATATATGTGACTCATGACTTGGAGTTACTAGTAGTCGTGTTTGCATTAAAAATGTGGAGGCATCATTTGTTAGGTGAGAAGTTCGAATTATATATGGACCACAAATCCTCAAAGTATGTTTTTACACAAAAAGACTTGAACATGAGGAAGCAAAGGTGGTTGGAGTTTCTTGCGGCCTATGATCTAGACATCATATATACCCCAGGGACGAATAATGTTGTATCTGATGCGCACAGTAGAAGATATGCTGACAAAGGTAGTACTACCGACCCTAATTAGTTATATCAAAGAGAATCAACTTAGAGATCTTCATCTTGCCAGGACTGCAAAGTTGATAAGCGAGAACATTGCTCTAGAAAAATGGCCCGGATTCTAAGTAGATAACCATGGCATTTTGAGGATGAATGGTAGGTTATGTGTTCCGAATGTTGACGGAATCAGGCAGGAGGTTCTAACGGAAAGCCATCATTCACGATTAACGATACATCTAGGGGTAAATAAAATGTATCACGACATGAAGCGAACATTCTGGATGGAGGGCATGAAGAGGGATGTTTCTATATTTGTAAGTAGGTGTGCAAACTGCCAGCAAGTGAAAGATAGTCATCAGAAGATGGCCAGGCTACTTCATCCACTCGAGATTCCTAAGTTGAAATGGGAGAAAATTTCTATGTATTTCATCGACGGATTGCTAAGACGAGGAGAGGTAATGAAGGTGTATGGGTTATTGTAGATCGATTAACCAAGAGCGCGCACTTCTTACAAGTAAAGGCAACAAGGACTGCTTCTAGTTTGGCATTGTTGTATATTAAAGAGATAATTAGGCTTCATGGCATTCCAAGTAGTATCGTGAGTGATAGAGATCCAATCTTTACAAGTCATTTCTGGAAGGGATTACATGATACATTGGGGACTGAGCTCAGTTTGAGTACCGCTTACCATCCGCAGACTAATGGGCAAATGGAAAGGGTGAACCGAGTATTAGAAGATTTACTTCGGGCATGCATTTTAGATTTAGTAGGTCGTGGGAAGAACAATTACCACTTGTTGAGTTGTCATACAACAATAGTTATCAAGCCAGCATTGGGATGACACCTTTTGAAGCATTGTATGGAAGGCCTTGCAAATCTCGATCATGTTGGGTAGAACCTGGAGATCGCCCTATACTTGGACCGGATATGATTCGAGAGGCATCTGATAAGGTTTCATAGATTAGGAAGCGAATCAAGGATGCACAGAATCGACAGAAGAGCTATATAGACGAAAGGAGAAGAGATTTGGAATTCTCAGTTGGAGATTTTGTATTTATAAAAGTTTCCCCAATGAGAAGTGCAGTTCGGTTTGGAAGGGCTGGGAAGTTGGCTCCCTGTTATATTGGGCCATTCCCGATTATAGGGAGGATTGTTACACTCTCCTATAAAGTCGTGTTACCAATTAGGTTATCAGGTGTGCACAATGTATTTCATGTGTCACATTTGCGTAAGTATGTACACGATCCCTCGGTGATAGTGGAAGCGTTGCAGTAGGAAGACTTGGAGGTGGAGCCGAATTTGACTATATTGAGATAGCTGGTTCGAGTTATGGATAGAGATATAAAGCATCTTATGACTAAGGTTGTGAAGTTAGTCAAGGTACAATGGAGTGAAGATGCTCATGATTGTACATGGGAAACGAAGGATAATCTGAGGAAGTTTTATCCAGACTTGATCTTAGACTAAGGGTTTCCTATCTTGGTATCATATGTCTTTTGTTGTTTAGTTTGTATATAGTTTTTGGAAGTAATCTACATATGCATCTTGTTCTTTTTTTTATTCCATTCTCATTTGAATTTCGAGGACGAAATGTTTTAAGTGGGGGAGAATGTAAAGGCCCGGAAAATTAGGACATTTAATCTCCAAATATCGTAACTTTTTGGAATATTGTTAAATGTCATAAATACGATTTTATAACCTTGTTAAACATATTTTAATTAATAATTAATGATCCTTGACTCATTTTGGAAAAACGTTTACAAAAATATATTTTTTGGAAAAATGTCGAGAATATGACCGAAAACCGTTTTATCGGTATATAGCTATTTTCTCAATAAAAGTTGTTGAAAATTTAAATGGGTGTATAATTAATCAGTAGGAAAGTTATTATCAAATAAAAATATTTTTAGTATTTTTGGTTAACTAAATATCTGGAAGATGTCGTGCATGACATAAGCAAGATATTTAGGAAATGAACAAATAAGGAAATGAGCAAATAAGGAAAATGAGCAAATGTAGTAATACTTCATACGTAAGATTAAGTTCTTAAGGGCTTTTAGATCTTTTCCCATTAACCATGCATTTCCTATAAAAGGAGTGACATACCTTCTCTTTTTATTCACAAAAATTCCTAAGCTTTAAGGATAAAAACAATGTCTTCTTCATCTTCATCTCTTACTCGCTAACTTTCTAAAAACATACTCAAACCAACTCCAAATCAACTCAAACTTTGAGTAAAGCCTTCCTACACCATTACAGGACCTTCTAGCTAGTTAGAAGTTGAAAAATCCAAGCCCCTCTCCATTTTCAAGAATAGGATGTGAGCTACTTTGAAGGAGGAAGTAGGAAATAGCAAGGAAAGGAAGGAAAGAAAGGAGGTTGATGTCTTGGATCTTGGATCGTTTTCTTGGATCTTGGATTTTCTAAGGATTAAAGTGAGTTTACTCACTATTTAGGATAGAAAATATAAACCATTTGGATGTCCTTAACTATGCTTAAAGTTGCTTGAATGTTAGTAACTTATGTTAAAAATGTTAAATTGATTCTTACTTTAAAAGTAAGTGACATATATGATCCATGTTAATGGATTGGAATGGACTTCGATTTAGACTTGCATTGACTTGTATAACAAGTGGAATGGACTTGAAACAAAACACATAAGGATTAGTAAGGAATTGACATATTGTGGACTTGAACTTGAAAGTGCACTTATAGCGATAGTCGCTATAGATGCAATTTGAATTGTTGTGTTTACAACACTTTGTATGGAACTTTGTAATGACATCTTTAGTGATTTCTTATCATTTTTAATCTTGTATTAATTATATGTTTATTACCTTGCAGTCATTGAATTATAAAATTCTAAGTAACCCCTTGAAAATGACCAAAAAATTTCACTAGTGCAAAACTACACGTTTAACCTTGATTTTTGGATTTCAAAGTACTCTAAATGTTCTTTAAGTTTATGTAAATGGTCTTATCTTCTTTCTAAAATATCTTCTTTCAAAATATCTTCTAAAATATCTTCTTTCTAAATCTGTTTAAATATCTTCTTTTCAAAATATCTTCTAAATATCTTGTTTTCGAAATATCTTCTAAAATATCCTCTTTCTAAATATCTTCATTTCAAAATATCTTCTAAAATATCCTCTTTCTAAATATCTTCTTTTCAAAATATCTTCTTTCAAAATATATTCTTTCTAAATATCTTCTTTTCAAAATAACTTCTATTCAATATATCTACTAAAATATCCTCTTTCTAAATATCTTCTAAATATCTTCTTTTCAAAATATCTTCTTTCAAAATATCTTCTAAAATGTCTTCTTTCTAAATATCTTTAAAATATTATCTTTTCAAAATATCATATAAATATCTTCTTTTCAAAACATCTTCTAAAATGTCCTCTTTCTAAATATCTTCTTTTCAAAATATCTTCTTATAAAATATCTTTCCAAATAAAACAAAGGTTAGATAGGGTTATGAATTGCTAAACCTTGTCATGATTAAGTCACTATATTAAGAAGGTAACTGATAATGTTTAACACTAGTAAGCCAAAGAAATAGGCTTATCTATTTGTGGGAGTTAAGATTGATGTCGAATAGGGATGGGGCAATAGACCTCTCACCTACCAGCTTCCCTCTTGGCCGAGGAATAGATAGGTTGGGAATGTTTGAAACGTGTTAATCATATTGATTACTTACCTATTTACTGAATATCACAAATACTGTGATTAATTCTAATAAGCCGACGAGTAGGCTTATCTATCTGTGAGTGTCCAGAATGGGGTGTCTAGGCAAGGGGTGATATGCAACCAGGGCTTTAACTTACCTGGCCTCACTCTTGACCGAGGGATTGTTAAGTTGACAATGTCGAAAACGAGCTAAGTGCACGAACCATGGTTTCTATAAGCTATTGTTTTGACTAGATACTCGATTAGTCGACTATCGAACTAAACCATTATAACTTTAGAAGTATCAGGAAAGCTTCACGATTCCATACCAATGAGAACCCCCGGGGAGGAGTGTTGGTATGAAACGTCTCTACCTTTCAATTACTTTTGAAAGAACCAAACTGATTTAACTAGAAATTCATCAATTAGTTTGAAGAGACTGGGATCGACAAGTGTTTTACTTATCGAATACCACTTCAAAACTAGAGTACGAGTTCTATGTTTTGGAAGCGGTTGAAGAAAAAAAGGGAATCAATATGAAGTTTGGGAAACTTCTCGTGATGCTCGGATCAAAATAGTGAGTCGCGATCTGTTCGAGAAGTAGGAATCCAATTTGGGATTCTTGTTTTACTCGAGTGATGAAGACTCATGTGAAAGATGGCGAACGAAACCTCGACATCAGATATGGCTAAAACAGAGTAGGAGCACAATCTGAGGTTTTGCTAACCTATGGCAGGATATATTGACTCCATATCTAGTGTATGCTTATATCGAATCGTGCGGGAGCTCCTCGAAGTTACGCGCGGGAGTTGGATATATTTGGTTCCACGTTGTACACTTTGGGTTTTTTGTGCGTGGGCCAGTTGTGTTTACCTTATGGTATATTTTATCTAGAGATATACAACGCTCGGAGGTACTTTCTGACCCTTGTGCATGGAGTTCGGATCTGTATTGAGAGATCTCTGATGGAAACTCCAATATGTGAATGTGCCTTATCAATTTTGTTTGCACATTTAATAGTTGTCGAATGTAACCATTCCAGCTATTTGAATTATTTATATTATATACCCTAGACATTATCTATTATACAACTATAGCAAACTTGATAAACGGTTGGTTTCATTTAAGGGGAAAACCGGAGCGGTTATCTGCACGGTCCACTCAGTGTTGTTACATGCAATGTGTATCTTGAGTTTCTCATACCAGACTGATGTTTGATGCTTGGTTTTTGTTTTCCCTAAAACCCTCACGTTCTCCTTCGAGTAGGCTGAATATGGCAGGTTTTACTTTGGATGCTTTAAAGTTTGGAAGACGAGCTGGAGGCTTCCATTATCTATCCGCCTATTTTTATTTCAGTTGTACTGTATTAGTTATGTACACATCAGCATTGTGAGGACATGCAGTTATAACTATCCAGGCTGATGGTGGTACTTAGATTATTATAACTCTGAAATTTCTTTATTCAGAGTAACCCTTTGTACTATGTTGATACTATATATTTCCTTCCGCTATGAGATTCTGATGTTATGTTCTTTCTTCCTAGTTTTTCTTCTTCTTTTTATATTTCCCAACAATTCAACTTTCCGACACTTGGATGTTTGGCACACGAATAGCGTGGATGTATTTAGTGTCGACTTTCAAGGTTCGAAAAGTCGAGTCGTTATATTATTGTGGGAATTTGGAAGATATAGATATCGTTATTGCCAATACGATATTTGTTGGTTTCAGAATTTTATATTGAATATAAGCCGATATGATTTCTATTCAGAGCCTTGTATTTAATATCAAATTGGATTTTGGGTTTTTCGTGAATGGTGTCTTTATTAACACTATTCTCAAACCCAATTGAGAATAGAATAAATCTTTTAACTACGATCTAAGGAAGTTTTACCATTTTTTAAAATAAATTGGAATTAAATGGTAGTTGATTATGGGTTCGTTGTGAACGATGTTTTTAAACGAGATTCGTTATTAAAACCAATTAACAACTAAAGATATGATTTGGAATTTATAAATCCTTTAGTTATGATTTAATGGAAATTTTCCAAAGTAACATTTTCCAAGTTAATATATTAAATTGGAATTGAATGGAATTCGATTTGATAATAATCTAGATGAGCTTCTGTAAAGGAAGACCGTAATTATATATGGAATTTAAAAGGCTTCGCCGTTATTCCATTTATATTATTAGTCTGATATGGAAATTCGCATTGATTACGACTGATCAGATTTCCGTGAAAATTCCATTTTGATGGAATATGATTTTGGGGTTTATCGTGAACTGTGTTTTAAGTGACATTGGTTCTTTAACCCAGTTAAAGTCAAGATTAATTTTCCTAAAGTCGAACAATCATTAAGTAATTATTTTTGAAGATTAAAACTAAATGAAGTTTTATTGAATCTTTAATTAGATTGAAAGTGGAATAGGGTAATTAAATTTACCGAATTCAAGAAATGATCGAGAATGAAGTACCGCTAGTTATACTCCAGGCGATAGTTAAATCTTTAATTATATTTGAACATGAAATTGTAATTAAATTTATCGATAACACTGGGGGTGTTAGATATGGAGTACTACAAGTTTTGCTCCATGGGATGAATAGGTTGGGATTAGGATAATAAAATTATGATTAGTTCGATAAGGCTCGATATCCCGACTAGTTAATAAACCTTGTTTTGGTTTAGAATTGTTAAAAAGATAAAATAAAATCTTTTGAAATTGATATCCAAAGGGAGATTAAAGAAATAGTTTAAATAAACTTATCTTTGATAAAATTAATGGGAACCTTTCCCTAAAGATGTGAATATTTGAATAAAATAATATTTTGGATTGGAATGAGGCATATGATGTGTTTTTATAGCACTTGATTATTCATTTTAAAATACGCGAGTTATTCGGAAAGACCGGGTTTATCCCATTCTAAATAACTAATACGATGATTAAAAGTCGATGATGAAGACGGTGATTGAAGACCGGAGATCTTCACATCATTTGGGTTGTACATCCAAGACAAGTTAATAAGTGGTGATCATCCAGACGTACATGGAGATCGACCGGAAATGCGAGGGCCTCTCTCCTGTATTGGACATATGAGATGAGGAATAAGGTGCCTCCGGTTTCATTCAGACCTGGAATGGACTTGTAAATGGATATGCTTCTGACATTGGATTTCATTCTGTGTTGATTGATTTCTATTAAGTACATATCTGTTTGGTGGTGGAGAATTTATTTTCTTGCTTAACATCCTTCTCTAAGACGTATGAGCTTAGAGGTTATATATTGATAGACATAAGTTGTATGGCGTGAATTGTCAGTGTGGCATGCTAAGATGCAAACTGAAAAGAAAAGTCTTGTGGATAATGATCAAAGCACGTCTTTAATTAGCATAGCTTTGTGTATAACGTTAGTTTGTGAGCTTCATACCCCGGTATTAGTCCAAAACGGGATAATGACTGTAGGGAGTGCATGCGTTTCTTTTTAGCTAGGGGTGATGTCATGGTATGGAGCCTAGACATTTTACTTATGTGGATGTTGGAAAGCGAGGTACCTCGGATTTGAGTCCCTAATGGCTCTTGATATAGCTGACATATTGACCAGATTTTATGCCCATAGGGTGGGGAAACGTATTGTTTAGGAATAACTATCCACTAAAGTAAGTGTGGACTGGCCCTGAAGATCCAGGTGCAATTGCTGCTGAATCCTGAGGGAAGGGCTAGAGTGTCTCGAATCGGTATGAGCCATCCCTTGCCTTGACTCATGATGGAAATCCAATTTCCAATACGACACTACTCGGTTTTAGTTGTAAAACTAGTATAGAGACATAATATATGGTACCTACGCCGTCTAGGATTGATAAATTTATATTTGAAGTTGTTTTGACACTATGCACTTATAGTAATATCAAAATTATTCATTTTAAATGTACCAAGCATGATTGGCTATTATAAGGGAAAACTCTATCCTCCGGCTTGCATTGCATTGTGTGATGGTACGTGAGTCTTATAATAGCTTCATTTTCAAAAAAGCATTGCATTGTTTATAAACTATTTAATTTATAGTATTCTTGGGAGAAAACCCGTTCCTTGTTATACTGTAACAACCCAGAATTTCTGAACCAATTTAAATTTTTTATTTTAGCTATTTTAATGTATTTTCAATATTTAAAATGATTTATTTTAAATAATAACGATTATTTAAATCAAAGTTTAGAATGTATAAATTTATTATAATTATAAACGAACTCGAAATGGTGCGGTAGTTTGAAAATTTGATTTTAAATTTCAAATGAATGTACAGGACTCAAAATAAATCGGATTTCTATAAAACAAGTAATATTTGAATCTATTTAATTATATCTTTCTAATGAATGTGAAAAATCAAGATTTCATAATATAAATTAAAAGTTATGTCCAGTTTAAAATTTAGAATCGTCGCTATGGAATTTATATATTTTAATATAATATATAGCCCTTAAAAATAACCATTTTTCAAATGACCTCCGTTTCCGACGAAACCTGTTTTGTTTGATCCGGAATGTCAAATTATTGTTAGGTTTCAAATTTCATAATTTTTGGAATTAATATGTGAGCGCAGTAAATTTAAATGTGTTTGGTATTTGAATTTAATCGACTGGAAAATGACCATTTTTCAAACGGTTTCCAAATTCGACGGAATTATTTTTGTTAGGACCGTATTGTATAAACATAGCTAGATTCATTTTTCTATAATTTTTGGAGTCAATATGTGGCCTCGATAAATTAAATGTACGTTCAAATTCAATATATTGATTTATATTTTAATTTTGATAAAAACTGATTGAAACAGTCGAATTGGCTTACGAAACATATCTCATTGTGTCCGCAATGAGGGTATTTAGCTAGAGGCAACAGTCATTGGGTTTGGTTTAGAGTTCGAATTGGTTAACATGTATTTTTGAAATTAAATTATAAAATAATATTAAATAAATATCTATAAATATCCTTAAATCCCCCCAAAACCCTGATTCTCCTCTGCCCGTTTTCGAAGCCGCCACTTCTGAAACCCATGACCGAAAAGCTCTGAAATTCTTCCTCATAGATCTCTCAATCCACGCAATTAAATCAAACCCTCCCAAAGATAAAATCGAAGAACGTCTTGAGATCTTCAATCTCAACGCATAAGATTGAAACTCATTGCAAGATTTGGGGGAAATCGCGGTTGGAAGTGGCAGTTTTCAGATGGATTTTGCGCATGCCTGGGGGCATCGCGTGTGGCGTAGCGGCGACCAAGGGTGCGATGGATGAAGGGATACGATGTGAGGGTAACGGATCGAAGTCCGGTCCGACAAGGGAGGAGCGGTGGTAGTGGGATTCAAACGGCGATGGGTTTGGTTTCTCCAGGAAGATGGGTTATGGGTTTTTCACGTTGGAAGGGAGAGTTTAGGAAATATAATTAATTTAGTTAATTATATTTTAATTATATCGAATTGTAATTAATGTTTAAAATTGTGTAACTTCTTTATACGAGGTCCAAAAGTTGCAAACTCGGTTGCTTTGGATTCACAACAACGAACACTACTACAACATGGAATTGACCAGAACGGAAATGGAGCAAATTAAAATTTGAGGCAAATTTGAACTCGAATGATAAGACTGACGGAGTGGAAACCAAAGTGAGAACTCCTTCTCACTAAATTATATTTTATCATGTTATTGTATTCACGTATAAAAGTATACAGAATTACTAGTGTAGATTTTTATCAGTTTTAATCATTGTATAAAGTGCCTGTTAACTCACCTCCCTCGTCCACAGAACATTGACGATTTAATAGACTGTATTGTGTTTTGATTGTGATGCTGAAATGTTTAAAATATTAAAAATAATTTAATATTATTTTGTGGTAGTTGAAATTAAATTACAAATATCTATTTATAATTTAAATAGTGAAAATTAGCTAATTAGAAAAATAATTCAAATCGAATTAGAACTGGTTAAATTTATTAACCTGTGATTATTTTGAATCGACTGTTGTTGTTTGGAAACCCCACATGGTCTGGGGACGATAATTTATTCACATCTCCCCTGAATTTAATTATATGTCAATCAATGGATCGATAGACTATGATAAGTGTTATTTAATTATTTAATGCTTATCGTAACGACCCTGAATTTTGGGGCCAAGTTAAAATTTATTTTAAGTGATTTTAAATGAGTTTTGATATTTAAAATAATCTATTTTAAATAATAAGGATCACAAATTTGGTTCAAATCGAAATTAGAATGAATAAATTAATTTTAAATATAAAAAGAGCTAGAAATGGCGCGGTAGTTTGAAAAGTCAAACTTGAACTTTGACTAACCATACAGGATGCAAAATTTAACGGATTTTAGTAAAACCAAAAATATTAGAATCTATTTAAAAATATCTTTCCAACGAATCCGAAAAATCGAAATTTCATAGCGGAAATCAAAAGTTATGGCTAATTCAATTTTTAGAAAGGTCGGTGGGTAATTTGCATAGGACAAAAATGCTACTTTTCACATATGTAGGAATTTGAACTCGAAACCACTTCCATTGGTTTCAGAATGATGTTTCTGCATTGAAAAACAGTAAACACTTATATGTTTCGAGTTTCGGAATATATTTGTTTAAAAATGTATTTTTAATATTAAATATATTCGCCTTGAAAATAGCCATTTTTCAAAAAGTCTCAGAATCGAACGAAATAAATTTTGTTGGGTTCGTATCATCAAAACAAAGCTAAAAATGATTTTTTGGTAATTTTTAGAATTAATATATAATTATAATTGATTTTTCAGCATAAACGGGCAAATTTTTGAATTTAAAAATTCATTAAAAATTCAAACGGGCTCAGAATTGAACGAAATTAATTTTTATAGGTCCACAGCATCAAAACATAGCTAAGTATACTTTTCGAGAATTTTTGAAGTTAATTTGAGACCTCGGTGAATTTTCACGTACGGTACACATTAAAATATTAATAAAATAATGTATTTATTCCAAAACTCATAGCAGACCTCGGAACTGGACCCCGGGACATAGCCCATTGTGTTCAGAAGGCCTCAAAACCTTAAGAACGACAGTAAGCGGGCCTAAATCGGAGTTCGGACCAAAACGGGCCTTAACGGGCTAATTACATAATTAGTTAACCTAATATAATATTATAAAATTCGGATTTTACTGTTCATCCTCCATCTTCAGCCGACACCTCTTCATGCTGAACCCATCATGGCTGAAAACTTCAAACCCTCATAACTCTTTCATTTCTCAACGAAAATTAGCGTGTGAGTACACGTTTCGAAGCTCTCGCCGAGCTCTTCGATCTCCGACAAGTCCCGTCCCTTTCCGTCGCCTGTGCCGCCCGCCCCGAGCCCGAGAAGCCGCCGCCGTCGCAGCCACGTGGGCCCCACCACGTCCAGCCGCACGTCCCCCCCTTTTTGCCGCACCTAGATCTCTTCTTCCCGGTCATTCTCCAACAAACGGCGTCCAAAACCGTTCAGTAAATCAAAAGTTATCGGGATTTGAAGTTTTGAACAAATTCTGAAATGAGGTATGCTTCAGAAATAGCGACGCTTTTAAGCGTGGCAGAAACAGTTGTTAAAAGTCTGTTTGATTTAAAACATTGATAACTTATGCATACGAACCCCGTTTCTGAAAATTTCAGATCCGACATGACCGTGAGGACGAGTAGTATTTGCTGAGACCAATTGGAGCGTTCTGAAAATTTATTTGGATTTATTTTAATTATTATCCAATCAAAGGTGAGAGTTCACTTCTATTTTAATTAATTTAATTTAATTCATAATATGCGATGTGAACCTGCTATGAACAAATGCGATGTGAATCAGCTATGACCAAACCTCTGTATGTATGCTAGATCTAATGTTGTGAGTATTCACTTTATTTAAATTAATTATAGATCTATTATTTGATGTATGAAGTATGATGTTTGAATTGTATGGTTGATGTTTTGAATGATTAGAAATAGTAGATCTGAAATTCATCATCGATGAATATATTTGCTGTTGTTATGTTTCATGGAAAAATAAGATTAGCGATGTGTGTATGACATGAAAACTTGAATCACTATAGAGGTAGGAAATTTAAGTTGGACGATGTCAATATGACATGAAACAAAAGTTAGAGATTTTATTGTTTTTATAAAAAGATTATATTTTTATTGATTATATAAAAAGTTATATATTTTGTTGTTATAAACAAAAGACCACATTTTTATTGCAAACATATAAAAGTATATGTTTTGTTGATTTAATAAGATGGATAGATTTTACATTTGAAATTTTTAAATATAGTTGCAATGAAAAACGGTGTTTAATTTTACATTAGAAATATGTAAATATGAAATGCATTGATATGAAGAATAACAATTTGTGTCAATGTTTAAAATAGAAAATCACTCACCATATGTTCATTGACAAATTCTTGTCAATATTAAAATAGAATCATTCATTGTATGTTCATTGTCAATTTTTGTCAATGTTTAAAATAGAAAATCACTCACCGTATGTTCATTGACAAATTTTTGTCAATATTAAAATAGAATTATTCATTGTATGTTCATTGTCAATTTTTGTCAATGTTTAAAATAGAAAATCACTCACCGTATGTTCATTGACAAATTTTTGTCAATGTTAAAATAGAATTATTCATTGTATGTTCATTGTCAATTTTTGTCAATGTTTAAAACAGAAAATCACTCACCATATGTTCATTGACAAATTTTTGTCAATATTAGAATAGAGTTATTCATTGTCTGTTCATTGACAGTTTTGTCACTGTTTAAAATAGAAAATTACTCACTGTATGTTAATTGTCAATTTTTTTGTCAATATTAAAATAGCAATTGCCATCGTATGTTAATTGACGAATTTTTGTATATTAATATAGAAAATTTTCATCGCATGTGAAACTAGCATTTTTATTAATGTTAATAAAATAAAATGTCACCGCATGTTAAATTAACATTTTTATTAATGTTAATAAAAGAAAATGGTCACCGTATGAAAATGACATTTGTGTCAAATGTTAATATAAGAAAATATAAAAATGCATGGTATGACAAATAGCATTTTTGCAATGTTAATAAATATAAAAATGCATTCTATGTAAAATAGAATTTTTGATATGTTAAAATTAGATGAATGGATTGAATGAAAAATAACATTTTTGTCATGTTATGATATAAGAATGCATTGTATGAAAAATAGCATTTTTGATATGTTATAAACATAGAAAATACATTGCAAGAAAAAAAAACATTTTTGTTTAAATGTTAAAATAGAAATTTTCATCATATGAAATTATTCACCGTATGATTCATTAACATTATTTTTAATGTTATGTATTAAGAAAATGAACCGTATGAGATTAACATTCGTTTTTGTTAATATTAGAATTATAGAAAATTTTCACCGTGTGTTGAACTGACATTTTTGTCAATGTTAGAATGGGAAGTTTTCATCGCATGTAAGATTAACATTTATTTTTAATGTTAACAAATATGAAATGTAGGCATGTAAGATTAACATTTATTTTTAATGTTAATAAATATGAAATATAATGCATATAAATTAACATTTATTGTTAATGTTAATAAAAAGGAAAATGTATTGTAGGTTAAATTAACATTTATTTTTTTATGTTAATTAAAAATGAAATGTATGCATATTAAATTAACATCCATTTTTGTTATATAAAAAGAAAGGATGATTTAGCATTATTTTTAATGTTAAGATAAAAGTATTTTCATTTTATGTAAATTTAACATTACTTTCAATGTTAAAACAAAAAACGCATTGTATGTAAATGTAACTTTATTCTTAATGTTAATTAAGAAGTAATTTGCATTGTAAGATAAATGTACATTATTTTATTATGTATATGAAAAGAAAACTCACCTCGTAGGAAAAATACACATTATCCATAATGTGTATAAAAAAGAGAATTCACCTCCTAGGGAAAATGTACATTTCTCTTAATGTATATAAAAAGGATAATTTACGCCATAAAAAAAATGTACATTATTTATAATGCATATAAAAGAGAATTTACCTCGTAGGAAAAAAATGTACATTATTTGTAAATGTATATGAAAAGGAAATTTACACCGTAGGATGATTTACCATTATTTTTAATGTTAAAAGAAAAGAATTTTCATTTCATGTAAATTTAACATTAGTTTCAATGTTAATAAATAGAAGGTGCATGGCATGTAAATGTAACTTTATTTTAATGGTTATTAAAAGAGAATTGGCATTGTAAGATTTTATACATTATTTATAATGTAAACAGAAAAGAGAATTTACATTGTAAGATAATAAACATTATTTATAATGTAGATAAAAAGAGAATTTACCTCGGAGGAAACATATACATTATTTTAATGTTGAAAAAAAAAATTGAAACTGTATGTAAGAATTAACATTATTTATAATGTTAAATAAAAGAAATGAAATGGAGGAAAAGATTTACATTATTTATAATGTATAAAGAGAGTTTACACCATAGGAAAGTGTTCATTATTCATAATGAAATTGGAAAAGAAACATATAAAGAAATGAATGGGATGGCACATTATAATTTACATTCTTAAATGAAAATTATAAAGTATAAAATAAATAATAATGAATTAAAAAGGGAAGAATTATCGTCTAATCCTAAACTACATTGTCATGTAAGTAGAAAGGTGAAAGTTAAGAGAAATGTAAGCTGCACGTAAGGACGATAAACTAAATGAATTATATATATATATATATATATATATATATATATATATTTATATATATAATTATAATATAACGAATCGAGCGCGGTAGTTCGCGTTTTGAAATCGAACTTTTAAACGAATATACCGGAAGATCCGACCGTCGGATTTTCCCAAAACTGAAACCGTTAGGACCGTCTTGGAAAAATCTTTCCGACGATATAAGCTACGCTAAAATCCAGCGGTTAGATTTTGAGGAAAGTGAAAAACAAAATTGATTGAAAACAGCGCCAAGGTCGCCCTTGACCTGAAGCGTCGTTAAATAAGGAAATTAATTATATTAAAATAATTAAGGCAAGAATTAATCGTTATAAAATAAAATAACGATATGAAATATGTTTTTCTCAAAATATATGAATGCGAGATTATTTGGAAAGACCGGGTTAATCCCATTCCAAATGATCGTACGATTTCAAGAATTCAAGTATGAAGACGGCGTATGAAGACCGTAAATCTCCCCTCGAATGGACAACGATCAAGAATCTGAATTGGTTTGATCCCAATTCAAGGGTCGGGATAATTGCCCAAACGTACGTGTTGATTTCACGGGTTTGACCCTAGTTCAGGCCTAGAGCATGGGTATAAATGGATAGTGTGTCTGACATCGTACCCCACAAAATATTATGTTGTTGATATTCAGTTAATATATAAACGATTGGTGGTAGAGAATTTATTCTCTACTTAACACCCGTTTATATAGTGACGGAAGATCAATAGTACGGTATGGAGTGACGGTGTGGCATACTAAGATGCAATGATCAGGGTTTCTTGTTGAAAAGCAGAACCTTGTGGTATGAAGAACATGACTTCACGAGCCTCACAAACCGGTAGAGTCTAAAAAGGGGGAAGGGAACGTAGGGAAAGTAGCACGTTTCTTTCTAGTTAGTAGTCATTTTACTTTTGGAGGATGATGAAATGAGGCGCCTCGGATAGGTCCTATAGGACCGGGGAACGTGTGCTTAGGAATTGACAATCCTCTAAGCTGTATGTGAGGACCGGCCCTGCAGGATCCAAGGGTTAACTGCGGGTAATCCTGAGACGTTAACTAGAGCGTCTCGAATCGGTAAGGAGTCCTCCCTAGCCTGGACTCATGATGGAAACCCAAATTTCCAATACGACCCCGACGGATTTGATTGTATTACTAGTATTGGAGGCATAATATATGGTACCTATGCTTCCTAGGATTAATACATTGCTTTGAATTGTTTTAAAACATATACACCTTAATAATAGTATTAGTTTCGTATTTGGCGTATTTAGCATGTTTAACCACCATAAGGTAAAACTCTATCCTCTTGGTGTGCGTTGCATTGTGTGATGGGACCTAAGTCTTATGGTGGTTCCATTTTTCAAAAGACATTGCGTTTTGTTACGTTTTACTTATCTGTACTGACACTGTAGTTTTGCACGGCAGTCCATTGGTACAAACCCGTTCCGCGTTAGCGGCGTGGTCTTTGGATTTGCCTTATTAGTATAAGTTATTTAAGAATTCTCACACCAGTCCCACGACTGACCCATAGTTTGTTTCACCTTTTTTGCAAACTTGGGTGCCCTCTCTTCTACACGGGCAGCCAAGTAGACAGGTTCATTCTTTGCTTAGAGCTTTCCTTTGAAGCTGCTTATTTTCTCTCTCTTGGATTCTGCTTGGGAGAAGAGGTGATGACTTGGAGCTTGAAGACTTTTTGTTTCTATTGGCATCTTTTCTTTTCTTTTTAGACATCAAACTTATTTCTTTTCTGCAAACTTGTTGTAATAATCTTAGTTTTCTGTGACTGTGGAATTTCTGTGATTGATGACATTATATTTTTCCGCTGCTATAATGTTATTACTCTATGAATCTCCTTTGCTATATTGTATCTGTGTTCTGTTTTATTGTATTTATGTTGTATTCCATATGATTTCTCCTTGCTTTCACTTGTGGAAGTTTGGGGTTATCACAGTTGGTATCAGAGCTTTGGTTTACAAAGCGGAGTACAACATATCTATAATAATTCGTTTACGTAGAATCACTATATTCTATGGCGAACAGTTCATGAGATACATAATAGCCAGTCACTTTATCGTCATCTTTTCATTCATCCTTCGATCTTTTCTATCTCTTAGAATCACCATTTCATTTGTTTTGACTCTTTCCTTGATCATACGTTCGAAGAAGACTAAGAGAAGTGGCGATGCTCAATTGGCACATGTGTACGAAGGAGCGAAAGGACCGACTTCTTCGGTAGAAAGCCTGATGTTATAGACGGTACCATCTCTGTTAAAAACATTCTCTGTGTTTATTCTTCCTCTTTTCCTCTTCTATTTTTCTTTTTCCTTTTCGGGGACGAAAAGTTTTTAAGTGGGGGAGACTGTAACGACCCTGAATTTTGGGGCCAAGTTAAAATTTATTTTAAGTGATTTTAAATGAGTTTTGATATTTAAAATAATCTATTTTAAATAATAAGGATCACAAATTTGGTTCAAATCGAAATTAGAATGAATAAATTAATTTTAAATATAAAAAGAGCTAGAAATGGCGCGGTAGTTTGAAAAGTCAAACTTGAACTTTGACTAACCATACAGGATGCAAAATTTAACGGATTTTAGTAAAACCAAAAATATTAGAATCTATTTAAAAATATCTCTCCAACGAATCCGAAAAATCGAAATTTCATAGCGGAAATCAAAAGTTATGGCTAATTCAATTTTTAGAAAGGTCGGTGGGTAATTTGCATAGGACAAAAATGCTACTTTTCACATATGTAGGAATTTGAACTCGAAACCACTTCCATTGGTTTCAGAATGATGTTTCTGCATTGAAAAACAGTAAACACTTATATGTTTCGAGTTTCGGAATATATTTGTTTAAAAATGTATTTTTAATATTAAATATATTCACCTTGAAAATAGCCATTTTTCAAAATGTCTCAGAATCGAACGAAATAAATTTTGTTGGGTTCGTATCATCAAAACAAAGCTAAAAATGATTTTTTGGTAATTTTTAGAATTAATATATAATTATAATTGATTTTTCAGCATAAACGGGCAAATTTTTGAATTTAAAAATTCATTAAAAATTCAAACGGGCTCAGAATTGAACGAAATTAATTTTCATAGGTCCACAGCATCAAAACATAGCTAAGTATATTTTTCGAGAAATTTTGAAGTTAATTTGAGACCTCGGTGAATTTTCACGTACGGTACACATTAAAATATTAATAAAATAATGTATTTATTCCAAAACTCATAGCAGACCTCGGAACTGGACCCCGGGACATAGCCCATTGTGTTCAGAAGGCCTCAAAACCTTAAGAACGACAGTAAGCGGGCCTAAATCGGAGTTCGGACCAAAACGGGCCTTAACGGGCTAATTACATAATTAGTTAACCTAATATAATATTATAAAATTCGGATTTTACTGTTCATCCTCCATCTTCAGCCGACACCTCTTCATGCTGAACCCATCATGGCTGAAAACTTCAAACCCTCATAACTCTTTCATTTCTCAACGAAAATTAGCGTGTGAGTACACGTTTCGAAGCTCTCGCCGAGCTCTTCGATCTCCGACAAGTCCCGTCCCTTTCCGTCGCCTGTGCCGCCCGCCCCGAGCCCGAGAAGGCGCCGCCGTCGCAGCCATGTGGGCCCCACCACGTCCAGCCGCACGTCCCCCCCTTTTTGCCGCACCTAGATCTCTTCTTCCCGGTCATTCTCCAACAAACGGCGTCCAAAACCGTTCAGTAAATCAAAAGTTATCGGGATTTGAAGTTTTGAACAAATTCTGAAATGAGGTATGCTTCAGAAATAGCGACGCTTTTAAGCGTGGCAGAAACAGTTGTTAAAAGTCTGGTTGATTTAAAACATTGATAACTTATGCATACGAACCCCGTTTCTGAAAATTTCAGATCCGACATGACCGTGAGGACGAGTAGTATTTGCTGAGACCAATTGGAGCGTTCTGAAAATTTATTTGGATTTATTTTAATTATTATCCAATCAAAGGTGAGAGTTCACTTCTATTTTAATTAATTTAATTTAATTCATAATATGCGATGTGAACCTGCTATGAACAAATGCGATGTGAATCAGCTATGACCAAACCTCTGTATGTATGCTAGATCTAATGTTGTGAGTATTCACTTTATTTAAATTAATTATAGATCTATTATTTGATGTATGAAGTATGATGTTTGAATTGTATGGTTGATGTTTTGAATGATTAGAAATAGTAGATCTGAAATTCATCATCGATGAATATATTTGCTGTTGTTATGTTTCATGGAAAAATAAGATTAGCGATGTGTGTATGACATGAAAACTTGAATCACTATAGAGGTAGGAAATTTAAGTTGGACGATGTTAATATGACATGAAACAAAAGTTAGAGATTTTATTGTTTTTATAAAAAGATTATATTTTTATTGATTATATAAAAAGTTATATATTTTGTTGTTATAAACAAAAGACCACATTTTTATTGCAAACATATAAAAGTATATGTTTTGTTGATTTAATAAGATGGATAGATTTTACATTTGAAATTTTTAAATATAGTTGCAATGAAAAACGGTGTTTAATTTTACATTAGAAATATGTAAATATGAAATGCATTGATATGAAGAATAACAATTTGTGTCAATGTTTAAAATAGAAAATCACTCACCATATGTTCATTGACAAATTCTTGTCAATATTAAAATAGAATCATTCATTGTATGTTCATTGTCAATTTTTGTCAATGTTTAAAATAGAAAATCACTCACCGTATGTTCATTGACAAATTTTTGTCAATATTAAAATAGAATTATTCATTGTATGTTCATTGTCAATTTTTGTCAATGTTTAAAATAGAAAATCACTCACCGTATGTTCATTGACAAATTTTTGTCAATATTAAAATAGAATTATTCATTGTATGTTCATTGTCAATTTTTGTCAATGTTTAAAACAGAAAATCACTCACCATATGTTCATTGACAAATTTTTGTCAATATTAGAATAGAGTTATTCATTGTCTGTTCATTGACAGTTTTGTCACTGTTTAAAATAGAAAATTACTCACTGTATGTTAATTGTCAATTTTTTTGTCAATATTAAAATAGCAATTGCCATCGTATGTTAATTGACGAATTTTTGTATATTAATATAGAAATTTTTCATCGCATGTGAAACTAGCATTTTTATTAATGTTAATAAAATAAAATGTCACCGCATGTTAAATTAACATTTTTATTAATGTTAATAAAAGAAAATGGTCACCGTATGAAAATGACATTTGTGTCAAATGTTAATATAAGAAAATATAAAAATGCATGGTATGACAAATAGCATTTTTGCAATGTTAATAAATATAAAAATGCATTCTATGTAAAATAGAATTTTTGATATGTTAAAATTAGATGAATGGATTGAATGAAAAATAACATTTTTGTCATGTTATGATATAAGAATGCATTGTATGAAAAATAACATTTTTGATATGTTATAAACATAGAAAATACATTGCAAGAAAAAAAAACATTTTTGTTTAAATGTTAAAATAGAAATTTTCATCATATGAAATTATTCACCGTATGATTCATTAACATTATTTTTAATGTTATGTATTAAGAAAATGAACCGTATGAGATTAACATTCGTTTTTGTTAATATTAGAATTATAGAAAATTTTCACCGTGTGTTGAACTGACATTTTTGTCAATGTTAGAATGGGAAGTTTTCATCGCATGTAAGATTAACATTTATTTTTAATGTTAACAAATATGAAATGTAGGCATGTAAGATTAACATTTATTTTTAATGTTAATAAATATGAAATATAATGCATATAAATTAACATTTATTGTTAATGTTAATAAAAAGGAAAATGTATTGTAGGTTAAATTAACATTTATTTTTTTATGTTAATTAAAAATGAAATGTATGCATATTAAATTAACATCCATTTTTGTTATATAAAAAGAAAGGATGATTTAGCATTATTTTTAATGTTAAGATAAAAGTATTTTCATTTTATGTAAATTTAACATTACTTTCAATGTTAAAACAAAAAACGCATTGTATGTAAATGTAACTTTATTCTTAATGTTAATTAAGAAGTAATTTGCATTGTAAGATAAATGTACATTATTTTATTATGTATATGAAAAGAAAACTCACCTCGTAGGAAAAATACACATTATCCATAATGTGTATAAAAAAGAGAATTCACCTCCTAGGGAAAATGTACATTTCTCTTAATGTATATAAAAAGGATAATTTACGCCATAAAAAAAATGTACATTATTTATAATGCATATAAAAGAGAATTTACCTCGTAGGAAAAAAATGTACATTATTTGTAAATGTATATGAAAAGGAAATTTACACCGTAGGATGATTTACCATTATTTTTAATGTTAAAAGAAAAGAATTTTCATTTCATGTAAATTTAACATTAGTTTCAATGTTAATAAATAGAAGGTGCATGGCATGTAAATGTAACTTTATTTTAATGGTTATTAAAAGAGAATTGGCATTGTAAGATTTTATACATTATTTATAATGTAAACAGAAAAGAGAATTTACATTGTAAGATAATAAACATTATTTATAATGTAGATAAAAAGAGAATTTACCTCGGAGGAAACATATACATTATTTTAATGTTGAAAAAAAAATTGAAACTGTATGTAAGAATTAACATTATTTATAATGTTAAATAAAAGAAATGAAATGGAGGAAAAGATTTACATTATTTATAATGTATAAAGAGAGTTTACACCATAGGAAAGTGTTCATTATTCATAATGAAATTGGAAAAGAAACATATAAAGAAATGAATCGGATGGCACATTATAATTTACATTCTTAAATGAAAATTATAAAGTATAAAATAAATAATAATGAATTAAAAAGGGAAGAATTATAGTCTAATCCTAAACTACATTGTCATGTAAGTAGAAAGGTGAAAGTTAAGAGAAATGTAAGCTGCACGTAGGGACGATAAACTAAACGAATTATATATATATATATATATATATATATATATATATATATAATTATAATATAACGAATCGAGCGCGGTAGTTCGCGTTTTGAAATCGAACTTTTAAACGAATATACCGGAAGATCCGACCGTCGGATTTTCCCAAAACTGAAACCGTTAGGACCGTCTTGGAAAAATCTTTCCGACGATATAAGCTACGCTAAAATCCAGCGGTTAGATTTTGAGGAAAGTGAAAAACAAAATTGATTGAAAACAGCGCCAAGGTCGCCCTTGACCTGAAGCGTCGTTAAATAAGGAAATTAATTATATTAAAATAATTAAGGCAAGAATTAATCGTTATAAAGTAAAATAACGATATGAAATATGTTTTTCTCAAAATATATGAATGCGAGATTATTTGGAAAGACCGGGTTAATCCCATTCCAAATGATCGTACGATTTCAAGAATTCAAGTATGAAGACGGCGTATGAAGACCGTAAATCTCCCCTCGAATGGACAACGATCAAGACTCTGAATTGGTTTGATCCCAATTCAAGGGTCGGGATAATTGCCCAAACGTACGTGTTGATTTCACGGGTTTGACCCTAGTTCAGGCCTAGAGCATGGGTATAAATGGATAGTGTGTCTGACATCGTACCCCACAAAATATTATGTTGTTGATATTCAGTTAATATATAAACGATTGGTGGTAGAGAATTTATTCTCTACTTAACACCCGTTTATATAGTGACGGAAGATCAATAGTACGGTATGGAGTGACGGTGTGGCATACTAAGATGCAATGATCAGGGTTTCTTGTTGAAAAGCAGAACCTTGTGGTATGAAGAACATGACTTCACGAGCCTCACAAACCGGTAGAGTCTAAAAAGGGGGAAGGGAACGTAGGGAAAGTAGCACGTTTCTTTCTAGTTAGTAGTCATTTTACTTTTGGAGGATGATGAAATGAGGCGCCTCGGATAGGTCCTATAGGACCGGGGAACGTGTGCTTAGGAATTGCCAATCCTCTAAGCTGTATGTGAGGACCGGCCCTGCAGGATCCAAGGGTTAACTGCGGGTAATCCTGAGACGTTAACTAGAGCGTCTCGAATCGGTAAGGAGTCCTCCCTAGCCTGGACTCATGATGGAAACCCAAATTTCCAATACGACCCCGACGGATTTGATTGTATTACTAGTATTGGAGGCATAATATATGGTACCTATGCTTCCTAGGATTAATACATTGCTTTGAATTGTTTTAAAACATATACACCTTAATAATAGTATTAGTTTCGTATTTGGCGTATTTAGCATGTTTAACCACCATAAGGTAAAACTCTATCCTCTTGGTGTGCGTTGCATTGTGTGATGGGACCTGAGTCTTATGGTGGTTCCATTTTTCAAAAGACATTGCGTTTTGTTACGTTTTACTTATCTGTACTGACACTGTAGTTTTGCACGGCAGTCCATTGGTACAAACCCGTTCCGCGTTAGCGGCGTGGTCTTTGGATTTGCCTTATTAGTATAAGTTATTTAAGAATTCTCACACCAGTCCCACGACTGACCCATAGTTTGTTTCACCTTTTTTGCAAACTTGGGTGCCCTCTCTTCTACACGGGCAGCCAAGTAGACAGGTTCATTCTTTGCTTAGAGCTTTCCTTTGAAGCTGCTTATTTTCTCTCTCTTGGATTCTGCTTGGGAGAAGAGGTGATGACTTGGAGCTTGAAGACTTTTTGTTTCTATTGGCATCTTTTCTTTTCTTTTTAGACATCAAACTTATTTCTTTTCTGCAAACTTGTTGTAATAATCTTAGTTTTCTGTGACTGTGGAATTTCTGTGATTGATGACATTATATTTTTCCGCTGCTATAATGTTATTACTCTATGAATCTCCTTTGCTATATTGTATCTGTGTTCTGTTTTATTGTATTTATGTTGTATTCCATATGATTTCTCCTTGCTTTCACTTGTGGAAGTTTGGGGTTATCACACTTATACAACAGTAAATTGCACTCTGGTTGTGAATTGACTGTTTAATAGTTATTTATCACTATTTTTGAACACATGTGATGTATGAAATTCATATAACTAAAATTATATGGTAATTGATTGAGTCGCATTCCGATTCAAAAAGAACGAATATTTTAAAATAACAAATATTTTAAAATAATGAATATTTTAAAATAATATTCAGAAAAGAATCAAAATATGATTTTGATATCCGATTTGGGGTGGACACGAAAATATAAAAAATTATGGAAGTCAAATTAAATATATACTCCATTTTTAACTCGAACATATTTTATTACTGATTTTATTCATTTTATAATGCATACGAAAATGAAATGATTTCAGAATCAGATATTTTGAAGATAATATCATTTTAATATTTTAATGATATGGAATATTCAATTTTGATTTAAATTTGAAAACAAAGTTGAAATCATTTTAAAATGAATTTCTAAATGATTTATAAAATATGGTTAAAATGGAAATCGACGATGTATATATTATATATATAATGGTCCGAATAAAACGCGCCGCGCAGCGACCGTTCGTGAATTTCGACCATTAACTTCAAATTGATGTAACGGGAGATCCGACCGTCGGTTTCTCCGAACCGTTGGGTTGGTATCGAAAAGAGCTCTCCAATGATTATAAGAGATTTGAAATCTAACAGTTGGATTTGGAATTATGTCCAAATCAGTTTTAGAAAAGGTCGTTATGAACGCAGTTCGGTGGTCGATATTGGAAACCGACTGCAAGGGGCATAATAAAATTATTAAAAATATCCAAAAATTGAGTAAAATCATAACAAATGATTTGGAAGGATTTTGCGTGAAAAAATTCCATATTTGAAAAGATAAAATATATTTTTATTGAAATGAACTAGTTATTAACTAGAACAATAATCCAATATTTTTAAATAAATAAATTGGATTAGTAAATGGTTTTAATATAACTAGAATTTTTCATTGTATAAATTGGAATTTATTTGAATGGGAATAATTTTCGGAATATTTCGATATTGGATTCCGTAGTTATACAAATTTTGTTGAGGAATTTGGAAGATACAGATATCGTTATTCCCAATACGATATCCGTTAGTTTCATAATTTGATACTGAATATAAGCCGATATTATTTTCTATTCAGAGCCTTGTATTTAATATCAAATTGGATTTATGTTTATCGTGAACGGTGTTTTAAATAACACTTGTTCTTTAACCCAATCAACAATGAAGAGATGATTTTGGAAATTATAAATCTTTTTATTAAGATTTGATGGAAATTCTCCAAAGTAAAGTTTTACAGTTTAATATATTAAATTGGAATTGAATGGAATTCGATTTGGTAATAATCTAGATGAGCTTATCTGAATGAAGACCGTACCATATATGGAATTTAAAAGGCCTTGCCGTTGTTCCATTTATATTATTAGTGTGATACGGGAATTTATATCGTTTGTACAGTGTTATGATTTCCGTGTAGATTCCATTTTGATGGAAAGATGATTTCGGGTTTATCGTAAACGGTGTTTTAAATAACACTTGTTATTTAATCCAATTAACAGTGAGGAGATGATTTGGAAATTATAAATCTTTTTATTAAGATTTAATGGAAATTTTCCAAAGTAAAGTTTTCCAATTTATTATATTAAATTAGAATTGAATGGAATTCGATTTGGTAATAATCGGGATAAGCTTCTGTGAATGAAGACCGTTACTATATATAGAATTTAAAATGCCTTGCCGTTATTCCATTTATATTATTAGTCTGATACGGGAATTTATATCGATTGTACAGTGTTGTGATTTCCCTGTAGATTCCATTTTTATGGAAAGATGATTTTGGGTTTATCGTGAATGATGTTTTAAAGGACATTCGTTCTTTAACTAAGTTAAAGATGAGATTTATTTCCTAAAATTGAATAATCATCAAATAATGATTTTTGGAGATTAAAACTAAGCAGAGTTTTAATGAATCTTTAATTAGATTGAAAAGTTAACGTGGTAATTTAATTTTCCAAATTTGAGAAGTGATCGAGAATGGAGTACTACTAATTTTACTCCAGGCGATAGTTAAATCTTTAACTAGATTTGAACGTGAAATGGTAATTAATTTTACTGATGACACAATGGGTGTTAGATATGGAGTACTACTAGTTTTGCTCCACGGGATGAATAGGTTAGGATTGGGATTAATAAATTAATAATTACTTCGGTAAGGTTCGCTAATCCCGACTAGTTAATAAACCTTAATTTGGTTTAAGTGATGAAAAGATAAAATCAAATCTTTTGAATTAATGGCAAAAGGAAGATTAAAGAAATAAATTTAAAAGAATTTATCTTTGATAAAATTAATGGGAACCTTTCCCTATAGATGTGAATATTTGAATAAAAGAATATTCTTAATTGGAATGAGGCGTATGGTGTATTTTTATAACACTTGATTATTGATTATAAAATACGCAAGTTATTCGGAAAGACCAGGTTTAACCCATTCTGAATAATTAATACGATGACTAAAAGTCGACGATGAAGATGGTGGTTGAAGATCAGAGTTCTTCACATCGTTTGGATGATTATTGATGTCTTGATTGGGATGTACACCCAAGACAAGGTAATAAATGGTGATCGTCAAGACGTACTTGGAGGTCGACCGGATATGCGAGGACCTCTCTCCTGTATTGGACATATGGGACGAGGAATAAGTGCCCCCATTTTCGTTCAGACACAGAACGGACTTGTAAATGGATGTGTGTCTAATATTGAATCTAAATCTGTATTGATTGATTTCTATTAAATATATATTTGTTTGGTGGTGGAGAATTTATTGTCTTGCTTAACACCCTTCTCTGAGACGTACGAGCTTAGAGGTTATATATTGATAGACATCAGTTGTATGGCATGAATTGTTAGTGTGTCATGCTAAGATGCAAATGATCAAGGCTTTTGTTGAGAATAAGAGTCTTGTGGTTGATGATCAAAGCACGGTTTTAAATAGCATAGCTTTGTCTATAGTGTTAATTGATTGACATAGAAATGTGTTTATTTTATGCTCTTATATCTTATCTTTTGTATATAAATAAATATTACTTAGGTATTGTCTTGTTACTTTTACAGATATTCCAACCCAGCCCGCATGCAACCAGAAAACTAGAGAAATAGAGATGAAATTGATATATATTTACATTTTGAAGAATTGTAGATGAAGATCTCACATCTAGTTGCTGTTGGACAAGAAAAGGATTGATAAAAAGGCTTTGCACATCACAAATCAATGAAGAAGTGTCAAGGAAGCAAAAGGAAAAGAGAAAAGGCCCAAATTTGCTTTATTTATCTAAGGCCCATTTATGTTTCTTATTGTAAACTCTCTTGTGATTTCCCTAAGGCCCATTTATCATAATATTAGGGTTAGGGTTAGGGTTTGGCTTTCTATCCTATAAATACCCTTGTAATGTCATTGTAGCGACCATCATATATCTCATTCTATTCTCTTCTTCATTAATAAAACTCATTTTTCTTTTTATTTTATGCAATTTTCTATTTCTTAGCACTTAGTGTTGTCTACACGATTAGATTCGGTAGAACACTATTTGTATTTTGCATTTCTTTTCATTAGTGATTGACCGTTTAATTAGATTCAGCGGTAATCCTAATTTTATTTCCTGTTGTTATTTATATTCTGCACTTTTATTTTCTGTATTTTAATCGCGTTCATAGGTTAAATTGGATTTGATTAGATTTAAATCTGATTCATAGTTTCATTGCTTTTCCATTGAAATTGTGATTTGATCGTCGGTTCAGTTAGATCTGTTCTAAATCAAATTACAGCTTTAATTTTGTTTTGTTTTATTTTCAAAATCAACCTCCAAAGTTTTGTCTAACTCGCCCAAGAGATTAGATAAATAATTTGATTTAATTCACCTCCCTGTGTTCGACCTGTATGCTACACACCTATACGCTTGCAGAATTTAATTTAAATTTCACGCTTTTCTGATTCATAGACTAGCGTCGATCATTAATTCGCGAGCCTCACACCCGGTATGAGTCAAAAACGGGATCGTGACTGTAGGGAGTGCACGACGTTTGTCTCTAGCTAGGAGTGGTGTCATGGTATGGAGCCCAGATATTTTTACTTATGTGGATGATGGATTGCGAGGCGCTTCATATATTGAGTCCCTAGTGGCTCAGAGATAAGTCCGATAGGATCGGGAAACGTGTGTTGAGGAATAACTAATCCTCTAGAGTAAGAGAGGACTGGCGCTGAAGATCCAAGGGTTGCTAAGGGTGTGATCCTGAGGCATTTGCTAGAGTATCTCGAATCGGAGATGAGCCATCACTTTCCTTGACTCATTGATGGAGTCCAAATTCCAATACGTGACTTTTTGATTTTAATTGTAGAACTAGTATGGCGACATAGTAGGATGGGGCGCTCATGCCGTTTATTATTGATACATTTATATTTGAAGTTGTTTGTAACGACGCAGATTTTTGACCCAGAAAATCAACATAAATACACTGTCAATTTTTTGAGCATCGAAAATACCACGACATTAATAGAAGAATTTAGAGGGTGAGAAAGAAAAAGATAGAACTAATAGAGTAGAAGAAGAAGAAGAACACTGAACATAATCAGGGTAAAACACGAAGCTCACAGTGGAATGAATAATTTGTATTAGATAACATAACTTTGAAATACAAATCTGTATTGTATATACATACCATTATCAGAGTACAACACATCATATCACAGCGGAAATAATCTCTAAATACAAATGGTGAAGTCTCTTGCTTTGAGCTCCTCCAAATGAATCTGTAAAGGCCTGAAACACTTGACTGCCCGTACAAATTTGGGCACCCAAGAGTTTAGGGAAAAACAAACAAAATAAACTATGGGTCAGTCATGGGACTGGTGTGAGTAAATTCTAATCATACGGTTTTACTTTGAAGAAAATCCTTTTGAAACAAAAGGATAATAGTAAGACCAGCCCACAACTAAACATGGACGGCTTTTACCTTACTATAACCCAATTTACTTTGATATCAAAACCGGTGATATTACGATAATGTCTAAACAAATAATTATACAAATAGCAGAACGCTTGCATCTCACGTTCCACATATATATAGTATAAAATCATAAACCGCAGGGCGCTTATCGGAGAATGAATTCCAACAGACAAGGTATGGGAGCACCTTCTGAATAGTGTACTCTAGAGGGGATACACTCAGGGTTCAACAAGAACGTCTTGCAACCCGGCCACACATGACCGCTCACTCATTTAGCTTGAGTGTCGCGAATATATTGTCACCACGGTTGTAGGCCATCCAACCATCATCCGAAGATACAGAATCGAAAAGAAGTATAAATATGAATTTTCTCTAGATCGGTGACAATACACCCTGCTTGGGGATGACCCAACTAGCCATGCTGCCTAGCCCAACTTCTGTCATTCCCGGTTGTGAGGCTAGAGGCTACGTCTATCTTCAGAACATCTGATCGCCATTCACTTTGAATGCCACATCATCAAACCCGTCGATTCACTAATCGATTCCCAAACATATTACGGGTATAAAGAGCTAAGAGGAACGAATTCCTCCGCCACCAGACGTAATACCTTTAAGAGATCAACCGTACGTGATTTACTAGGTATACTCTGTCAGACACTCGTCCATACAAGTTGTCCTGGGACTGGAAAAACATAAACCATTATTCTGGAACTGGACGACCCTTGCATTTAACTCCGTCTTCAATTATCTTCAGCATATCTATTTCGCAGCGCTTATGCCTATACGGAGTGGTTTTCGGATAATATATCCAATCGGTCTCCCCGTATTGACAACGATGGTCAAAACACTTCGATAGTCAGTTATTTAACCATCGGAGTAAAAACAACATTCATTCATTGTACAACTAACATCACACAATCACGGCCACTTTTAATTTAACATTCGACTTTATTATTCAAATTCCCATATCGTACCAGATATCTCTCAAATCCCGTTTTAGCCTTTTTTTTATACTTCTTGGAAAACATTTCCAGTTATTTATTCTCTCATGTTCCAGAAAACTTACATTATTAACGTTCGAAACATTTCCATTCCTTTCACGTTCCTTATTTCTTATACTTGGATAACATACACTATTTACATTGGAAAAATATTTCCAATCTCATCTTAAACCTTTTAAATCTGCCAGGCGTTCACTTTAAAACATTATTCACTTTAAGTGTGAATATCATTTCTATTATATAAATCTTAACTCCTTTATCAAATAACTCTTTATTCAAGTACTAATTACCCTTATCTGGATTACTGAATCCCTTTCATACTTTTTCATTCCTATTCCACTTTATAAACTCTGTCTCTAAGTCAACTTCTTATCTAATCGATATCTAGCTTATAACTAAATACTGATCCTTACCCGATCAACATTTATTTGTTTAAAACTAAATGTTAATTATCCTGTCAGATTATACTTCCTAAAGATTACTTACTTTAATACATTCGACGTCGTCGAGTTAAAATTCCAAATCCTAATTGTTTAATTCTAATCGCATTTCGAACATCGAAATGCTGTCATCGTTTACTAACACGATTCTCCAATCTCTCTTTCTAAATTGGTTCTATATTTTCTTACGACATCGTTATTTATCACTTCGGAATAAGTGGATTTCAACTAACTGTTTCATTTCCTAGGAAGTGCTATCATATATAAAAATCATGCTTAAGTTTGGTTAACAGCGTTAATCTATCGCTATGGTTCTAAACTTGTCATACGCTGTAATATCCTTCTATATAACTAATCTTGACATAACAGTCACGCTTAAGCCTATTTAACAACGTTATTTTATCGCTATAGTTCAAGTTTGCAATACGCTGCTATATGCCACTTTATATCAAATCTCGACGTGTTTTTCCGTTACAAAAATCTTGACATCTCTTTCCGTTACAAAATCTTTACATCTCTTTCCGTTACAAAATCTTTACATCTCTTTCCGTTACAAAATCTTTACATCTCTTTCCGTTACAAACTGATATCGTTCCTCGATAATAGCGAAGTCGTCCAAGTTGGGGTATTTTGTTTACCTCTCAGACCTTGATCGACAACGTTCTTACCTTGGAACCGATACAAGTTCGTACTATATTCCCTTATTACTTATAACATCTATCAGACCGTATTTCCTTGTTTAATTTTAACTATGGTTTTATAACACCATATTCTTACTTTGAAATTTCTGTTGTTTATGATTATTTATATTTAAACATTAACTCTTCGCTTTTCCTTTCCACAGTTCTGCTTATACTTCTTAAACAAAAAGGTAATTAAATCTCATAAATTTTGATTAATTTATTTCTAATCTGTTTTCATTAGATTAATTAAAAACCAATCAATCTAATAATCATTTTCCCAAATAACAGTTGATTAAAATCAACTTCATCCGATCAGTAAATTCATTAACTGATTTTAGTTACTCCTCAACATTAGATTAATATAATTAATCTAATAATATTTCTAAATGGTTTATCTTAATTATAATTATCCACATATTTACTCATCAGGTAATTTCTGCTTTATAACTTATTTAAATATCAACTATCGTTTTTATTATAAAAACGAACTTTAAAATACTGGTTTATAATAGAACTTCTATTATAAATTTAAATCTTCTTTTTAATTATAAAAATATAATTTTTATAATTAACCTCGTTGATTTGCCTGACGGCCAATCAACTCTTTAACAAAATGAGGGTTTTACGGTTGACTGTCACCACTTTCTAAATCGATATCATTTACTTATTTGTCGAAACAGACGTTGAATATCTGTTCAACATCAATATTCACATGGGGTTTTAAATATAATTCGGGTTCAAACAGTGCATACAAAACAAACAATACATATAAATATCGAGGAATCCGGTCGGATTCCTCCAACCGGTTTTCGCATCCATAGATGTCAGTCAACACAATTTACACTAACTCTATACTAGGGGTATTCAAATCGATGGAATCAGTGTTCAACAGATGGTGTGTACATATATAACGGTATATAATATTCAACCAAATTACTGGTAATCTACCTAATCGACCATCACACCGCATTTAAACAACATTAAAATATAATTATAAAAATAGATCAGAGTTAGTGATTTTACTCACCTTCGCGCGTTAACCGTTAAATAACGATTTGCGTCAGTCGATTAAGCCAGACGTTCAAATCCATGTGTTCCAATTCGTACATGTTGAGTTCGTCCACGCTACACTGACGCCGCTTGTTTTGGGTAATTCTTCCCTCCTAACTCGCGATCACTAGCTTCAGTGCTGTCACCGTCCGTGCCTTCCCTTCTCAATGAGCTACCGGACTCCCGTACACAGTCATTTACAAATTTTAGTCCATCATTACTACCTCTTTACTTCATGAACTCCAAAAAAGAAAACAGCGTTCAACTCCTTGTCCACATTCTCATGTGTTGTGCATTACACACACCACCGTGCTCCCCCATCAATAATGTTAACAACATACGTACAGCTCAGCTGGTCCTCACGACCACCGTTCTACAACCAGCTGGTCCTCACGGCCACCGTTCTACAACCGCATGACCACTTCTTATTCCCTTTTTGGAGAAAACTATCACTCATTCTTCTCCTTCGTAACAATATAAGAAAATATAGTACGTTTCCCCATAACATTGGACTCTACTTCACCATTTCAGCACCCTTAAACCCCATACCCTTTGCGTCTTCCATATTGGTTCATACCATTGTCGTTACTCCTCCCATCAACACTCCAGGTCCTTTTGAAGCCATTTGCTTGGTAGCAGCAATTTCAACATCACTTGAACCTACCCCATATGAAATCCTAGCAATGGAGCATTTTCTATAATCCATTTGATTGCAAGTCAGTGTATCAGCTTTATCTGACAAATTCATATCCACTTATTAAGCTCCTCATTCAAATTTGAAGTATGAGCTTGTGTAGTATTTCTAGACTCCTCATCATACATTTGTATATCCTTACTAATAAACATGTCTAGCCATATTTACAGCCATACCGTAAATCATGCACCACCTTTCATTACCGATCTCTTCACTGCATGCTCACACTATATAACATATATAAAAATATGAGCACTGATCCCATCACCCATCTATATAACCAACGCACCAAATAATGACTTCTCCTTGTCCAAAATGCCCATCCTCACTCTCCACGCCCTTTCCACAGTCCGCTAAAACATGAACCGCAATTTCCAACAAACCCCTCTCCTTAGCCCCAAACTTCTCCTCACGTGTTTACGTCTCTCCCACCTTCATGCATGCACACGCATGCCCTCCATCATTCTCACTCCTATCCTCCCTTGTTTAACCTTTCGAACTACCCCCCTGTAGCCTTGAAAACCAACGCACCAACTCCATTCACCAACTCTTCCTCACGGTATACTTCTCCAGTATTTCCCTTCTTTCCTCCATCTCACGTGAGTTTCTTCACCAAGCTTTCAAACTGTTCCAGTACATCTCTCATGTTGCTTACCACTTATTCCTCCTTCACACTGTTCATGAGCGATAATCAAGTTGTCATGACTTCCACGAAGCTGCCATTTTTCTTGCTTGCTTAACCCGTATACGCCTCCACCTCAATACACTTCATACGCCACCAACACACCACCAACATGATCACGCTGTCCTCCAGTACACACCACTCTTTCCCAAACCGAACCTATGTGTGACGATCCCAAAATCCGAGGGGCGGTATTAAGGATAATCATAGGGAAATAACACATTAATCATCATAGCAGAGTACAGATAATAGCAGAAACAATAAATAAAATAATTTTACATGGATATGACAGCGGAATCACAACATGTAGGAATATCAGAATAGCATAACGTGGGATATAACTTAGTAAATAAAAGGAAAGTGATCAGTCATCATCGCCAGAGGCGGAATACATACATGCAGTGAGACATAATAAGGGTATCAGTCTACATCGCCGAAGGCGGAATACATATACATATAGTGAGAAATACGGAAAGTAAATCAGTCTGCATCGCCAGTGGCGGAATCATAATGTAAGTACAGTAATGGCGGAAAATGTCAAAGTCATCTCTGTGAAGTCAGCCTCGCCATGAGCCAAAAATGCACTCTATGCAGCAGTGCAGAGCCAAAAACAACCTATCACCTGTGTACTAGGCTGCCCGTGTGAAAATAAGGGCACCCGCGTTTGCAAAGTGAAACAAACAACGAGTCAGTCATGGGGACTGGTATGAGGAATCTATTTAACAATTAAACAACAGTAATAAGCGAATCATAGGACCACGCCACTTTCGCCAAACGGGTTTACTCCAGTGATTACTAGTGCATTTAAAACACAGTAAATTCTTTTAAAAAACAACGCAATGCTTTTTGAAAGAATGAAGCCATTATAAGACTCAGGTCCCATCACACAATGCAACGCAAGCCGGAGGATAGAGTTTTACCTTATAATAGCCAAATATGCTTGATACGTATAAAGCAAAATCATCTGATATTATTACTAGTGCATATATGTTTCAAAACGAATAGCATCATAAATATCAATCATAGGCGACATGAGCATCACATGCCACTATGTCGCCATATATAAGTTACAATCGAATCCGTTATCTCGTATTGGAAATTGGATTTCTGTCATGAGTCGAGGCAAGGGGCAAGCTCCTCTCCGCTTCGAGACACTCTAGCAAATGCCTCAGGACTACGCACTCTGGGTAACCCTGGATCCTCCAAGGCCGGTCCTCTCTTACGTTTGAGGATTGGCAATTCCTGAACACACGTTTCCCGGTCCTTACAGACCTATATCGAGGCGCCTCGCATTCCAACAACCACATAGGTGAAAAATAGATATACATGTCAGGGATGGTAAGTCACTGACACCACCATAGCTAGAAAGAAACGTCATGCTCTCCTTGGGTCCTTATCCCGTTTTAGACTCATACCGAGGTGTGAGGCTCGCGAATCTACGAAATACACAAAGCTAGGCCACGTAGACCTTGCTTTGATCATCATCCACAAGACTTTGCTTTGCAACAGAAGCCTTGATCACAGCATCTTGGCATGCCACATAGGCACTCCACTCCATACGATTGATTTCCATCGATATATAACCTCTGAGCTCGTACGTCTCAGAGAAGGGCGTTAAGCAAAAGAATAAATTCTCCGCCGCCAAACAGATATATATTTAACAGAGATCAATCAGTATAGAACAAAATCCAATGTCAGACACACAGTCCATTTACAAGTCCGTTCTGGGTCTGAACGAAACCGGAGGCGTCAAATTCCTCGCAAATCCGTACAATCAACACATACGTCCAGACGGCTACTACTTCCGTCCCCTTCCGGTAGCTACTCCGGTCAGGAACCTCAGTAGCGCCCATCCAACCGATACGAAGATCATCAGTCTTGAATCGTCTTTGCATTTTCCAATTCGAATCGCTCGATAAATTATTTGAATTGAGGGTTAGCTCGGCCTTTTCAAATAATTCACGTCATTAGAATTTAAATCGATTCATTTTATGGTTATATTATTCGACATCCATCTTTCGGTTCTTTAGTGTTATGTTCATGACATACACATACAACCATCAAATATCAAACAATTCAAGCCCAATTGGTTTATTTTCAATCCAAATTGCTTATAATATTTTATAACGATTTTTCGCCATTTTTATTTATTTAAAAATGGCCATATTTAATTAAACGACGTTTCAGGTCGTGCCGTGGCACCGGCGCTGTTTTTCCCTTAATTTGTTTTACACATATCGGAAAATCTAACCGTTGGATTTCTACAAAGTCTATATCAGTGGGAAGATATTCCCAAAGCGAACCCAACGGTTCCAGTTTCGTGAAAATCCGACGGTCGGATCTTCCACACTAGTCGTTTGAAGTTACAGTTTCAAAATTCGAACTGCAGCGTCGTTATTCAATTTAATTTAATTATATTTATATTTATATATAAATATAAACGATTCTGGCGCTGTTTTTCTTCAGATTTGAATTAAACATTCCGGACAATCCAACCGTTGGATTTTTACAAGGTTGGTGCCGTTGGAAAGATATTTCCAAGGCGAACCCAGCGGTTGCGGTTTCGGGAAAATCCGATGGTCGGATTTCTCGTACTAACCGTTTCAAATTACGATTCCGAAATGCGAACTGCACGGCCTCTATTCCTTTTAAATATATTTATATTTATATATATAAATATAGTTCATTCTATAATTTCAACTATAGTTCATTTTATATTTTCAACTTCGTTTTCACTTCAAATATTTCACTAACGCCTTAATATTTCGAAAAATTTCGCCATAACCTCCTTTGTATGGGGAGGGGTTTGGAAATTTATTGGGCCGTATTAGGTACCCAATAAATCCTAAAAAGCATTCACATATTTATAGTGATATATTCTGGTGTTTACAGGGGAGCATGTACTGATAATCACTCCAGAGAATAAATTCCCGTCACCCCGTTTCCGTGTGGAAATAAATAGTCCATGTGCCGTATCTAATAACTAGAGCGACGTGATTATTGTCAACTCCAGATCCGTGTGGAGTTTTTATTAATCTGGCAATTTATCGTTATAATTTATATAGTCCATATCAGTCATCAGTTCAACCTGTAGTACATAGTCATCGCCATACAAGCCTCTTGCTTATATGGTAAATCTTCCACCTCGTCACACAAGCTCCAATTGCTTATGTCGAATATGATGAAGTATGCCTATCGTCAAGAAGTATGCCATGTAGTGTAGTTCAAAATTAATTGTTACTATCCTATGGCATTATTTATTATTTCACATAGAAAAACCAGCACTCCGCATCCAATGGCATTCACAGGAGTTGATATATAAATAAAAATTGCGCAGCCAACTCATCAAGGTTTACCTATTTGTCGGGCACGCAAATAATTTCTTCACTCTACAGCTAATCCATTTTTCCTGTTCATCACATGTATATATATGCAGAACAAAGCTAATAATAATATTTCTAGCAAACTACTATTTATTTCAACACATGTGTATTTTTAACTAAGCCTATACATGATACAAGGAATATTTTTATCTTCAAAAATATTTTTTCGACACATGTGTATTTTTAACTAAGCGTATATATGATAAAAGAAATATTTTTATCTTCAAAAATATTTATTCGACACATGTGTATTTTTATTACTAAAGCCATTTGTTTAAATTCAAATAATATTCAACACATGAATTTCAACTCAACGAATGAATTGCAACTCAACACATGAATATTCTATATCGTTTGTATATATATAAAAATGTGATTTTTTATTGCTAAAGCCATTTGTTTAAATTCAAATAATATTCAACACATGAATTTCAACTCAACGAATGAATTGCAACTCAACACATGAATATTCTATATCGTTTGTATATATATAAAAATGTGATTTTTATTGCTAAAGCCATTTGTTTAAATTCAAATAATATTCAACACATGAATTTCAACTCAACGAATGAATTGCAACTCAACACATGAATATTCTATATCGTTTGTATATATATATAAAAATGTGATTTTTATTGCTAAAGCCATTTGTTTAAATTCAAATAATATTCAACACATGAATTTCAACTCAACGAACGAATTGCAACTCAACACATGAATATTCTATATCGTTTGTATATATATAAAAATGTGATTTTTTATTGCTAAAGCCATTTGTTTAAATTCAAATAATATTCAACACATGAATTTCAACTCAACGAATGAATTGCAACTCAACACATGAATATTCTATATCGTTTGTATATATATAAAAATGTGATTTTTATTGCTAAAGCCATTTGTTTAAATTCAAATAATATTCAACACATGAATTTCAACTCAACGAATGAATTGCAACTCAACACATGAATATTCTATATCGTTTGTATATATATAAAAATGTGATTTTTATTGCTAAAGCCATATGTTTAAATTCAAATAATATTCAACACATGAATTTCAACTCAACGAATGAATTGCAACTCAACACATGAATATTCTATATCATTTGTATATATATAAAAATGTGATTTTTATTGCTAAAGCCATTTGTTTAAATTCAAATAATATTCAACACATGAATTTCAACTCAACGAATGAATTGCAACCCAACACATGAATTTCAACTCAACGAATGAATTGCAACTCAACACATGTATATTCTATATCGTTTGTATATATATAAAAATGTGATTTTTATTGCTAAAGCCATTTGTTTAAATTCAAATAATATTCAACACATGAATTTCAACTCAACGAATGAATTGCAACTCAACACATGAATATTCTATATAGTTTATATAATTTATTTCAACGAATGAAAATTATTCTAACACATGAATATTTCAGAAAATTTCGGCAGCATAACGGCAGGGTAGTTAAAACCGGGACCGTCCCTAGTACGGCTCCTCGCTCTACCTTAAAACCTCGCGGTTTTTGACAATGGGGATCATGCATCTAGTTCGCACGCAGGCAGCATGTTTTATTTTCAATTCCACAATCCTACTCTATTATATTTCAACCACAAGAGGGTATTTTTCAACCACAAAGGTATTTTCCAACCATAATATCAACCACAAACAATTATTTCCAACCATTCGTCACACCATATAATATCACGTCAATCACAAGCAAAAAATATCGTCCATGGTCTGTGGACGAGGGGAGTATATATATATATATATAATATAATAATTCACTTGCATTTCATCACAATTCAAAGCATATATGTTTCATTCAACTCTTGTATAATTTATACATCGCTAATATAACTTATACAACACATGTACATGGGGTATACAATGCGTATATAATTTACACTTCGCTTATATAATTTATACAACGCGATTTCATTCACACAAATAGTTTAGATTCCTCACATTGGTTATTGCGGTGCTAAAAATCGTAGGAAGGTCAGAAAAATCCGCGGCTTCTTCTAGAATGTAGAGAGCCTCCTTGCAGTCACGGTGTCTCCTGTTTCATCGAATTTCGTTAAAGAACGAAAAAGATATTATTTTTCAAAGCTTTGCAACGCTTTATAGTGTTAAAACAGTTTAAAATTATATAAGCCGTTAGTTTTCAAACCTGCTCAAATTTAGGTTTGAATTTTTCTCTTGATTCGTTGCTCTATAGGATGATCAGACTGTTGGACGTCGTCGAGGGAGGGAAGAGCTTTCCGGTGCTGGTAGTTTGAGGGGGTGCGATGGCGAATCAAGGCGGCGGCGGCTCTGGGAAGTCGACGACTTCCTCGACGTCGTTCAGGCGAAGGAGCTGACGATAGGGGGCGGCGTTTGGTCGGATGTGGAGAGGAGGCGAAGGGCTGTCGACTGGTGGTGGTGGCGCGGCCTAGCGTTGCCTGTGGCGATCGGAAAAGGGAGGAGAAGCGTGGAACAACGAGGATCATCGGTTTCGTCTCTGGCGGCTAGGGTTTTGGGATTTTTTTTTAAAAGGAAAATTCCTATTGGCCAGAGCTTTATAGAAATTTTTAAATAGTGTTTTTGCAAACGGACTCCTTTTTTAACCCAACGACTGTCGCCCCTAGCTAAATACCCCCATTCCGGACACAATGGGATACGTTTCGTTGGCCATTTCGACTGTTACAGTCAGTTATTTTTCAAATTAAAATATAAAACATTCGATATTTAATTTAAACGTACATTTCAATTTTCCAGGGCCACAAACTGAATCGAAAAATTCCAGAAAAATAAATCTAGCTTTGTTTTGACGATACGGTCCTAACAAAACCAGTTTCGTCGAATTCTGAGCTTGTTTGAAAAACGGCCATTTTTAGGTCGACCCATTTTAACAGAATTTGACCAAACACATTATCTTTTGCCCCGCTCACATACTAGCTTCAAAAATTATGAAATTTTAAACTTAGCAATAATTTGACATCCCGGACCCAACAAAAGTGGTTTCGTCGAATTCCGAGGTCGTATTCAAAATCTCAATTTTCAAGGGCTATATATACTATATAGCGACCTTTCTGAAAATTCATTTGGCCATAACTTTTGATTTCCGTTATGAAATTTCGATTTTTCAGATTCGTTAGAAAGGTATTGATAAACATATTTAAATATTTTCAGTTTCGTCAAAATCCGTTATATTTTCCACCCGGTACAGTCGGACAAAGTTTATATTAAAAATTTCAAACTGCAATACCATACCCAATTCTATATTTTATTGAAATATTCTATTTCAACTATTCAAATTCCTTGGTAATAACCTAATTTAAAAATTTTAAACTGGTTCACATTTTCCGGGTTATTACAATCTCCCCCACTTAAAACTTTTCGTCCTCGAAAAGGAAATAACAGCTAAGTAGGAAACAAAATGTAAATGCAAAGTATTGTAAAAGTACCTTGCACCAGAGTTAGTCAGAGATGTCCACTCTGCATTTGGGATAGGCTTGTTTAATGCTTTCCTCTGTCTCCCAAGTACAGTCTCTAGGATCACTACTCCACTGCACTTTGACTAAGTGAATCTTTTTCCTCCTTAGCTCTCTAGTTTCTTTGCCAACTATCTTTAATGGATCCCTCTTGAGTGCTAATTCTGGAGTTATGTCAATATCATGTTGCGCTACTTCTTCCACAACAAGATCTGGATCATGAACATGTTTTCTGAGTTGAGATACGTGGAACACATCATGTATACCAGGCAACCAATTAGGTAATGAAACCCTATATGCAAGAGTTCCAATCCGTTCAAGTATAGGAAAGGGACCAATAAATCTCGGCGCCAACTTCCCAGTTTTACCAAATCTGATTACTCCTCGCATTGCAGAAACTCATAAATAAATATAATCGCCAACGACAAACGATATATCCCTTCTTCTCGCATCAACATAACTTTTCTGTTGGCTCTGCGCCGTTTTCAATCGCTTCTTAATGAAATCGACTTTATCCGATGCTTCCTGTATCATATCGGGTCCTAACACAAGTCTGTTGCCAGGTTCTACCCAACATGCGGGAGATCTGCACGGTCTACCGTATAATGCTTCAAATGGAGACATTCCCAAACTTGCTTGGCAACTATTGTTGTAAGAGAATTCTGCTAAATGTAAGTGATCTTCCCATGAGCCTCCAAAATCTATAACGCAAGCCCGTAGTAAATCTTCTAAAATTCTATTCACCCGCTCAGTTTGGCCATCTGTCTGAGGGTGATAAGCGGTGCTTAGATTTATTTTGGTTCCCAATTCTTCCTAGAATGCTTCCCAGAATTTGCTAGTAAATAGGGGATCTCTATCACTGACTATATTGAGCGGCACTCCATGTAGTTTAACTATTTCTTTGAAGTAAATCTGTGCTAGACTTTGAGCCGTTCTATTGGATCGGACAGGTATGAAATGGGCAGTCTTCGTGAAGCGATCTACGATTACCCATATACTGTCATTTCCTTTCTTAGTTCGAGGAAAGCCATCGATGAAATCCATCGAAATTTGTTCCCACTTCCATCATGGAATTTCTAAGGGTTGTAATAATCCAGCCAATTTCTGCTGATCACTCTTAACTAGCTGGCAAGTGGAGCATCTGCTAACATATATTGAAATATCTCTTTTCATCGCCTTCCACCAGAATGTGCGTTTGATATCGTTATACATTTCGCTCACACCGGGATGGATACTCAATTTGGATTTGTGGCACTCATCAAGTATTTCTCTTCTGAGCTCTGGGATTCCAGGCACACAAATTTGCCCTTTTAATCTTAGGACCCCTTGGCTATCAAGGCTAAAATCTGAGGGTTTTCCTTCTCGGATCCGCTGGCTAATCCTTTTAATGAATTCATCATCCTTCTGCAGAATAGTAATCTTATCTTCTAAGGAAGAAGTAATGATAAAACTGGCAATGATCTCATTCTTTCTGCTGAGAGCATCGGCTACAACATTGGCTTTCCCCGGAGTGTATAGAATTTCAAAATCGTATGTTGCAAGGAATTCTAACCAACGCTGTTGCCTCAGGTTTAAATCTTTCTGAGTGAATAGATATTTCAAGGATTGATGATCAGTGTATAGTTCAAACTTCTCGCCCAGTAAATAATGCCTCCAGATTCTTAAAGCGAACACGATAGCTAATAACTCAAGATCATGAGTAGCATAGTTTCTTTCATGCGGCTTTAGTTGATGGATGGCATAAGCGATCACTTGGCCTTTTTGCATTAACACTGCGCCTAGCCCTCTAATAGAAGCATCTGTCCATACAATCAAGTCTTGGTTACCTTCTATAATGGTCAATACTGGCGCAGTTGTCAACTTCAGTTTCAGCTCCTGGAAAGCTTCTTCACATTCGGGAGTCCATTTGAATTTCTCATGCTTCTTTGTAAGCTTTGTCAATACACCAGATATCTTTGAAAAATCCTGAACGAATTTCCGATAGTAACTAGCCAATCCAAGGAAACTTCAAACTTCCGTGGGAGTAGTAGGTTGTTTCCAGTTCTGAATCGCTGTAATTTTGCTTGGATCTACAGCAATTCCTTCCTTTGATACGACATGGCCTAGGAATTTAACTTCATTCTGCCAGAAGACACACTTAGAAAATTTAGCTTTCAAGACATTTCTCCTTAGAATTTTCAACACTTGTTCTAAATGTTTTGCATGCTCGTCTTCCGACTTAGAGTATATTAAGATGTCATCGATGAAGACTAGACAAATTTATTCAATACACCACGGAACACTCTGTTCATAAGATCGACGAAGTATGCCGGAGCGTTACACAAGCCGAACGGCATTACTAACCATTCGTAGAATAAATCGGGACCCCTGAAGGTTGTCAAAGGAACACAGTCTTCGGCTATACGCAATTGGTGGAAACCTGTAGCTAGGTCCATTCTGGAGAATATTGTTGCTCCATTTAATTGATCTAACAGATCATCTATTCGGGGCAAAGGATATTTGTTCTTCAGTGTTTGTTTATTGAGATCTCGGTAATCAACACAAAGTCTTAGAGTACCGTCTGATTTCGGGACAAATACCCCTGCTGCTCCCCAAGCTGAAAAGCTCGGTCTGATTAGACCTTTCCAAAGCAATTCTCGGGTTTGACTACTTAACTTTTCTTTTTCTTTCGGGGCCATTCTTCTAATTGGATGTACTACTGGTCGGGCGTTAGGAATTAGATCTATTCTAAATTCAATTTCTCTTTGCGGCGGTAAGTTTTCTACTTCTTCAAACACATCCGCGTAGTTTTTAACGACCGGTATCTTTTCTATCGAAGGGGGAGTAATTTCTAAAGAAGACCAAAATTCTGTTCTATTGATTTTTGAGCCATGGCATGGTATAGTGATATGCCCAAGTTTTGTTTTAACTTTCACGATTCTTTCGGCACATCTAACTTCGGCCTTATATTTTGTCAACCAGTCCAGCCCCACTATAATATCAAATTCGGAAAGGTCCATAACAATCGAATCAAAAGAGAACTTGTACAAAGAGTAAGAGATAGGCACCCTACAGTATATACTGAGACTAACAGTACTTCCTATCGGGTTTCGGACTTTAATTGGTTCCTTAAGCTTTCTTCATTTCAATTTTAATTTGTGAACAAGGTTACCAGAAATGAAGCTACGTGATGCACCAGTATCAAAAAGTACAGAAATAGGAATATTTTTAATGGTAAGGGTACCTCCCAAGACATCGGGTTTACCTGATCCATCTGTGGTAGCTGGCGGGGTCTTCCCGTCATAGACATGAGCCACTTGAGCATTCTGCTTCAGAGGACAGTTCCTGCTATAGTTCCCCTTCTTATGGCAGTTGTAGCATTCGGCTGATTCATTTGCCTTTGGCTTCCTCGGGACTTTGCACACATTAGAAAAATGACCTAGCTTCCCGCAGTTGTAGCAATTTCCTTTCGGGATCTTTGCAGGTTTCTGAGTAGCGGTCGCGGTAATGCTAGATTCGGGTTGATCGATTGAAGCCTTGCGCTTATTTCCAGCTTGGCTTTTGGCGCGGTCTTGGCTAGCGTGCCTCTCATCCATGTCTTCGTAATTGCAAGCCATTTCAACTAGTTCTGTAAAGGAGAGTTTGATGTTGCCCATAGCTCTATCGTGGTGCTTGCGCTTCAGCCCAAATATGAATTTCTTGTTCTTTGCTTTGTTGGTCTTAATCAGCTCTGGAGCATAGCGCGACAATTGGGTGAACTTATTTAGATAATCCTGAATAGAGAGATCTCCTTGCTGGAGATTAGCAAATTGCTCTCGCATCCTCTCTAGAGCTTGTTCAGGTACAAACTTCTCATTGAACATAGTTCTGAATTGCTCCCAGGTCCTGACAGTACCTGCTACATCTTCTGAGGTAATGGCATCCCACCACAGCTCTACTTTCTCCTGAAGGAGCCAAATACCAAGTCGGGCTTTGTTGTTGGTTCCCATACCCATGCCTTCAAAGATTTTCTCACAGGTTTTCAGCCAAGCTATAGCCTCGGTCACTGTGCCAGTGCCAGTAAAAGGTTTTCCCCCAAGGTTTCTGTACCTCTTCGCTACTTTATCTAGCTCAAAGTCTTCTGGTGCTGGTGGCTGAACAATAGGGATTTCCACAACTACGGGGATATTCCCCCGTCCTCCTGCTGCCACTCCTCGGCCTCCACGGCCTCCTCTAGCTGCTGCTGCTCGTGTAGCCATCTAAGAGTACTGTATAAGCAAGAAAAGAGTCAAGCTCACAGATTTGATAATTTTGATATATGATAAAGCAAGGGAATACAAGGAAAGATAATGATGATGTACTGATCAAATTGTTTTGCTAATCTACTTAGCTAATTCTAGGACATTGCTAATCCTATCCCTGATGAGCTACTCGCATTAGAACACTACTGATTCTATTCTGACGAGGTGTTTAATGTGTTAGATCCCGGAACTAAGGTTAACCTAAGCTATGATACCAACTGTGACGATCCCAAAATCCGAGGGGCGGTATTAAGGATAATCATAGGGAAATAACACATTAATCATCATAGCAGAGTACAGATAATAGCAGAAACAATAAATAAAATAATTTTACATGGATATGACAGCGGAATCACAACATGTAGGAATATCAGAATAGCATAACGTGGGATATAACTTAGTAAATAAAAGGAAAGTGATCAGTCATCATCGCCAGAGGCGGAATACATACATGCAGTGAGACATAATAAGGGTATCAATCTACATCGCCGAAGGCGGAATACATATACATATAGTGAGAAATACGGAAAGTAAATCAGTCTGCATCGCCAGTGGCGGAATCATAATGTAAGTATAGTAATGGCGGAAAATGTCAAAGTCATCTCTGTGAAGTCAGCCTCGCCATGAGCCAAAAATGCACTCTATGCAGCAGTGCAGAGCCAAAAACAACCTATCACCTGTGTACTAGGCTGCCCGTGTGAAAATAAGGGCACCCGCGTTTGCAAAGTGAAACAAACAACGAGTCAGTCATGGGGACTGGTATGGGGAATCTATTTAACAATTAAACAACAGTAATAAGCGAATCATAGGACCACGCCACTTTCGCGAAACGGGTTTACTCCAGTGATTACTAGTGCATTTAAAACACAGTAAATTCTTTTAAAAAACAACGCAATGCTTTTTGAAAGAATGAAGCCATTATAAGACTCAGGTCCCATCACACAATGCAACGCAAGCCGGAGGATAGAGTTTTACCTTATAATAGCCAAATATGCTTGATACGTATAAAGCAAAATCATCTGATATTATTACTAGTGCATATATGTTTCAAAACGAATAGCATCATAAATATCAATCATAGGCGACATGAGCGTCCCATGCCACTATGTCGCCATATATAAGTTACAATCGAATCCGTTATCTCGTATTGGAAATTGGATTTCTGTCATGAGTCGAGGCAAGGGGCAAGCTCCTCTCCGCTTCGAGACACTCTAGCAAATGCCTCAGGACTACGCACTCTGGGTAACCCTGGATCCTCCAAGGCCGGTCCTCTCTTACGTTTGAGGATTGGCAATTCCTGAACACACGTTTCTCGGTCCTTACAGACCTATATCGAGGCGCCTCGCATTCCAACAACCACATAGGTGAAAAATAGATATACATGTCAGGGATGGTAAGTCACTGACACCACCATAGCTAGAAAGAAACGTCATGCTCTCCTTGGGTCCTTATCCCGTTTTAGACTCATACCGAGGTATGAGGCTCGCGAATCTACGAAATACACAAAGCTAGGCCACGCAGACCTTGCTTTGATCATCATCCATAAGACTTTGCTTTGCAACAGAAGCCTTGATCACAGCATCTCGGCATGCCACATAGGCAGTCCACTCCATACGATTGATTTCCATCGATATATAACCTCTGAGCTCGTACGTCTCAGAGAAGGGCGTTAAGCAAAAGAATAAATTCTCCGTCGCCAAACAGATATATATTTAACAGAGATCAATCAGTATAGAACAAAATCCAATGTCAGACACACAGTCCATTTACAAGTCCGTTCTGGGTCTGAGCGAAACCGGAGGCGTCAAATTCCTCGCAAATCCGCACAATCAACACATACGTCCAGACGGCTACTACTTCCGTCCCCTTCCGGTAGCTACTCCGGTCAGGAACCTCAATAGCGCCCATCCAACCGATACGAAGATCGTCGATCTTGAATCGTCTTTGCATTTTCCAATTCGAATCGCTCGATAAATTATTTGAAATGAGGGTTAGCTCGGCCTTTTCAAATAATTCACGTCATTAGAATTTAAATCGATTCATTTTATGGTTATATTATTCGACATCCATCTTTCGGTTCATTAGTGTTATGTTCATGTCATACACATACAACCATCAAATATCAAACAATTCAAGCCCAATTGGTTTATTTTCAATCCAAATTGCTTATAATATTTTATAACGATTTTTCGCCATTTTTATTTATTTAAAAATGGCCATATTTAATTAAACGACGTTTCAGGTCGTGCCGTGTCCCCGGCGCTGTTTTTCCCTTAATTTGTTTTACACATATCGGAAAATCTAACCGTTGGATTTCTACAAAGTCTATATCAGTGGGAAGATATTCCCAAAGCGAACCCAACGGTTCCAGTTTCGTGAAAATCCGACGGTCGGATCTTCCACACTAGTCGTTTGAAGTTACAGTTTCAAAATTCGAACTGCAGCGTCGTTATTCAATTTAATTTAATTATATTTATATTTATATATAAATATAAACGATTCTGGCGCTGTTTTTCTTCAGATTTGAATTAAACATTCCGGACAATCCAACCGTTGGATTTTTACAAGGTTGGTGCCGTTGGAAAGATATTTCCAAGGCGAACCCAGCGGTTGCGGTTTCGGGAAAATCCGATGGTCGGATTTTTCGTACTAACCGTTTCAAATTACGATTCCGAAACGCGAACTGCACGGCCTCTATTCCTTTTAATTATATTTATATTTATATATATAAATATAGTTCATTCTATAAATTCAACAATAGTTCATTTTATATTTTCAACTTCGTTTTCACTTCAAATATTTCACTAACGCCTTAATATTTCGAAAAATTTCGCCATAACCTCCCTTGTACGGGGAGGGGTTTGGAAATTTATTGGGCCGTATTAGGTACCCAATAAATCCCAAAAAGCATTCACATATTTATAGTGATATATTCTGGTGTTTACGGGGGAGCATGTACTGATAATCACTCTAGAGAATAAATTCCCATCACCCCGTTTCCGTGTGGAAATAAATAGTCCATGTGCCGTATCTAATAATTAGAGCGACGTGATTATTGTCAACTCTAGACCCGTGTGGGTTTTTTATTAATCTGGCAATTTATTGTTATAATTTATATAGTCCATATCAGTCATCAGTTCAACCTGTAGTACATAGTCATCGCCATACAAGCCTCTTGCTTATATGGTAAATCTTCCACCTCATCACACTAGCTCCAATTGCTTATGTCGAATATGGTGAAGTATGCCTATCGTCAAGAAGTATGCCATGTAGTGTAGTTCAAAATTAATTGTTACTATCCTATGGCGTTATTTATTATTTCACACAGAAAAACCAGCACTCCGCATCCAATGGCATTCACAGGAGTTGATATATAAATAAAAATTGCGCAGCCAACTCATCAAGGTTTACCTATTTGTCGGGCACGCAAATAATTTCTTTACTCTACAGCTAATCCATTTTTCCTGTTGTTCACATGTATATATATGCAGAACAAAGCTAATAATAATATTTCTAGCAAACTACTATTTATTTCAACACATGTGTATTTTTAACTAAGCCTATACATGATACAAGGAATATTTTTATCTTCAAAAATATTTATTCGACACATGTGTATTTTTAACTAAGCATATATATGATAAAAGAAATATTTTTATCTTCAAAAATATTTATTCGACACATGTGTATTTTTATTACTAAAGCCATTTGTTTAAATTCAAATAATATTCAACACATGAATTTCAACTCAACGAATGAATTGCAACTCAACACATGAATATTCTATATCATTTGTATATATATAAAAATGTGATTTTTTATTGCTAAAGCCATTTGTTTAAATTCAAATAATATTCAACACATGAATTTCAACTCAACGAATGAATTGCAACTCAACACATGAATATTCTATATCGTTTGTATATATATAAAAATGTGATTTTTATTGCTAAAACCATTTGTTTAAATTCAAATAATATTCAACACATGAATTTCAACTCAACGAATGAATTGCAACTCAACACATGAATATTCTATATCGTTTGTATATATATAAAAATGTGATTTTTATTGCTAAAGCCATTTGTTTAAATTCAAATAATATTCAACACATGAATTTCAACTCAACGAATGAATTGCAACTCAACGACTGAATTGCAACTCAACACATGAATATTCTATATCGTTTGTAAATATATAAAAATGTGATTTTTTATTGCTAAAGCCATTTGTTTAAATTCAAATAATATTCAACACATGAATTTCAACTCAACGAATGAATTGCAACCCAACACATGAATATTCTATATCGTTTGTATATATATATAAATGTGATTTTTATTGCTAAAGCCATTTGTTTAAATTCGAATAATATTCAACACATGAATTTCAACTCAACGAATGAATTGCAACTCAACACATGAATATTCTATATCGTTTGTATACATATAAAAATGTGATTTTTATTGCTAAAGCCATTTGTTTAAATTCAAATAATATTCAACACATGAATTTCAACTCAACGAATGAATTGCAACTCAACACATGAATATTCTATATCGTTTGTATATATATATAAATGTGATTTTTATTGCTAAAGCCATTTGTTTAAATTCAAATAATATTCAACACATGAATTTCAACTCAACGAATGAATTGCAACTCAACACATGAATTTCAACTCAACGAATGAATTGCAACTCAACACATGAATATTCTATATCGTTTGTATTTATATATATATAAATGTGATTTTTATTGCTAAAGCCATTTGTTTAAATTCAAATAATATTCAACACATGAATTTCAACTCAACGAATGAATTGCAACTCAACACATGAATATTCTATATAGTTTATATAATTTATTTCAACGAATGAAAATTATTCTAACACATGAATATTTCAGAAAATTTCGGTAGCATAACGGCAGGGTAGTTAAAACCGGGACCGTCCCTAGTACGGCTCCTCACTCTACCTTAAAACCTCGCGGTTTTTGACAATGGGGATCATGCATCTAGTTCGCACGCAGGCAGCATGTTTTATTTTCAATTCCACAATCCTATTCTATTTTGTTTCAACCACAAGAGGGTATTTTTCAACCACAAAGGTATTTTTCAACCATAATATCAACCACAAACAATTATTTCCAACCATTCGTCACACCATATAATATCACGTCAATCACAAGCAATAAATATCGTCCATGGTCTGTGGACGAGGGGAGTATATATATATATATAATATAATAATTCACTTGCATTTCATCACAATTCAAAGCATATATGTTTCATTCAACGCTTGTATAATTTATACATCGCTAATATAACTTATACAACACATGTACATGAGGTATACAATGTGTATATAATTTACACTTCGCTTATATAATTTATACAACGCGATTTCATTCACACAAATAGTTTAGATTCCTCACATTGGTTATTGCGGTGCTAAAAATCCTAGGAAGGTCAGAAAAATCCGCGGCTTCTTCTAGAATGTAGAGAGCCTCCTTGCGGTCACGGTGTCTCCTGTTTCATCGAATTTCGTTAAAGAATGAAAAAGATATTATTTTTCAAAGCTTTGCAACGCTTTATAGTGTTAAAACAGTTTAAAATTATATAAGCCCTTAGTTTTCAAACCTGCTCAAATTTAGGTTTGAATTTTTCTCTTGATTCGTTGCTCTATAGGATGATCAGACTGTTGGACGTCGTCGAGGGAGGGAAGAGCTTTCCGGCGCTGGTAGTTTGAGGGGGAGCGATGGCGAATCGAGGCGGCGGTGGCTCTGGGAAGTCGACGACTTCCTCGACGTCGTTCAGGCGAAGGAGCTGACGATAGGGGGCGGGGTTTGGGCGGATGTGGAGAGGAGGCGAAGGGCTGTCGACTGGTGGTGGTGGCGCAGCCTAGCGTTGCCTGTGGCGATCGGAAAAGGGAGGAGAAGCGTGGAGCAACGAGGATCGTCGGTTTCGTCTCTGGCGGCTAGGGTTTCGGGATTTTTTTTTAAAAGGAAAATTCCTATTGGCCAGAGCTTTATAGAAATTTTTAAATAGTGTTTTTGCAAACGGACTCCTTTTTAAACCCAACGACTGTCGCCCCTAGCTAAATACCCCCATTCCGGACACAATGGGATATGTTTCGTTGGCCATTTCGACTGTTACAGTCAGTTATTTTTCAAATTAAAATATAAAACATTCGATATTTAATTTAAACGTACATTTCAATTTGCCAGGGCCACAAACTGAATCGAAAAATTCCAGAAAAATAAATCTAGCTTTGTTTTGATGATACGGTCCTAACAAAACCAGTTTCGTCGAATTCTGAGCTCGTTTGAAAAACGGCCATTTTTAGGTCGACCCATTTTAACAGAATTTGACCAAACACGTTATCTTTTGCCCCGCTCACATACTAGCTTCAAAAATTATGAAATTTTAAACTTAGCAATAATTTGACATCCCGGACCCAACAAAAGTGGTTTCGTCGAATTCCGAGGTCGTATTCAAAATCTCAATTTTCAAGGGCTATATATACTATATAGCGACCTTTCTGAAAATTCATTTGGCCATAACTTTTGATTTCCGTTATGAAATTTCGATTTTTCAGATTCGTTAGAAAGGTATTGATAAACAGATTTAAATATTTTCAATTTCGTCAAAATCCGTTATATTTTCCACCCGGTACAGTCGGACAAAGTTTATATTAAAAATTTCAAACTGCAATACCATACCCAATTCTATATTTTATTGAAATATTCTATTTCAACTATTCAAATTCCTTGGTAATAACCTAATTTAAAAATTTTAAACTGGTTTACATTTTCTGGGTTATTACACTATGCAAACCGTATATACACGTTACCAACCCCGTCTTGCTGGTTTCTGCTTCGAAGAGGAATGAAATGCTGAGTTTGAAGGACAACATATTTCGTTTTAAATCCTAGATCTCGTTCTGGAGAAGAACAGAAGAAGAGAGCGTGGATTTAGGAAACAGCGTTTAGTTTTTGAGAAGAGAGTTAGAATGATGGGTCCTTTATACATAGAAAACATGTATATTTTATATTGAGGAAAATGTACAGGTGAGATGTGCATTTGCTGAAATCACGGCGCCAATCCATGAATAGGGTCCGATTTTTCTATGTACCAGATGGAGGTGATTGGATAATAGGTTAAGGTGGAACTATGTATAGGATTATGGGGCTTAAATTTCGGATAGGACGTATGGTGCTCAGTTACTGTTCTGTACGGGTTTCGCCATACATGTATTTTCAATAGGGCATAGGCATGTGCCAGCTTTCAATGTTTGCACGTCCTAGGCATAAAATATCTACTGTAGCCATCTGCGGTAATAGCTTTAGAGCAGGTAACTTAAGGGTGAAGGAACGCATATAATATATATATTTATAGTTTTAATTATATTTTCATTTTATGATTTTAGTCGGGATGAAATACAAATGCCGAGTCAAAGAATGTTGCATCTAAGTCTAACATAGGGATGGCATCCGCTGTATTGTTCACAATGCTTATTTGTTCTCCTTCTGATGCCACTGTTTTGTTACGTTCCATATGCGAGGTTAAGGGTGAACTATAGTGATTGCTATTGACAGAAATACCGCTGTTTTGTTAACGAACAATGTGTCACGATCTCAAATATATAATAATATCGGTAGGTTGACTCATATTTTGAAACCCCGAAATACCGATACAGGGTACACAATACTCCAAATAAAAAGTTGTTTATTTCATTAATTAAAAATTACAGTAAAATTCTAAAAATTAAATTATCGCTGCGCCTCAAAAGAACCTTGTTCCGATTTGCACCCAATATCAAGTTATATTCAAATAACCGTTACGGTCGATATACGCTTCTACAGCGACTTTTCGAATATTTGATTTGGACATATCTTGCAATCTATACGACGAAACCTTGGTTTTTCACTTCTGTTAGAAAGATACAGTTCAACAGATTCCAACGTTTCTCGTTTCGAAGAAATCCAATTCAAAACGAATCCGGTACACTCAGTTGAAGTTCAGAACGTTAAATTACGAACTACAGGGTCGTTCTGAGCTCGATTATAATTAATATATATTTATATACGTTCAACTTCGTTTTAATTAATCCATAAATCCATTTATATTCAGAATTCAATATTTAAACTGATTTAAATATTCAAATACGAACCGCCAAAAATGCGGGACGTTACATTGTTTTGACACTATGCACTTGTACTAATGTCAAAATGATTTGTTTTAAATGTACCAATCATGTTTGGCTATTATAAGGGAAAACTCTATCCTTAGGCTTGCGTTGCATTGTGTGATGAGACCTAAGTCTTATAATAGCTTCATTTTTTAAAAAGTATAGCGTTGTTTTTATTTTAAACTGAGATTCACGTGAAGTAAACCCATTCCGTGATGGACCCATGATTTCCCAACTTTTAAAGTAAAAATTTAATAACTATTTTAGTTCTCACACCAGTCCCATGACTGACTCGAAGTTTATTGTTTCTACCTAAGCTCTAGGTGCCCATATTTTTCACACGTGCAGCTAGTAGTTTAGTTTTACAGATTTCTATTTATTAGGATCCTGGTTTACAGAAGAGCTATATTCAGAAAGCTTTGTATCCGTGTATTTCTTTCAGTTGTGTTTGATGTTGTACTACCGCTATGCATTGTATTATATAGTTTTATTTCCGCTGCTATGTAATTTAATCTCTGATATTTTTTCGTTGTATATTATCTATTCATACTCCATTATATTCTTGTACTCTGATGTAATATTGTTGTAATAGCAATGAAATGTTCTAGTGTTTTTGTTCTGATGCGTCGTGTTCTCAAAGCAATCCGGGCTTCGAATAGTCTTGGTCGGTTTAGTGATCGATTTGGACCGAGCGAAATCCGTATCGTTACATATACAGCACGGTCCCTTGATTTACCCAACTTTCAAATAAAGTTTATAACTGTTTTAGTTCTCACACCAGTCCCATGACTGATTCGGATTTTATTGCTTCTACCTTAACTTTGTTGCCCATATTTTCCACACGGGCAGCTTGTAGTTTTGGTTTTCATAGATATTTCTTTTCATAGGATCCTGGATTACATCTGGAGCTATACCCGAAAAGCTTTGTATCCGTGTATTTCATTTAGTTGTCTTAGTAGATGTATTTTCTGTTGTACCTTGTATTTATACATTATATTTATGTATTTAAATGTAATTAAAATCTCTGATATTTTTCCGCTGTATCATATTTATTCATACTCTGTTATATTATTAGACTCTGATGTAAATTGTTGTAATAGCAATGAAATGTTCTATTGTTTGTGTTCTGATGAGTCTTGTTCTCAACGCAATTCGCGCTCCTCTGTCTCTTCGGGGATCGGGGAAGTCTGGGTCGTCACAAGCCATACCCAGGCCAATGTGAGTTAGCTACTCTTAGCAGGCATACTTCTTCGATAGCATGCATATTACTTTGTTATTGATTGGCGCCATTGATTTTTGGGAGTATTGTCTGGGGTGGGCAGTAGCTGGCAGCTATGCGTTACCACCAGCCTGGGTCCAGAATCCGGTAGAATCACTACTGATGGGTATTGCCTCGATGCCTTGTAAATTTAACTTGATAAAGCCCCCTACGATTTTGATTTAACGTTGTCGTATAGCGGTGCATCACTATCCACAATCCTTACTAGTGTTTTATGTGCAATGTTTACGATAATGTATGAACAATGTAAGGGTTAAAATGTAATCCCGCTTATGCTATTTAAATATTTTATATTTAATCATAGACACTACTATAATAACGTGTTGTATTATATAATATCTAGTTTAATGGATCCTTAGGAGATGGAAATTCCATAATATCTCTTAAGTTATTACACTCATATTATCACATGAATTTGATTTAACTAATATGAGAATATTTTAGTTCTGATTCGAGTGTTTTTGTCTTTTTATTTGTGCTTGGGTCAGCCTGAGTTTTTCAGTTATTGAAGATACCATTGTGAAGATGAAGATGGGCTTAACACATGTATTTATTATTATTATTCCTCTACAAATATTGGTATGTGTATGATAGTTCTCCGATAATCATTGTAGAATAAATCAAATGTATGTTTTAACAGCTTCATGAATTGTTATTTATTTATTATATTTTGTCCTTTCGCTATGAGATTCTGTGATTGTCTTTCTTCTTTTTCTTATATTAATCCCAATAACTATCTATATTTTAGATTATTATTTTTAAGTCGACATGTGAGGATTACTGTCGATTTGAACGGTCAAAAATGCGGTTCGTTACAAATATCTTACCATCACAACCATATAAATCATCAATTCCAGATCTATACTACTCCCATTCACAAAACCCAGCCAAAAATAAAAGAAGAAGAAATGGACAATAACATCAAGAACACACAAACAAAAAATGGAAATACAAGTAAGTAAACTATAGTTTAAACAAAATACAACTAATTCTTGGTTTAAACAATACTGATGCAAACTGTTAAAACCGAATATTGATTCAAACCAAAGAAGATAAATGCGAAAAAACACAACTGAATACTGGTGCAAACCAAATTAGATAAATGCATGGTATAATATAATACCTGACTTTAAAATAGAAGCTTTCCTACTGTAATCTAAAGCTGGAGATCCTGAGAGTAGTAAATAGGTTTCTGTTGGAAACAAATATGAATTTTGTATTTTAACCAATGTGTTACAGGGTTTATTATCATAACCCTTAAAAGAATTTTGAGGCATCCATGCATAATATAGATGTCTACTGTAAACAAATCCAAATTTAATTTGGCGCAACAAAGATGCTACAGTCAGTAGCCAGTTTTTTTATGGGTGTAAAGAAGACTTATTTGTATATTATCTTGTTATGTAACGTCGGTTGGACCAAACTCTTCATTGCCAGCACGTGATGCACGCGTATGAATTGGCATACACTTTGTAACAAAAGGTATCCCCGATATGAGGCTATTTAAATTCCAAAGACAAATGTGCTTCACATTGTGATCTGTGATTATTTCGAGTCTAAAATGTCGTTCATCCGTTTTCAACATGCTGTACAACCTTAACATACCTGACACAGTTGTCTTTAATATCAAACTATTTTGGGTGCGTTCTTATACAAAATGAAAGAAACATGAGAAATGAGCCTTTTAGAATGGAAGCGAAAAGGGAATGTTTAGCAAAATGAGGAATGTGTTCTTATCTTGCGAAAAGTATATTTTTGTTTAGTTATGAATAATTATTTTTGTTATCATTTTATTTCAAATACATGTAAATAATGTTGTTAAATGAGTTTCAAGTTACCTGCAAATCATGGAATACTAGAAAATTTGCAATAAAAGAGTCGTTTGTGGATAAATACTAGTATGTTGGAAAGCATAGGAATATGATAGTGCAATTGGATTAAAAAAGTTTGAATACATACAAAGAAATTAAAACCGGAAATCTTCGGAAAGACATATGAGTGGGCTAGTAGGAAGGTAGGGTCAAAAATCATCATAAACTGTTGGTATTTGGATGTGTGTTGCAAAAGTTCATCTCTAACCACAATAATATGCGGGCATCGTTATCATCCATAGGAGTAAATATTTCACGGTTCTCTTATACTTTAAGAAGTGATAATGCTTTTACAATTTGAATTTCTTCAAACCGGTTCACATGAGTAGCTACTACCTTCAAGTTAACCGATGAGCTCATAGTTTCTATGTTGTTTACCATTTAAACTCCACTCGTTTCTTAGTCTTATTTCACTTATAGGAACAGGAGAATAAAATACTGACTTCACAAAACAAAACTCTTACTGAATGAAATCAGAATAGGGGAAAATATATTTGGCAAAAATCTAAGTAAAAAAAGGTCATACCTTTCCCAATCAAGATCAAACGACATACAACCAGTTTTACCAGATTACTGGAATTTTGTATCGTGACACACTAGTCGCAATAGATAGAAAACAACAAAACACTAAAAACAACAAGCCTAAATCGTAAATTCGTATTCCATTTACGCAGTTTACCCTAACCTATAAATCCATACTCGTAAATCCATGATCGATTCAAATGTACAACATTTAAAATCACTAACAACTTTATAAAAGAATCGGGTTCGCATAACGAATCCAAATTGAAGATTATCCAAAATGCATTGCCTTAGCTTCGACAGATCAGTGGTTTTGGAAGGAGAGAGAGAGATGATAATCAGTTGCACTCATTAGAATTTTGGATTGGGGACAGATTGGTGGTTTTAGGCAGATCCGGTAGATCAGTGGGTTTTTTGTGAGGCGTTGTTTTGGAGGAAGCGGAATTTTTTAGGAGGGAAAGATGAAATAATTTGTGAAGGTGGAGGGAAATGGTGAATAGAAGCGTTACACTCATTAGACCAAAACAAAATCAAGCATGGAAAAAGGAATTAGGTGTAATTAATAACACTTCAGAAAATCATGTTATTAAAAAGCATTATTAAAAATCATGTAATTAAGGGGGGGCGGTCAACCCCTTGGAGGTTGGAACGCCCAATAAGGCTGAGTTGCCGAGCTATTTATTTTATTAATTACGTTTCTAATTCTCCTTATGTTATTCCATATATGCAATATTTTTTGTCCCCTTGATCTTATCTCTAATTCAAAATTTGAATTTTCCCTCTTTATTTTTAATTTGGATATATATATATATACATATATATATATTATTCATATAATTATATATATACATATATTTTGCATTCGCCGTCCAAATTCATTTGTTCATAACTTCTTCATACATTGACCATTTTTAGCATATTATATATGAAAACGATGTAGAATTTTGCTACGAATCCAAATAAAAGAATTTCGTAATCAAATTCCTAAAGCTGCAAAATCTCATTTCCATCCATATTATTTAATTGCTCATTTTTAATTTTTTAATTATCATTAATACTAATGAATTTTACAGGGTGTTACATTCTGACCCCCTTAAAAATATATTTCAGCCGAAAATTTGTTTAAGGAGCGAAAAATACAACTCGCTCGAAACATCCATGTTGTATACCCATGTTATTTATAATTCATCCATAAGACTCACAGTGATTTTGAACCGCAGACTCACTAAAGTGAGCTTTATCCTAGCATGTAGGTGTAATAGGTGATGAAATATGTATGCAAACAACCTAAATATGCATATGTTTCTATATGAGTGCTCGGTGCAATGGTGTTGCATCCAATTCCTAACATCCAATCTAGTAATCACGATGCATCCATAAACGATATTTTGAGGAAAAGTTACCCGTGAAAATCTCTAGGTGAGTCTATCTCATCTTATCCTCGGTCTCCCATGTTCTTTCCGCAGGGTCATTTCCCATTGTACTCAGACGAGGCGAATGGTTTTGTTGCGGAGTCTCTTGATTCCGTGCTCTACAATCCCTGTGGTTGCATGGGGCACCTTGGACTCCAACTTGAGTTTTGCTATGTCCTCGACTTCATCAAGATCGAGTTTGATAGAAGAATCATGAAGGCATTTACTTGGATGAGATACATGAAAAACATTATGGATTCTCGATAGATGCTCTAGGAGATCCACTCGATAAGCCAAAGATCTTATCTTCTCGATGATACTAAAAGGCCCAATAAATCTGGCAACCAACTTCCTAGTCTTTCCAAACTGAACATTCTTCTTAAAAGGGGATACTTTTACGAACACCAAGTCTCTAGCATTAAACTCTAGTTCCCTCCTTAGGTTATCGACATACATTTTCAGATGGTATTGGGCTGCCTTCATTCTTTGGCTAATCCAAGATATCTTCTCCGTGGATTCACAGACAAAGTCTGGTCTAAGTATAACCTTGTCGGTAGTTTCCCACCAACAAATTGGAGATTTGCATGGCCTCCCGTATAGCGCTTCGAAAGAGGACATACCAATCGTCACTTGAAAACTATTATTATACATGAACTCAACAAGCGGTAGGTGCTGCTCCCAAACTCCTCCGAAGTTGATTATGCAAGCTCTGAGAAAGTCTTCTAAGATTCTGTTTACTTTCTCTGTCTGTACGTCGGTCTGCGGATGATAAGTTGTGCTTAAGTTAAGGGTCGTCCCTAATGCTGCTTGTAGGCTTCTCCAAAATTCGCTTGTGAACAAGGGGTCACTATCACTCACAGTACTCAACGGAATACCATGTAGTCTGATAATCTCTTTAACATATAATTAGGCTAACGTGGTTGCAATCCTTGTCTTCTTGACTGGTATAAAATGGACGCTTTTGGTTAAATGATCTACCACAACCCAAATGGCCTTATTCCCCTTTTGGCTTCTACGAAGTCCATCTACAAAGTCCATGGAAATATGTTCCCACTTCCATATGGGGATCTTTAAAGGTAGTAACAGTCCTTCGGGCTTCCCTTGCTCTGCTTTGACTTTTTAGCACGTCAAGCATTTGGTGATGAACCCGTCTACGTCTCTTTTCATTCCTTCCCAATGGAAATTCCTCTTCATATCCATGTACATTTTATCCCCACCGGGGTGTATGGTCAATTTTTACCTATGACACTCCTATAGAATTTCTTTCCTCGACCCTTCATCCTTAAGGACGTAAATTCGTCCATCCCAAATTAAACTCCCATCATTGTTGATCGAATACCTAACTGAATGAGGAAAGATTTCTTTACTTCCCACTTTCTCCTTTATGCCTCTTAACTCCTCGTCCAAGTCTTGTGCGCTTTGGATCCTTAGGTCTAATTATCATAGCCCTAAGAAAACCATTGGAAGTGGTTGGTGAGGGTTGCAAATCAAAATTAGCAAGGAACTCTAATTGTTTCCATTTTAGGATTGCATTCAAAGTCACATGTTTCCTACTTAAAACACCCACCACAAAATTCCCCTTGCCCAGAGTATACTGGATCGTAAAGTCAAATGAGGCAATATACTCCATCCGCCTTCGTTGTCTCAAGTTTAATTCATGTTAAGAAAATAAATACTTAAGGGATTTATGGTCAGTAAAGAGTTCAAATTTCTTCCCTAAAGGTAATGCCCCGACATCTTAAGGGCGAACACTACTGCGGCTAACTCAAGGTCATGTACTAGATATCTTTTCTTCGGATCCTTGAGTTGCCTACTAGCATAGGCAATTACTCATCCTTCTTGCATAAGGACTGCTCCTAAACTAGTCCTACATGCATCGGTGTAAATGGTGAACAACTTTCAACCATTGGGTATAATCAGAGCTGGTGTGCTAGTTAATGCTTCCTTTAGTTTCTTAAAGGCTATATCACACTTATTACTCTAAGCGAACACCTAATTCTTTCTTTTCAATTGGGTTAATGGAGTAGTTATCTTTGCGAAGCTTTTAATGAATTTCCTATAATACCCTGCCAACCCAAGAAAACTTCTTACCTCTATAGCATTGCGAGGTGTTCTCCATTCCTTGATTGCCTCGATCTTCGCAGGATCTACGGCAAAACCTTCGCTCAACACAATATGTCCTAAAAACCTTACTTCCTCCCCCTAAAATGGGACTTCGAGAATTTTTCTTTCAATTGGTTCTTTCTTAATATCCCTAACACCTGTCTCATGTGTTTTTCATGATCTTCACGATCTTTATAAAATATAATGATATCATCTACGAAGACTAGAACAATTTTTTTAAGATTGCCCCTAAACACCCTACTCATGAGCTTAACAAAGAAAGCGGTCGTTAGTCCAAAGGGCATAACTTCCCATTTGGAATAATCCGTCAGGCACCCAAAACGTTGTTTTGTCCTTGTTGTCTTCTGCAATTCTCAACTAGTGAAATCCAGTAGTAAGGTCTAGTTGGGAAAATACTCGGGATCCTCCCAAGTGGTCAAAAAGGTCATTGATTCTTGATAAAAGTGTTGAATCAAGGAATCCATGGCATTTTGATTAATGACAAGGAGAAGTTCAAGATCGACAAAAAGAAGAGATTCAATGGTATTGAAAGATAGAGGTTGATTATTTAGTGATTTAGTTGTGTTAAAATTGTTAAAATATATCCTCAAATAATCATATACCTCAGTAGTTTGAATATATATATGTATATATATGAATGCACATTCATTGCGCATAATGTCAAAAACTGGTCGACCAGTTTCAAATTATACGGTCGACCGGTTCGGGGCAGAAATGCACAATGAACGTGCATACATGTATATAACGTATATATATATTCAAATACCAGTCTACTGGTTATTTTTTACCTCTCGATTGGGCAACTCTTCGTACAGATATCTTCATTCATCGATGGTTGCTTCCTTTTCTTTTCATCAAAAATCATTTCTATTCAATACTTCTCTTCACCAATGATTGCAACTCCTTATCCTCTATAAATACAGCATGAAATCTTCAATTTAATTGAACTAATTCTTTCTATCTATTGCAGATTTCATTTTTGATCATTCAAAGCACTCAAAAGCTCATAATCTTCTATATATCGCTGTTGAATCCTAGAATCTACATATTATTCTTTTGATTCAAACATGATATCATCTTCCATATCTTCACGAATTCAAATTCTATTTGAGGATAAGATTATGGGAAGGTTGTACAAGAATTGACAAATTCGTGTTATTTAGATCACATATTATCAAATTATAAGTATATTCATCTTGTGTGAAGTCCTCGTTGTTGTGAGAGGCAAAGTTGTGACGTCCTCATGTGAAAGAGGCGTGAAATCCCGTTCGGCTGCTCGGGTGTTGTGAACCTGTTCCTCCGGGTGAAGAAAGGTAGTTGTTTAGTGAAAATCCAGAGAGAGGTCTGGGACTGGATGTAACGACCCAGGGATTTCGGCCCCAAACAATCGACATAAATACCTTTACCGTATGTCATGTCGACCCTCCATACATCGAAAGCACTGGATTGTTAATGAAAGAAATTAGAGGGTGGGATAAGAAAGAAAGAAATATTAGAATAGAAGAAGAAGAAGAACCAACACAACATAGAGTCTCACATCGCAGCGGAACAAAATATAATATAGAAATAAATCTTTACTGAGAGTTCTTGAAAAACACTTATAATATCAGAGTATATCAGCACATATGGACAGTTATAATAATCTGCCCTTATATACAACATAGCGGAATAACACTAAATATGTCTGGACTTTTCCAGCACGCCCTTTGTAGTGTCCAACAACCTGAACCTGCAAACCCGGGCTAACCCGAGCATTACAAATATCGGGTCAGTCTGGTGAACCATAGTGAGATAAACACACTAAGTTTAAGGGTAACCATTCAACTTGATTTTACGGTTCAAAATCTTTTCAAAAGAAAAGGATAATCATAAGACCGAATCCACACATAAACACAGGCGGTTTTTACCTTACGATAACCCAAAACAGTTTTGAAACCAATATCTTTCCTGATATTATAATAATGTCTAAATACAAGTAAATAACAATCTAGTGGAACGCTTGATCTCACGCTCCACATATATAGTATACAAATCAAAACCGCAGACGCTTATTGGAGATTGGATTCCAACTCTGACAAGGTATGGGACCACCTGCCGATCGTGTATCTCTAGAGACGAATACACTGGGTTCAACAAGAACGTCTTGCAACCCAACCCACACATGACCGACCACTCATTTCGCTTGAGTGTATCGAATGTATATCAATGACGATTGGGATCAGCAACCGCCTCCCGAAAAGGGACAGCATCGATAGATTAAAGAAGCAAATGGAATTTCTCTAGGTAGGTGATTATACACCCTAATGGGAGCGACCCACATAGCCATGCTGCCTGCCCGATTTTTGTCATTTCCCGGTTGATGAGGCTTGAGGCTAGAACTTAACTTTAAAATATCTGGTCATCATTCACTTTGAATGCCACATCGTCAGATCCCCAGATCACATTGATAGACGTCCACAAAAATACTCTAGTTTATTTGGCTAGAGAATAACCATTTCTCCGCCATCAACTATGGTACGTTTGGAGAAATCAACGCATGTGATTCCTTTGGAAATACTCTGTCAGACATCCGTCCATACAAGTCATCTAGGAACATGATGAACCGAAGGCACCCTCCTACTGCATCCTAGGAATCACCCTACAGATCAGTAGCGAGAAGTCCTTGCAACCCATAGGTTCCAAACACGACAGAATCACTATTGAAATATCTCCGACAGCTAAACCAGAGAAATCCAATCAGTAGTTTTTCCGCTCATGAAGATCAACGGTCTTCCATTGCTCCATCTTCATTAATCTTCTTTCACGTATTCGCTGGTCGGAATGGTTTTCGAATATATATTCGATCCCGGTCTTTCCGTACCAACGATCATATGGGTAAGGTTTGATAGTCGGTAATATAAATATCAAGTAAATAATTGTGTGAATAATATGAGTTCACCAGTTCAGTACAACACCACATGGCCTCTTTAATTAAAACGATTAACGATGGTTAATCTCAAACCCTTAAATATCTCAACATTTCGAATATAACTTATTTGACGTAAGGTCATCACTTTCATATTTAAGAAAATATTCAATAATCATATTCAATTGTTTATTCGGCTATCGTTTCAAACCCATTTACTATTTTATTTCTAATTAACCATATTGGAAAACAACTCATCTTATTTCAAGTGAAATAACATTATGAAATCTCTTTTATTTTATCACTTGAAAATAACCAACTATTATTCTCTTAGTATAAATTATTCTCAAAACTTTACTTTCTCGATTTCCTTTAACCTCGGAAATACCATTTTAAATTTCCCATTACATACTAATATCATACTTAATATTCCCGAAGTCGTTCAAGTTGGGGTATTTATTTACCTCTCAGACCTTGATTAACAACGGTCTTATCTTTAGATGTACATTAGTTGCAATTCAAAAACCGAACTCATTTTAATATCAAATACACCTCATTTGGCAACTTTATTTATAATATAAAACTTGTTATCTTTGAAATCTTCCATCTCGAGTATAACCATAATTCTTAATTCGTTGATTAAGAAAATAATTTATAAAATATCATGTTTCCCTTTTACTTCTCTAAAATTATACTTCTTACCACTTGGATTTTTGTTAAAATCTTATTACTTACCACATTTACCTTTTAGCCTTTCGCTTAAAGTCTTATTTCATAAATTTCACTTAATTCCCTTATTAGGTAACATTTATCAACACTTTTATTTCTTTTTACCAATTGCTTATAAATCATGGTTTTATATAACCCCTTTATTATCACTTTCCTCTTTACTTGATTCAAACATTAATTTAAGCCGTCGCATTTTCTTTATTTTTCCTTTATGAAATCAGTTATATGCTCGATTAATAATAAATATTTTTCCTTTTTACAACCTTAATTCAAAATAATAGATTTAAAATCTATTCTCGGTTATAAAATAAATTTTATAACTTTAGCTCGCCGATTTACCTGACGGTAGATCGATATTTATAAATAATTCATAGGCCATGTACTGCCAATCACTCAACCAATAATACCCATTGGTTTAAACCAAACAAATGGTGAATTTCAGGTCAATATTCAACCATCTAATCAAAATAATTCAATAATGGTCTCGTAACAGTCTATAACGACAATTCAATATCAACCACAACAATCAATCAAAATAATTCATTTATTAAAAACACATTTATTTTATAAACGTGACCAATAAGGTAACTTATCGATGGGAACCAATCGTTAAAAATAACGATTTGGGTTTCACTGAAATTGTAACAACCCGCATTCTACGCATCATAGGATCATAGAATATTTATTTCTCTCACATATGAAGTCGTATAGTCATGTAACGTTGGAAGACGATTATTGGGGTCATTTTCCATGTTCATGATTTTTGCCGATTTTTAAATGACCGTTTTGCCCCTAGTTGATCTTGTTTCGTCCATAACTTTTGACTGGAGAGGATTTTTGCTATGAAACCACTTCCATTAGCTCCGGATGATGGTTTCTCTTTCCGTAGAGTGGTCATAATAGCCAAACGGACTTACCGTTTGGGAGATATGGCTGAATTAAGGTTTAGAGGGTTAAAAACAGCTAATTGGGCTTAACCGGGTGATTAGCAACTAGGCCCAATGGGGATTTCGGGATTTAGGGTATTTAAGGGCTGCTAGGGTTAGAATTTCGGTTTTAGACTCATTTTTCCAGCCGCCACTTACCTCCTTCAAGGTCTAGCAATGGCCTCCATCTTCTAAAACACTCCAAAACACCTCCAAATCACCTACAACTTGAAGATTGGGATTAGCAACATCAAATCAAGGGAGGCCTTCACCAAATCAAAGTTGGAGCGGCTGGAACACATTAGAATTCGACCCAAATAGAAAATCATTTCAGATCTATAGTTTACTTTGTGGCAAAGGTGAGTGATTTGCATTGTTTTTCACTAATTACGGCTAATTATGGTAATTAGCGAAGATTTGCGAAATTATGGCTCAGAAAAATCTAGAAAAATTCCTAAAATTCTAAAACACCATTTTATGCCTCTGATATGAATTTGGGTTAATTTTGACTAATTTTGCTAATCCCGGAATTTAGGGGATTAAGAGGTGATTAGTGATAATTAGCGAATTTATGCCAGATTAAAATCTGGAAAAATGTTCAGAAATTCTTAAATATTGTTTTGGACCTCTGATATGAAATTTGGCTAATTTGGATAAGTTTTGCTAATTATATGCTTAAACATGATTAAGAGGGATTAAGGGAAAATATGGGGTTTTGGCCATGTTTGATCCATTTTGATATGTCATATTCTTGTTTTGGTGTTTGTGGTTGATTCTCTATGTTTCTATGATTGTATGGTATGCTTTGTGATTGATTAGAAGTGTTACATTGGTTAAAAACGCCGCCGAGAGGAGAAAATAGCTTACTGAAATAGTGCAGGTTTTCTTTGGGTCGAGTTAGACCGACCAGGGGAAGGTTTTGACCGACCCGAGTTCCTGGACGGACCCTGACAACGACCGACCAGGATTGGAGAAATGCGACCGACCAGGATTGGTGAAGTGTTCGACCGACCAGGGGGGACAAAACTGACCGACCAGGGTAGAAATGATGAAAACCGACCAAAATGAAAGGTGCTTGACCGACCGACCCGACCCGTTCCGCCTCACCTTTCACGATCCGCTCGAGTACATGTGCCACGATCCGATCCAGGAGCTCCATCACGATCTGATCTGTTCGAACAACCTGACGTGGTAACCATGAAAGCCTGGAGCGAACCGATCCGGTGAACGAAGCACGACCGACCAGGACCGACCCCGATCCGAAGAAGGCGACCGACCCGTATAGATGAGCACGATCCGAACCGAGAGGAGCTGACGACGGCCTGAAGCAAAGTGAATTGAAAGGAAGACCGATCCGAAGGAGATGCTGACCAAAACCCGAGATGCAAAGGTAGTCCAAATGGAAGTTAGAGCTCAGGATCCAGATGGGAACCAATGAGTTCACTTCATGATTGGGCTTTGCTACGGGACGTGTGCAAAGGGGTTGTCGGTATTCATAACTTTGGTTCACCACTGAGAGATGGATAGTGGGCTTGTAGTGATAGTTACATGGGATTGGATTCCGTCATGGCCCAAAGGATTAGGTAACCAAGGTAGTGGATATCGTATGCTTTACGCACTGAGTGAGAGACGTGAGGATGGTTGCTATGCTTGATTGTTTGACATCACTATGACATGCACATCCCCACCCCCGTATTTCTTACACCATATGTTAGTGGCACCTTAGAGTATTGTACAGTATCCAATGCTAACTCTTTGGTTGCAGGTTCAGGTTCAGGTATGATTGGATTATACCTGTTATTGTTCTATTTAGTTGCTTATCACTCATACCAGGCTTTATGTCTGACCCAGAGTTTTATGTCTCCTCTTATTACTCTGGGTGCTCACACGAGCAGACTAGAGATAGGTCAGGTGGATATGCACGAGTAGATGCCAGAGACGAGCAGGGGGCTTACACGTACTATTTATACATATATCTCCCTGTGTTGTTGATGGTCGCTACTTTGGGCATTAGTAGCGCACCTTTTCTTTCTTTTGCTTTAGAGACAGTATTTTGAAGTGTAATAATGTTGTTGGATCGTAAGATGTATCTTTGGATTTCCGCTGCTATGATGGTTTAGTTTTCAGCTTATGTACTGTCTCGCCTGTTTTATGTCAAGTATGTTATTATTATATTTTGTTCCATGCGCTGTGAGAAATTCTACAGGTTCTTTGTTAGTTCATTCTCTTCTTTCTTTTCTTCTGACGACCGTCCCGTGCTAACTGGACATGTGTACAACGCACAATTGGAGTTAAATGTCGGTTGGTGAGGGGCGGGCCGTCACATTTGGTATCAGAGCTCTAGGTTGCGTAGTTAACCTAGGGAAAGACACTAGAGAGAGATAGTACGTATACGAGAGCACGTATTTGTGATTACTTTGGTTTTCAAAAGCTATATATATACTATTAGTAGTATAAGAATGAAGTCGTACTGCGCTAGCACCACTATGGGGTCGTTAATCGTTCCCCCTTTTACAGATAGACGAAGAGCCGATATGCTAGAGGTGCTGGTAGGGGAGCCTATAATGGGAATGCTGCTGGCATGAGGGCGATGTCTACTGACCTCATGAGAGACATGCTTAGGGAGGTGCAAGGGGCAGTTCCCAATCCCGGAAATGGTGGTGGTCCAGTAGTGCAGGCGCCTAGGGTCGACTTCGCCAAGTTGTGCAAGGATTACACTAACCTTGTTGGGAAGCCGTTCCACGGAACGGAGTCGGCCATAGATTTTCAGGATTGGTTGGAAAGCTGTGATCGTATCTTCGACGATTTGGGTATTGAGGATGCGATGAAGAGAAGGCTAGCGTCTCGTCAGCTGCAAGGGAGAGCGATGAATTGGTGGAATGCCATTGAGGCAGCTACTCCAGAGGATCAAGTTACTTGGAATCAGTTTTAGACTCGCTTTTGTGATAAGTTTATTCCAGCTGCTCATAAATCAGAATTGTTCGGGAAGTTCTTGGAGCTTAAGCAGAATGGTAGGGCAGTTTCGGAGTACATCGCAGAATTCGATACTTTATCGAAATATGGATGGTCCCTTATCGATACAGTCGAAAAGAAGAACGAGAAGTTCATAACTGGCTTGGATGGGTACTTGGGGGAATGACTTATAAACCATATCGATGAGACGTTCGAGTCTATTGTAGGAAAGACATTAAGGTCAGAGAGCCTTTTCCCTAAGTCGAAAACCGAAGTTGCTATTGCATCTACAGAGGAGCCAAAGCTGCAAGCAGGCGGTGAAGGCAAGAAAAATTCTCAAAGCAAGAGGAAGCAGAACCCGACCAAAGATGGTCAGAATAAGAAAAATAAGAAATATGGCGAATGCTTTAGTTGTGGCAAGAAGGGCCACTATGCCAGAGATTGTCGAGAAAAGCCTGGGGAGAGGAAGTGCTTTAACTGCGGCCAGGCGGGACATCACAAGGATGATTGCCTACAACCTCCTAAGGAGAAGCAGATTGTGAAAGCGTATGCTATCAACGCTGTTCCTTCTTCGTCGAATGCTCCAAGTGCGGCGCAGAAGGGAAAGGGTGTCGTTATAAAAGGTATGCTTTCTATTTAAGATGTTTCTGTTCGGGTATTGTTTGACAAACCCGAGATAGTCGATAGACCTCTAGTTGTGACGAACCAGATTGGTGGTTCGACTAACCTTAGCATGATTTGCCGTAACGTGGTCTTATCGAGTCATGGATGTATGTTTGTTTGTGTTTGCTTTGTTTAGGCTTTACTGGGTTTAGCATTATTTTGGGGAGTCGATCTACTCCAAAGGAATAGGGTGGTATTAGGTACCTACCTAGTGATGGCGATAGTAACTGGAGTTAAGAAAGCTGAAAGGTTATCATTGTAATAAGTTCTAGTTGTCTCTGGGAGGCAAATGAGTACTCCAGTGCTAGATTGTTTTGCTAATATCACCTCACGTGGGTTGTCCGAACTCGAAGGCGATGTTCCTTGGGTGCTTGTCTGATATTGGTTTAGGCCTTTGGGGCTTATGCTTGGGGAATGTCGATTTCGATTAGGATGGTTTGCGTGAGGGGTAAATAGTTGTTGTGATTTTTCATTGGATGTTATCTTGGTTTACTTGAGGAGTGATGGGCAGACGGAACATGATGAAACTGTTCAATGGTATAGACTGCCCAGAGTTAGACTCGATAGGGTTATGAGATTGCTCGAGTGGGACTCGGGAAAGATGCAAGTAATGGATTGTTTAGGACCCTATGTTGATGTTCTCTATTGGATAGTAGAATTTTGAAGGAATAGGATGTGTTCGTTGATCATGGAAGATACAACGAAGATTAGGGCGATTCAAGTTGGACTTGAACTCGTGAAAGGAAAATGGGTGTTCGTCGATCTTGGAGATGCAACGAATAAGGAGACGATGACTCAAGTTGGACTAGAGTTTGTCGGTAATGGATACTCAAGACTGGGTCTGAGTTATAGATTGACTCGAGTTGGACTCGAGAAGGCTGCAAGGAATTGGATTCGGCTTGAGTTGGACTCGAGAGGGCAGCAAGATAATGGATAGACTTGGGTTGGACTCAAGTATTTTAGGCGGACTAAAAGCAGGGGTATCTGGGGACGCCCGTTACCCAGGATCCGTTGGATGTGATCTAGTTATCCTTGGAGGATAAACGTACGTTGGACGTACGGTAGTCCGTAGGGAGGCGGGGCTTCCATTGGCCTGGGATTGGTTGGACCAGTCAAGTAGGCATCGGTGTATGTATGGAGGCTGGGCTTCCATTAGTTATTGACGTTGGTTGGACCAGACATACTAGAATTGACATATTGGGATTGGTTAGACCAATCATGTAGGTGTCGATGTGTTTATGAATTTAGCAGGTGATAGGTAGGACTTGTTTGATGGATGTTATGGTTGCTATGTTGTTCCTATTTTTCTTCCCTTGAGTAGACTATCACCTATAGGGTTCCAGCGATGGGGAACAAAGTGATTGTAGTAGGACTATGAGCCAGTGCAGTAGAGTCGTCATGACTCGAGGGGAAAAGTGGACATAGCAAAGGACTAGTGGCTATGGATCAGTGCAGTGGAGTCGCCATGACTCCATGTGGCAGAGTGGTCATAGTAAGGGATTTGGGTGCGGTAATAGTTGCATTGAGTAGGAAACATGCCAGTTTAGGGGTTTGTTTCTAGGATGGAAGCAACTAAAGTATATCACAGGATATGATTTCGGGCCCAAGAGTGAATTGGATTCAGAAACACTAGTAAGCTTGACGATTAGATCGATTTTGATTGAGTTTCCAGTTAGAAGGACGATCCTAATCTATTGGAAACCATCTCTAGGGTAGAGATGGGTATCAATGGAAAGAGAATGATCAGGTAAGGATTTGATCGAGAAGGGTGGCTTCGAAAGAATAAGGGACTAGTTGTACCCAATGTAGATGGACTGAGAGGTGAAGTGCTTAGAGCATATCATCACCCGAAATTGACTATACATCCCAGTGGTAACAAGATGTATTGAGACATGGAGCAAATCTACTACTGGGAAAGGATAAAGAAAGACGTTGGGAATTTGGCTTATGAAGTAGAGCTACCTGACAAGATGGCGGGAGTTCACAACGTATTTCATGTTTCCCAGTTAAGGAAGTTTGTGCAAGACCCTAATGTGGCTATTTCACCAGATCAGTTGGATGATAGCGAGGCTAAACCCGAGGCGGTTGAGAACCGCAAGCCTATGCGTATTGTTGGGAACAATACGAAGCAGCTTCGAAGGAAGGCGGTGAAACTAGTCAAAGTCCAGTGGGGTGAGAATGAAAAAGACTGTACTTGGGAAACAGAGAAGGATATAAAGAAGAAGTATCCAGAACTCTTTGCCTGGTAAGGTTTTGGTAGTGATAGTATCTTCCCTTGTTAGTAAACCGCATGCTAGGATATATTTGTTTTGCATGTTGATTGTTGTTTTATGGTTGATAGGCATGCGGGGCACTTTGTGTGTTTTGGTTAGGGAATTTTGGGGGCGAAATTTCTTAAGGGGGGGAGAATGTAACAACCCGCATTCTACGCATCATAGGATCATAGAATATTTATTTCTCACATACGAAGTCGTATGGTCATGCAACTTTGGAAGACGATTATTGGGGTCATTTTCCATGTTCATGATTTTTGCCAATTTTTAAATGACCGTTTTGCCCCTAATTGATCTTGTTTCGTCCATAACTTTTGACTGGAGAGGAGTTTTGATCTGAAATCACTTCCATTAGCTCTAGATGAGGGTTTCTCTTTCCGTAGAGTGGTAATAATAACCAAACGGACTTACCGTTTGGGATATATGGCTGAATTAACGTTTAGAGGGTTAAAAACAACTAATTGGGCTTAACCGGGTGATTAGCAACTAGGCCCAATGGGGGATTTTGGTATTTGGGGTATTTAAGGGCTGCTAGGGTTAGGATTTCGGTTTTAGACTCATTTTTCCAGCCGCCACTTACCTCCTTCAAGCTCTAGCAATGGCCTCCATCTTCTAAAACACTCCAAAACACCTCCAAATCACCTACAACTTGAAGATTATGATTAGCAACATCAAATCAAGGGAGATCTTCACCAAATCAAAGTTGGAGCTGCTGGAACACATTAGAATTCGACCCAAACAGAAAATCATTTCAGATCTATAGTTTACTTTGTGGCAAAGGTGAGTGATTTGCATTGTTTTTCACTAATTACGGCTAATTATGGTAATTAGCGAAGATTTGCGAAATTATGGCTCAGAAAAATCTAGAAAAATTCCTAAAATTCTAAAACACCATTTTATGCCTCTGATATGAATTTGGATTAATTTTGCTAATCCCGGAATTTAGGGGATTAAGAGGTGATTAGTGATAATTAGCGAATTTATGCAAGATTAAAATGTGGAAAAATGTTCAGAAATTCTTAAATATTGTTTTAGACCTCTGATATGAAATTTGGCTAATTTGGATAAGTTTTGCTAATTATATGCTTAAACATGATTAAGAGGGATTAAGGGAAAATATGGGGTTTTGGCCATGTTTGATCCATTTTGATATGTCATATTGTTGTTTTGGTGTTTGTGGTTGATTCTCTATGTTTCTATGATTGTATGGTATGCTTTGTGATTGATTAGAAGTGTTAGATTGGTTAAAAACGTCGTCGAGAGGCGAAAATAGCTTGCTGAAATAATGCAGGTTTTCTTTGGGTCGAGTTAGACCGACCATGGGAAGGTTTTGACCGACCCGAGTTCCTGGACCGACCCTGACAACGACCGACCAGGATTGGAGAAATGCGACCGACCAGGATTGGTGAAGTGTTCGACCGACCAGGGGGGACAAAACCGACCGACCAGGGTAGAAATGATGAAAACCGACCAAAATGAAAGGTGCTTGACCGACCGATTCGACCCGATCCGCCTCACCTTTCACGATCCGCTCGAGTACATGTGCCACGATCCGATCCAGGAGCTCCATCACGATCTGATCCGTTCGAACGACCTGACGTGGTGACCACGAAAGCCTGGAGCGAACCGATCCGGTGAACGAAGCACGACCGACTAGGACCGACCCCGATCCGAAGAAGGCGACCGACCCGTATAGATGAGCACGATCCGAACCGAGAGGAGCTAACGATGGCCTGAAGCAAAGTGAATTGAAAGGAAGACCGATCCGAAGGAGATGCTGACCAAAACCCGAGATGCAAAGGTAGTCCAAATGGAAGTTAGAGCTCAGGATCCAGATGGGAACCAATGAGTTCACTTCATGATTGGGCTTTACTGCGGGACGTGTGCAAAGGGGTTGTCGGTATTCGTAACTTTGGTTCACCACTGAGAGATGGATAGTGGGCTTGTAGTGATAGTTACACGGGATTGTATTCCGTCATGGCCCAAAGGATTAGGTAACCAAGGTAGTGGATATCGTATGCTTTACGCACTGAGTGAGAGACGTGAGGATGGTTGCTATGCTTGATTGTTTGACATCACTATGACATGCACACCCCCACCCCCGTATTTCTTACACCATATGTTAGTGGCACCTTAGAGTATTGTACAGTATGTAGTGCTAACTCTTTGGTTGCAGGTTCAGGTATGATTGGATTATACCTGTTATTGTTCTATTTAGTTGCTTATCACTCATACCAGGCTTTATGTCTGACCCAGAGTTTTATGTCTCCTCTTATTACTCTGGGTGCTCACACGAGCAGACTAGAGACAGGTCAGGTGGATATGCACGAGTAGATGCCGGAGACGAGCAGGAGGCTTACACGTACTATTTATACATATATCTCCCTGTGTTGGTGATGGTCGCTACTTTGGGCATTAGTAGCGCACCTTTTCTTTCTTTTGCTTTAGAGACAGTATTTTGAAGTGTAATAATGTTGTTGGATCGTAAGCTATATCTTTGGATTTCCGCTGCTATGATGGTTTAGTTTTCAGCTTATGTACTATCTCGCCTGTTTTATGTCAAGTATGTTATTATTATATTTTGTTCCATGCGCTGTGAGATATTCTACAGGTTCTTCGTTAGTTCATTCTCTTCTTTCTTTTCTTCTGACGACCGTCCCATGCTAACTGGACATGTGTACAGCGCACAATTGGAGTTAAATGTCGGTTGGTGCAGGGCGGGCCGTCACAGAAATTAAACGACGTTTAATTTCATTAATTCAAACGATATGTGAATATATATCATCAACCAGTTAAAACACTTACAACCATAACACACGAAAATAAAAAACTCAACTTATAAAATATAAGCGGGAATTACTGAGTGAGTTTAACTCACCTTGATTTGATTTCGTCGATAAATCAGCTTGTTTCAGTTAAATTAAATGGCATTTAATTTAACCGAGAAATCCAGCTGTTGTCTGCCCTGCTTAGTCCTCATGCATCGCGTAGTACTCGTCTTCACGTTTCCAGTGTTTTTCATTTCATCGAATTCTGATTAAGTGAGTTCCCGAAATTAATATTTAAAGTTTTATAAACCACTCAAAACTAAGTAAGCTTTTAAATAAAAATAATTGGGCCTTACTTTACTGATCCAGCACATCACGTGACAACCCACACCCCTTCCACTTATAACAAAACCATCGGATCCTCCCCCTTCATTTCTCAAACCCTCAGATTGATTCCTCAATCTTCCGCTGCCACCACAAAGAAAAACAAAGCCCTCCATGATTCCATCCATGACCGAAAAATCCGGATCCTAATTCTCCTGAAGGAAAGTATCTCGATATTCCCTTGGTTTTCAAAAACACGAACATCAAACGAAAGTTGAAGCTGTCTCCACCGGTGAACTTAGACACCGGAACTCTGGTGGACACCGCTGCAAGCAGCGCCGATCTTCCTTTTTCCGCCTCGACCCGGTCTCCTTGCCAAACGTACTTCGTAGGCCCCACCAACACTAAAAGAACAGAAGTCAGTAGATTCCAATCATCTGAGATCTGCTACGCCAAACCCTAGTCCATCGATCCACCTTCCAATTTCCTAATCCGCTGAAGCCCAGTCCTTTAGCTCGAGCAACACTTTGCGAACAGATAAGTATTCTCATGATTTTAATTTCTGTAATTACTTGTTTTGATTTTTCTGTTTGTTCTGGTCCAAAACATTGTGCGTGGAGTGATATTTATACTTGAAGTTTTGATCTGATAAGAACAATGTCCATCCGCTTTCGAATCATAGGTTAGATTGTGTTTCAGTCCTAGTTCTTAGGTGAAATATCTTCATTCCAGCAATGCCATGTGATCGAACTATTGATGATTGAAACTTGGTTTTAGTGTGATATTTAACAGTGAATTGTGGAGATTTGGGGTTGGATTTTCTCCGTGCAAATCCTATAGATTAGGGGCTATGAGCTGTTTGTCCACAATGTCTTGTCTGTTCGTATTTATTGTTTGAGTACAGCTATAAATTTTCATTTTAATAACTCAATTTCGGATTTGAATTGTGATACGGTATGTACCTCAGAATAATTTGTACATGAGAACTTCTGAATGCAGATACATTATCTGTTTCGATTGTTTCAATGATGTATAGATTTGGTGTAAAGATTTGATATGGAAATATACATATGCTAGTTTTTCCTTAGCTGTGTATTTTATATTTCCTTAGGTATTCATAGCTGTGTACCTTGCTGTTTTTTTTCTTTTCAGACCGAATTACAGGTGATGATGGCTAGCAGATACCTTGTTGATTTAGTAGGATTTTACAGCTGTTGTTGATCTATGCAAAGATTTGGTTTTTTGTCCCTTCTTATTTTATATTTGCATTGGAAATTTCAGCTATATATATATATATTATATATATATATATATATATATTCTCTTTTCTTGTGTATTTTACTATTTAGCAAGACATGCGTGCTGTTTTGGTTGCTGGAGATTATATTCTAGCTGTTTATGTACCTCTTTTAGCTGTGTATTATACTACTGTTTTCATGGAGAAATTGCGCTGCTGTGGTATTTGAAATCAAAAATGTATTTTCTTATCCATTTTATTTTTCTCTCTTGTACAACAAGAATATATGAGTATGTTGTTTTAGAAGTTGAATTAAAATTTTAGTATGCTGACATAAATGATTAACATTTAGGCGGGAACAATGAAATGTTTATATAAGAGGTAAACAAATGGGAAGGATATGTCCCTCTTGGTTTGATCAAAAATGTTTTCTTTATAAAATTACCGATTAAATTCCATGGAAGTGGCCTAATCACTAAGCTAGACACTAATCCAATGTTAGGGTTAAAGATGGAAAAATGATGGTAGAAATAATACTAGAGATGGGAAAATGGAAAATATGTGGTTTTTCTTAATCTTATATAACGTAGATATAATGTAAAATAAAGTCCAGAACAGTTAAATTGAATAATAGTAAACTGATATTATCAAATCTATGCAAATGGAATACCTCATAGCTCCAACTAAGACTAAGGTGGATCCCAAACTCGATAAATCAGAAATCTAGGTCAAACCATATTTAATTTATATGGAAATTTATTTTATATTTATAAATCGTTATAATTTAAAAACGATTTCCATAGCGACTATTTTAAAATTTGATCTGGACATAACTAACAGATTATAACACGAAATCTCGATTTTCCTCTTCCATATGAAAAATATAATCAGATCGATTCAAACATTTCTAGTTTCACAGAATTTCGACTTAAAACGAATTTTGTATACTCAGTTGAAGTTCAGAACGAAATTTACGAACTACCGTGCCATTTCTAGTTCGTTTATAATTATATATAAATTATAACGTTCGAACTTCGTTTTACAAACGAAATATATATTTTAAATCCCTTAATATTCTAAATATTTAAATAAATTAAATATGTGGCTACTGAAAATACGGGACATTACATTCTTCCCCCCTTAGAATAATTTCGTCCTCGAAATTGCTAAGGTAAGAAAAATGTTGCGAATCCCATAAATTTTAAAATATATTTAAATAACACTTCATTTATCGACTAGTGTAACTATATTGATTTTCAAAATCAAACTGGTGCAACCAATTTCTTTGCAAATACAGAGCTGAATCATTCAGTTTCAACTTATATGTAGTTTCATTTCAATTGAAATTCATTTCTGGGTTTTCGGTTTATTTAATTCTTTATTAATCCATGGGTGGATTATATTCAACAATCTGACAAACAGTCAACAATAAATCAACAATCAGGTCATAGGAAACTCAATCAAATCAACTGAATAACCATTCAATATTACTATTTAGTTTAATTCAACATATTTGAATATCAACCAATTTATATTCAATTTAATTATTGTTCATGGAATTTCCAAATTCGAATCAACTTTATTTAATTACCACATTATCTCTTAATTTAATTTCAATATGAAAATTAATTATTTAATTCGATTTCAATTAACTAAGTTAAGTTCCTATCCAAAATTTTAACCAAATTTTGATTTCCAATAAAATCACACAACACACAATATCTCAATAATTCCACAAATTATTTCTTTTCTATATAAAAAAAATTGGGTAAAATTATTTCATTTACCCCATTTTACAAAACAATATTGTATCCCTTACCAGTTCAGTGCTTTTCAACACTTGAGCCGATCAACAACACAATACAAAATATTTGTATCTAAAATTTAGAAATATGCTCTCATATATATACACTCAAACTCAATCTAGGGTGTTACTAACCCCATCTCTATCGAGTTGCACCACAGAGCCAAGGTTATAACTAAACCAATAGCTCTGATACCACTGTAACGACTCAGGGATTTCGGCCCCAAACAATCGACATAAGTACCTTTACCGTATGTCATGTCGACCTTCCATACACCGAAAGCACCGGATTGTTAATGAAAGAAATTAGAGGGTGGGATAAGAAAGAAAGAAATATTAGAATAGAAGAAGAAGAAGAACCAACACAACACAGAGTCTCACATCGCAGCGGAACAAAATATAATATAGAAATAAATCTTTACTGAGAGCTCTTGAAAAACACTTACAATATCAGAGTATATCATCACATCTGGACAGTTATAATAATCTGCCCTTATATACAACACAGCGGAATAACACTAAATATGTCTGGACATTTCCAGCACGCCCTTTGTAGTGTCCAACAACCTGAACCTGCAAACCCGGGCTAACCCGAGCATTACAAATACCGGGTCAGTCTGGTGAACCAGAGTGAGATAAACACACTAAGTTTAAGGGTAACCATTCAACTTGATTTTACGATTCAAAATCTTTTCAAATGAAAAGATAATCGTAAGACCGAATCCACACATAAACACGGATGGTTTTTACCTTACGATAACCCAAAACAGTTTTGAAACCAATATCTTTCCTAATATTATAATAATGTCTAAATACAAGTAAATAACAATCTAGTGGAACGCTTGCATCTCACGCTCCACATATATAGTATACAAATCAAAACCGCAGACGCTTATTGGAGATTGGATTCCAACTCTGACAAGGTATGGGATCACCTGCCGATCGTGTATCTCTAGAGACGAATACACTGGGTTCAACAAGAACGTCTTGCAACCCGGCCCACACATGACCGACCACTCATTTTGCTTGAGTGTATCGAATGTATATCACCGACGGTTGGGATCAGCAACCACCTCCCGAAAAGGGACAACATCGATAGATTAAAGAAGCAAATGGAACTTCTCTAGATAGGTGATTATACACCCTAATGGGAGCGACCCACATAGCCATGCTGCCAGCCCGATTTTTGTCATTTCCCGGTTGATGAGGCTTGAGATTAGAACTTAACTTTAAAACATCTGGTCATCATTCACTTTGAATGCCACATCGTCAGATCCGCCAGATCACACTGATTGACGTCCACAAAAATACTCTAGTTTATTTAACTAGAGAATAACCATTTCTCCGCCATCAACTATGGTACGTTTGGAGAAATCAACACATGTGATTCCTTTGGAAATACTTTGTCAGACATCCGTCCATACAAGTCATCCAGGAACAGGATGAACCGAAGGCACCCTCCTACTGCATCCTAGGAATCACCCTACAGATCAATAGCGAGAAGTCCTTGCAATCCGTTGGTTCCAATCACGGCAGAATCACCGTTGAAATATCTTCGGCCGCTAAACCAGAGAAATCCAATCAGTAGTTCTTCCGCTCATGAAGATCAACGGTCTTCCATTGCTCTATCTTCAATAATCTTCTTTCACGTATTCGCTGGTCGGAATGGTTTTCGAATATATATTCGATCCCGGTCTTTCCGTACCAACGATCGTATGGGTAAGGTTTGATAGTCGATGATTTAGCTATCAAGTAAATAATTGTGTGGATAATATGAGTTTACCAGTTCAGTACAACACCACATGGCCTCTTTAATTAAAACGATTAATGATGGTTAATCTCAAACTCTTAAATATCCCAACATTTCGAATATAACTTTTTTGACGTAAGGTCACACTTTCATATTTAAGAAAATATTCAATAATCATATTCAATTCTTTATTCGGCTATCGTTTCAAACCCATTTACTATTTTATTTCTAATTAACCATATTGGAAAACAACTCATCTTATTTCAAGTGAAATAACATTATGAAATCTCATTTATTTTATCACTTGAAAATAACCAACTATTATTCTCTTAGTATAAATTATTCTCAAAAGTTTACTTTCTCAATTTCCTTTAACCTCGGAAATGCCATTTTAACTTTCCCATTACATACTAATATCATACTTAGATATTCCCGAAGTGGTTCAAGTTGGGGTATTTATTTACCTCTTAGACCTTGATTAACAACGGTCTTATCTTTAGATGGACATAAGTTGTAATTCAAAAAACCGAACTCATTTTATTATCAAATACACCTCATTTAGCCACTTTATTTATAATATAAAACTTCTTATCTTTGAAATCTTCCATCTCGAGTATAACCATAATTCTTAATTCATTGTTTAAGAAAATAATTTATAAAATATCACGTTTCTCTTTTACTTCTCTAAAACATACTTCTTACCACTTGCATTTTTGTTAAAATCCTATTACTTACCACATTTACCTTTTAGCCTTTCGCTTAAAGTCCTATTTCATAAATTTCACTTAATTCCCTTATTAGGTAACATTTACCAACACTTTTATTTCTTTTTACCAATTTCTTATAAATCATGGTTTTATATAACCCCTTTATTATCACTTTCCTCTTTACTTGATTCAAACATTAATTTAAGCCGTCGCATTTTCTTTATTTTTCCTTTATGAAATCAATTATAAGCTCGATCAATAATAATTATTTTTCCTTTTTACAACCTTAATTCAAAATAATAGATTTAAAATCTGTTCTCAGTTATAAATAAATTTTATAACTTTAACTCGCCGGTTTACCTGATGGTAGATCGATATTTATAAACCGGCTAATTCATAGGCCATGTACTGCCAATCACTCAACCAATAATACCCATTGGTTTAAACCAAACAAATGGTGAATTTTAGGTCAATATTCAACCATCTAATCAAAATAATTCAATAATGGTCTCATAACAGTCTATAACGACAATTCAATATTAACCATAACAATCAATCAAAATAATTCATTTATTAAAAACACGTTTATTTTATAAACAAGACCAATAAGGTAACTTACTTCGATTGGAACCAATCGTTAAAAATAACGATTTGGGTTTCACTGAAATTAAACGACGTTTAATTTTATCAGTTCAAACGATATGTGAATATATATCATCAACCAGTCAAAACACTAGCAACCATAACACACGAAAATAAAAAAACCCAACTTATAAAATATAAGCGGGAATTACTGAGTGAGTTTAACTCACCTTGATTTGATTTCGTCGAAAAATCGGCTTGTTTCAATTAAATTAAAAGGCAATTAATTTAACTAAGAAATCCAGCTACTATCTGCCCTGCTCAGTCCTCATCCATCGCGTAGTACCTGTCTTCATGGTTCTAGTGTTTTTCGTTTCATCGAATTCTGATTACGTGAGTTCCCGAGATTAATATTTAAAGTTTTATAAACCACTCAAAACTAAGTAAGCTTTTAAATAAAAATAATTGGGCCTTATTTTACTTATCCAGCCCATCAGGTGACAACCCGCACCCCTTCCACTTATACCAAAACCATCGGATCCTCCCCCTTCATTTCTCAAACCCTCAGATTGATTCCTCAATCTTCCGCTGCCACCACAAAGAAAAACAAAGTCCTACATGATTCCATCCATGACCGAGAAATCCGGATCCTAATTCTCCTGAAGGCAAGTATCCTGATATTTCCTTGGTTTTCAAAAACACGAACAGCAACCGAAAGTTGAAGTTGTCGCCACCGGTGAACTTGGACACCGGAACTCTGGTGGACACCGCTGCAAGCAGCGCCGATCTTCCCTTTTCCGCCTCAACCCGGTCGCCTTGCCAAACTTACTTCGTAAGCCCCACCAACACTAAAAGAATGGAAGATAGCAGATTCCAATCATTTGAGATCTGCTACGCCAAACCCTAGTCCATCGATCCTCCTTCCAATTTCCAAATCCGCCGAAGCCCAGTCCTTCAGCTCGAGCAACACTTTACGAACAGATAAGTATTCTCATGATTTTAATTTCTGTAATTACTTGTTTTGATTTTTCTGTTTTTTCTGGTCCGAAACATTGTGCGTGGAGTGATATTTATACTTGAAGTTTTGATCTAATAAGAACAATGTCCATTTGCTTTCGAATCATAGGTTAGATTGTGTTTCGGTCCTAGTTCTTAGGTGAAATCTCTTCATTCCAGCAATGCCATGTGATCGAACTGTTGATGACTGAAACTTGGTTTCAGTATGATATTTAACAGTGAATTGTGGAGATTTGCGGTTGGATTTTCCCTATGCAAATCCTATAGATTAGGAGCTATGAGTTGTTTGTTCATAGTGTCTTGTCTATTCGTATTTATTGTTTGAGTACAACTATAAATTTTCATTTTAATAACTCAATTTCGGATTTGAATTGTGATACGGTATGTACCTCAGAATAATTTGTACATGAGATCTTCTGAATGCAGATACGTTATTTGTTTCGATTGTTTCAATGTGGTATAGATTTGGTGTAAAGGTTTGATATGGAAATATACATATACTAGTTTTTCCTTAGCCGTGTATTTTATATTTCCTTAGCTATTCATAGCTGTGTACCTTACTATTTTTTTTTCCAGATCGAATTACAGGTGATGATGGCTAGCAGATACCTTGTTGATTTAGTAGGATTTTACAGCTGTTGTTGATCTATGCAAAGATTTGGTTTTCTGTCCCTTCTTAGTTTATATTTGCATTGGAAATTTCAGCTATATATATATATATTCTTAGCTGTTCATAGATGTGTATCCTATTGTTCTTGTGTTGTTGAATCACTGTTATATATATATATATATTCTCTCTTTTCTTGTTTATTTTACTGTTTAACATGACATGCGTGCTGTTTTGGTTGTTGGAGATTGTATTCTAGCTGTTTATGTACCTCTTTTAGCTGTGTATTGTACTACTGTTTTCATGGAGAAATTTTCGCTACTGTGGTATTTGAAATCAAAAATGTATTTTCTTATCCATTTGATTTCTCTCTCTTGTACAACAAGAATGTATGAGTATGTTGTTTTAGAAGTTGAATTAAAAATTTAGTATGCTGACATAAATGATTAACATTTAGGCGGGAACAATGAAATGTTTATATAAGAGGTAAACAAATGGGAAGGATACGTCCCTCTTGGTTCGATCAAAAATGTTTTCTTTATAAAATTACCGATTAAATTCCATGGAAGTGGCCTAATCACTAAGCTAGACACTAATCCAATGTTAGGGTTAAAGATGGAAAAATGATGGTAGAAATAATACTAGAGATGGGAAAATGGAAAATATGTGGTTTTTCTTAATCTTATATAACATAGATACAATGTAAAATAAATTCCAGAACAGTTAAATTGAATAATAGTAAACTGATATTATCAAATCTATGCAAATGGAATATCGCATAGCTCCAACTAAGACTAAGGTGGATTCCAAACTCGATAAATCAGAAATCCAGGTCAAACCATATTTAATTTATATGGAAATTCCTTTTATATTTATAAATCGTTATAATTTAAAAATGATTTCCATAGCGACTATTTTAAAATTTGATCTGGACATAACTAACAGATTATAACACGAAATATCGATTTTCCTCTTCCATACGAAAAAATAATCAAATCGATTCAAACGTTTCTGGTTTCACAGAATTTTGACTTAAAACGAATTCTGTATACTCAGTTGAAGTTCTGAACGAAATTTACGAACTACCGCGCCATTTCTAGTTCGTTTATAATTATATATAAATTATAACGTTCGAACTTCGTTTTACAAATGAAATATATATTTTAAATCCCTAAATATTCTAAATATTTATATAAATTAAGTATGTGGCTACTGAAAATACGGGACATTACACTGGACGTAGGACGGTGCTCTGAACCAGTATAAAAATCCCTGATGTGATTTTCCTTTTTACTGCATCTTCGATTTTATTGTTTTGTGATTAGCTATTACTTTATACGTGGAATATTTTTTGTCATATTACACGATCCTTGCGAGTGTATTATACTTGACAAGTACGCACACACACTTTCAAAAAGGTACCTATTCTTCTTGGTCAATTTATTAAGTTCCCTATAGCCCACACAAAGTCTCAAAGATCCATCTGCTTTGGTGACGAATACAACAGGATCACCCCATTTTAAGGTACTTCGATGAATAAAACCTTTTTGCAATAATTCTGAAATCTGTTTATCTAACTCACTTCTTTCCTTGGGCGCCATATGCCTCAAGGGCAGTGCTACAGGCCTAGCATCCTTCTCTAGGTCAATACGAAAGGAAATTTCTCTATGGGGTAGCAGTCCCATGACTTCCTCAAAAACATCCAAGAACTCATAAACTTTCGGGACCGAAGATAGTCCTTCAGAACTAGGAGATAAGTAATATAAGAAAAAATTATCCTTGTTTCTAACATTACAAGGAACACTTAAGCTGAGTCCACCTTGGCTCCTAAGATGAACGATTGTCTTATCGCAATCAAGGATGGCCCCATAAAACGATAGCCAGCCATACCTAGGATAAGGTCATACCCCATAAAGTCCAACGCATACGCTTTGCATTGGAACTCGACATTGTCAACCTCCAATACTAGGTCTTTGCACAACAATTCAAGATGCTTAAATCCTCCGATAGAGTTGGCCACCTCTATCGGACTATCTGATATAGATATGGAAAGGTCCAATAAACTTACTAATCACTTAGAGATAAAAGAAAGGGTCGCTCCAGAATCAAACAAGGCATATACTGAATTTCTTAAAACAGAGGCTATACCTTCGAGTATGGGCCCCTTGATCTTTTGGGGGTCGGCTTTGAATTGGGGTTGCTTCTATTGCATAGATCTAACCACTCTTAACAACTTTGAGTTTTGGGAGGTCTTTGAACATGTGTCCTTCACGGCAGTTGTAACATTTTCCCTTGAACTCCTTTTTGCTAACAAGGTCCTATAATCCTTGGCCTCATAGCCCTTGCGGTTTCACCTCGTACAAGTCTTTTCGTCCTTTTTGAATTTGTACTTCTTCTTCCTTCTTCTTGTTTTTCCACCATTCCTTCTTCTTACTTTTGTTGGAGCTTTATCCTTTCTCGGCCTCTTTATCCTCCTTGGAGCTTTCAGCCGTGCAAAGGGTAGCTGTCTCAACTAGGGTCTAAAAAGTTGCCCCAAACGTTACTTGGTCTAACAGGGTCTCTGTCAATGGGGAGTTCAGTCCTTTAACAAACCTAATCATGGGGTTGTCTACTAACTCTCTCCAAACTTACATAACATGGTGAATTTGGATATATATTCTTGTAGGCTCAAGCTTCCTTGGTTGAGGTGGATGAATTTCTCAAGTTGGATGGTCATTTCTGCCCTTAACAAAAACTTTGCTTCAAAATGGGTCTTGAATTTGGACCATGTAAAGATCCGACCCTCGTTCTCCATTGATATTAAGTTCCACCATTCAAGGGCCTTATCCTTCAAATGCCAGGCCACCATCCTTCTTTTTACCCCATCGGGCCAGGCAGTAGCCTCAAATATTCTTTCATAGTACATAATACAAATTTGGGCACTAGCAAAGCCTTCCTTTCCAAAAAATGGTTTCCCTCCAAGATTCGTAAAGATCTTACAAAAGAGAGAAAAATCAAAGGCCACTTCAGCGGCAGGAGCTGCAGCAGCCGTTGGGGGCAGGATTAGCAACATGGACTTGTTCAACAATACGAAGATACTGTTGAAACCATTCGGGCAAGTAGCGAGGTCTTGCCTTGTTACCCTGTTGAACCGAATTTTCAGCTATTCTACTATCTAAAAAGAGTAGGAAGAATCCTTTACTGGGTACTCCTAAGATAGTATTTAAGCTGAAAGAAGAAGAAAACGATAAAGGTGCCTAGCATAAATGCATATGCTTATAGGGGTAAATATATATACTATATATATAGTTTGAAAAACCTTTTTCAATATACAAATACACCTCTCATTCATGTAATTCCTTATAATTGGGTAACCTATGCTCTGATACCAAATGTAACAAACCATCTGGAATGGGCCTAAATTTTGACCTAGAAAAGGCCCATCGAAACCGTGACACTCTTAAATCCCCCGATCTCCGAAGAGACGGAAAACAGCGGATTGAGTTAAGAACACGACAATTAGAATGCAAACAGAAGAACATTTCATTGCTATTACAACAATTACATCAGAGTACAAGAATATAACAGAGTATGAATACATAATATATAGCAGCAAAGATTAAAATACAATACATAGCAGCGGAAAAATAATACATAACGGAACTGAAAGAAATACACGGATACAGAGCTTTCCGAATATAGTTCCAGTTGTAAACCAAGATCATGTAAAGTAGAAATCTGCAAAACCAAAACTACTAGCTGCCCGTGTGGAAAATAGGGGCACCCAAAGTTTAGGTTAAAACAATAAACTCCAAGTCAGTCATGGGACCGGTGTGAGAACTAAAACAGTTATTAACTTGATTTTAAAGTTGGGTAAATCAAGGGACCACGCCATATAACACGGAACGGGTTTACCCCCAAGAATACCAGTGCATAAAACAAACAGTGCAATGCTAAATAAAGAAAATGAAGCTATTATAAGACTCAGGTCCCATCACACAATGCAACGTAAGCCGGAGGATAGAGTTTTACCTAGTAATAGCCAACGAATGCTTGTTACGTGAAATTTCATCTTTTATTATTACTATAGGTGAAGAAATCAACTTCAAATATAAATTTATCAATCATAGACGGCATTAGTGCCCCATCCCACTATGTCGCCATACTAGTTCTACAACCAAAACCAATGTCATATTGGAATTGGATCGTCCTTACTGAATTCGAGAAAATCTAGCACCATGTCTCAGGATCAGAAACATCGACCCTTGGAGCGTCAGGGTCAGTCCACACTTACGTATGTGGATTAATAATTCTCAAACAATACGTTTCCCCGCTCTATAGGGCGTGAATCTGGTCAGTATATCGACCATACCATCCATCGGCCCCATAGTGACCGATATATTCGAGGCACCTCGCTATCCATCAAATAATATGCAACATCCACATGAGTAAAATGTCTTAGCTCCATACTATGACACCACTCCTAGATAAAAAGAAATGCATGTCCTCCCTGAGGTCCTCTCTCGTTTCTGGTTCACACCGAGGTGTGAGGCTCGCGGATTAACGCTATACACAAAGCTATCCTATTTAAAGCTGTGCTTTGATCATCAACCACATGGCCCTGGTTTTCAACAAAAGCCATGATCACATACCAATCAACATGCCACATTGTCAATCCATACCATACCATTGATTTCCACCAATATATACCCTCTAAGCTCGTACGTCTCAGAGAAGGGTGTTAAGTAAGAGAATAAATTCTCTGCCACCAAACATATATATATATATAGCGGAGATCAACGAATACAGTATAAAGGACTACAATGTAAGACATAATATCCATTTGCAAGTCCGTTCTAGGTCTGAACAAAACCCGAGGCACCTTATTCCTCGTCCCATATGTCCAATACATGAGAGAAGTCCTCGCATAACCGGTCGATCTCCAAGTACGTTTGGACGATCACCACTTATTACCTTATCTTGGGTGTACAGCCCGATCAAGACATTAATAATCATCCAAACGATGTGAAGATCTCTGGTCTTCAATCACCGTCTTCATCATCGACTTATCGTCGAATCAATTACTTAAAATAGGGTAAACCCGGTCTTTCTGAATAACTTGTGTATCTTACAAACAAGTGCTATAAAAACACAACATACGCCTTATTCCTGTAATGGCTCGCAAATCCATACTATCTGAGTTGACTACATACATCACACGTCCGAACAAATATCACAGAAATACGAATCATTTTTTTTAAGATGAAGAATAGAAATAACAACACGGAATCTCCCATCGCAGCAGAACAAAATATAATCTATCATAACTTTTGAAATACAAAATTATAACTGTATAACATACACTTATCAGAGTACAACACTTACAACACAACGGAAATAAAAATGCTATATATCTAACACTGATGCCTCCTGCTCCAAGCTCCTTTACATAGATCTGTAAAATCCTGAACTACTTGATTGCCTGTATAAATTTGGGCACCCAAGAGTTTAGGGAAAACATAGAAAATAAACTCCGGGTCAGTCATGGGACTGGTATGAGCAAACAATTTAAAACAGTTTGTGAAAATACATTATATCTCATAAGACCACGTTGTATAACACGGAACGGGGTTTTCTGTAACAACCCGAAATTTAACAACATGTTAAGACAAGAATCAAGGTAGAATTAAATGTTAAAATTTGAATCAGGTAAAATGGACATCATCATTGTGTTCCTCTCGAAAAAATACGCGAAATAGACTCCGAGTTTTCGAAAATCGGAGTCCGTATGACCAAGATATGACCAAAACAAGTTTTCAGCAGTTTTCTGGCAGACTGACTTGTGTCGACTGCCAAGTCGACTTGCAAGTCGACCTCCACCCCCTGATGTCGACTGGGGAGTCGACTCCCCCCTGCACAGGTCGATTTTTTTGTCCTGGGGTGGCCCAGAACCCATTTTTGAAGCCCGAGATGAGTTTTGATGGCCCGAATTGACTCTAGGGTTGATTTTAAGGCCCTAAATGGTTCCTACATGTGACTTCTTCCCCGAGACATGCTTTAAAGGCTAGGATTGGTTCTAGGGTTTATCCTATGGCTAAAACTATCCTAGTCTTCTATAAAAAGACCCCTAACCCTCTCCTAAAACCCTCATAAATTGATCCTACAACTAAACTATGCCAAAATGATTCCTCATCATGGCCTCCACTTCAACCCATGGCCTCCATCTTCTTCTTCATGGTAGCTTAAATGTTCTAAGCTAGTTTCAAAGTAAAGGAGCCTCTTTTCTTCATTCATGAGAGGTTCTATGATCATTTTAGTGATTTCATGTTTGTATGAGAGTTCATAAGTTGCATTCTAGCCAAAGTTGCAACCTTTTCTTGACCAAAAAGCAAGGATCTTGCATGAGAGCTCATAAGCTTCATTCAAAGCCAAAGTTGAAACCTTTCTTCTTCAAAGCAAGGATTTTTATTGATATTTGCTCAAGGGTTTCATTTGGAGCTTGTTCTTTTGGGGTTTTTGGGTGATAGCATGAATGGCTTCGTCTCAATCTTTGTTTTATATGTTGATTTGTGCCTTCATAGCATTGTAAGCCCCCTCCTACTCTTAGATATTAAATATAAAGTTAAATGAATGTTGCAAGTTTGGGTTTGATCATTAAGTATGATACATGCTATCGTGTTATGCAAGTCTATAAAGTCATTACCTTGATCTTGTGGGTTAAAAGCTATAACCTTTATGTTGAAATGTTGCATTATGCAACATGAGAACCCTCATAACCTTTAGGTTAACTTGCATATGAAGTCATAACCCTTATGTGATGTTGTATGCGAGTTACTTGTCATCATTTCATGTCATCTATGACCATGTATCACCTATTTGCCAAGTTTGAATGTTATGCATGTTTTTGAGGCTTGACAATGTAACATGCAAGTTTGTGAGCACATTTATGCCTCATTTCCACCATGTTTAACTTGTGGCCTTATACCCTTTTTGTCATTCCTTTGCCAAGTTCCTTCTTTAAATCCATTATGCGTTGTTGTGAATTTATATGCGAGTTTAAAAGCGTTGGGGTTAGGTTATGGGGAAACTTTAATGACATGAAACATGATTTGGGTAAGTTGGTATAAACGTGACAACATGTAACTTTGGCTATGAGCATGGGACTTGGAAACTTGACACGTATGGGTTGTAAGTGTAACAAGACACTAGACCAAACATGAAAATGGCCAACTCGAGGTTGGGTTGAGTTTGTAGCATAAATCTACCCGGACCCGCCCGGCTTAACTAGTGGCTACAAACAATAGGATCCAATGTGAGAAGTTGGTCATGTCGCGCTTAAGACCCGAGGTTAGACTAGGTTGTGGTGTAAATCTACCCGGACCCTCCCGGCTTAACTAGTAACCACAACAAAGCCTAATGTGAGAGGTTGAGAGTGCATTAATTAAATTAATGCCACATGATAAGGTTAAGTAAGTTTGACTGATGACACTTAACCGATATGACACGAATGGGTAGGTTAAGTGGGACCGGGCTTGATTTCTTAATGACACTTAACCATACAAGACAATTAGGGGATGGGGTTAAGTAATTTACGCTTAACTAATCCGACTTGGTAATTAGATGGGGTTAAGTAATCCACGCTTAACTAATCTAAACACGGTAAATTCGACGAGGTTAAGTAATCCATACTTAACTAATCTAACACGGTAATTAGATGGGGTTAAGTAACTTAGACTTAACTAATCTAAAACACGGTAATTTGATGGGGTTAAGTTAAACACTTAACCAATCTAAACTTGGTAATTCAATGAGGTTAAGTAACCAATACTTAACCAACTTAACACGGTAATTTAATGGGGTTAAGTAACTTATACTTAACCAATTATACATGATGATTTGATGAGGTTAAGTAACCTATACTTAACCAATCTAATAGGTGGACCTGATAGGGTTAAGTCACAATACTTTTTAAAATTAGGCTTAACCATTGTAATACGATTAGTGGATGGGGTTAAGCTAACCCATACTTAACCAATCTGACTCGATAGTCTGAGGGGATTAAGACAATCTATGCTTAATCAATCTAACATGATAATCTGATAGGGTTAAGACAAATAAATACTTAACCAATTTGACTTGATAGGGTTAAGTCATGAGCTTCTTGGTACACTTAACCAACTTGTAGGGCTAAGCCTTGAACTTGAGTACTTAGCCAATCTTGACATGATTCGTAGGCGGGTTAAGTCATGAACTTGGATAACAACACTTAACCCATTTGACAAAACCCTAGCTCAGGGGACTAGGTTGGAATTCGTAGTTAACAAGGATAGTGGAAAGAGGGGCTAAGTGGTAAACCTTAGTTAACGGTAACTAAGTAATAATTCTTAGCTAAGGACATGGACTAGTTCATAAAGAGATGAGTAACCTAGTACGGTAGGTCATCGCTTAGTATACGAGGAGGAGCAAGTTATCTGACTTCGATAAAAGCTCCAACGAACTGGGTGACGAAGCGGAAGCTTCGGGGAACGTGAGGGTACTCTTGGTATCCCTCTATGAGGTGGCGAGTGGTCCATGCAACCCGGCCTCATAGAGGTTAAGGTCTGCGATAGAAGAGCCAAGAGTATGCCTTGGTTGCTATGCGAGCGACCTAAAGACTGGGATGGATTAGCGTGGAGTCGACGATACTTGATTTTGCCCCGGGATAGCATGTCGCCGGCTACCTACCATCTTTAGTCAATCGTGTACGTACGGAAAGGCAGGGAACTCCCAAAAGACCATATACTAGCTATCAAGTTATGGGTGAGGTTGGCTATCTGGAAGTGGGCATCGATGGGCCTTAGTGTAGTTCTCATACATGATTTTTCTTGGATTGCCTTTCAGTAGTTGAGGGAGGGGTCACGTGGGACCTTAGCCACGGGTACAAAAACAGAATTTGATATCTGCATCAGCAGACGACTTAAAGCTCCCGACCGAGTTCCGTATTTCTTGATTTTCCCTGGCACGGAACTCGGATGGCACATTGAGGAACATGTGCATCTAGACATGGAAAACGATTCACGATGCATACGTGGGATAAAGGGCGCGGTTGACGGGTAGCATAATCCCTAGTGGCCCTAGGTGGCTGAACCCAAACCGAGACACGGAAACGTTCATTAGGTAGCATAATCCCTAGTGGTCCTAGGTGGCATAAATCCTAAGTGGACACGCGATAGTTCATGGTAAGGAAACATAACTAGATCGAGGGTAGCAGTCCAAAATAACTTCAAGGATAAAACGTTTACATGGGAAAGCCCGTATGGCCTACGGCAAAGGACTGAACTTATACATGGAAGGAAACATACGAGTTGGAAAAACCTACATATGCTATATATATTAGGTTGACATGGACCATTACATGACATTGGGCAAGGGACATTCATAGTTGACACATTACACGGGTTGGGATACTAGTACGAGGGGTGCAGAGCAAATATACATGATACATACCTTAGGATGTTATACATGGTAGATACCTTGGGATAGTATACTTGATAGAAACCTGACGATGTGGTACCTTGATTTATCTTGACACCGTAGTTTATCATGACACACTCGTTTATCTTGGTACAGTAGTTCATCCTGTTTTTTTGGTTTAGCTTATCTATCTTGTCATCATACTTATGTTCATCTCAGTTCCTCATGCCAGTTAACTTTACTAGTTTATATACTGATAGTAGATAGGGCTTACCAGTCTTTATGACTGACCCTATTTTCTTTCGCCTCTTGTCTTCCATTCCCCCCCCAGGTTACAGGGAGGAAATGCTATTGTTAGTTTGGACTTCTTCTGTTCGAAGGTCATCACACATGGCTTGGACTTCTCTTGGCTAAGGCTACTTTACTGTTTTACTTGGGGAATAATTTATGAAATGGCTTTATGCTTCTTTATTATTGCAAGACAGGTTTTGATGTATTTTGATGTAAAAGGCTTTAGACCTTATTTTACAAGGTAATGAAATTTGTTTTACTTCCGCTGTTTTATATATATATGCTCTGTCTTGTAATATTTCTGTACATGTTTACCAATAATACCCCTCTAAAGCTAGTGCATTCCTTTGCGAGTGACCCTAGCGGAGGTGGGGTGTTACATTTGGTATCAGAGCAGAAGGTTACCAGACTGGGCAAAAGTTTTTAAAACCTTCTGAAAAGTATTTGAAAAACCGTTTACAAAGAAGCATTTTTTTCAAGAAAAGTTTGTTTTAAAAGGCTATTCCCCAAAGGCCATTAGCATTATCCTTTGATTCCTTGATTGAATCTCTTTTCCGTTCTTTCCTCCATCTGTAGTCACAGTAGTTTTGACTGCGACTAATCCTTGTCTAGCTACGTAAGTGTTTTCCCATGCGATGGAGGAAGTTCTCAAGAGACCGGTTACCGACGTTATAAGAAGGGATAATAAGAACAAGGATAAAGGACGCGAGCTTAAGGATAAGCAACTGTTGCTATGGCTTAGTCCATCAAGGAGGACAAGGACAAGATCATCGAAGAGGGCAATTGTACGCTCCCATTTCTAGGGTACCTAAAAGAAATGGTACCGTTTCTGGTAAAGGTTTAGTCGTTCTTTTCTATCATCCCGTCCAGATTTTGTCTTGATCATCGTATCATTTAAGTCTGCTTGGATAGTTGAGTCTCTGCACCTTATTACTAGCATGGTAAAGGATCCCAGTTTTTGTCCCAAAAATCTGATTGGAAAGTTGGTCCATTTCTTTATGACTTGTTTGGATTTGAGAATGACATGTCTCAGCTATGGATGGATTCTAGGGGTAAAGTGGTTATCCAGTAAGGGATACCATTCTTGGTCTTGAAAAGAGGGTAGTCAGACTCTTGGCTTGCTTTGGTAATACCCTCGAAGTCTCGTGTAACCTTTTTGGGTTCTGTCATGGTTAGTTACATAGAATCTCTTGATGCATTTATCAGAAATCTCTGATCCGATCGAGTAACGTTCGCCAATAAGGCGGATGGTTTATTCCGCTTGAGCATGGGTTATAGGAATCGCCCTAGTAAGTGCACGTAGTAACATGGATTGGCATCGGTAAACGAGATCCGGAATTCACTAGTGAATTTTGGAGAGCTTGCATGAGTACGTAGATATGGTTGAGCCAAGTATACTAGGGAAAGAATAAATGAAAGTGGAACGAGAGGCGACAGTGAAAAGAGTTCCGACTCATACCTTGGAAATAGGAATCAAGGAGCTACGAAATCATGAAGTCAAAGGCAGTCAAGGCGCCGAGGAATTAAGCTCAAGGAAACGTGACTTAGAAGACGTAAGGCTAGACATGCGCATCGTACCTCTTTTTAAAGAGTGTATCCTTGATCCCTAGTTTTTCCTGTAGAGCTTGCTCGCATGTTATCTTTTGGTGCATATCCTCTCGGTCCTGTTTCTGTTGCAAACCCCGTAAGGAGTTTGTCTTGTTTATCTCCTCGATCTTATCTTGGGAACCTTATATAGAACTCTATGGATGTAAACATGTATTTGAAACATGTTATGATTGATATGATTGCAAATGGTTGCAAGTGGTTGCTCGTGGATGCGCGAATACACATTAGATACTAGATTGACGCGGTCACGTTTCATGTTGCATATGCACGAGTATTTATACTTGTTTATGGATGAAATTTAATGTGTTATCATGCGGATGTTGCATATGAATGAATGTTTGTGCACGCAAATATTACTTATATGACTAGGACTATTCGCATACATGTTGGACTCATGGCACTAAACATATTTTGCATTAGAAAGATCATTCAAGCCTGATCATTAGCATTAGCTAAGGAGCATATACACACACGTTCTGCATATGTTCATATGGCATTAGAAATCGTCTAAGGACAATGGTTTCCTGTGGAGGATATTTTGAGTAGATGGATGATGGATGGTAGGATACGTTCTTCCTAACTTGGAGATTTCGGGGACGAAATCCTTAAAGGAGGGGAGAATGTAACAACCCGAAATTTAACAACATGTTAAGACAAGAATCAAGGTAGAATTAAATGTTAAAATTTGAATCAGGTAAAATGGATATCACCATTGTGTTCCTCTCGAAAAAATACGTGAAATAGAGTACGAGTTTTCGAAAATCGGAGTCTGTATGACCAAGTTATGGCCAAAACAAGTTTTCAGCAGTTTTCTGGCAGACTGACTTGTGTCGACTGCCAAGTCGACTTGCAAGTCGACCTCCACCCCCTGGTGTCGACTCCCCCCTGTACAGGTCGATTTTTTTGTCCTGGGGTGGCCCAGAACCCATTTTTGAGGCCTGGGATGAGCTTTGATGGCCCGAATTGACTATAGGGTTGATTTTAAGGTCCTAAATGGTTCCTACATGTGACTTCTTCCCCAAGACATGCTTTAAAGGCTAGGATTGGTTCTAGGGTTTATCCTATGGCTAAAACTATCCTAGTCTTCTATAAAAAGACCCCTAACCCTCTCCTAAAACCCTCATAAATTGATCCTACAACTAAACTATGCCAAAATGATTCCTCATCATGGCCTCCACTTCAACCCATGGCCTCCATCTTCTTCTTCATGATAGCTTAAGTGTTCTAAGCTAGTTTCAAAGTAAAGGAGCCTCTTTTCTTCATTCATGAGAGATTCTATGATCATTTGAGTGATTTCATGTTTGTATGAGAGTTCATAAGTTGCATTCTAGCCAAAGTTGCAACCTTTTCTTGACCAAAAAGCAAGGATCTTGCATGAGAGCTCATAAGCTTCATTCAAAGCCAAAGTTGAAACCTTTCTTCTTCAAAGTAAGGATTTTTATTGATATTTGCTCAAGGGTTTCATTTGGAGCTTGTTCTTTTGGAGTTTTTGGGTGATAGCATGAATGGCTTCGTCTCAATCTTTGTTTTATATGTTGATTTGTGCCTTCATAGCATTGTAAGCCCCCTCCTACTCTTAGATATTAACTATAAAGTTACATGAATGTTGCAAGTTTGGGTTTGATCATTAAGTATGATACATGCTATCATGTTATGCAAGTCTATAAAGTCATTACCTTGATCTTGTGGGTTAAAAGATATAACCTTTATGTTGAAATGTTGCATTATGCAACATGAGAACCCTCATAACCTTTAGGTTAACTTGCATATGAAGTCATAACCCTTATGTGATGTTATATGCGAGTTACTTGTCATCATTTCATGTCATCTATGACCATGTATCACCTATTTGCCAAGTTTGAATGTTATGCATGTTTTTGAGGCTTGACAATGTAACATGCAAGTTTGTGAGCACATTTATGCCTCATTTCCACCATGTTTAACTTGTGGCCTTATACCCTTTTTGTCATGCCTTTGCCAAGTTCCTTCTTTAAATCCATTATGCGTTGTTGTGAATGTATATGCGAGTTTAAAAGTGTTGGGGTTAGGTTATGGGGAAACTTTAATGACATGAAACATGATTTGGGTAAGTTGGTATAAACGTGACAACATGTAACTTTGGCTATGAGCATGGGACTTGGAAACTTGACACGTATGGGTTGTAAGTGTAACAAGACACTAGACCAAACATGAAAATGGCCAACTCGAGGTTGGGTTGAGTTTGTAGCATAAATCTACCTGGACCCGCCCGGCTTAACTAGTGGCTACAAACAATAGGATCCAATGTGAGAAGTTGGTCATGTCGCGCTTAAGACCCGAGGTTAGACTAGGTTGTGGTGTAAATCTACCCGGACCCGCCCGGCTTAACTAGTAACCACAACAAAGCCTAATGTGAGAGGTTGAGAGTGCATTAATTAAATTAATGCCATATGATAAGGTTAAGTAAGTTTGACTGATGACACTTAACCGATATGACACGAATGGGTAGGTTAAGTGGGACCGGGCTTGATTTCTTAATGACACTTAACCATACAAGACAATTAGGGGATGGGGTTAAGTAATTTACGCTTAACTAATCCGACTTGGTAATTAGATGAGGTTAAGTAATCCACGCTTAACTAATCTAAACACGGTAAATTCGATGAGGTTAAGTAATCCATACTTAACTAATCTAACACGGTAATTAGATGGGGTTAAGTAACTTAGACTTGACTAATCTAAAACACGGTAATTTGATGGGGTTAAGTTAAACACTTAACCAATCTAAACTTGGTAATTCAATGAGGTTAAGTAACCAATACTTAACCAACTTAACACGGTAATTTAATGGGGTTAAGTAATTTATACTTAACCAATTATACATGATGATTTGATGAGGTTAAGTAACCTATACTTAACCAATCTAATAGGTGGACCTAATAGTGTTAAGTCACAAGACCTTTTAAAATTAGGCTTAACCATTGTAATACGATTAGTGGATGGGGTTAAGCTAACCCATACTTAACCAATCCGACTCGATAGTCTGAGGGGATTAAGACAATCTATGCTTAATCAATCTAACATGATAATCTGATAGGGTTAAGACAAATAAATACTTAACCAATTTGACTTGATAGGGTTAAGTCACGAGCTTCTTGGTACACTTAACCAACTTGTAGGGCTAAGCCTTGAACTTGAGTACTTAGCCAATCTTGACATGATTCGTAGGCGGGTTAAGTCATTGTAACGGCGCGATTTTCGACCCTCCGAAAACCGTGTCATTATTGAAAGAAATTAGAAGATGAGATAAAAAAGATAGAACTAATAGAATGGAAGAATAAGAAGTTATCAGAAATCTCACAGCGGAATTTAAAAATACAAATACATTACATCATAGGGTCTGATACATCATAATACATCAACAACTTACAACATCATAGTACATTCACATAATAATACATCATGATATGGAAATACAAATCTAACTGGATACATAGGTGTAGTTAAAACTACTAGACTTGTCCTGCAACTTGAACTTCGTAAGGTTCCATTTGCCAACCTGAATTACTTGACTACTCATAATAAATATTATGAGTACCCAAGAGTTTAGGGAAAACACAGAAAATAAACTCCGGGTCAGTCAGGGGACTGGTGTGAGTAAACACAGTTAATTAGATGTAAACAGGGAAATAAGGAATAAGGTGTTCCGTTATTAATAGATTCAATTACTTTAGAAATCTTATGCCCAATCCATAACTAATATATGGAAAACGACCCTTGTATTTTAAATATCAAAACGTTTGATATTTATGATAGTATTTATCAAATAAATAATCATCTAGTGAATCGCTTGCATCTCACGTTCACGTACATAGAATAAAATCTAAAACCGTCGAGCGCTTATTGGAATTTGGTTTCTAACTGACAGGGTATGGGAGCACCCACCGATCAGTGTACTCTAGAGAAGATACACTGGGGTTCAATAAGAACATCCTGCAACCCGGCCACACATGACCGTCCACTCATTTAGCTTGAGTGTAACGAATATATGACCACCTCCTCGGTTGGGAATGACCCACCGATTACCGAAGGTAACAGCAGTGAAAATAGATTAAGAAACAAAAGGAGTTTACTCTAGATGGTGATAATATACCCTGCTTGGGTATGACCCAACTAGCCATGCTGCCTAGCCTAACTATTGTCTTCCTCGGTTGGTGAGGTTTGAAGTCACGTTACCGTTTGACGGGTTATTCTTCAACGTCTTTGAATATCACACCGTCCTATCTGATAGATCACTCATTTGTTTCCACAAACATATTCTGGGTATAAGGCTAAAGAAACGAATCTCTCCGCCACCAACATAATACGCTTATGTAAAGTCGATGTGTAAAATCTGATCGATATACGTTGTCAGACATCCGACTGTTCGGATCTGTTCTGGGATTTAACAGACCGTAGACACTATTTTGAAATAGTCCTTGCATTCTTCATCTTTATCGATTTCCGGTACACGTCGTAATATTCGAGTCGAAGTGGAAATGTGAAATTCCGGACTCTTCGAAACGATGTACAAAAATATCTTTTATAGTCGGTAATTTATTATCAGCTTAACCGTCTTTAATTCAGTTGCACATCCTGTATTTCTACTTATATAAATAGTATATAATTCTCTGGTTCATATCTGGATATCTTAAATATCATTTGCGATTGTATAGTTAAAGTGTGTGCGACGCACACAAGATGTTTTACAGTTTTATCAATATTTGAAAGTGTATAGAAAAAGCCCGTGCTACGCACACGGTGTTTTATCTTGCTTATCATCGACTGTCAGACGATGTTCTATACTCCGATTTGATTTGTCAAATATTTATTTCTTTTATTTAAACTTAAATAAATTGTTTTATAATTTATTTAAATTTGGTTATCCTTTAAAACTCAGGTTCTAACTCAACGAACTTCTTCGAACAACTTCGATTCTGGGACCTCACTGTCGTCTTGACTGTTCCACTGGTATACGCCATATTAAATAAAAACTATATTTTTATTTAATTTAATTAATTACTGATTAATTATATTTATTTATTTAATTTAATTAAATATGATTTAATTAAATTCTCGCTTTGAAAATCGGTTCTCGCTTGTAATTGCCAAGCCGAATGTTGGCATCTCAAAATCGTGTGGTCACCATGGGGTGATCATCGATTTCTCCTTGCCCAAACACTCTTTTTCTTGCTGGCCAAAAACTCGTGCCATGCCACTTGATCCGCCTCGAAATCCATGGTGAATCCATACGATTTCCCTTTGCCAAACTCTCGTGCCAAGCCATCGTGCCAAGCCTTCGATCCGCCTGAAAAACATGGTGATCCACCGATGGATCACTCGAAAATCAACGTGCCAACCCCTTCTCTTCCTTCTCCATTTCCTTCTTCGATTTCCTACTCCAACGTGCACGGCTGTGCACGTACACACCACCACCCGTCACCATATAGCCACCGAACCACCACCCACAAATTCTCTTACCACAACCGATCATCTCTGACCAGTCACCACCACCATCCATCACCTCCTCCTTGAAATCACCTTCCAAGATTTGTTTACAGATAACTACTTCGAAAGACACTCCACTTAAACCGACCTCGACCCGCCTCCTCCGACCACCGGAGCACCTCGCACCACCGCCATCAGATCCGCCATGACCCAACGCCGCTCCACGCTCCACCCTGGCCCACTCGATCGCCTGTAGACCCCGCACGACGCCTCCAAAACAATCGAACCCATTTTGCCTCCAAAAACACAAATCGAGCTCGTTAGCTCGAATCACTCGCTGGAAAATTCATTGGGTATTTTTCCTATGATCACCGATGTCTCCACCTCCTCCACGCTCCACGACTTGGCCATCATCCTCGTCGACCATCGGAATTTGGTCAATATGTCATTTTCGGCCATCTCAAGCTTTCTCCCTCATCCCAATGTTTAAAATCGTGAAACCACTTTTAAAAATCATCATTTTGTTTGTTGATTACATTCATATCTCTGTAATTCAATTCTACGATGTTTGAAAATTCGGTGATTAAGTTTGAGACAGAGAATCATCTGTTTCTTTCTGTTTTCTTGTTTCAAATATATATAGATGAGGTTTGTTCTTGCTACAATGTCCATATATATTTTCGTATACAAGTTTAACTCATAAATATACCGATATAGCTTGTGTTTTGAGATCATCAAGGTATAGTTAAATAAACAGAGGTGTTTGTTCTAGACAGCAAACAACAACAGTATTCCTTTGATCAAGTTTTAAGTGATGAACTCATTACTATTTTATAAACACTTGCATACATGGTTTACTGGTGATATATACTTAGTGTTCTAGCATCTACAAGGTTGATGACAACATGATAGAACTTGCATTGACATATATGAACATGAAAGCACAAACTGTTTACAGTAAAACATGAAATCAAACTTGAACTTAGTGAGGTTTACTCACTTGTAAATGCTCCTGAAAATTCTAACTTGAAGATGATATGATTTCAGCAACTTTTCTTGTATTCGAGTAAAAAGAAAATGCATGCAAATGGGTTGGTATTTATAGGCAAAGTCTCTAAGTTTTTACAGCAAAACACTTTTCTACCTACCCTTTCTCTCTCCTATTTGGATGGTCATGAAATGTTCCAGCAGAATGAAGTGTACCCTTCTCCTAAGATATTTCTACCACGTCTCCTTGGTCTCCTCTAAGTACAAGACTATATGCTTTCATTAAATGCTCCCCTTGCTTGCATTAAATGCTCTCAATACTTACCATCACAAAACTTAAGAGAAAAATAGTTTTCCTCTTTGATATTTGTTTGCTCTCATCATTACTTCAGCCGCACATATTTGAATAGGTGATTAGGCCCTAATCTACTTACTAAATGATGGAGTTTGGACTTGATTTGGTTTTGGTTTAGACTATACTTTCAGTAAATGATTTGGTGTATATACATGCTTATATACATTCTTGGTCGTAGTATATATATATGTATATATATATATATATAGATACCTATACTTTTCATGCTATACTTATATATATAAAAATGTCTATATATGTAAGTGTTAATCTCATTACTTGTTTGCCTAGTTTTTATTTCCTTTCCTGCATTTGATTTTATGTATACTTCATATACATGTATAGGCCGTGGTATATATATATGTATATATATAGATATATATATATATATATACCCTTATGTACTTTTTTTAAAAATATAAAAAGTTTATACTTTTAGGGTTTTGCTATGTATATGACAACTTATACATGTTAGTTGTAAAATAGGAATTTCCATACTTATTTCATGTTGCCAGCTTCCCTATACTTCCTAGTGTTATAAAATGTGTTGCAATTATTTTCTTAAGTTGTTAAACACTTATTTTTAATATATCCTGTATATATTAAGTTACAGTGTAAATCATATATGTATATACGTACATATAAGTGATTATACCTATTTTAATTGGTTGAGTCTTCTAGATACATTTAAATTTCCTTATTAAAATGAATATCAGAAACTTGAAAAAAAACCAGCTATTACAGACTACCCCACTTAAAAGAATTTCGCCCCGAAATTACATAAGAAAGATAGAAGTTTCCAAAAGAAAATATTTCATAATCTGGTTGTTTTAGTACACATACACATACGACTAGTTTTATAGTAACACTAGTCTCGATACATACAATAATACTAGACTTGACTACTCAAGTTCTAAACTGCCCCAAAATATACATACGTAACTATCCTCCTCCAGTCTCTGTCCTACTACTCGTCGTCAGAGATATCTATTATCTCTACGACCTCCTCGTCATCAGATATATTAAGGACCTCAACTACGTCTTCTGCATCTGTCTCCTCCTCGTCATCCTCTATATAAATCAGACCCACTGGTGGTATTAAATATAGCCTCACCACGGGATATCCATACTCACTGAATACTTGTACTCCTCCTCCTGCCATGCGAAACTCGACGAGAACTTGTTCCAATCTATTCCATATCGCTGTCCTTTGGGCTACTTGCTCTTCTTGCTGGTTTCCCGTAGCAATGACTGGGTTTTCCGGAACAACTTGGTCTTCTTCCTCCTCCTCTTCTTCTTCTTCGTATTCTTCCTCTTCTTCCTCTTTAGCGTCCATATACTCAACTTCTTCCTCCTCCTCGTCACCCTCATCTCCTTCACCATAACCGTCAACTCTTCCTTCACCTCCTATCACTTCATCCTCATCAGTAAAGTCTTGGTGTCCTCCATCTCGTTCTATTGGTTCGTTCCTGCCAAGCACTGATCCTTCTGATGATATGTGTGTACCTTTGTCGTCGATGGGTGATCTCTCTCGGTTGTTGTCGGAATCTCCTACTCTTTGTCTCTTTGCTCGCAGCATAAGAAACTTGGGTGGTGTCACCCTCTTTCTTGTCGTGGTCTTCCACACTGGAGCTATTTAACACGTAAGAAAGAATATAGAACTCATCAGTGATGTAAACATACAAGAGAGTTCATAAATCCTAATAAACTGAATCCATAAAACACACCTGCAAATGCTCACAGGAATGTAGAAATCGAAATTTCCTTACAATTTACTCGTACCATAGTAAATCATACCTAACTCGTAGGAAAATCTGGGTATAATTTCTTTATCTGCTTCTCGGTCTCCCACGTACAGTCTTTCGGGTTTTCGCTCCACTGGATCTTTAGTAGCCTCACCATTTTGTTGCGAAGTTGCTTTCCCTCTCGGTCAATAATACTGAATGGATGTCTAATCACTGTCAAGTCTGGCTCAATCTCTATCTCTTGCTGAACAGAGGGTTCCAGAATTAATGATGGATTGTGCATACATTTTCTCAAGTGTGATACGTGAAATACGTTGTGAATCCCCGCCATATATCTTGGTAATTCAACTTTATATGCTTGAAAACCAATTCTTTCTAAGACGCGGAAAGGTCCAACATATCTTGGTGCTAACTTTCCATATTTTCCAAATCTTACTACTCCCTTCATTGGTGAGATCTTCACAAAAACTAGATCTTCTATTTCGAATACTAAATCTCTTCGTCTTTGATCGGCATAACTTTTCTGGCGATCCTGGGCTTCTTTCATTCTTAGTTTTACTAATTCCACTTTTGCTGTCGCTTCTAGTATCATATCCGGACCAAGTACCAATTTGTTTCCGGACTCTACCCAACATGCTGGCGCTTTACAAGGTCTTCCATATAATGCTTCATATGGTGCCATCTGTATACTCGCCTGGTAACTGTTATTATATGAAAATTCTACTAGGTGTAAATGATCTTCCCACGACCCTCCAAAATCTAAAATACACGCTCTTAGAAGATCCTTCAATATACGATTAACTCTTTCCGTCTGACCGTCCGTTTGAGGATGGTAAGCTGTACTGAAATATAATCTCGTTCCCAACGTTCTCTGCAAAGCTTCCCAAAATCTACTTGTGAAAATGGTATCTCTGTCGCTTACAATGCTCGTTGGAATACCGTGCAGTCATACTATCTCTTTCATGAATACTTCGGCTAATGTTATGGCAGTGCGCGTTGGTTTCACTGGAATAAAGTGCGCACTCTTAGTTAACCGATCTACGATTACCCAAATCCCTTCGTAGCCTCTCCTTGTTCTTGGCAAACCATCGATGAAGTCCATCGATATCATTTCCCACTTCTAGTTGGGAATCTCTAATGGTCGTAATAGTCCAGCAGTCTTTTGATGGTCTCCCTTGACTTGCTGACAACATAGACATTCATTTACGAAAGTAATGATATCTTTATTCATTCCTGACCACCAGAATACTCGTCTCATATCGTGATTCATTTTATGAATTCCTGGATGGATGCTCAACTTTGATGCATGGCATTCTTTTAAAACCTCCTGTCTTATCCCATCCATGTTAGGTACGCATATTCTGCCGTTTATTCTCAATACTCCTTGATTGTCCAACTCGAAGTCAGTCTCTTTTCCGTTTGTGACTCCTCGAATATTCTTTTCCAGTTTGGGATCCCTTTTCTGATTACTCATTATCCTTTCTTGGAGAGTCGGTGTGACTTCCAAAAATGATAATATCGCATTTCTACTCAAGGCATCTGCCACTACGTTCGCTTTTCCCGGTGTATAAATGATATCTAGGTCATATGATGCAAGAAATTCCAACCACCGCTGTTGTCTTAGATTTAAATCTTTTTGAGCGAACAGATACTTCAATGGTTTATGATCGGTGAAAAGTTCGAATCTCTCACCCAGAAGATAATGTCTCCACATCTTTAATGCGAAAACAACTGCTAATAACTCTAGGTCATGAGTTGCGTAATTCTTCTCGTGAATCTTTAACTGCCTACTTGCATATGCAATCACTTGTCCCTTCTGCATTAGCACCGCTCCTACTCCCTTTCCACAAGCATCGGTGTAAACTGCACATCCGCTCGTTCCATCGGGAACAGCTAATACTGGTGCTTCCGTTAATCTTTTCTTTCGTTCTTGAAACGATTCTTCACACTTTGGGTCCCAAATAAACTTTTGGCCCTTCTTTGTTAACTTGGTCAGATGTGACGATATTTTGGAGTAGTCTCGGATAAATCTTCGATAGTATCCCGCCAGTCCTAGGAAACTACGAATATCTGTTGGTGTTTGAGGTTGTTTCCATAGTTGTACTGCATCTACTTTAACTGGGTCTACTGATATCCCATCTCCATTTACTATGTGCCCCAAAAATCTCACTTCCGATTTCCAAAAGTGACATTTTGAAAACTTTCCCTTCAACACGTGCTTCCTTAGAGTTTCTAGCACTACTCTAAGGTGACCACGGTGCTCTTCTTCGGTTTTTGAAAAGATTAAGATATCGTCAATGAAAACGAGAACGAATTTATTAAGAATTTTCCTAAAAACTCTGTTCATCAGATCTACGAAGAAAGCTGGTGCGTTGGTTAATCCGAACGGCATAACCAACCATTCATAAAAGAAATCTGGGCCTCTGAATGCTGTTAAAGGAATACAATCTTCAGAGATTCTCAATTGGTGAAATCCTGTTGCTAAATCCATCTGGGAGAATACCGTTGCTCCGTGCAATTGGTCGAAAAGGTCATCAATTCTAGGTAATGGATATCTATTTCGGATGGTTACTTTATTCAACTCTCTATAGTCTACACACAGTCGCAAAGATCCATCCGACTTTACTACAAAAACCACCGCAGAGCCCCAACTAGAAAAACTTGGTCGGATTAAGCCTTTACTCAGCAAATCCCGAGTTTGTTTCTCTAATTCCTGAACTTCCTTGGGAGCCATCCGTCTCTTTGGTTGAATCATTTGTCTAGCTCCTGGGACTAAATCAATTCGGAATTCGATCTCTCGATGCGGAGGTAAACTTCGAACTTCCTTGAATACGTCCTTGAATTCTCTTACTACTTCCAAAGTGTCAAGACTTTCTTGAGGTGCTTCTAAAGCGTATAGAAAACTACAGGTGTGAATTCCCGGTTTCCCACAAGTTATTCTAGCTTTTCGCTCTAAGCTAGTTATAAGGGTTATGATTTCTTTATCACATTTTATCTTGGCTTGGAACTTGCTTAACCGGTCTAATCCAAGTATAAAATTGAAACTTTTGAAGTCTAGAACATAGAAGTTAAATCGAAAAGAGTGTGAGAGATATAAGAGAGTTATATCCTCACAACACATTTTAAGCTCAGTTTTCCCCCCTATGGGGTTTGATACGCAAATGGGGCTTGGTGATATAATTGGTTTAAGGTCAAACTGATCTATGGTTTCGGCTGAAATAAAACTGTGTGAAGCGCCGGTATCAAATAAAACACGAAGGTAAATTCCATTAAACTGTAAAGTACCTTCCAGCACTCCCTTCCCTTTCATATTCTGAGAAGTAGACGGTTCATCTTTGATTGTAAAAACCCTAGGCTGTGGTGCCCTCTTCATCAATGGACAGTCTTTCACCATGTGTCCTGGTTGATGACAGTTGAAACACAGATTCTTCACTACCATCTCGTTCCTCTGATTCTGGTTCTGGTTCTGATTCTGTTGCTGAGGTTTCTGTTGCTGTCTCGGGTATTGCTGGGGTTTCTGTTGCTGCCTCGGGTATTGCTGGGGTTTCTGGTTCCCTTTTTGTTTACAGAATCGTGCAATGTGTCCCTTTTGTTTGCAGTTGTGACACACCACATTCTTAAATTTACCTTCCACAGCCTGTTGCCCCGTCTTAGCTTGGCCCTGATTAGCATTCCAATCTGGGTTGACCTTTCTTTTCATGACATTCACTCCACTCATCTCCCCAGTCGGGATCCTCGCCCCTGGTTTCTTTGTATCTAGTGCTTCATATCTGAGTGCTAGGTCTACTAGTTCCACAAATGGATCCTTCAAATGTCCCATCATCCTTCCTTGCAGATTATCTCTAAGACCAGCAACAAACATCTCGTTCTTTTTCAAAAGAGTATTTATCAGCTCCGGTCCAAAGATTGAAAGTGCGTTGAACTGGTTTTCGTACTCAGTGACAGACATGCTTCCCTGCTTTAAGTCAATGAAGTCTCGGTACATCCTTGTCCTTCCAGTAGCAGGTAGATACTGACCTTCAAAAGCTTCTTTGAACACGGGCCAAGTAAAGTTTTCCTCAGGAGTGTTAGCAGTCTGGGCATCCCACCATATTGTTGCGGCTCCTTCCAGATTCCATGAAGCTAAGAGACGCTTATGCTCGTCATCCAACCTTAGTCCTTTAAAAATCTTCTCACATGATCTAATCCATGCTTGGACCCCGACCAGTGATTCAGTACCTCTGAAAATCTTTCCTCCTAGAGTTGTGTAATTCTTACAGACCATAGCAAAGTTAGGCTGAGTTCGTGCTCGGATTACTTCAGTAGTATCCACTTGGGTCTGGTTAACAGTGTGTCCGTTTGTCGTAGTTGCTCCGCTTGCTCCTCGGCCTCTTCCTCCACGAGAACTCATTTTCAACTCCCTGAGTACACGGATTGAAAATAAATGACTCCTCGGAAAAATATGTCAAGGGATTACCTAAGTAACTACGATCTACCTATACTAAAATATAGTTTTTAGTACAAATACGCTCACTCTCTATTCCAAAGCCTAAATGTTTCCGAAGAACATAGGCTCTGATACCAACTGTAACGGCGCGATTTTCGACCCTCCGAAAACCGTGTCATTATTGAAAGAAATTAGAAGATGAGATAGAAAAGATAGAACTAATAGAATAGAAGAATAAGAAGTTATCAGAAATCTCATAGCGGAATTTAAAAATACAAATACATTACATCATAGGGTCTGATACATCATAATACATCAACAACTTACAACATCATAGTACATTCACATAATAATACATCATGATATGGAAATACAAATCTAACTGGATACATAGGTGTAGTTAAAACTACTAGACTTGTCCTGCAACTTGAACTTCGTAAGGTTCCATTTGCCAACCTGAATTACTTGACTACTCATAATAAATATTATGAGTACCCAAGAGTTTAGGGACAACACAGAAAATAAACTCCGGGTCAGTCAGGGGACTGGTGTGAGTAAACACAGTTAATTAGATGTAAACAGGGAAATAAGGAATAAGGTGTTCCGTTATTAATAGATTCAATTACTTTAGAAATATTATGCCCAATCCATAACTAATATATGGAAAACGACCCTTGTATTTTAAATATCAAAACGTTTGATATTTATGATAGTATTTATCAAATAAATAATCATCTAGTGAATCGCTTGCATCTCACGTTCACGTACATAGAATAAAATCTAAAACCGTCGAGCGCTTATTGGAATTTGGTTTCTAATTGACAGGGTATGGGAGCACCCACTGATCAGTGTACTCTAGAGAAGATACACTGGGGTCCAACAAGAACATCTTGCAACCCGGCCACACATGACCGTCCACTCATTTAGCTTGAGTGTAACGAATATATTACCACCTCCTCAGTTGGGAATGACCCACCGATTACCGAAGGTAACAGCAGTGAAAATAGATTAAGAAACAAAAGGAGTTTACTCTAGATGGTGATAGTATACCCTACTTGGGTATGACCCAACTAGCCATGCTGCCTAGCCCAACTATTGTCTTCCTCGGTTGGTGAGGTTTGAAGTCACGTTACCGTTTGACGGGTTATTCTTCAACGTCTTTGAATATCACACCGTCCTATCTGACAGATCACTCATTTGTTTCCACAAACATATTCTGGGTATAAGGCTAAAGAAACGAATCTCTCTGCCACCAACATAATACGCTTATGTAAAGTCGATGTGTAAAATATGATCGATATACGTTGTCAGACATCCGACTGTTCGGATCTGGTCTAGGATTTAACAGACCGTAGACACTATTTTGAAATAGTCCTTGCATTCTTCATCTTTATCGATTTCCGGTACACGTCGTAATATTCGAGTCGAAGTGGAAATGTGAAATTCCGGTCTCTTCGAAACGATGTACAAAAATATCTTTTATAGTCGGTAATTTATTATCAGCTTAACCGTCTTTAATTCAGTTGCACATCCTGTATTTCTACTTATATAAATAGTATATAATTCTCTGGTTCATATCTGGATATCTTAAATATCATTTGCGATTGTATAGTTAAAGTGTGTGCGATGCACACAAGATGTTTTACAGTATTATCAATATTTGAAAGTGTATAGAAAAAGCCCGTGCTACGCACACGGTGTTTTATCTTGCTTATCATCGACTGTCAGACGATGTTCTATACTCCGATTTGATTTGTAAAATATTTATTTCTTTTATTTAAACTTAAATAAATTGTTTTATAATTTATTTAAATTTGGTTATCCTTTAAAACTCAGGTTCTAACTCGACGAACTTCTTCGAACAACTTCGATTCTGGGACCTCACTGTCGTCTTGACTGTTCCACTGGTTTACGCCATATTAAATAAAAACTATATTTTTATTTAATTTAATTAATTACTAATTAATTATATTTATTTATTTATTTAATTAAATTTGATTTAATTAAATTCTCGCTTTGAAAATCGGTTCTCGCTTGTAATTGCCAAGCCGAATGTTGGCATCTCAAAATCGTGTGGTCACCATGGGGTGATCATCGATTTCTCCTTGCCCAAACACTCTTTTTCTTGCTGGCCAAAAACTCGTGCCATGCCACTTGATCCTCCTCGAAATCCATGGTGAATCCATACGATTTCCCTTTGCCAAACTCTCGTGCCAAGCCATCGTGCCAAGCCTTCGATCCGCCTGAAAAACAGGGTGATCCACCGATGGATCACTCGAAAATCAACGTGCCAACCCCTTCTCTTCCTTCTCCATTTCCTTCTTCGATTTCCTGCTCCAACGTGCACGGGTGTGCACGTACACACCACCACCCGTCACCATATCGCCATCGAACCACCACCCACAAATTCTCTTACCACCACCGATCATCTCTGACCAGTCACCACCACCATCCATCACCTCCTCCTTGAAATCACCTTCCAAGATTTGTTTACAGATAACTGCTTCGAAAGACACTCCACCTAAACCGACCTCGACCCGCCTCCTCCGACCACCGTAGCACCTCGCACCACCGCCATCAGATCCGCCATGACCCAACGCCGCTCCACGCTCCACCCTGGCCCACTCGATCGCCTGTAGACCCCGCACGACGCCTCCAAAACAATCGAACCCATTTTGCCTCCAAAAACACAAATCGAGCTCGTTAGCTCGAATCACTCGCTGGAAAAATCATTGGGTATTTTTCCTATGATCACCGATGTCTCCACCTCCTCCACGCTCCACGACTTGGCCATCATCCTCGTCGACCGTCGGAATTTGGTCAATATGTCATTTTCGGCCATCTCAAGCTTTCTCCCTCATCCCAATGTTTAAAATCGTGAAACCACTTTTAAAAAATCATCATTTTGTTTTTTGATTACATTCATATCTCTGTAATTCAATTCTACGATGTTTGAAAATTCGGTGATTAAGTTTGAGACAGAGAATCATCTGTTTCTTTCTGTTTTCTTGTTTCAAATATATATAGATAAGGTTTGTTCTTGCTACAATGTCCATATATATTTTCGTATACAAGTTTAACTCATAAATATACCGATATAGCTTGTGTTTTGAGATCATCAAGGTATAGTTAAATAAACAGAGGTGTTTGTTCTTGACAGCAAACAACAGCAGTATTCCTTTGATCAAGTTTTAAGTGATGAACTCATTACTATTTTATAAACACTTGCATACATGGTTTACTGGTGATATATACTTGGTGTTCTAGCATCTACAAGGTTGATGACAACATGATAGAACTTGCATTGACATATATGAACATGAAAGCACAAACTGTTTACAGTAAAACATGAAATCAAACTTGAACTTAGTGAGGTTTACTCACTTGTAAATGCTCCTGAAAATTCTAACTTGAAGATGATATGATTTCAGCAACTTTTCTTGTATTCGAGTAAAAAGAAAATGCATGCAAATGGGTTGGTATTTATAGGCAAAGTCTCTAAGTTTCTACAGCAAAACACTTTTCTACCTACCCTTTCTCTCTCCTATTTGGATGGTCATGAAATGTTCCAGCAGAATGAAGTGTACCCTTCTCCTAAGATATTTCTACCACGTCTCCTTGGTCTCCTCTAAGTACAAGACTATATGCTTTCATTAAATGCTCCCCTTGCTTGCATTAAATGCTCTCAATACTTACCATCACAAAACTTAAGAGAAAAATAGTTTTCCTCTTTGATATTTGTTTGCTCTCATCATTACTTCAGCCACACATATTTGAATAGGTGATTAGGCCCTAATCTACTTACTAAATGATGGAGTTTGGACTTGATTTGGTTTTGGTTTAGACTATACTTTCAGTAAATGATTTGGTGTATATACATGCTTATATACATTCTTGGCCGTAGTATATATATATATATATATATATATATATATATATATATAGATACCTATACTTTTCATGCTATACTTATATATATAAAAATGTCTATATATGTAAGTGTTAATCTCATTACTTGTTTGCCTAGTTTTTATTTCCTTTCCTGCATTTGATTTTATGTATACTTCATATACATGTATAGGCCGTGGTATATATATATGTATATATATAAATATATATATACCCTTATGTACTTTTTTTAAAAATATAAAAAGTTTATACTTTTAGGGTTTTGCTATGTATATGACAACTTATACATGTTAGTTGTAAAATAGGAATTTCCATACTTATTTCATGTTGCCAGCTTCCCTATACTTCCTAGTGTTATAAAATGTGTTGCAATTATTTTCTTAAGTTGTTATACACTTATTTTTATTATATCCTGTATATATTAAGTTACAGTGTAAATCATATATGTATATACGTATATATAAGTGATTATACCTATTTTAATTGGTTGAGTCTTCTAGATACATTTAAATTTCCTTATTAAAATGAATATCAGAAACTTGAAAAAAACCCAGCCATTACAGTCATGAACTTGGATAACAACACTTAACCCATTTGACAAAACCCTAGCTCAGGGGACTAGGTTGGAATTCGTAGTTAACAAGGATAGTGGAAAGAGGGGCTAAGTGGTAAACCTTAGTTAACGGTAACTAAGTAATAATTCTTAGCTAAGGACATGGACTAGTTCATAAAGAGATGAGTAACCTAGTACGGTAGGTCATCGCTTAGTATACGAGGAGGAGCAAGTTATCTGACTTCGATAAAAGCTCCAGCGAACTGGGTGACGAAGCTGAAGCTTCGGGGAACGTGAGGGTACTCTTGGTATCCCTCTATGAGGTGGCGAGAGGTCCATGCAACCCTGCCTCATAGAGGTTAAGGTCTGCGGTAGAAGAGCCAAGAGTATGCCTTAGTTGCTATGCGAGCGACCTAAAGACTGAGATGGATTAGCGTGGAGTCGACGATACTTGATTTTGCCCCAGGATAGCATGTCGCCGGCTACCTACCATCTTTAGTCAATCGTGTACGTACGGAAAGGCAGGGAACTCCCAAAAGACCATATACTAGCTATCATGTTATGGGTGAGGTTGGCTATCTGGAAGTGGGCATCGATGGGCCTTAGTGTAGTTCTCATACATGATTTTTCTTGGATTGCCTTTCAGTAGTTGAGGGAGGGGTCACGTGGGACCATAGCCACGGGTACAAAAACAGAACTTGATATCTGCATCAGCAGACGACTTAAAGCTCCCGACCGAGTTCCGTATTTCTTGATTTGCCCTGGCACGGAACTCGGATGGCACATTGAGGAACATGTGCATCTAGACATGGAAAACGATTCACGATGCATACATGGGATAAAAGGCGCGGTTGACGGGTAGCATAATCCCTAGTGGCCCTAGGTGGCTGAACCCAAACCGAGACATGGAAACGTTCATTAGGTAGCATAATCCCTAGTGGCCCTAGGTGGCATAAATCCTAAGTGGACACGCGATAGTTCATGGTAAGGAAACATAACTAGATCGAGGGTAGCAGTCCAAAATAACTTCAAGGATAAAACGTTTACATGGGAAAGCCCGTATGGCCTACGGCAAAGGACTGAACTTATACATGGAAGGAAACATACGAGTTGGAAAAACCTACATATGCTATATATATATTAGGTTGACATGGACCATTACATGACATTGGGCAAGGGACATTCATAGTTGACACATGACACGGGTTGGGATACTAGTACGAGGGGTGCAGAGCAAATATACATGATACATACCTTAGGATGTTATACATGGTAGATACCTTGGGATAGTATACTTGATAGAAACCTGACGATGTGGTACCTTGATTTATCTTGACACCGTAGTTTATCATGACACACTCGTTTATCTTGGTACAGTAGTTCATCCTGTTATTTTGGTTTAGCTTATCTATCTTGTCATCATACTTATGTTCATCTCAGTTCCTCATGCCAGTTAACTTTACTAGTTTATATACTGATAGTAGATAGGGCTTACCAGTCTTTATGACTGACCCTGTTTTCTTTCGCCTCTTGTCTTCCGTTTCCCCCCCCCCAGGTTACAGGGAGGAAATGCTATTGTTAGTTTGGACTTCTTCTGTTTGAAGGTCATCACGCATGGCTTGGACTTCTCTTGGCTAAGGCTACTTTACTGTTTTACTTGGGGAATAATTTATGAAATGGCTTTATGCTTCTTTATTATTGCAAGACAGGTTTTGATGTATTTTGATGTAAAAGGCTTTAGACCTTATTTTACAAGGTAATGAAATTTGTTTTACTTCCGTTGTTTTATATATATATGTTCTATCTTGTAATATTTCTGTACATGTTTACCAATAATACCCCTCTAAAGCTAGTGCATTCCTTTGTGAGTGACCCTAGCGGAGGTGGGGTGTTACATTTTCCCTTAGGAGAATCCAAAATACTTGATTCCACTTTCAAAATCTTTTTGAAAGAAAACGATAATCTTTATATCAAAACTCTTTTGATATTATAATAGTGTCTAAATCAAATAAATAGAAATCTAGTGAATGCTTTCATCTCACGCTTCACATGCATAATATACAATCAAAACCGTGGGCACTTATTGGGTAATGAATTTCCAACTATGACAAGGTATGGAACCACCTTCCGATAGTGTATCTCTAGAGGAGAACACACTGGGTATCTTGTAACCCAGCCACACATAACCGGCCACTCGTTTCGCTTGAGTGTATCGAATGTATATCACCAACGGTTGGGATCAGCAATAGTTTTCCCAAATGGGACAGCATCGAATAGAATAAGGAATTAAATGAATTTAGAGGTGATAATACACCCTAATGGGAGCTACCCACATAGCCATGTTGCCTGCCTGATTTTTGTCATTTCCCGGTTATTGAGGCTTGAGGCTACGACTACTTATCATTCATTGATAACACGATCACTTTGAATACCACATTGTCAGATCCATTAATTATTAATTTATTTGCACAAATATATTCTGGATATTATGCTAAGAGAATAAATTCTCCGCCACCATATATATATCTATAAAGACCAACATATGCGATCATTGGAAATACTCTATCAGACATTCGTCCATACACTTCGTTTTGGGACTGAACGAAACCGAAACCATTTCTATTAATAGAAAAAGTCCTTGCACTTTACTCTATCTTCGATTATCTTCATATAATCTGATTCACAACGCTACTACCAATATGGAGTGGTTCTCGGATAATAATCCAACAGGTCTCTCCATATTGACAATGATATTGGCAAACACTTCGATAGTCGGTTATTTAATTATCAAAGAAAAACAAACATCCATTCAAAGCATCAAACAAATCACTGGGCCTTTTAATTAATATTTCATTAATTTAAAATATTTCTCCATTTCATTATCGGTATTCGTTAACACAATATTTTCGATAATCATCTTGGCCTCTTACGCTATTTGGAAAAATTTCCATATATCGCCTTCTTTTATTTTCTATACTTAGAAAATATCTTCTAATTTTAATTAGAGAACATTCCAATTACATATCTCTTTCATGCCCGTTCATTTCTACACTCAGGAAATATTTATTTATTTTATTCCCAAAATTTCACTTCCTTGGGTTAAAACGAATGTTGTATAAAACATTGTTACAAACAACCCACAATACTGCATTCAACTAACTCTTATTCAATCATTGATATTCGAGACTAAATCTTGCTATTTATCGGTAAAATTGAAATCAATCAAGTTGGGGTATAACTACCTCTTAGACCTTGACTGAATAACATTCTTAACTTCAAAATGGACAAGGCTGTTTATCTCGAATAATCAATATCATAAAAACCCAATTATTCGTTTTTAAAACATATATACGCTTCTCTTTCTATTTTTACCAGATTTAGTTATAGATTTCTTTTTGTTTATAATATTCTATTTTTAAGTTCATTTCCTTATCGAATTCTATATATATCGATACACTGATTTCTAACTATCAAATTTTCTTAAAAATATTCTAACTGCTTAAATTTCTGGAAAATTTCGCCATAACCTCCTTTGTACGGGTCACTCAGTACAACTACAAAACGCCTCTCTGGGCCCTTTCCATTCAAAAAGAAAATCAAAAAGCCAAGCGGTGGCTTGCCGATTCGGTGCATAAAACCTCATATGGAATTTAAACAGGTACCTTTTGGGTCGGCATTTCAATTTATATCTCTTCATATACTTCATTCCAAACCTGCTTAACACATATCCAAATATCCCCATTTAGTCTCAACTCAATCCATTCGTCTTAACCTAATTCGCTAATTTATTTTCTCATTAGCTATTTTGCCTATTTCATTTCTTTGTTTGAACATAACATGTTCAAATATAATACCAACTTGCTTATAAACAAATTGATTTCCATTTGCAATTCAAGTTTCCTTTTCAAGTTCGGATAAAATTTCTCAAACCTCCTTTACTTATTCAAAGCCCAATTTCGTATCAATTTCGATTAACTAATTAATACTCAAATTAGTTAGTTCTATTCAATAACTAAAAATCTGATTTTTGTTCCAAAAATCATTTTATTTACACCGCTTGAGTTAGTATTTATTTTACAACTCAAATCTAGATTTTTCTAATGGAAATTCATATTTTATTTGTTTAAAATCCTTTTATTTATTTAAATAAACCGTTATGGTTTTAATATGGATATGGTGTTGTTTCTCTGAAAAATTGATTTTGACACAACTCAAAATCTATATGATGAAATTCGGTATTTTTTCTTCTATTAGAAAACTATTATTCAAACGGTCCTGACGATGCTTGTTTCATACAATTTTGACTTAAATTGATTTCTATATACTCAATTGAAGTTCGAAACGCTAATTTACGAACTTCAGCATTGCGGCGAGTTCTTTTTAATTATATTTAATATATAAACATTTTAAACTTCGTTTGTATATAAATTCTAACTTCATTCTAATATATTTAAGATATATTAAACCAATTTTCCTAATTCAACTTAAAAATTCTGATTATCCCAGATTGCCAACTATTTCATACCTCAGTTATACATTTATTTATAATTCAATCTTCTATATTAAATTCTAACTCCTTTATAAATAATTTATTTATAAAATTCGATATAATCAAATTTCAAATTATAAATCCTTCTGATTTATCTCATCTTAGTTTATATTCCGAATTCCAGAAATAAACCCATCATTCCTTTTTTGAAATGATTTCCAATTCAATGTTAAATTCATATTTGAACTTAAATTCCTTAATTATCAAATGATAATTTATTTCACTGAATTTATATCAACGTTTATAAATTCAACTTCCTTGTTTCATATATTAAAACAAGTTCTGTTTCAAATCTACCTGAAACCCAATTCATTTTATATTCCAAATCCCTGGAATAAAATCGTCGTCCCCTTTTTGAAATGATTTCAAAATATATTTTTAAATTCATACTCGAGTTTAAAATTACGGAATATCTCCAGATAATTTATTCACTGTATTTATAAACATTGTTTATAAATTTACTTGTTTTATAAATTCCAACAAGTTCCATTTTGAAATCTATTTAAAACCAAAATCTCATTTTGGAATGTTCTATTTATTATAACTTATCTACATAAATATAAAATCTATTTTCATATTTAAATTTAAACATCTACTTAATATAATCCTAATATTTTCTGAAAATATTTTATTTAAACAAATTCGATCTAATTGAATTCAAATCGTAAATCCATACGGATTTATTTTCAGTTCAATTTACATTCTGAATGTCAGGATAAATTTTATCATTTACTTCTTTAAAACAATTCCCCATTTCTATTTTTAAATTCACATTTGAATTTAAATATTCAAATTATCAAATGATAATTTTCCACTTCATTTATAAACATTGTTTATAAAATCATTTCAGTTCCTTGATTATCCAATGAAAATCATTCCATTTTATTTATAAACACCGTTTATAATTTTCTTCAGTTTCCTGTATTATTTAATTTATAAACATTGTTTATAAATTCAACACTTGTTTTATTTATTTAAAGCAAGTTAACATCTTTAAACCCCATTTGGTATTCAAATTCTATTTTGGAAAAAATAGAATTTCCATTTAAAATCTGAAATATCCCTTTCATGATATTTTTATATATCAACGTTTTAGGCCCAATGATATTTTAACCAATAAAAAATGCCCAACTATCAACCATGGATTTTCTAACACATCATATATGATAATATATATGAGAACAAACAAATAATAATATTTTTTAGGAATCCAGTTGGATCCCTCCAACCTGTTTCCCTATATCCACAGACGTTAGCCAACATAAATAATATCCATCTTGCTTCGAGGCAGGATATCGCGGTATAGAAGGTCATCCACTATCATAGCGTGGGGTGTATAGGGTCATCAGCTAATGGTACTGCGGGAATCCGACCACCAATATATATATATATATATATATATATATATATATATATATATATATATATAACCACAAACACCAAGCCTATATAACTAATATACATGTATAATAACCACAATAATATTTCAATGCATGCAAACAACAACGAACAATTATTTTAATGAATAAAATAATTCTAAACAAAAATATGAGTGAAATTTACTCACCATGATTTTTTTCTTCGATATATTCTGATTTCCATTTTAATTCCTGATGCAGCTATGGATTAAAGGACCGATTCCATTCGATAAGATCTCGTATAAATTTAACAATTTATATTCGTTATTTAAATTATAGAAATATTTAAATGAAATTAAAAATAAATTATTAAACTAAAAATATTTACCTTAATTTCATGTTTACACACTATTATGTCTTCACCATTACCAAACATGCAAGCCAGTCATCCCATTTCTGCCACCCGTACCCACATTATCACAAACTTAAACTTCCTCGTTTACATCACCAATAGCAATGTCATCCATAAGTGACAGTCCGACTACATGCCAAGCTTCCAGTAATCCCAATACATAGACCCAGCTTCACTTTTTTTTTCTCATGACAATCCATATTAATCCCTTCATTTCACCATTAAAACGCAAATAATACTGCCCCTCCAAATCAAAGATTGAACAATAATGAAATTTCCTACTGTCAACACCAAAAATTAACATACCCGAACTTAGCTCCCTCTTCACTATAGCTTCTTTCCCACGGTACGCAATTTTAACATACAGATCTTTTTCTTTTGCGAACCAAAACCTGACCTCACAAATCCACCTTTACTGTCCTTACTATCAGCAGTCCCCTTCTTTCCTTCCTCTCTCCGATAAAACCGCAATACTCCGTTTGCATCATTTACGCTGTCGCAACCTTACTCTTCCCAGTTTTGATGCAAATGCATTCGCTCAAACCATCATCAATTTAACTAGCCTCGTTGTGACCCCATTTCCCACCCTTCGCACCTACAGATTGAGCTCGCTCCCTCAGTTGCCACACACATGTCAACATCGACCACCATTTCTCACCATTACCCAGCTTTAACCGTATCGCAACATTCAACTACATCTGGTCTTCACGCGCGCCAAATACGAAACCGATCCCTAGCCTACTACACTCAATCGAGCTTTGGGAAAAGCTTGTACTGCAAATTGAAAGCCAAATGCTTTAGAAACAAAACGCGTGAATTTAATGGTATTCAATTTAGGGATTTTTTTATTGAGGAGTGGCTTTTCTTATCCTGTGGAAACGAACTGATGAGGAGGAAAAGGAAGCGATTTATTTTGATTTGAGGTCGTGATTTTGATTATGAAGTTCAGTTCCTTCTTGTTTTCGAACTAAAAAATTTAAGAAAAGAATTTGATTTGATTTCCATTTGCAGAAGAAAGAAAATATAAGGAAGGAATGAGGGCGATTTATAAATGATCAATCACTTAGGGATTAAGGAATTGTTCTGTGCAAGGTACTACTTTATTAAATGAGATTCGATTTCTACTTAATACAATTTGATTCAAAGAGATTTTTATTCTTTTTAAATAGATACCGATTTGATTTCGAGCTTATCTACAAACCAAGTATCCCGGGGTTCACAACTTGAGATCGCAAACCGCTATTGCAACATATCGACCGCCGTTTCAATATTATAGCATTATACTGAACTCAACAGAATATATTCTGAAATTTTATTTGAAGTATATATAAAACAACCATATAAATTTATATAATATAATTTAAACTCAGAAATAATTAATTCCTTAGTAATATAATTTTCACAATTTAAACCAAATTAATGTTTTCCAAACTAGTCGGGATTAGCGCACCATACCGAAACAATCATTTATTTTATTTCTGAATCCCAACCTATTCATCCCATGGAGCAAAATTGGTAATACTCCATATCTAACATTATGGTGTTATCGGTAAAATTAATTACCATTTCACGTTCGGATCTAATTAAAGATTTAACTATCGCTTGGAGTAAAACTGGTGGTACTCCATTCTCGATCACTTGTCAAATTTGGCAAATTTAATTACCACATTAACATTTCAATCTAATTAAAACTCCACTTAGTTTTAATCTTCTAAAATCATTACCTAATGATTATTCAACTTTCTGGAAATAAATCTTGTCTTTAACTGGGTTAAAGAATGAATGTCCTTTAAAAACATCGTTCACGATAAACTCAAAATCATATTCCATTAACTATAGAATCTTCAGGGAAAAACAGATCAATATATAATCGATATCAATTTCTGTATTCGACTAATAATATAAATGGAATAACAGCAAAGCCTTTTAGATTCCGTATATAGTAACAGCCTTCCTTTACATAAGCTCATCTCGATTATTACCAAATCGAATTCCATTCAATTCCAATTTAATATATTAAATTGGAAAAATTTACTTTGGAAAATTCCATTAATCTTAATAAAAAGATTATAAATTCCAAATCATATCTTCGTTGTTAATTGGGTTAAAGAAAAAACGTTATTTAAAACACTGTTCACGATAAACCCAAAAATCTAATTCTTTTATTCAATTCCAATTAAATATTAATTAATTGGAAAACCGCACTAAATATTAATTAAAAGATTTATTCTTTTCTCAACTAGGTTCAAGAACAGTATTATTTAAGATATTGTTCACGACAAACCCAAAATCCAAATTGATATTAAATACAAGGCTCTAAATAGAAATTATATCAGCTTATATTCAATATCAAGTTCTAAAACCAACAAATATCGTATCGGGTATAACGATATATATATCTTCCAAATTCATCAACGATATCTGTATAATGACGGAATCCAACGTTGAAATATTCTGAAGATTATTTCCATTCAAATCCATTCCAATTTATTCGTTGGAAATTCCGACCAATTTCAAATCCAATTTATTTATAAAAATAATTGGATTATTATTCTAGTTATTAACTAGTTCATTTCGATAAAAATATATTTTTATCTTTACAAATGTGGTATTTTTCATCCAAATTCTTTCCAAATCATTTATTATGATTTTACACAAACTGTTGATATTTCTAAAAAAATTATCAACGCCCGTACAGTTGGTTTCCAATAACGGCCACCGAACTGCATCCATAGCGACATTTTCCAAATTTGATTTGGACATAATTCCAAATCCAACCATTCAAATTTAAATCTCTTATATTCATTGGAAAGTTCTTTTCGATACAAACCCAACGGTTCCGGTTTTAGGAGAATCCGACTGTCGGATCTCCCATAATATCAATTCGAAGTTAATGGTCGAAATTCGCCTAACAGTCGCTGCGCGGCGCGTTCTATTCAGGCCATTTAATATATATAATATATAATATATATATTTCATCGATTTCCATTCAAAACGTATTTTATAAATTAGTTTATAAATTCATTTCAAAATGATTTCAACTTCATTTCAATTTTCAAATCAAAATTGAATATTTCTCAATAAATTCATTTTAAATTCTTTTTAAAACAATTTCTACCTCATTTCAATTTTCAAATCAAAATTGAATATTTCTTAATAAATTTGTTTTAAATTCATTTTAAAACGATTTCTACTTCATTTCAATTTTCAAATCAAAATTGAATATTTCTTATCATTATATATTAAAATAATAATATTTTCAAAATATATGTTTTTGATTATACATTGGATATTATTTAAAAATACTCGTTAATTCTGAATTGGAATCAGACTCAATCAATTACCATATAATTTCAGTTATATGGATTTCATACATTGCATGTATACAACGATAGTGATAAAAAATCATAAAAAATTCATACAACATCCACTGTGCATTTTACCACTGTACAAGCATTAAAATAAATAAATAACGCTTATACAGTCATCAACCCATCGATTGACAAACAGCTAAACAATTGGGATTAGTGTACGTCAAATATCATCCCAATACCCATGTGGGATTTCAATCAAAAAACACAGTTTTTATTCGTGCAGTTGGGCGATGGGTAAAATTTATTGTCCGAATCAATGTCATCTAAATGGGTAAACATAAACAAATCGTCCGATTTGTAAATGAATATTTATTTCAACACATGACTATTTTATATAGTTTTATTACACATTAAAAATGATATTTTTTAATTAAACATTTTATTCAATCACATGAACATTTTTAATCACAACCACAATCAAATCACACAAATCATCCATAGTTTGTACAATAAATAGTGTTAGGAGTGACTAAGCCCCGTCTGCAACCTAGGATATATTTAACTGTAAATAGTTTGAGTGAGAAGGAGTTCTCACATTCGTCTACACTCTGCCAATTTTTGTTTCTGAATTTCTAGTACGGTTTGGGTTTGAATTTGCCTAAATTTTTAACTAGCTCCAAATTGGACCCGGTTAGTCTTGTTGTGAAGCTCTCGTCCCCACCATCGCAACAGATCCTATTTCATGCAATTTGGAGTTCGTATGAGAAAGATACGCTATTATAAAGGTTAATGACATGTTAAATTAATTAATAAATTAATTAAATAAAAAAACCTTCTTTCTCTTTAATCAACACAAGCTGACACTCAAAACCACTATTTGAATCTAGGGTTTGAAATTTTGAGCACTACAACGCCTTGGAAGATGATCGGACTGCTCCCTGTCGTCGGGCTATGCGCCAGCTACCTCAGGCACCCCCTCTGGTGAAACTCGATCGCCAGTGGAAGGAGAAAATCGCCATGAGGCAGTGCAACTTTGAGATCCTTTTTCGAGCAAAATAACCAATGTTGAACGACGAGGCTTATATGGATTCGAAGATGGTGGGGAGCTCTTCAATTTTCGCTGAAGAACTATTGATCAATTCGCTTTGTGGAGGAAGAGATTGGGGGATTTAAAATCGAACAACTTCCGCCGTTGGTTTGTTTCACACAACTGATGGATTTTTGGAAAATAAATTAGGTGTAGAAAATTTTCTATTGGCCGGCTATTTATATTTAATTTATTTAATTCCGAAAATACCCATTAATCCATACGAACTCAAATCAAACCCAACGACTATTGCCCTAGCTAAATACCCCCATTCCGTACATAATGGAATATGTTTCATAATCCAATTCAACTATTTCGATCATTTTTTATCAAAATTAAAATATAAATCAATGTATATTGAATTTAAACGTACATTTTAATTTATCGGGGCCACATGCTGACTCCAAAAATTTCAGAAAAATAAATCTAGCTATGTTTTGACTGTACGATCCTAACAAAACTAATTTCGTCAAATTTGGAGACCATTTGAAAAATGGCCATTTTATGGTCGATCCAATGTGATTGAAATTGACAAAACACGTTTTCCTTTGCCACGCTCACATATTAATTCCAAAAATTATGAAAATTGGAATCTAGAAATAATTTGACATTCTATACATACATACATATATATATATATTGGTGGGTTGGATTCCTGTATACCATTAGCGGATGCCCGCAGTATCATTAGCGGATGACCGTTTACGCCCCACAATATGATAGTGGATGACCTTCTATACCGCGATATCCTGCCTCGAAGTAGGATGGGTATTATTTATGTTGGCTAACATCTGTGGATGTAGAAAAATAGGTTGGAGGGAACCAATTGGATTCCTCAAAAATATTATTACTTGTTTGTTTTCATATATAATCATATATGATGTGTTAGAAACCCAATGATTGATAATTGAGTGTTTTGGGTGTTTAAATATCACTGGGCCTGAATGTTGATATCATGAAAAGTGATTTCGATATTTAAAAGGGGAAATCTATTTTCAGAAATAGAATTTAAATTTCGAATGGGCTATAAAGATATAAATTTGTTTAAATAAAACAATTATTGAACTTATAAACGATGTTTGTAAATTAAATAATACAGGAAATTGAAGTATTGAATTTATAAACGATGTTTATAAATTGAATATTGCAGGAATTGAAACAAATTTATAAACAGTGTTTATAAATGAAATGTATAATTAATATTTAAAATAGATTCTATGCTATATATAGATAAGTTAAAATAAATAAATTATTCCAAATATAAGAATTTGATTTTTAACTAGAGTTCGAAATGGAACTGGTTGAATATATATATATATAACAAGCAAGTTTATAGATGATATTTATAAATGTGGTGAATTAATTATCGAGGGATAATTTATCGCTTTAAATTCAAGAATGAATTCAAAATACAATTTGGAATCATTTAGAAAAAGGGAATGATAGTTTTTATTTCGCAATTCGGAATATAAAATGAATTGAGCTTAAATAGATTTGAAATGAAACTTGTTTTAATATATAAACAAGGAAGTTGAATTTATAAACGATGTTTATAAATCTAGCAAAATAAATTATCATTTGATAATTTAGACGTTTAAATTCAAGTACGAATTTAATGTTGAATTGGAAAACGGTTAGAAATAAAACAATAAATTTTATTCTGGAATTAGAAATATAAATGAAACTGAGATAAATCTAAGGATTTAAAATTTGAATTCGATTATATCGAATTTATAAATAATTTATTTATAAAGGTTTGGAATTCAATATAGAAGATTTAATTATAACTAAATTATAAAATAATCAACGGTTAGGGAAAATCAGTAATATTAAGTTGAATTTGGAAAACTGGATTAATCTATATTTAAAAATGTGGAAGACTGGAAGTGAGATTTAATAATAAACAAAGTTAAAAGTTTATATTTAAATATAATTAAAATGAGCTTACCACAGGGCGGTAGTTCGTAAATTGATGTTTTGAACTTCAACTAAGTATATAGAACTCAATTTAAGCCTGAATTCTTTGAAGCAAGAATTGTCAGGACCGACTGGATAATAGTTTTCTATAGAAGAGGAAAATCTGGATTTCGTCTTATAGATTTTGTGTTATGTAAAATTCAAATTTCCAAAAAAACAGCTCCATAACCATTATAAAACCATAATGGTTTGTTAATTAAAATCGAAGTATTTTAAGTTAATAAAATATGGATTTTAAATTTAAAAATTCAGATTTGAGTTCTAAAACAAATGCGCACTCAAGTTGTGTAAATGAAATGATCTTTGAAACAAAAATCATATTTTTAGTTATGGAAAAGAATTAACTAATTTGAAGTATAATTCGTTTGTGAGATTTTGAATCAAAATTGGACTTGGGATAAGTAAAAGATGCTTGTAAATTTGTATTCGGAATCGAATATGAAACTTGAATTAAAAATGGGATTCGACTTGTTTATAAGCGAATTAATATATATTTGAACCTAATATGTTCAAACTGAAGGGATTTGCCAAAAGAGATAATTAAATAAAAATTTAACGAATTGAGTTCGGAAAGAATGGAGTTAGTTGGGATAAATTGGAAACAGGTTGAACATGGATTAAATAGGTATGGAATGAAGTGTATGAAGATTATAATTCGAGTGGCCGAAATAAAGGTAGACGCTTAAATTCCATGTGAGATTTTATGCGTCGAATTGGCAAGCCACTTGGCTTTTTGATTTTCTTTTTGAATGGAAAAGTCCTAGAGAGGCAAGTTGAGGTTTGAGCTATTGACCAGTACAAAGGAGGTGCTGGCAAAATTTTCCAGAAATTTAAGGAGTTAGAATATTTTTAACAAAATTTGATAGTTAGAAATCGATATATTGATATATATATATATAGAGAGAGAGAGAGAGAGAGTTCGATAACGAAACAAACTTAAAATAGAATATTATAAACAAAAAGGAAATCTATAATTAAATCTGGTAAGAATAGAAAAGAGAAATGTATACACATTTTAAAAAATGAGTAATCTGTTCATAAGATGTTGATTATTCGAGATAAGTAGTCTTGTCCATTTTGAAGTTAACAATGTTATTCAATCAAGGTCTGAGAGGCATTTATACCCCAACTTGGTTGATTTCATTATTAACCAATAAATAACAAGATTCGGGCTCGAAGATAAATGTTTTGAATAAGATTTAGTTGAATGCAGTATTTTGGGTCGTTGCAACAATGTTTTACACAACATTCGTTTTAACCTAGATAAGTGAAATTTTGGAAATATAATAATAAATATTTCCTAAGTATAGAAATGAATGGTCGTGAAAGGGAGAAGTACTTGGAATGTTTTCCAATTATTAATAGAAGATATTTTCTAAGTATAGAAAATAAAAGAAGGCGGTATATGGAATTGTTTTCCAAATAGCGTAAGAGGCCAAGATGATTATTGAAAATATTTGGTTAACGAATATTGATAAGGAAATGAGAAGAGATTTAATTAGTGAAATTTTGATTAAGGGGCCCAGTGATTGTTTGATGTTATGAATGAATGTTCGTTTTTCTTCGATAGGTAAATAAGCAACTATCGAAGTATTTGCCAATATCGTTGTCAATATGGAGAGACCGGTTGGATTATTATCTGAAAATCACTCTGTATTGGCAGTAGCGTTGCGAATCAGATTATATGAAGATAATCGAAGAAGGAGTAAAGTGTAAGGGCTTTTTCTGTTAATCCTAGGTAGAAATCGCCTAAAATGGATTAATGGAAATTGTGCCTTCGGTTTCGTTCAATACCAAAACGAACGTATATGGACGAATGTCTTACAAAGTATTTCTAATGATCACATATGTTGGTTTGTATAAACATATATGGTGGCGGAGAATTTATTCTCTTAGCATAATATCCAGAATATATTTGTGCAAACCAATAAATGATTAACGGATTTGATAACGTGGCATTCAAAGTGATTATGCTAAATGAATGGAAAGTAATTGTAGCCACAGGCCTCAATAACGGGGAAATGACAAAAATCGGGTAGTCAAGTAGTTCAGGATTTTACAGATTTATCTGAAGGTGCTTGGAGAAGGAGGCTTCAGTGTTAGATATTTAAAGTTTATTCTGCTGTACTGTATTTTGTACTCTGATGATGATATGTATATGTATACAGAAATTTTTTTATTCCAAAAGTTATGATATATTATATTTTGTTCCGTTGCGATGTGAGATTCTTTGTTGTTGTTTTTGTTCTACTTCTACCTTTTTCTTCTTTAGTCAATAATGATTCGTATTTCTATGTAATATGGGATGGACGTGTGGTATATTTAGTCAACTCAAACAGTACAGATTTATGGGACATTACAGTTGGTATCAGAACTTTGGTTGAGCGAGTACCTAGGCTTTGTGGGGTTTACTCATTAGATATAGGGTCAGTAGTACCCTAGAATGAGTTGAGTATATATATACGAGACAACGTATTTCTTAATTTATATAAAAGTTGTTTTATATTGTGTTGGCTAGTCTGTTGAGTGGATTATGAATTTCGATCGACTTGTGGGATGCCACAAAGTCGATAGGAATTTCTAAACACTTGAATAGAGAATTCGACATAGTATTGTTTTAAAATTGGTAAATGAAATAATTTTACCCAAAACTATATTTTGATATAAAAAGAATAATTTTTTGGAATTATTATATTATATTATATGGATGTGTTAGATGTTAATATTATAATCCGATGAGATTATAAAAATGGGAATAGTTATATAAAACCAAATAGAGTTTGTATAAGAATGAAAAGTACAAATGACAGAACTGGAATTGAATTCAAACCAGAATTTGGAATTAAAATCATGGGAAGCTGGAAAATATTTTCTGAAGTATATTAAAATAATATAGTTGTGTTTTGGAAGGATTTTTGATTAAAAATCATTTTAGATGGATTTTGAAAGTGATAAAGCACTGAACTTACTTCAGTCACTGGAAAATAATTCTAATAATGACTTCAGCATCATCAGTGTTCATTTTTGAGTTTCTAAGTGATAGATTGCTACCTTAGAAAAGTTTTTGATGGAAATTTGTTTGAAATAAACCAAGTTGGTTTGAAAATTCAAATGTTTTGAATTTGAAATGAAAATAAATATATGTATATAATTATGTGATTTCAAAAGGGTTTGAAATGAAAACCCACGAATTAGAATTCTGGAATTTAAATTTAACTTAAGCAAGTTAAATAGATTGAAGTAAATTGATTAAAATAAATTTGAATACATATGAATGGAATATGAATTGGTATGTGAATATATTAGGTATAAATCTTTTAGATTAAATGAATGTGAGATGTAAATTGAAACCAAATATTTTTGTAGAACTAATTTGTTGAAATTTGAAGAGTTGAGTTTCGATATAAGCAAAATTTTGAAAGGTAATGGGTTTTTAGCATTTTTTTTCTACCTTAGTAATTTCGGGGAACAAATTCTTTTAAGGGGGAACCCGGATTTTTGTTCGATTAATTTTAAATATTTAAAATGGCTTTAAATATTGAGTTGATAATATATAAATGAAATTTTTATATTGAGTTATCGATTTGATAATCGAAATACGATTTATTTTGAATATATATAATCATCGTAATACGAAAATGAATTTAACTGAATTCATAATTTTGAACTGAATTAAAACAATTCAGATGATCAATATATATTCTATTTGAATATAGACGACAATAAATAATAATTTATTATCGAAGAATTTATTTGTTTTAAATTTAAATTATATTATATCAATTTAATATGGTTATTTTATATATATGCTCGAATTAAATTTTATAATCTATTCAGTTGAGTTCAGAATAGTGGAATTACGTTGAGACGTCGGTCGGTAGGTTAAAGTAGTAGTTCGTGACATCGATTTATGAACCCTGATATATTTTTAGGGGATAGGATCGGAATCAAATCGATATCTATTTAAAAAGAATAAAATCCCTTTATGTCTAATCGTATTTAATACAAATCAAATCGAAAATTATTTTTATGTACCTTAAGCTACCTATTTCCTTAATGCTTAAGTCTTTGTTTTCTATAAATCACGATAGACCTTTCTCCCCAATCTCTTTGGCTCTCGACTCATTCCTTCTGAACAAATAAAATGGCCACTCCTCTAATTCAATAAACTCCAGAACTAAATCAAAACTGCACTACCATTTCCTTTAAAACGCAACATACCCTTAATTTCCATTTCATTCCTCTAGAAAAAAAATCCGCTCCTCTTTAATCCACCTTTCCTCGTTCAAATTAGATTAAAACCGATCCTTTGAAAACAGAATTAGCTGAGTCCTAATCCTTTAAAAATCATTGCACCGATCCTTTATAAAAAAATAGAAATCAAATCGCAATTCGAATTACGAATCATCTGAAAGCTCGACTTAACATTAAATGTGCTCACAAAAATGGGGATCGCGATTTGGAAATCACTAAGGCCCTAGGTATCTGAAGCTCATCTCGACGTTCTGGAGATTCGTGAGTTGAAGGGTGGCGTGCGTTTGTTCATGATGTTTCGACATGGTGGATTTCTAGTGGAATGATATAGTTTTTTGAAGGCTGCGATAGTTTTTTGAAGGCTGCTAGTTTTCCTATAGCAGCATATGGAAGATAGGGGGTTGACAATGGAGAAATTTGGAAAAGAAAGTTCGATTGAGGAAACTGAAGTGGATTTTTGAATGGTGAAATTGGATTCCACATTTGACATGAGAAGGTTTGGTCTTATGAGAAATGAGCTGAATTGGAGTTCGTTTCTGGTATGATAAATGTCGATAGGGTTTTTTTGAGGAGGGAGGCACTATATTGTTGAGTTTTGGGGAAAGAAGATGATATCAGCATTGATGAGTGGCCTGAGGTGTAGGTGGTCGACAGTTTGAAAATGAAAGAGAAGTTATAAAAAGGAGAAATGGCTTAAAGGTAACTTATGTTAATAAATTTTTAATTAACAAGTTAATGAATATTTAAATAATATCAATTTTATAACACGTCTATATATTTCATACGATAATAGTGTCGAAAAAACGGAGTATATTGGAAATCCTATGGGAAATTACTTCGTAATGATATTGGACTGAAGTGAGTTAAAGTCAGCAACGATTTTCAGTTAAATTGAACATTTATTTAATTTTATTGAAAATGAATCGCTATTTCAGCACATAAAATCAGGTGAGTAAACTCACTCTCTGAATTTTATTTAAAAAATATTTATATTGTAATGAACCAATATTTTTGACACTTTAAAAATATGAATTAATTTGGGTTTTATATTTTAGGAACTAAAATTTGTTTATAAATTTGAAATCTAGTTATTTAATTTGGTTTTGATTTGATTTTTATAAGTGTACATTTAAATTTTTAATCTTTGAATCTGAATGGTTCTATAAATTAATCGTTATTAGTATTTAAGATAGTTTTTTTAATATTTGTAAAATTTGTTTCTATTTTATTTGATGAGCTATAACCAATTCATTTTATTCGTTTTAAAAATTGAATTTTATTTAACTTGGGAATTCATTTTTATTTTATTTAGGTTGAATTTTGGTTTTATTTGATATTTATTATAATTTATTTGAAATTTGGTTTTGGAAATCTATTTATTTTATTCGAGAATCTATAAAAAAAAAATTAGGTCAATTTTAAAGTTATGTAGATTTAGAAGTGTTTTAATAATATTAATAATTTAAGTATTCTTTTGAAAAAAAAGCATTTTTGAACACTTGTCCTTGTGAAAAAACGTTTGTTCACCACGTGTTTTGGTTTCTGGAAAAAAATTAACGCGTGTCCATCGTCGCCTGTTATTTTAAGTTAGTCGTCCCCTTGTTTCTCCACGATCCTCATTTTATTCATTCAGCAAAATTTTTGTCCCCAAATCAATTTTCTCCCTCAAAATCTGAAAATGGACACTGTTTTCCTTCCAAAATTCAAATCTTCCTCCAAAATAATCGATCTGCTCTTCCTTCCACCGCGTCTGATGACGCTATGCCCTTTTATCGCAGTAGACTCCATCGCAAGCCTTCTCTACCTGTGTCGCATGTCTCCACTTCGGACAGCATTGCGAGCTCTGGCGTGAATGCCTCTGATTTTTCCCCCTCCATGAATCGGCGAGACCTGTCAGCTTGAATCCGCTGTAACCCCTGAGTTGCTCCGCCAAAATTGACCCACCTCGAGCGCCGGTTGTACCCCAAGCCTCATGCATCGCACTTCGCTTGAAAACCAAAGCCGAACCCTTCCTCTTACCAGTCGTCACCTTAAGGTAAGTGACCTTACAATTCGACTTATTGCAAGTTTGTCCACTTCGATTAACCCTCAATATAATTGGTTGGGAGGATTACATCTTTATGTTACCCTGGGTTCATGTGTATAACGCTACATGCATTCGTTTTGATGATTTTGCTTGTTATTCATATATGGTTTTGAACAGTAGGTGTTAAAAGTCTTATATCATGGCATGTTCCATTTTGGGTCATTTTTGTTTTGTTTTGAGGGAGGATTACATCTTTATGTTACCCTGGGTTCATGTGTATAACGCTACATGCATTCGTTTTGTTGATTTTGCTTGTTATTCATATATGGTTTTGAACAGTAGGTGTTAAAAGTCTTATATCATGGCATGTTCCATTTTGGGTCATTTTTGTTTTGTTTTGAGCACTACTTGCTATAAAATTACGTTTCCAAAATGCTTTCCTATTTATTAGATATAATAATTTGCTGTATAGTTAAGGACACATGCTCATTAACCTTAATATAAAATTGTTCCAATTAAATGAAGCTGCATGATTATTAAACTAACTGTGAACTGAAGTCAGCTTCATAGCATATTGATTACCAGCCTATCCTAAACTTGAAAATAAATTAAATAGTATATGCCGTAATGAAAATTGATTGATTAACTTCCCTTCTAGATAGAACCATTTATCAATTGTAGGTTTGATTGCCTGAATATACCATAAAAATGTGCAAAACTATAAAATCGTACTGCAAATGGTATAATGGATTGAGAAAAAATCAAACTCCACTTTTAATCCTTCTGTGTTAGCTTAGTTGATCAACATAAGTAATTTGTACATATTTAACATCAAGAAATAAGGAGACTGCATGGTTGGTGTTTGTATTAGTGGTTTTCATTTTCGGTGGAAGCATATTCATGCAAATCCTAGACAAAACTGAATATGTTTGTTTTAAAATTTGATCCTTCTTTTGTTTGTTAAAAAGCTGATACCCCCTTTGTTCCTAACAATTGATACTATATGTTTTATCATATGCATGGTGGCATTTTGAACCCCGTGCAGTATACACTGATGTGGTGCTTTGAACGCATATTTTATCATATGCACAATGGCACATTGAACCCATATTTTATTATACAACAAGTGAAATAAATACAAGCAAATTTCCCTGTCATGTTTGTTTGAAACTCACGCATGTTGCGTATGTTGAACACAATGATGAATTCCCATACTGTGTCTTTTATAACCTTCATGCAAGACTCGTAGCACATAGGCTCTCGCATATTTTATTGTACCACATAGGTTGTTGTAACATCGCCTTACTTATGCTTATCATTCCCTTTACGCCGCATACATACTGCTTTGTTTGGCTATGTTACCGGATGTTTTATTTCGACAGTTCATCGCTTGCTATGCTCGAATTATTTAAATAAGTATGTTAGGATTAAACTAATTATATTGATTAGTTTATCGAAGTTACTAACTTGAAATAAGTTTAATCATGACTGGGGTGTTTTGTGTTTTGCATGGAATGCTCGGTTCAGGTCCTAAGTGTTTCAGGTTTAAAGATTTCAGCTTACAATTGGAGAGGAACGTGAAGAAGCAAGACGATTACGCGTATCCATGCAAGCCCGACTCAAAACCGTAAAGTTTTATTTTCAATTCATGTATATATTTTGTACCTTCCCCTGTGTATTAAAATATTTTTGTAAACTCTGATATGTATATTGAAATTTATTCCGTTGCAAATATTGTATTCTGTGATTCTATGTGTATTTTTATTTAAACCTTGTAAGCTAATAACTACCCATCGTTTGGAATGTTCTGAATTGGTTAATTACCGACTTGGGGCGGTCAAAAAGGCGAGTCGTCACATATATGATGTCGGTTGGTTGATTTGTTGCATTGCTATTTATTGATATATTGTGGTTATTATATATATTAATTATTTAGGCTTGGTGATTGTGGTTACTATATATATATATATATATATATATATATATATATATATATATATATTGGTGGGTTGGATTCCCACAGTACCATTAGCGGATGCCCGCAGTATCATTAGCGGATGACCCTATACAGCCCACAATATGATAGTGGATGACCTTCTATACCGCGATATCCTGCCTCGAAGCAAGTTGTGTATTATTTATGTTGGCTAACATCTATGGATGCAGGAAATCAGGTTGGAGGGATTCAACTGGATTCATAAAAAATTCTATTATTTGTTTGTTTTCATATATATAATCATATATGATGTGTTAGGAACCCTGTGATTGATAATTGAGTGTTTTGGGTGTTTAAATATCACTGGGCCTGAATGTTGATATCATGAAAATTGATTTTGAGATTTAAAGGGGGAAATCTATTTTTAAAAATAGAATTTAAATTTCTAATGGGCTATAAAGATATAAACTTGTTATAAATAAAACAGGTATTGAATTTATAAACGATGTTTATAAATTAAATAATATAGGAAATTGAAGTATTGAATTTATAAACGATGTTTATAAACTGAATATTTTAGGAATTGATATAAATTTATAAATGGTGTTTATAAATGAAATGGATAATTACCATTGGATAATTAGAGAGTTTAAATCCAAATGTGAATTTAAAATAAGAATTAGAAATTGTTTTAGATAGAAAACGATGAAATCTATTCAAATGTTCGAAATATGAATTTAATTGGAAAATTAAATTGGATTATGTTGAAATCATAAAATAAACTATATCCAGAAATGATATTAGAATCGTATTAATTAGAAACTAAGGTTTAAAAATTTAATATTTAAAATAGATTCTATGTTATATATAGATAAGTTAAAATAAATAGAATATTCAAAAATAAGATTTTGATTTTTAAATAAACTTCGAAATGGAACTTGTTGAATATATATAACAAGCAAGTTGATAAACAACATTTATAAATGTCGTGAATTAATTATCAAGAGATAATTTATCATTTTAACTTCAAGTATAAATATAAAATATAATTTGGAATCATTTCGAAAAAGGGAACGATAGTTTTTATTCCGAAATTCGAAATATAAAATGAATTGAGTTTAAATAGATTTGAAATGAAACTTGTTTTAATATATAAACAAGGAAGTTGGATTTATAAATGATGTTTATAAATATAGTAAAATAAATTATCATTTGATAATTTAGACGTTTAAATTCAAGTATGAATTTAATGGTGAATTGGAAAATGGTTTGAAATAGAATGATAAATTTTATTCTGGAATTGGAAATATAAATGAAACTAAGATAAATCTATGGATTTAAAATTTGAATTCAATTATATCAAATTTTATAAATAATTTATTTATAAAGGGTTGGAATTCAGTATAGAAGATTTAATTATAACTGAATTATAAAATAATCAATGGTTAGGGAAAATCAGAAATATTAAGCTGAATTTGGAAAACTGGATTAATCTATATTTAAAAATATGGAAGAATGGAAGTGAGATTTATTAATAAACAAAGTTTAAACATTTATATTTAAATATAATTAAAACGATCTTGCCGCAGTGCGATAGTTCGTAAATTGGCGTTTTAAACTTCAATTGAGTATATAAACTCAATTTAATTTGGAATTCTTTCAAACAAGAATCGTCAGGACCGATTGGATAATAGTTTTCTAATGGAAGAAAAAAATCTGGATTTCGTCTTATAGATTTTGAGTTATGTTAAATTCAAATTTCCATAAAAGAAGCACCATAACCATTGTAAAACCATAACAATTGGACTTAGGATAAATAACAAAAACTTGAAAAATACTCAAAATTCAAATTTACACAATGATATGTCGACATAAATTTATGGACATGTCGACATATAACTGTCACATTTTTGATTTCAAAAGGAAATGTCTTTTCAGTATTTGTAATGTTCCAGAAGAATTGCAACCTTTCAAATCTTATAAATAGGGGAAGATTTTGAATTTTTTCACCATTCTTCTTCTCCATCTTAATCCCCTTTCATTACACCATTAATATTCCTTATTTTTACGATTTCTACACTTATACCACTACTACAAAAGTGGGCATATTCGACACTGATGTGTGTGCGTTGCATGAAAAATATTGCAAAAACCATGCATTCTTTGATCTTCTGCAACAATACTCATATGTTGTTGCATTAGACGTGAATGCACTGTTGCAGTGGAAATTCTAGTGTATTGATGTGCAACACCAGTTAAAAGCGTAGCTTTACATATATACAATCCAGCTCAGCGATCTGCGTTATCAACATAAACAAAACTTCAATCATAGATACATCATTAATCCAAGGGTTCAAATTGATGTCTGCATCCACTATGTTAATTTTTGGTGCAATGATAAAGTTTTCACGAAATATTTCTCGCTCCGTGGTATCCTGTCTCTACCACCTCCGAATTTCTTTCCTATCTTCAAAACGAATCGAAACTAAATCCCTAATTTCAGATCTTCACTTTTGTCTATGTCGTATTACCAACATCGACCTTCAATTAAATTAAAATTTCCCCTATATTGAATTTTATTTGCCCTCACTTTATCTCTGCCAACGTCGGGCTTAAATTTATCGATGTCTTCTTCCACTGTTGCTACATATGCTATGCATGTGACAGTTGAACTCGAAACGCCTAGAAATTTGGTAGCTTGCTTCGTCAATTCGCTAGCTTGATTCTTTAATTTGGTAGTCCCTTTTCCATGCCTAGAAATTTGATAGCTTGCTTCTTCAATCAATCCCACTTCCTTTTCTCCAGTTCCAGGTTTTTTCAATTTATATGTTGGCACTAATGGTTACTTAAGTAGTACGACATATTTCAATAAAGATCTGATATACTTCATATTCATGCCTTCTGTTTTATTATCTTATTGTTATTAGCTTAGCTTTTGGATTTTCTACAATAGCTATTATAGTTTGTGTAGTATTTGATGATATTGTTCTTTTTCGTAAATGTTGTTTTAGGCGTCTAGTAGGAGCAGTGTTAACTCGGATAACCATTACATTGAATAAAACTTCAAGTGCTCTTCTTTAAACCAGGGAGTAGTAAGAAACTACCCAATTTTTTTTAATTACCAGTAGTATTCAGAGGTTCTTCATGAATATTTAATGCATTTACTATCTATGTATGTTGGCGCAGTCCAATTGCATCACTTCAGGAGAACTTAATTATTAAGGTAAGTGATATTGAGGGAAAAAATATTACAAATAGTAACAGAAATAGGTTGTTCCTCCTTTCTTGGTTGGTATTTATGACCCCTGACTATGTGCATTTGGTTTTGATAGAATTTAAAACTGTAACGATGGTGGAGAGAGGAATTCTTGAAATGGTAACTTGGAAATTTATAGAAAATTTCAAGCTCGATTAAATTGCTAACATATTTTCATTGTTGAGCGTATAAAGGGATTGTGCACTGAAAAGAAAGCGTGATGAACCAAGAACCTGAAGATTTTAAGGAAACAACGTTTACGACATCGCCTGTTATGAACCATATTCTAAAAAGAAATTGTGATATTATCCTCTTAGGTCAGAAAACATAAAAGATTGTGATCATTTGCAAGTACGAAACCCAAAGGGGAATGCACTTCACCAACTGAAACTCAGATATCAACTGGAATCATTGACAAGTATGAAATATAAAACGAAAGAATTATATTAGAAAAAAAGAATTTGACGAGCATGGAATTTAGGGAAATCAAGCGAAAGAAGAAATCACGTGTACAAATGCAAATGAAACCACTCAAGTTGTAGGAGCTTGTGTTCAATGAATATTCGTATGAAAATCAAGTTGTTTGGGCAATCCATGATATATGTAATACAACTGCATCGAAACAAGTAAGATATTGCATTCCCACTGCAAGAATTGTGTAGAAAATGATTCATCCGAATTAAATTCAGCGAGTACTCAAGTTAGCGTATGCAGCTGTAGTACTTTAAAATGAATGATGTTCCTTTTTTATATTAATAGTTGTGGTATCTGGTAAAAATATAAATAATATTCAGGAGAAGAAGCAACATGACGGTGGATCACTAGAAGATAAAAAGGATGCCAAAACTCATGTTGTACTTCAAATATATGTGGAGGTATTCTTGAACAGGCATGCCTTCAGCATTTTCATGTTTGTTTTTAATCATCTATTTTACTTTCTCTTTGAAAAAATGGTGATTCGGTCTTGAGACCTTTAGAATCATAGTGCTTGTCATTTTTCTAATGGTCCTTAACTTGCCATGATGACATGTTATCATGATTACTAGTTATTTGATTAAATATACTAAGATATTCAATTTAGTATTCACTCAAATGCATCATAAACAATTCAAATTTTCTTTCTTGTGAAACAAGTAGATTTTGTTGTAGGTTGATGTATGATGTTCGTAGGCTTTTTTCTTCTAATGAATACGATAACTGTAATCTTATTTTGCATTCTAGTACATTTAGTGAAATTTATATGTCCACCGGTCGATACCTCCTAAACCTACAGGGAGCAAAGATAATGATCGCGACGACTGCTTTAGCTACACTTTTCTTCAGTACATTGCCATAGAATCAGGAAGAAGAAAATGGTAGAATTGGCACTTCTAATATATTTGAAGAATTGGTATGGTATGTAGAATATTTTGGATGATTTAAATGTGATGATGAATGTTTTGTATGTGTTTCTTCTATACAAAACTTGTAATGCAAATTTTTAATTAAAGCAATGTATTTGCTTTCTTCTAATGTAGCATTTGCTTTTTTCTACTGTTGCATTTGCTTGTTTTCCTGATGTTGCATTTCAAGATAATGATGTTACATTAAATAAAATATTATTAATTCCACATGGCACGTGGGCCCCACAATTGACGTGGCGAGCCGACGTGGCATGTGACACATGTGCAGCTGGTGTTTTGAGCTGACGTGGCATGTGACATTGGCATCTGATGTGGAAAGTTTATGTGGACCCCACTGCCATGAACTGGAAGCCAGATTCTGGCTTCTGCTTAAGGCAACGATGTATGTTGTTGCATTACATGCATATAATATTGCAATAGGGTTATAATGCAACACTTTCTTTTTGTGGTCGTAGATGGGCAAAAGCGTTTCCTTAGAGGGCTAATGCAACGGCCGCGGATGTCACGCCCCTCTGGTGTTGCCTATTTGAAAAAATGGCCCACGGCAATGCTTTTTTGATCTGCGGCCGCATAAAACTACTGTCGAATATGCCCACTTTTGTAGTAATGTACTCTGCCGAATTCAATTCTGTTTATATAAATTTTCTTCTCTTCTCACTCTCTACTCATTACTCTTTGAATCGAAGTGCTATTGAAGAGTTATAGGGTTGTTGTAATTGTTTCGGGAAGTGTTTGGGAAAGGTGTGTTCCTTAAAGCCTTGAAATCAAGGAAAGGAATCAGTGGTAACCTTGTAGCTGGGGAAATCAAGGAAATATACTTGATCAAGGGTGTTTGGAGTCGGTGGTAACCGTGTGGCCGTGAAATCAAGGAGATTGTACTTGGATATTTATATAGTAATAAAACTCTGTGCAATCCAGCGTTGCATGGGACTGGACGTAGGAGTACTCCGAACTAGTATAAAATCCGGTGTGTTCTTTCCTTTTTTGCAATTTATTTCTGTTTATTTTTGTGTTTATGTTTGATTCTGTTCTATGATTGGTTTTGTGGTGTGTGATTCATATAGTAGAACATATAAGTTTTAAATTTTGTTAAATTCTTTAAAGACACTATTCACCCCATCCCCCTCTAGTGTTAGTTTTGCCTTAATGACCTATTCTGCATTCCCTAACATGTTGATTCTGTATGCTCTTCCATTTCCTACATGCATTCGTCATTATTTTCACTCCATTGTATCTTGACTAGCTTAACGACCTTCCTACCAAGCTGTTTCTTATCGTTCTCAAAAAAAGCGAAGTTTCTTATGAGGTCTAAAAATATCTCACTATACTTCTAAGTCCTCAATATGATCTGGAGATATTACCACGCCCGAGTCATGCAACAAACTTCCATAGATGTGATACATGAAAAACATCGTGCATACCTGTCATCTTCTCAGCTATATACACCCTATAAGCAGGCTTCCCAATACACTCTATAATTGGAAATGGTCCAACAAATCTTGGAGCTAACTTGCCTTTACTTCCAAATCGAACAACATTCCTCAGAGGTGAAACCTTCACAAACACCAAATCTCCTACTGAGAATTCCAAATCCTTTCTCCTCTTATTGGCATAACTCTTCTAAAAAATTTTGGGATGCTTTCATCCATTGCCAAAAAATTTCAGCCGTATCTTTCATTTCCCTTTTCTCTCTGGTCTCTAAACAACAAAAGGATAAATTACATGGTCTTTCGTAGAGTCTCATACAGTGCCATACCAATACTCGATTGATAGCTATTGTTGTGAGCAAGCTCAACTAGATAAAAATGGTCTTCCCATGATCCTTCAAAATCTAATAAACAAGCTCTTAGAAGATCTTCCAATATGTTGACTCTCGCTGTCTGACCATCAACTTGAGGATGGTAAGCTATGCTTATATATAACTCGGTTCCTTATGCCTTTTGCAAACTCTTCTAAAATCCACTAGTAAAAAAAGGATCTCGAACACTTACTATACTCTTGGGTATTACATGATATCGAACAATCCATGTAATATATAACTTAGCCAACTTGGATGCCTTCCTAGTAGATTTTAGAGGAATAAATTTTATGCTTTTGGTCAAGAGATCAACGATAACCCATATTCCATCATATCCTATTCTTATCCTTGGCAATGTGTCAATCACACTTATTTCCACTTCCATGTTGGAACTTTCAATGGTAGCAATAATTCACTCGACTTCTTCAGTACATCTTTAACTAATTGACAATTCATACACTTTGAGATGAATCTTCCAACATCTCCTTTCATTACTTTTTAACAGTAAACTCTCTTCATATCACGATACTTCTCACTAAGATGAACATTTAATATAGAGCGATGACATTCTCTCAAAACTTCATATTTCAATTCATCTGTATCAGGAACAACTAGTCTTTCATCCTTACGAAACCAACCATCTTGATCAACTTTGTAATCCTTTATTTTCTTAGACTCGGTTCTCATTTACAATCTCTGAATGATCTCAACAAGCTTGGAATTATGCTTTTGACTTTCACCAGTCCTTCCGATGATAGTAGGTTTAATAGATAAGCTCATCAACATTTCGGGCTCTAACTCACAGTGAGACCTAAAATCAATTACAACCAAGTGCTCAAGGTGCTTCCATTCAGTAAACATAGCTCCTGAACTCGCATGTCTTCTACTCAACGCATCAGCCACTGTGTTTCCTTTTCCTAAAGTATAGGCAATACCAAAATCATAAGAAGCTAGAAACTATAAACATTGTTGCTGCTGAAGATTCAAATCCGTTTAGGAGAAAAGATACTTCAATGACTTATGAGCTATGAATAACTCAAATCTAACTTCCAACAAATAATGTCTCCACATCTTCAAAGCAAACACTATCGCCACAAACTCTGTAGCGCCCCGCGTCTATACCCACTATCGTCTAGTTCATTTTAGAGAAATGTCGTAGACCATAACGGAGAATGAGGTTTGTGAAGAGAGAATGATTCTATAATCACTCCATGTGAGGAATGCACATCGAATTTTGATATCGATTAAAATTTCGATATGACCATTCGGCACATAGGGCAACTACACAATGGCTATATGCAATCCTGAAAGCAGTATAAAATAAATAACAAAAATAATATAAATATGGTATATCTCACAGCCAAACACAGAATAATCAGATAACAAAGGCGGAATAGATATGAATAAACCAAGAATGTGTACAACAAGCTAGTGGTCAATAAAGATTCACTAATACATGTACCATGATCTAAATAAAGGAATATGTACACAACGATAGATAATGTCATAAGTACAAAAGTACATAAAGCTGCGGAGATAGAGTAGCAAGCTGAAAGAGGAAGATCAATCCTGCGATGAGACACAAAGGAGCACTTAAAATGACTCGACCTGACCCGAGTATTATTTATAAGAAAATAAACAATAAACGGATCAGTCTAGCCGTACTTATCAAATAAACTAAGATAATAAGAGATATAATGCAGGATGACATGATTCAAATGATAATATCTAATCATAAACAAATATGAAACATGGCATGTCAACACAATCAGGAAATGACAATGGAATGTCAACACACACATGTCTCTAAATAATCTCCTAGCTAATGTAGAATGTAACATTCAAATAATAGCACGCAATAGGAAATGACAGAGGAATGCCAAACATAAACCAAATTAACGCGCATCACATCAAAGTAAACATATATCAGAAATTGTTTATCAAATTGACGTGCATCGCATTAAAGTAATCAAGAATCAGAAATCGTTTATCAAATTGGCGCGCATCGCATCAAAGTAATCAAGAGTCAGAAATCATTTATCAAATTGACGCGCAATGTGTCAAAGTGGTCAAACTGACGCGCAATGCATCAAAGTGGTGAGATACGACCTCTAGGTAGTGAACCCATTTGTTTGAGCCGTAGCTCCCCACGGAGCCGGGTCGTGACCTCGGATGATGAAAATACATAAATCATAGAAAGTTGGACCGAAGTCGCATAGATGAAGGTCCCAAATCGAATTCCCACAAGGGCGATTGCGAACCAAACAACTATGTCGGGAGGCGGATACCAATGATACCGATGAGTATGAATTACACCGAGATAGTTAATATAAGAAAATAGCTAAATATCCCATAACCGCTCACTATTCTCGAACATTTACGAACCCGTTGTTAGTTCATTCTCAAAACATCAAGAATAGTCAAAAACGGATCACTTCGATCTGGGCGAATAGAAATTACTTCGGGCTAGTTAATATAAGAAAATAGCGACATGTCCCATAACCACATGCTATTGTCGAATATTTACGAACTCGTAATTGGTTTCTATTCAAAACAGAGAAAATCACCACACATGTTCAAACGCATGAGTCCAAGAGTTATTTGTCGAAGTAAATGTATAAGGGGTCATAGTCCTCAGTTTTACTAAGGTAAATAAACTAAATTTCTCGCCCGATCGAGTAAAGAGGATCCATACAGAGTAATAGATTGGAATCCATAGAAGGATTCGTGGTCCATTAATAATATATAAACCCTCTTATAATTTGAAGTGACAATAAACAATAGTACGATTGCCGAGGCAAATCAATCAAGGGGAGTTACGTCAAAATGACGTAAATTCAAATCATAAATCATCAAATGTAAATTCGATAAATCGAATATACAAGTGAATCCAATGACGTAAAGAAATGATTAGAAATGAACCTTGAGCGACAGGAAATAAAGACACAAATTAGGTGCCATGGATCAAAGTACAATCACTAAGGTGATCGATAGTGTGAAATTCACATTACAACAACATACAGGAAATCAAAGGGATAACGGTTATACTTTCGATCAACGAACAAATAGAAATCCCAAACTAGCACCCAAAGGTTCAAAACTATAACGGAATGGACTCGAAGGACATCGAGTCAATAATTCGCATTTTTATGGCATGAATCATATTAATAAGAGTATCTAATAAATTCGATATAACGAATGGAGCGCTCGGCTTTACGATGATTTCCGGTGAATTCGAAGACCATCGACATGCACGGAAGAGCCAAGGAGGAGTCCAGAAGCAAACGTGGTTGTGCGCAGAAGTGCACGATCGAAACGAGGTCGGGCCTGGGCAAAACAGCCTAGGGTCAAGCTGACTGGTCGATCGGTCAAATAGGGCGGTCGACCGTTTTTGCTTAGAAGCAGAACTGGTCGACCGCCCCATTTTTGGCCGGTCGATCGGTTTTGGCCTGGGCTACCCCGGGAGTGTCCGGCTTCGATCGTTGAGGTTTGTGACTTCTTCGGGACATCAACGAGACCTCTCCGATCCACCGTATCGATTCACAAATCTCGAATACAAAGAATTCGATTATGGGTTCTAAACGAATCAAATTTCCAAACCAAAACGAATAAACGCGATATAAGCGAATTGTGAAGTCTTAGAACTTGCCGGATGCTGCAATGGTACTTCACAACCACATATTCACATGCATAAACATATATACATAATATTTGCAATGATTTGTTTTATAAATTCAAGTATGAACTAAATTCCAAACCAAAGCACACCAAAGTGATTCAAGTGACTTATGAAGACTTAGAAATTTGCCGAGGGGGGGGGGGCAACAGAGCTTCACAACATCACCAAATCAAATCATAGCATATGCATTAGATCATATGAGCAATCCTTATCATAATTTTCAACTCATTGAAACATAAAAACATGGAATCGGCTAAGTTACACTAACATAACCAATTCACTAGCACATTCCAACTCATATAAACACTAAATTACACTTGTACAAGCCAATGGCTTGTGGCATAGATGTGAGTTCAAAAAGAACTCACCTTGGTTTCAAACGATAAGAACAAGCTCCAATTCGAGCAAGAACCCACTTTTCTTCATTAGAAACAAAGAATCAACCCAAAAGCAAGATAGAGCAACCTCTCATCAAGCAACACACAAGAATCTCCATTCATTCTTCTCTTTGAATTTGCACATGAACTCATGTTGAATTGGATTCCTAAATCAATCTACGGTTTAGGGAATTTTAATTTCCCTTTCCCTAAGCCCATTTTTTATTTTGTAGAGAAGTAGGAAAATGAATGAAGGAGGAAGGGCTAAGAGGGGTTATATGATGAGCTAGGCTAGCTCAACCAAGACCCAACCCAAAGTGCCAAATTTCCGAATCTCGGAACATATCGAAGTTTATACTTTTCGAACTCATAAACGGCATTTTGAACTCAATGGAAGTGGTTTCGAGTCAAAATTTGTCCATATACAAAAAGTGATATTTTGGTCATAGATCAAATGAAAATGACCAAATTCGCCCAACTCAAAAGGTATCGATGCTTATAGTCAAAAAGGTTGTAATAATTGATCCAGACCTAATGAAAGTGGTCCCGAATCCTAATTTTATCGTTTGTGAAAAATGAATTTTTGAGTGATACATCAGATACGACGATATATTTAAATAAAATATTTAAATCTTATTATCATGGAATAAGCAGGTTGTTACAGACTTCCCCCTTAAAAGAATTGCATCCCCGCAATTCCTTAAGAATGAAGTAATAAGTAACAACCAAAAATAATACCACAGAGTGGTACCACAAGAACCGACACGAAATGAAATGATCACACCAACGGCTAGGTGAGATCCCAATTTTGTCTCACAAGATCATAAAAGCTAGAGTTCAATCTCGAACTCCATTACCCATGAAGGTAGTCTTCCCAAACGGGTAAAATAATTCCATAAAAATTCATAAGCGCTATGAATTCAAATTGACTCGCCTTTCTTAGTATAATTCTCAAGGGAATGAGAATCAATAGAGTGCACAAAAACCAAGCGAATCTAATTTGGAATTTCAAGGAGTAATGGGACTACATCCTACAGACGCAAGATATCAATAGTAGATAATTCTCTTAGGATATGAAATGGGAATTTACGATGGTTGACTAATCCATTCCCAAAATTCAATCACGACGATGTAGCGAACACCAAACTTCAGCATTTTAGTCTTGCGACAAGGTGGCTGACACCCACAAAAGAACAACTCAGAGATTCCAATGAATTTTGCTAAAGAGAGCAATCCTCGAAGGAATAATCAATGATCCTAGGTTGGTACGGAATACCAACAAGCTAAAAATCGATAACTAGTATTGGTAATGGAATATCAATGAACTATTCGGGGAAATCGATTTCTAACCATGTACTAAATCTCGTTTAGTAACCATAAAGATGAACCATTAGGAATTATACGAAATTCCCAATATTTAGAGACTTGAGTGTCGATTTTAGAAACTCAGAAACATCAAGAATATGACAAATAAGTAGTTCACAACTTATCACTTTGGAACAACAGGATTTAAGATAATTTTCTACCAAAAATCTCAAATCGCAAAAACATCATCAATTAATCAAAGAAGCGATAGACAATTTCTATAACAAGATGAGATTAAACCAAAGAGGTCGTAATCCCAAAAATTTGATTGACAAGGGTTAACAAACGTACGGAGACAATTATCAATCCAAATGATTCGAACAAACAAAGGAGGAATATCAAAAGAGCTCATCCTTTCGATATTCATTTCAAAGAACAATGCAAGGCTAAGTCCATAAGTGAATTGACTATAGCACTTCCGGATGATCGACTAGATCGTAGATTCGAAGAAAGGAATTATTGAGTTTGTCGTGGATCTCAAAACCCAAATCTTCACTCCCCAACGGGAACTCCCATTCTCTCGAGTGATCGTTCCCTAGAGAAAATAAGGAGACCCATGGAATCACAAGAATATTAAATTCTCTTTAGCAAATCGGAACGAGGATTAAGAATTAGGCGAGATTCTCACTCACTAAGAATTCTTGAAAATCAAAGATCTGAAACCCAGAAACAAGAAACATAAATAAATAACTTTTTGGGCTGTTCCTGGAGGTATTTAATTTACTTAAAGAAAAGATTATTTATAATTGAAAATCTTGAACCACTCAAATTCTTGGAATTGCTCCAAGGTTTTCTAGAAATAAATTATCTAGAAAAATAACAAACGATTACGGAAAATCGCAAAAACCAAAATATTATTATTTTGATTAACTTATTAGAAGTGAATTTTAATTTTAGGAATCATTTTAAATGTCAGATTGTCACATAATGGTGTTTAGGAATTTTGAACTACAACATGGCATCCCGTATCTCGTTCGAGATCCTTAACGCTCCCAATGGACAAGTTAACACAAGAAAATCCTCACAATTTCTAATGTTCATGCAGATCTCGCGAAAATATATAAAAATTCAATAAATCATTCAGGATGGCATAAAGGAAATAAAATTCCTTTATCAACTTATGAATACAACACAAATGATATCTTTTGATAACGAAGAACACGATCGACGTATATCAAAAGAACATAAATAAAATGATCTCTGAACAAGGTAAATGACATTAAGGAATTAATGACACATACCTTGACTCAAGAAGAGGGATCACAAGAAGAGGGATGCTTTCCCTCGTTCTTGATCTTGAGTTTGGAACACAACGATACATTTGTTGAGTTAATTTAGCACAAGAGCTTGGTGACTCACACCGGCACAACGAGGTAACAAATGAGTTGTTTTAGCTCGAAGGCTTGGTAATCTCACACCGAACTAGAACTATACAGCTGACAACAAGGGAGTAGATTTATTCACAAAGACATGGTATCTCCATACCGACCGACAAGTGATTAATAAACCATGTTCGGCACGTAACGGCGTACGAAATAATCTTAACTAGAAATCAAGAAATATCAGGATCAAAGGCGCTTATAACGTGCGTAACGATGCATGGGCAAGATATCCAATGATCAATCAACTTCAAGGATCATAAATGGTCAACATCGATTAACAACTTGAGTCAATGAATGAAACAGAAGCACCACTAGAGCACGCGAGTCCTAGATGAACTATAGAAATCAACCCGAAAGAGAACGAGTCAATAACTATTCTAAAAGACAAAAAATAGGTCACTTGAGACAAAATCACCCCTCCCGTAGGTGGTACACTGGATGAACCGGCACCTGCACGACTACAACCAACTATTTAGCTTCTTTAAGGAAAAAGAAGGAGGAAAAAGTTTGTCTCAAGTTGAATTCAAACGAAGCGAATTCAATCAAAATGGAATCGTATAGGAAGATAAGCTATGACGGGTCTTAAGACTCTAACAAAAACCCTAAAGCATGATTCCCGAGAGAGGCTTAAGACAATACCATCGTCATACTATCTTACACTGTTCCTGAAAGTGGAACTGATACTAAAATGTAGCGCCCCGCCTCTATACCTACTATCGTCCAGTTCATTTCAGAGAAATGTCATAGATTATAATGGAGAATGAGGTTTGTGAAGAGCGACCGATTGTATAATTACTCCATGTGAGGAATGCACATCGAATACTGATACCGACTGAAATTTCGACATGACCATTCGGCACATAGGGAAACTGCACAATGGCTATATGCAATCCAGAAAGCAGTATAAAATAGATAATAGCAATAATATAAATATTGCATATCTCACAGCCAGACACAGAATAATCATATCACAAAGGCGGAATAAATACGAATAAACCAAGAAAATGTACAATAAGATATTGATCAACAAAGATTCACTAATACATGTACCATGATCTAAATAAAGGAATATGTACACAACGATAGATAATGTCATAGGTACAAAAGTACATAAAGCTACGGAGACAGAGTAGCAAGCTGAAAGCGAAAGATCAATCCTGCGATGAGATCCAGTGGAGCACCTAAAATGACTCAGCCTGACCCGAGTATTATTTATAAGAAAATAAACAACAAATGGATTAGTTTAGCGGTACTTATCAAATAAACTGAGATAATAAGAGATATAACGCGGGATGACATGATTCTAATGATAATATCTAATCATAAACAAATATGAAACATATCATGTCAACACAATCAGGAAATGACAATGGAATGTCAACACACAAATATCTCTAAATAATCTCCTAGATAATGTAGAATGTATCATTCAAATAATAGCACACAATAGGAAATGACAGAGGATGCCAAACATAAATCAAATTGACGCGCATCGCATCAAAGTAAACATAAATCAAAAATTGTTTATCAAATTGATGCGCATCTCATCAAAGTAATCAAGAATCAGAAATCGTTTATCAAACTGACGCACATCGCATCAAAGTAATCAAGAGTCGGAAATCATTTATCAAATTGACGCGCAATGCATCAAAGTGGTCAAATTGACGGGCAATGCATCAAAGTGGTGAGATAGGATCTCTAGGTAGCGAACCCATTTGTTTGAGCCGAAGCTCCCCATGGAGCCGGGTTGTGACCCCAGATGATGAAAATGCATAAATCATAGGAAATCATAGAAAGTTGGACCGAAGTCCGATAGATGAAGGTCCCAAATCGTAAATTCCCGCTAGGGAAATTGCGAACCAAACAACTATGTCGGGAGGCGGATACTAATGATCCGGGTGAGTATGAATTACACCGAGATAGTTAACATAAGAAAATAGCTAAATGTCTCATAACCACTTACTATTCTTGAACATTTACGAACCCATTGTTAGTTCATTCTCAAAACATCAAGAATAGTCCAAAACAGATAAACGCGATATAAGCGAATTGTGAAGTCTTAGAACTTACCGGATGCGGCAATTGTAATAACCCGAAAATCTGGGCCAGTTTAAAATTTTTATTTTGGCCATTTTAGCGAATTTTGAATATTTAAAATGAATTATTTTAAATAATATCGACGAGAAATTTATTTTGAATTGAATTCGAACGTATATATTATACGCGTCGTCGTTAGAATATAAATATTTATATATAATTATAAATAGAATTGAAAATGGCGCGGTAGTTCGATAATTCGATTTCAAACTTCAATTGAATGTACCGGGTGCAAAATAATCCGGATTTTAGTGAAACCAAAAATGATAGGATCTAATTGATAATATCTTTCTATCGAATCCGAAAAATCGAAATTTCATGGCAGGAATCCAAAGATATGTCCAGTTGAAAATTCTGAATAGTCGCTATGGAATTCAGGCCCTAAAAAATGGACATTTTGCAAATGACCTCGGATTTCGACGAAACTACTTTTGTTGGATCCGCAGTGTCAAGTTATTGCTAGGTTTCAAATTTCATAATTTTTCGAATCAATATGTGAGCGTGGCAAAGGAAAACGCGTTTGACCAGTTTCAGTTGATTTTAATCGACTGGAAAATGGCCATTTTTCCAACAGCCTCAGAATTCGACGAAACTAGTTTTGTTAGGACCGTATCGTCAATACGAAGCTAGAAAATATAAATTGGGAAGATATGAAGTTTATCGATGTGAAGAAAGGTTAAAAATATAATTTTTATAATATAGAAAGGTTAAAAATATAATTTTTATAATATAGAAAGGTTAAAAATATAATTTTTATAATATAGAAAGGTTAAAAATATAATTTTTATAATATAGAAAGGTTAAAAATATAATTTTTATATTATAGAAAGGCTAAAAATATTATCTTTATGTAGTAGAGATAATAAAAATATAATTTTTATATAATATAGGTAATAAAAATTCGATCTTTATTATGTAGAAGTAATAAAAATATGATTTTTATAAAGTAGAAGAAATAAAGGTATGATTTTTATTTGTATAGCAAATTAAAAATGTGATTTTTAATATCGACTACGTGAAACAGATCTCGTTAGAAGAACGATGAAGACTTCTGTAGAGGAAGAGTCAAGATGATTGGATAACTATATGTGAGAATTTCTCACCTTTCAATTTATTTTTCTAGTTATATATATATATACTAGGATGCAGACGGTGCTTAGTAGCACCCGACACAATCGTCCACAGACCATGGACTTGTTTGTTTGGCTGTGTTGTTAGTTAGATTGTTTGGGTTGATTTGAATTGTTTGGTGAAGTGAAATTGATATGATTGATGTGTGAATGGCGTGGGCCTTCACTAGACCGGGGATAAGGCTAGGCCTCGTCCCGTTTCTAGTATCGTGCCGTTATGCCGCCGAAATTTTCTAAAATGTGTTAGAAAAATAAAAATATCATTTTATTTAAAGAATGAACTTAATAGAAATTCATATGTTGGAATAAAATGTTTTATCGTTAAAAATATAATTTTTAACGTGAATGTGAATAAATAAATATTCATTTACAAACCAGACGGTTTGTTTATGTACACCTATTTGAAGGACATTGATTGGGACGATAAATTTTACACATCGCCCAACTGCATGTAACACCCCGAAAATTCTATAACTGTGAAATTCATGAATTAAAGTATAATCAAATTCAAATCAAAGAACCAAGGGAAACGGGATACGCCATTGCGTTCGTCTCGGAAAAATAAGCGAAATAGAGTCCGAGTTTTCGAAAAACGGAGTCCGTATGAAGAAGATATGGCCTTCGGAAGTTTTGAATTAAATTTAAAATTCAAACAGAATAAAATAATTAAAAATCGGGCCCAGTGGGCCAGGGCGGATAAACACCCGCCTAGGCCACCCAGGTCGACTGGGCTGTCGACCTGGGCTACCCATGTCGACAGGGCTGTCGACAGCCCTGTCGACAGGGGTATCGACCTGGTCGAGCCCAGTCAACCTGGCTGGCCAGGTCTGTGTTTGGTCGAATTTCTGTGGTCTTCTTTGTCATTAGGGCTAGGTGGCGGGTTCTAATTGGTCTCTCTATCTAATGAATGGCTACGATCTAACCTAGCAACATCAATGGTCCTAATCAATTCCTAACCTCTATATAAACAACCCTAGACTAAACCCTAATCTATTCATTCAAATTAAGAACATAGCCGCCATGTTGCTGAGGAACGACTAAGAGTAGCCGCCGACTAGAGAGAGAATTAGAAAGAAAGTTCTAAAGCCTAAAGCAATTCAAGCAACCTAAAGCCAATCAATTCAACAAAGGAATCATATCTCTTAATTAGAGAATTCGCCGCAACCATTGTAAGTAGAGTATTACTTTGGTATGAATAAACGATTGTATTGATTTGTATGCTTGAATTGGGATAATAAAGTAATTCATATTTGTGCAAAATTATGTTATTCATTATAAAGAACTACATGCGGTAGTTCTATGCAAATATACGTTTGGAATATTGCGCAAATTATGTAATCTATGTTGAAGCTACATGTATGTAGTTGAGTGAAATTCATGCAAGTTTGGGGCTTTGTTATTATGTCGTCATGATGTATATTTTGTGCATAAATCATTTTGCAAGTAATTGAAACAAGTTGGTTGTTATAGTTCATATGAAACTATGTTGGAATTTTGACACCATAATCCATGTATTAAGTCATGCTTTTGCAAACTTATGAATATGGCTAGGCTATGAATGATATTTGGCATAATTGGAATCCATGATTAAGTCTATCTTGTTTACAAGAATTATATGATGACATATGTGAGATATGGCTAGGTTAGACTCAAAAATCCCTTTTTGCAAGTTTAAAGCAAACACCATGTTTAGAAATATTTATGCATAAGTATATTTATACTATCGTTATGTGATTAGACTTAAACCAAAATTTAGTTGATCTATGCTTTTGTGTTAGTAACAAAGTATCCCCTTTGTAAACATGTAGAAACCTTATGAACATGACTTGTTTATGTTTATGCCATGAACAAATTTAACTTTACTTATGCCATGCTTATGTTTGACATTATGCCGTGCTTATGCTAGGAATATTTATGACATGCTTATGTTTGACATTATGCCTAAATAAGAATATAGGTTCATGTTGTAGTTAAACCTATGCAAGTTCACATGCTTTGATTCATGTCACCTATGTTACCACTATGCAAGTACACCAATTTCTATTTTGTATTTCCAACGTCGTATTGCAAGTTCATGCGCTCACCTTCCCCTCTTTGTGTATACGCCATAAGCCTCCCCTTTTCGCATGGCTAAATTGGGCTTTAAAAGGCTAAGCCCAATATATATATAAACGGACGTGTAAAACGGGGGAAAATAACGTTGGGTTAAAAATTAATTAATGAATGAAAATATAAAATAGAAGGGCCCAAATTCAAGTATGGGTTGGGCCCGTGATTGGTGTAACCTTTACACCATTAACTTAATAATGGGCCGCAAATATTTACATATAAGAAATAAAGAAGAATGACAAGATATGTAAATGTAGAACATACGATGTGTTTAACCCGAGGTTGGATTGAGTTGTGATGTAAACCTGCCCGGAACCGCCCGGCTGTCCAGTAGTCACAACAATACCTATCCAATGTGGGAGGTTAAACATGGAGCCCAGCAAGGACCCGAGGTTAGACTGAGTTGTGGCGTAAGACTGCCCGGAACCAACCGGCAACAGGCAGCCACAACAATACCTGTCTAATGTGAGAGGTCAGGGCCTTAATAAGACAATTAAGGCTGAGTCAGGATTGTTAGGATTAAGTGGACTAAAGACTTAATCAAAATGGAACATGCTAAACTAAACGGACTGGTGGGGGTTAGGTTAGAAACACTTAACCAACTTAGCATGTTGGCTAGAGATAGAAAACCTAGTAACGGGGGACCCTTTTCAGCAGTAACCCTAAAAGGTGTATCAGGATACCCTGAAACTAGGCAGGGTGGGGCACGATTACTAGGCTGATTGTAAGAGGTCAAAGCGACGGCGGTGGTGTAGCAGTGTAGGTTCTAACGGAGTGCGGGCGTGCACACACTCCGGCGCAGAAAAATAAGGCACTGGACACCAGTAGCATACCTGTGCACTCTAAGGTTGTGTCGGGTTGCCACTATGGGACTTGATACACCCCATGGTGGGACCAACATAGGTAACTACAGACATCGGGGGCCGTAAGACACATGTAACTTTGCGAGTAGGAGCCGATCATCATAGAATGGATCACATCACCCTGATTATGGGGTGCAAATTGGAAACTAGTATATGGGTTCAGAGATTAACATGGGGTACGATAGTATATTCGACCCTAGATAACTTAACCAAGTTTATTATGCTTGCCCACTTCTTGTTTATACTTATCATACCCAGTTCTTTATTCATAGACGAAATAGTACTAGACTTACTCAGGCTTTATGTCTGACTCTACTTTTCTTTCGTCTTCTTTCTTCCGTTCCCCCCCCCCCCGGGTCCTCAGGGAGGGAACACAGCAGCTTGACCAACCTCAACATCCAGCTTGAAGAAGAGAAATGTATTGCTTGGACTTTCCTGTTTTGAACTATGGCTTTGGACAATCCACTATAGGGCTTTTGCAGTTTATCTATGTTTTATTTATGCTTCTTTAAAAAAAAAATGTACTCAAGACAGATTATGAAAGTGTTATGTTATGTTTTTGGAAAGGATGTTGTTGTAACACGTATTTGACTTTATGAAATAAAGTTTGTTGTTCTTCCGCTGTTTACAAATATGTGTTCTTATATCTGTCTTGTATATCTGTGACTTGTACTTATAAACCTCCACCAAAATTAGGGCATTCCCTTTGAGAGTGACCCTAACGGAGGTGGGGTGTTTCACTTGGTATCAGAGCATAGGTTTACCAGATAAGATAAAAAGTTTTGAAAAATTATTTTCAAAAAGGAAATTTAAAGAAGCATTTTTAAAAGAAAAATATTATTTTATTTTTTAAAAGGCAAAGTCCACTCCCCAAAGCCATAGGAACTATCTCTTATCCTTCGTTTTAATTCTATCCTTTTTGTTTCAGCATGTCCCAAGAACTTAACTTGCCAGAAGGGGTGCCAATACCTGGTTGGTTTAGACGGTTCTTAGAAGCAAGGGCCACTCAGCCAGGTCCTACCGTTCCTCCTCCCCCAGCGGAAGGAAATCATCCAGCTGCAGCAGCACCTTTTCCTCCACCTCCTCCTCGGGGAAACACTTTTGCTAAGATATGTAAAGATTTTAAAGCTATGGGAGGAAGGGATTTCCATGGAACTGAGTCCTTCGTAGCAGCTAGAAATTGGCTGAAAGAAACTGAGGACCTATTCATCATCTTTGAGGTAGAGGATAGGCAAAAAGTACAACTGACGGTGTGGCTATTGAAGGGCGAGGCTTCCTACTGGTGGGAAGTCACTAATGCTGAAAGACCAGTGGAGACGTGGGAGGACTTTAGGGCAAGGTTTGAGACTAAATTTCTCTCAGATGCGGAAAGAAGTTTGCAGTTGGAAAAATTCTTATTTCTTAAGCAAGGGGACAAGACGGTCAGAGAGTATGTGAATCAGTTCGATGAGCTGGCTAGGTTTGGGCTTGACCTAGTCAATACCCCGCACAAGAAGGCTCTCCGTTTCGTCAAAGGGTTGAATGAGCCATTACACAGTTTGGCCATGACCCATATACCCATGGGAGCCACGTATGAAAGATTGGTGCAAATGGCATTGCTGAATGAAGAGGATAAGGGCAAGAAGGAGACAAAGGCAGAAAGCTCTCAAGGGAAGAAAGAGGGTTTGCAGCCCAAGAAGACAGACTTTAAGAAGGGCGGGAAAGGCAACAAGGAGAAGAGGAAGTGTAATTTCTGTGGCAAAGTGGGGCACTTAGTAAAGGACTGCCGGAAAAAGAAGGCCAAGGAGAATGGTTGGTGCTTTTCTTGCGGTGAGACAGGCCATAGGGCTAAGGACTGCCCAAAGAAACGAGGACAGGGGCAGAGGGCTGGATCCACCCCAGGGGCACAGGTCCATGTGCTAGAAGCGCCACCTCTGCAACAGCGAGGTATAAATACTTCTGTAGAAAGTGTAGTTTATCTTTACGATCACCCCGTTCGCACTTTATTTGATTCTGGCACATCACACTCCTTTATCTCGTCTGCTTTAGTAGAATCTCTACACCTAAAAACTAGTATGGTAGAGGACCCCTTAATTGTTTCAAACCCAATTGGGGTCCCAGCTCATTTGTCTATGATCTGTGTGGGATTGAAAATTTCTATTCTAAGTGTCGAATTTCAATGTAGTGCCTTTGTTTTGGGCTTTTCGGGGTATGGTTTGATTTTGGGTATGGATTGGCTATCCATTAATGGGGCCATCCTTGATTGTGAGAAAAGGGTTGTTAGGCTCCTAACCCAGCTCGGTAATACTTTGGAAATTTCTTGTAATCCCTCGTATGCGGTTACGCTTAGTTATCTTGAATCGCTAGATGCTTCTGTTGAAAATTTGCAATCAGTTAGAGTGGTCCGGGAATATCCGGATGTCTTCGAAGAGGTGAAGGGCTTGCCTCCGAAGCGGGAAATAGACTTCTGCATATATCTTGCAGATAATGCAAAGCCCGTTGCGTTGCCCGTTAGACATATGGCTCCACGAGAAAGGAAAGAGCTCAGTAAACAGATTAAAGAGCTTCTAGAAAAGGGGTTCATTAGGAGGAGCATTTCAGAATGGGGCGCTCCGGTGGTGTTCGCTACAAAGGCGGATGGTTCACTCCGTCTATGTGTTGACTATAGGGAGCTCAACAAGCTAACGAAAAAGAATAGGCACCCTCTCCCTAGAATTGACGATTTGTTTGACCAGCTTGTAGGAGCGTCTGTTTTCTCCCAACTCGATTTAGCAACCGGTTTTCATCAGCTAAGGGTGGCTGAAGATAGCATCGATAAAACGGCGTTCAGAACCCCAGACGGTTTCTTTGAATGGCTTGTCATGCCTTTCGGCTTGACAAATGCACCTGCTTACTTCGTGGACCTGATGAGTAGGGTATTTAGAGATTTCCTCAACAAATTCGTAGTGGTCTTCGTAGATGATATCCTTATCTTCTCAAAGAGTGAAGAGGAACATGCTCAGCACTTAAGGGCAATCATGGAAACTTTGCGAGTCCATCAACTAAAAGCCAAATTCTCCAAATGCCACTTTTGGAGAGAAGAAGTGAGGTTCCTTGGGCACATAGTATCCAAACAAGGGTTAGCGGTGGACCCTGCGAAGGTAGTGGCGGTACAGGATTGGAAGACGCCAAGGAATGCAACTGAGGTCCGAAGCTTTCTAGGACTAGCAGGTTTCTATCGAAAGTTTATAAGGGATTTTGCGAAAATCTCAGCTCCGCTCACGAAATTGACTAAGAAGAATCTAGTGTTTAATTGGGACTTGGATTGCGAGTTTGCTTTCCAACGACTGAAAAGGGCTCTCACAACAGCCCCAGTTCTGACGCTGCCGGATGGGAGCAAGATGTTCACTGTTTATACGGATGCATGTGGGACAGGGCTAGGCGCCGTCTTAATGCAAGAAGGAAGGGTAGTAGCTTATGGCGGGAGGCAGTTGAAGGTGCACGAAAAGAACTACCCAACCCACGATCTCGAGTTAGCCGCCATCGTCTTTGCACTCAAGTCTTGGCGACACTATCTCCTAGGTGAGAAGTTCGAACTTTACACTGACCATAAATCGTTGAAATATCTTTTCTCGCAGAAAGATCTTAACTTGAGGCAACAAAGATGGATGGAGTTTCTTGCCTCGTACGATTTCGAAATCTCCTACACTCCGGGCAAAGGCAACGTAGTGGCAGACGCGTTGAGCCGAAAGAAATTGACCCTAAGCCCATTGTTTGTTGAAAGACAAAGCCTAGAGTTTATAGCCAGCTTCGACTTTAGGCCCTCCTCCGATTTCGTACCAGGCTTGCTAGCATCTCTCGAAGTGCGCCCAACTTTAGTGGATTCAGTAGGGGCAGCACAACGCGAAGACCCTCAGCTTGTGGAAACAATTGATAGGCTAATTAGGGGTGAGACTTCAAGTCACCTCAACAGATACTCCATCGACGATAGGGGTTTGCTAAGGCGAGATGGAAGACTATGCGTCCCACAGACAAAAGATTTAGTAAGGAAGGTTCTCGAGGAAGCGCATCATTCCAAGATGACGATACACCCAGGCGGAGATAAAATGTACAAAGACATAAAGAGGACTTTCTTCTGGAACGGCATGAAAAAGGACGTGGCAGATTTCGTTTCTAAGTGTATGGTGTGCCAACAGGTTAAGGCGGAACAGAAAAAGCCTGGCGGACTGCTACATCCTCTTGAGGTCCCGCAGTGGAAGTGGGATAGCATCTCAATGGACTTCATTGATGGGCTGCCTAGGTCTAGGAGAGGCAACACTAGCATTTGGGTAATAGTGGATAGGCTTACTAAAAGCGCCCACTTTTTACCTGTCAAAAGTAAAAGAACTGCCTCATCACTAGCATCACTTTACCTTAAGGAAATCGTTCGACTCCATGGAATACCATCTAGCATTGTTAGTGACCGAGACCCCATCTTCACCAGCGAGTTTTGGCGGAGTCTGCAAGAAGCAGTAGGAACGCAGTTATGCTTGAGCATAGCCTATCATCCCCAAACCGACGGCCAAACAGAGAGAGTGAATAGAGTTTTGGAAGACCTCTTAAGACTATGCGTCCTTGACTTCGGAGGGACATGGGAAGACCACCTTCCTTTAGTAGAATTCGCCTACAACAACAGCTATCAAGCAACCATCGGAATGGCGCCCTTCGAAGCTTTATATGGAAGACTGTGCCGATCGCCCACTTGTTGGTGGGAGTCCACGGATAAGCTCATACTTGGACCAGATATGATCCGAGAGACCTCAGAGAAAGTAGACTTAATACGAAGAAGGATGAAGACGGCCCAAGACAGACAAAAGTCCTACGCCGACAAGAGGAGGACCGACCTTGAATTTGAAGTTGGAGACAGAGTTTTTCTCAAGGTATCACCGCTAAGGAACGTTGTTCGTTTTGGAACCACAGGAAAACTAGCACCAAGGTTCGTAGGGCCATTCCCTATTATCGAGAAAATTGGGAAAATGGCCTATAGATTAGAGCTACCCGAGAAGTTGGCTGGAGTCCACAACGTTTTTCACGTCTCACATCTCCGAAAATGTCTGCATGAGTCAGCTGAAGTGGTAGAGCCAAATATCCTCGAAGAGGCCGAAGTGGAGCGCGAAGCAACCATAAGGAGAGTTCCAACCCGCATCTTAGGAACGGAAGTGAAGAGGCTACGCAACCGCGAAGTCAAGCTCGTCAAAGTCCAGTGGAGCGACGCCGAGGGAGACGCGACTTGGGAAACTGAAGCTAGAATCCGCACTGCCTACCCTTTTCTGTTCAAGGGTACATCCTTGATCTTTCATTTTCCTTAAGTTGCGCTTTTATCTATCTTTTTAGGCATATTTCCTCGACCGTATCTTTTAGGTAGAAACTCTTTGGATGGAAACATGTAATTGAAACATGTTATGTATGAATGGTTGCAAGTGGTTGCAAGTGATTGCTAGTGGTTGCTCGTGGTTGCATATACACACACAATCTAGGTTTTAGATCGGCTCAGTCACTTCATATTGCATATGCATATATGTTTGTATTCGTATATGGTTGAACTTTAATGTGTTGTCATGTGGATGTTGCATTTGTATTGAATGATTGTGCACTCATGTAGAATCAAGAATAGGAAAATTTGCATACATAATGGATTCATAGCACTTACATAATTCGCATTAAGGAGGTCAACTGAATCAGTAGACCGCCTGATTTTGCATTAGATAAGTACATGTACACACACACTTCGCATATGATCATGAAGCATTAGAAGTCTTTTAAGGACAATGGATGCTCGTGTTTGATGGATGAGTAGATGGATGATTGGATGCTAGGATAAACATTCCTCCTAGCTTGAAGATTTCGGGGACGAAATCCTTTTAAGTGGGGGAGAATGTAACACCCCGAAAATTCTATAACTGTGAAATTCATGAATTAAAGTATAATCAAATTCAAATCAAAGAACCAAGGGAAACGGGATACGCCATTGCGTTCGTCTCGGAAAAATACGCGAAATAGAGTCCGAGTTTTCGAAAAACGGAGTCCGTATGAAGAAGATATGGCCATCGGAAGTTTTGAATTAAATTTAAAATTCAAACAGAATAAAATAATTAAAAATCGGGCCCAGTGGGCCAGGGCGGATAAACACCTGCCTAGGCCACCCAGGTCGACTGGGCTCTCGACCTGGGCTACCCATGTCGACAGGGCTGTCGACAGCCCTGTCGACAGGGGTATCGACCTGGTCGAGCCCAGTCAACCTGGCTGGCCAGGTCTGTGTTTGGTCGAATTTCTGTGGTATGCTTTGTCATTAGGGCTAGGTGGCGGGTTCTAATTGGTCTCTCTATCTAATGAATGGCTACGATCTAACCTAGCAACATCAATGGTCCTAATCAATTCCTAACCTTTATATAAACAACCCTAGACTAAACCCTAATCTATTCATTCAAATTAAGAACATAGCCGCCATGTTGCTGAGGAACGACTAAGAGTAGCCGCCGACTAGAGAGAGAATTAGAAAGAAAGTTCTAAAGCCTAAAGCAATTCAAGCAACCTAAAGCCAATCAATTCAACAAAGGAATCATATCTCTTAATTAGAGAATTCGCCGCAACCATTGTAAGTAGAGTATTACTTTGGTATGAATAAACGATTGTATTGATTTGTATGCTTGAATTGGGACAATAAAGTAATTCATATTTGTGCAAAATTATGTTATTCATTATAAAGAACTACATGCGGTAGTTCTATGCAAATATACGTTTGGAATATTGCGCAAATTATGTAATCTATGTTGAAGCTACATGTATGTAGTTGAGTGAAATTCATGCAAGTTTGGGGCTTTGTTATTATGTCGTCATGATGTATATTTTGTGCATAAATCATTTTGCAAGTAATTGAAACAAGTTGGTTGTTATAGTTCATATGAAACTATGTTGGAATTTTGACACCATAATCCATGTATTAAGTCATGCTTTTGCAAACTTATGAATATGCCTAGGCTATGAATGATATTTGGCATAATTGGAATCCATGATTAAGTCTATCTTGTTTACAAGAATTATATGATGACATATGTGAGACATGGCTAGGTTAGACTCAAAAATCCCTTTTTGCAAGTTTAAAGCAAACACCATGTTTAGAAATATTTATGCATAAGTATATTTATACTATCGTTATGTGATTAGACTTAAACCAAAATTTAGTTGATCTATGCTTCTGTGTTAGTAACAAAGTATCCCCTTTGTAAACATGTAGAAACCTTATGAACATGACTTGTTTATGTTTATGCCATGAACAAATTTAACTTTACTTATGCCATGCTTATGTTTGACATTATGCCGTGCTTATGCTAGGAATATTTATGACATGCTTATGTTTGACATTATGCCTAAATAAGAATATAGGTTCATGTTGTAGTTAAACCTATGCAAGTTCACATGCTTTGATTCATGTCACCTATGTTACCACTATGCAAGTACACCAATTTCTATTTTGTATTTCCAACGTCGTATTGCAAGTTCATGCGCTCACCTTCCTCTCTTTGTGTATACGCCATAAGCCTCCCCTTTTCGCATGGCTAAATCGGGCTTTAAAAGGCTAAGCCCAATATATATAAACGGACGTGTAAAACGGGGGAAAATAACGTTGGGTTAAAAATTAATTAATGAATGAAAATATAAAATAGAAGGGCCCAAATTCAAGTATGGGTTGGGCCCGTGATTGGTGTAACCTTTACACCATTAACTTAATAATGGGCCGCAAATATTTACATATAAGAAATAAAGAAGAATGACAAGATATGTAAATGTAGAACATACGATGTGTTTAACCCGAGGTTGGATTGAGTTGTGATGTAAACCTGCCCGGAACCGCCCGGCTGTCCAGTAGTCACAACAATACCTATCCAATGTGGGAGGTTAAACATGGAGCCCAGCAAGGACCCGAGGTTAGACTGAGTTGTGGCGTAAGACTGCCCGGAACCAACCGGCAACAGGCAGCCACAACAATACCTGTCTAATGTGAGAGGTCAGGGCCTTAATAAGACAATTAAGGCTGAGTTAGGATTGTTAGGATTAAGTGGACTAAAGACTTAATCAAAATGGAACATGCTAAACTAAACGGACTGGTGGGGGTTAGGTTAGAAACACTTAACCAACTTAGCATGTTGGCTAGAGATAGAAAACCTAGTAACGGGGGACCCTTTTCAGCAGTAACCCTAAAAGGTGTATCAGGATACCCTGAAACTAGGCAGGGTGGGGCACGATTACTGGGCTGATTGTAAGAGGTCAAAGCGACGGCGGTGGTGTAGCAGTGTAGGTTCTAACGGAGTGCGGGCGTGCACACACTCCGGCACAGAAAAATAAGGCACTGGACACCAGTAGCATACCTGTGCACTCTAAGGTTGTGTCGGGTTGCCACTATGGGACTTGATACACCCCATGGTGGGACCAGCATAGGTAACTACAGACATCGGGGGCCGTAAGACACATGTAACTTTGCGAGTAGGAGCCGATCATCATAGAATGGATCACATCACCCTGATTATGGGGTGCAAATTGGAAACTAGTATATGGGTTCAGAGATTAACATGGGGTACGATAGTATATTCGACCCTAGATAACTTAACCAAGTTTATTATGCTTGCCCACTTCTTGTTTATACTTATCATACCCAGTTCTTTATTCATAGACAAAATAGTACTAGACTTACTCAGGCTTTATGTCTGACTCTACTTTTCTTTCGTCTTCTTTCTTCCGTTCCCCCCCCCCCCCCCCAGGTCCTCAGGGAGGGAACACAGCAGCTTGACCAACCTCAACATCCAGCTTGAAGAAGAGAAATGTATTGCTTGGACTTTCCTGTTTTGAACTATGGCTTTGGACAATCCACTATGGGGCTTTTGCAGTTTATCTATGTTTTATTTATGCTTCTTTAAAAAAAAAATGTACTCAAGACAGATTATGAAAGTGTTATGTTATGTTTTTGGAAAGGATGTTGTTGTAACACGTATTTGACTTTATGAAATAAAGTTTGTTGTTCTTCCGCTGTTTACAAATATGTGTTCTTATATCTGTCTTGTATATCTGTGACTTGTACTTATAAACCTCCACCAAAATTAGGGCATTCCCTTTGAGAGTGACCCTAACGGAGGTGGGGTGTTTCACTGCACGAATAAAATATTTGTTTGATTGTTTGAAACCCCACACGGGTGTTGGGATGAAACTTGAAGTTCACTCATCCTGATTGATTAAATATGTCGATCGATTGATTGACAAGCTGCTATAAGCGTTAAATGTCTATATTTGATGCTTATACAGTGTAGTGCACTTTGGTTGATGGTTGATTATTTTTCAATGCTATTATATACATGTGTTGTATGAAAATCCATATAATTAACATTATATGGTGATTGATTGGGCCTCATTCCAATTTAGAAAATAAAGAATATTATAAAATAAAAGTTCATGTGTTGACAGTACTCATCCATTGAGATTGGTCATGTGTTGAACGAAATATTTTGATAATAACAACTATTTTGAAAAAGAAATATTTGAAATAGAATATTTGAAAATGGAAATTTATGAAGCCGTGTTGATTAGATTGACGCCATTTTGACGTGAGCGATATTTATATCGATTTTAACGATTTCGAAATGAATTGAATTGAAAACGATTTCGAAATGAATTGAATTGAAAACGATTTCGAAATGAATTGAATTGAAAACGATTTCGAAATGAATTGAATTGAAAACGATTTCGAAATGAATTGAATTGAAAACGATTTCGAAATGAATTGAATTGAAAACGATTTCGAAATGAATTGAATTGAAAACGATTTCGAAATGAATTGAATTGAAAACGATTTCGAAATGAATTGAATTGAAAACGATTTCGAAATGAATTGAATTGAAAACGATTTCGAAATGAATTGAATTGAAAACGATTTCGAAATGAATTGAATTGAAAACGATTTCGAAATGAATTGAATTGAAAACGATTTCGAAATGAATTGAATTGAAAACGATTTCGAAATGAATTGAATTGAAAACGAATTCAAATTGAATTGAAAGCGAATTGAAATGAATTCAAATTGAATTGAAATTTGAATTGAATAGAAATGAATTTTAAAACGAATTTATAAAGAAGAATTCAATTTTGATTTGAATTGAAATGGAAGTTGAATTTGCTTTTGAAACGAATTTTAAAACTATTTATATAATTCGTTTTAAATAGAAATCGACGAAATATATATTATATATATAATATAATGGCCTGAATAGAACGCGTCGCGCCGCGGCAGTTCGCGAATTTCGACCATTTATTTCAAACGGACATTACGGGAGATCCGACCGTCGGATTCTCCTAAAACCGGAACCGTTGGGTTCGTATCGGAAAGAGCTTTCTAACGAATGTTAGAAATTTGAAATCTAACGGTTGGATTTGGAGATACGTCCAAATCAAATTCGAAAAAGCTCGTTGTAAGTGCAGTTCGATGGCCGTTGATGGAAATCGACTGTACGGGCCTTGATAAAATTATTAAAAATAGTAATAATTTGTGTAAAATCATAAGAAATGATTTGTGAAGAATTGGGATGAAAAACTCCATATTTGAAAAGATAAAAATAGATTTTTATCGAAATGAACTAGTTTTGAACTAGAATTATAATTCTATTTATTTTTAAATAAATAAATTGAATTCGAAAAGGGTTTTAAAAATAACCAAAATTTCCAATGATTGCATTGGAATGGATTTGAATCGAAATTGTCTTCGGAATATTTCGATGTTGGATTTCGTGTCTATACAGATGTCGTTATGGAAATTTGAAAGATATATATATATATATCGTTATTTCCAATACGATATTTGTTGGTCGTAGAATTTGATATTGAATATAAGCCGGGATATTTTCTATTCAGGGCCTTGTATTGAATATCAAATATGATTTGGGTTTGTCGTGAATAGTGTCTTCACTAACACTGTTCTTGAACCCAGTAGAGAAAAGATTAAATCTTTTTATTTAGATTTAATGAAGTGTACCAATTAAATGATATTTAATTGGAATTGAATTAATATTGATTTTTGGGTTTATCGTGGACAGTGTTTTAAATAACACTCGTTCTTTAACCCGATAATTAATGAAGGTGATTTTGGGTTTATTGTGAACTGTGTTTTTAAATGACACGGATTCTTTAACCCAGTTAACGATTAAAACTAAGTTGAGTTTTAATGAATCTTTAATTAGATTGAAATGGTCGAGAATGGAGTATCACCAGTTTTGCTCCAGGCGATAGTTAAATCTTTAATTAGATTTGAACGTGAAATGGTAATTGAATTTACCGATAACACCGTGGTGTTAGATATGAAGTACTACCCATTTTACTTCAGGGGATGAATAGGTTGGGATTGGGAAATTAAAACAAATGATTACTTCGGTAAAGTTCGTTAATCCCGACTAGTTTGAATTGATATTCAAAAGTAGATTGAAGAATAAATTAAAGAATTTATCTTTGATAAAATTAATGGGAACCTTTCCCTATGAATGTGAAATTTAGGAATTAACTGTCGGTTAGCCAAGCAGAATGGTTTTCTGGATATTGATCTGATGTTGGTTTCGGCCTTCGGGGTTAATATTTGGGGAATTATTCTCTTGATTAATTTACGGTTAATGACTGATGAATTGGAATGAGGCGTATGTTGTGTTTGTGTAGCACTTTTATAGAATATACGCGAGTTATTCGGAAAGACCGGGTTTAACCCATTCTGAATAACTGATACGACGATAAGTCGAAGATGAAGACGGTGGTCGAAGACCAGAAGTCTTCACGTCGTTTGGGTGATAACTGATGATCTTGATTGGGCTGTACACCCAAGAAGATGGAAACAGTTGGTGATCGTCCAGACGTACTTGGAGATCGATGGATATGCGGGGTACTAGGTGCCTCCGGTTTCGTTCGGACCCAGAACGGACTTGTAAATGGACCGTGTGTCTGACATTGGATTTTAGTCTGTGTGATTGATCTCTATTAAATATATATCTGTTTGGCGGCGAAGAATTTATTCTCTTGCTTAACGCCCTTCTCTGAGACGTACGAGCTCAGGGGTTATATATTGATGGATATCAAACGCATGGAGTTAATTGCCTGTGTGGCATGCCTAAGTGGCAATTGATCGAGGCTTCTGTTGAAAAGCAAAGTCTTGTGGTGATGATCAAAGCAAGGCCTTTGTGGCGTAGCTTTGTGTAATGTTTACTTCGCGTGTTTCACACCCGGTATGAACCAAAAACGGGAGACGGACCTAAGGGAGGGCATGCGTTTCCTTCTAGCTAAAAAGTGGCATCAGTGGTTTTACACGCCCTGACGAGTTTGACTTATGTGGTTGTTGCTGTTGCGAGGCGCCTCGGTTTGATCGGACGATCCGGGTCCGATGGAGTCATTCGTTGGCTCATTTACGCCCCAAAGGGCGGGGAGACGTATTGTTCAGGCATAATAATCCACATCGGTGGACCGACCCTGTCGCTCCAAGGCTTGCCTGCGCGCTTGCCGGAGACATGGGCTAGATTGTCTCGAATCGGTTGAGGACTATCTTTTGCCTCGGTTCATAGACGGAAATCCAATTTCCAAATACGACATTGCGGTTTTGATTGTAAACCTATATGTGGCGACATAGTGGCATGGGACGCTCATGTTGCCTATGATTGATACTTATGATTTGAAGTTGTTTTATACACTATGCACTTATTATAGTATCAAATGATTTGTTTTAAACCGTATCAAGCATTCTTTGGCTGTTATAAGGGAAAACCCTATCCTCGGCTGCGTTGCATTGTGTGATGGGACCTGGGTCTTATAACAGCTTCATTTTTCTTTATGTAGCATTGCGCTGTTTGTTTTATGCACCGGTATTCTTGGGAGGAAACCCGTTCCGTGTTATACGGCGTGGTCCCTTGATTTACCTAACTTTGAAATAAAGATTAACTGTTTTAGTTCTCACACCAGTCACATGACTGACCTGGAGTTTATTGTTTTAACCTAAACTCTGGGTGCCCCTATTTTCGACACGGGCAGCTAGTAGTTTTGGTTTTGCAGATTTATATTCACAGGATCCTGGTTTACAGCTGGAATGATATCCGGAAAGCTTTGTATCCGTATATCTCTTCTAGTTGTGTATTGTATTATTTTCCGCTGCGATGTTTTTAAATGTAATTTGAATCTCTGATATTTCTGTGTAATATTTATTTGTTTATACTCTGTATATTCTTGTAATCTGATGCATTGTTGTAATATACATGGAAATGTTCTTTTATATGCGTTCTATCTTGTCGTGTTCTCAAACGATAGGGCGTTTCGAACAGTCTGGGTCGGTTTAGCGACTGGTTCGGACCGAGCGAAATTCCTTGCCGTCACAGTTGGTATCAGAGCTTTGGTTTACAAAGCTCAGAGAACAAGACACATTAGAACCATATGAAAGAATTCATCAGATATTGGATTAGTGATATCCAATTAGAATGACTCGTTAGAGATGGGATCAGTAGTATCCTAGAACGAGTGTGAAGAGTATATTTTTAAAAGTGAAAACAAATTTTGTTTTGAAAATTTAAATCAACTATTCGTATTTGATTATTTGTTTATATTGATTTTGGACAATTCAGTATATAAAGAATTTGCATATACGCCTTGCAAACGTATATTCAAAGTTTTAATATACTGGATAGATATGGAATCACATTCTAGTCGCCCGAAGATGGTACTGATGATTGTCATGACGTCATCAGTATTTATGTTCGTGTTTCGAAGGTGTGATTTTCTATATATTTCCATTAGGCTGGTGTGAGAACCAAAACTTATATATAGCTAGAATACATTGTTGTGAATTGGCATCAAAAACATGATTTTTGTATATGTATCAAAATTATGAATTTGAAACTCTAATTCACTAATTGATTGAAGTTTGTGTTGTTTGTTTATTTGTTTGCTAATTATTAGCCATTTAGCCTAACTGAATCACATATTGAATTATATTGAAAATTGGTTGCATTTGCTTGCATATACATATATTACATTGAACAGGTCATAGCAAGGAGGCTAGAGCCAGAGAATAAAATTTGTTTGCCCGACAAATAGGTACATGTTTACTACATAATTTACTGTTTTGTTTGGGTGATGATGATTTTATGAGCCTATTGGCTAGCCGCTTGGCTTTTTCTTTTTCTTTTTGAGATCTGAAGGACCGGGGAAGCTATTTGAAATTCCCCGATGCTCCCGGTGCAGGGGAGGTTATGGCGAATTTTTTCGAAAATTTAGGGTGTTAGCCAAATTTTTGAAATTTTGAAAATTCTCAGAAATTGAAAAGTTCGAGAATGGAAGCCAGATCAAGCGTAGAGTTGATTAATCAAACCACTTTCGACTTTGTTCCTTTTCGGGGACGAAAAGTTTTAAGTGGGGGAGATTGTAATAACCCGAAAATCTGGGCCAGTTTAAAATTTTTATTTTGGCCATTTTAGCGAATTTTGAATATTTAAAATGAATTATTTTAAATAATATCGACGAGAAATTTATTTTGAATTGAATTCGAACGTATATATTATACGCGTCGTCGTTAGAATATAAATATTTATATATAATTATAAATAGAATTGAAAATGGCGCGGTAGTTCGATAATTCGATTTCAAACTTCAATTGAATGTACCGGGTGCAAAATAATCCGGATTTTAGTGAAACCAAAAATGATAGGATCTAATTGATAATATCTTTCTATCGAATCCGAAAAATCGAAATTTCATGGCAGGAATCCAAAGATATGTCCAGTTGAAAATTCTGAATAGTCGCTATGGAATTCAGGCCCTAAAAATGGACATTTTGCAAATGACCTCGGATTTCGACGAAACTACTTTTGTTGGATCCGCAGTGTCAAGTTATTGCTAGGTTTCAAATTTCATAATTTTTCGAATCAATATGTGAGCGTGGCAAAGGAAAACGCGTTTGACCAGTTTCAGTTGATTTTAATCGACTGGAAAATGGCCATTTTTCCAACAGCCTCAGAATTCGACGAAACTAGTTTTGTTAGGACCGTATCGTCAATACGAAGCTAGAAAATATAAATTGGGAAGATATGAAGTTTATCGATGTGAAGAAAGGTTAAAAATATAATTTTTATAATATAAAAAGGTTAAAAATATAATTTTTATAATATAGAAAGGTTAAAAATATAATTTTTATAATATAGAAAGGTTAAAAATATAATTTTTATAATATAGAAAGGTTAAAAATATAATTTTTATATTATAGAAAGGCTAAAAATATTATCTTTATGTAGTAGAGATAATAAAAATATAATTTTTATATAATATAGGTAATAAAAATTCGATCTTTATTATGTAGAAGTAATAAAAATATGATTTTTATAAAGTAGAAGAAATAAAGATATGATTTTTATTTGTATAGCAAATTAAAAATGTGATTTTTAATATCGACTACGTGAAACAGATCTCGTTAGAAGAACGATGAAGACTTCTGTAGAGGAAGAGTCAAGATGATTGGATAGCTATATGTGAGAATTTCTCACCTTTCAATTTATTTTTCTAGTTATATATATATATACTAGGATGCAGACGGTGCTTAGTAGCACCCGACACAATCATCCACAGACCATGGACTTGTTTGTTTGGCTGTGTTGTTAGTTAGATTGTTTGGGTTGATTTGAATTGTTTGGTGAAGTGAAATTGATATGATTGATGTGTGAATGGCGTGGGCCTTCACTAGACCGGGGATAAGGCTAGGCCTCGTCCCGTTTCTAGTATCGTGCCGTTATGCCGCCGAAATTTTCTAAAATGTGTTAGAAAAATAAAAATATCATTTTATTTAAAGAATGAACTTAATAGAAATTCATATGTTGGAATAAAATGTTTTATCGTTAAAAATATAATTTTTAACGTGAATGTGAATAAATAAATATTCATTTACAAACCAGACGGTTTGTTTATGTACACCTATTTGAAGGACATTGATTGGGACGATAAATTTTACACATCGCCCAACTGCACGAATAAAATATTTATTTGATTGTTTGAAACCCCACACGGGTGTTGGGATGAAACTTGAAGTTCACTCATCCTGATTGATTAAATATGTCGATCGATTGATTGACAAGCTGCTATAAGCGTTAAATGTCTATATTTGATGCTTATACAGTGTAGTGCACTTTGGTTGATGGTTGATTATTTTTCAATGCTATTATATACATGTGTTGTATGAAAATCCATATAATTAACATTATATGGTGATTGATTGGGCCTCATTCCAATTTAGAAAATAAAGAATATTATAAAATAAAAGTTCATGTGTTGACAGTACTCATCCATTGAGATTGGTCATGTGTTGAACGAAATATTTTGATAATAACAACTATTTTGAAAAAGAAATATTTGAAATAGAATATTTGAAAATGGAAATTTATGAAGCCGTGTTGATTAGATTGACGCCATTTTGACGTGAGCGATATTTATATCGATTTTAACGATTTCAAAATGAATTGAATTGAAAATGATTTCGAAATGAATTGAATTGAAAACGATTTCGAAATGAATTGAATTGAAAACGATTTCGAAATGAATTGAATTGAAAACGATTTCGAAATGAATTGAATTGAAAACGATTTCGAAATGAATTGAATTGAAAACGATTTCGAAATGAATTGAATTGAAAACGATTTCGAAATGAATTGAATTGAAAACGATTTCGAAATGAATTGAATTGAAAACGATTTCGAAATGAATTGAATTGAAAACGATTTCGAAATGAATTGAATTGAAAACGAATTCAAATTGAATTGAAAACGAATTGAAATGAATTCAAATTGAATTGAAATTTGAATTGAATAGAAATGAATTTTAAAACGAATTTATAAAGAAGAATTCAATTTTGATTTGAATTGAAATGGAAGTTGAATTTGCTTTTGAAACGAATTTTAAAACTATTTATATAATTCGTTTTAAATAGAAATCGACGAAATATATATTATATATATAATATAATGGTCTGAATAGAACGCGCCGCGCCGCGGCAGTTCGCGAATTTCGACCATTTATTTCAAACGGACATTACGGGAGATCCGACCGTCGGATTCTCCTAAAACCGGAACCGTTGGGTTCGTATCGAAAAGAGCTTTCTAACGAATGTTAGAAATTTGAAATCTAACGGTTGGATTTGGTGATACGTCCAAATCAAATTCGAAAAAGGTCGCTGTAAGTGCAGTTCGATGGCCGTTGATGGAAATCGACTGTACGGGCCTTGATAAAATTATTAAAAATAGTAATAATTTGTGTAAAATCATAAGAAATGATTTGTGAAGAATTAGGATGAAAAACTCCATATTTGAAAAGATAAAAATAGATTTTTATCGAAATGAACTAGTTTTGAACTAGAATTATAATTCTATTTATTTTTAAATAAATAAATTGAATTCGAAAAGGGTTTTAAAAATAACCAAAATTTCCAATGATTGCATTGGAATGGATTTGAATCGAAATTGTCTTCGGAATATTTCGATGTTGGATTTCGTGACTATACAAATGTTGTTATGGAAATTTGAAAGATAGATATATATATATATCGTTATTTCCAATACGATATTTGTTGGTCGTAGAATTTGATATTGAATATAAGCCGGGATATTTTCTATTCAGGGCCTTGTATTGAATATCAAATATGATTTGGGTTTGTCGTGAATAGTGTCTTCACTAACACTGTTCTTGAACCCAGTAGAGAAAAGATTAAATCTTTTTATTTAGATTTAATGAAGTGTACCAATTAAATGATATTTAATTGGAATTGAATTAATATTGATTTTTGGGTTTATCGTGGACAGTGTTTTAAATAACACTCGTTCTTTAACCCGATAATTAATGAAGGTGATTTTGGGTTTATTGTGAACTGTGTTTTTAAATGACACGGATTCTTTAACCCAGTTAACGATTAAAACTAAGTTAAGTTTTAATGAATCTTTAATTAGATTGAAATGGTCGAGAATGGAGTATCACCAGTTTTGCTCCAGGCGATAGTTAAATCTTTAATTAGATTTGAACGTGAAATGGTAATTGAATTTACCGATAACACCGTGGTGTTAGATATGAAGTACTACCCATTTTACTTCAGGGGATGAATAGGTTGGGATTGGGAAATTAAAACAAATGATTACTTCGGCAAAGTTCGTTAATCCCGACTAGTTTGAATTGATATTCAAAAGTAGATTGAAGAATAAATTAAAGAATTTATCTTTGATAAAATTAATGGGAACCTTTCCCTATGAATGTGAAATTTAGGAATTAACTGTCGGTTAGCCAAGCAGAATGGTTTTCTGGATATTGATCTGATGTTGGTTTCGGCCTTCGGGGTTAATATTTGGGGAATTATTCTCTTGATTAATTTACGGTTAATGACTGATGAATTGGAATGAGGCGTATGTTGTGTTTGTGTAGCACTTTTATAGAATATACGCGAGTTATTCGGAAAGACCGGGTTTAACCCATTCTGAATAACTGATACGACGATAAGTCGAAGATGAAGACGGTGGTCGAAGACCAGAAGTCTTCACGTCGTTTGGGTGATAACTGATGATCTTGATTGGGCTGTACACCCAAGAAGATGGAAACAGTTGGTGATCGTCCAGACGTACTTGGAGATCGATGGATATGCGGGGTACTAGGTGCCTCCGGTTTCGTTCGGACCCAGAACGGACTTGTAAATGGACTGTGTGTCTGACATTGGATTTTAGTCTGTGTGATTGATCTCTATTAAATATATATCTGTTTGGCGGCGAAGAATTTATTCTCTTGCTTAACGCCCTTCTCTGAGACGTACGAGCTCAGGGGTTATATATTGATGGATATCAAACGCATGGAGTGAATTGCCTGTGTGGCATGCCTAAGTGGCAATTGATCGAGGCTTCTGTTGAAAAGCAAAGTCTTGTGGTGATGATCAAAGCAAGGCCTTTGTGGCGTAGCTTTGTGTAACGTTTACTTCGCGTGTTTCACACCCGGTATGAACCAAAAATGGGAGACGGACCTCAGGGAGGGCATGCGTTTCCTTCTAGCTAAAAAGTGGCGTCAGTGGTTTTACACGCCCTGACGAGTTTGACTTATGTGGTTGTTGCTGTTGCGAGGCGCCTCGGTTTGATCGGACGATCCGGGTCCGATGGAGTCATTCGTTGGCTCATTTACGCCCCAAAGGGCGGGGAGACGTATTGTTCAGGCATAATAATCCACATCGGTGGACCGGCCCTGTCGCTCCAAGGCTTGCCTGCGCGCTTGCCGGAGACATGGGCTAGATTGTCTCGAATCGGTTGAGGACTATCTTTTGCCTCGGTTCATAGACGGAAATCCAATTTCCAAATACGACATTGCGGTTTTGATTGTAAACCTATATGTGGCGACATAGTGGCATGAGACGCTCATGTCGCCTATGATTGATACTTATGATTTGAAGTTGTTTTATACACTATGCACTTATTATAGTATCAAATGATTTGTTTTAAACCGTATCAAGCATTCTTTGGCTGTTATAAGGGAAAACCCTATCCTCGGCTGCGTTGCATTGTGTGATGGGACCTGGGTCTTATAACAGCTTCATTTTTCTTTATGTAGCATTGCGCTGTTTGTTTTATGCACCGGTATTCTTGGGAGGAAACCCGTTCCATGTTATACGGCGTGGTCCCTTGATTTACCTAACTTTGAAATAAAGATTAACTGTTTTAGTTCTCACACCAGTCACATGACTGACCTGGAGTTTATTGTTTTAACCTAAACTCTGGGTGCCCCTATTTTCGACACGGGCAGCTAGTAGTTTTGGTTTTGCAGATTTATATTCACAGGATCCTGGTTTACAGCTGGAATGATATCCGGAAAGCTTTGTATCCGTATATCTCTTCTAGTTGTGTATTGTATTATTTTCCGCTGCGAGGTTTTTAAATGTAATTTGAATCTCTGATATTTCTGTGTAATATTTATTTGTTTATACTCTGTATATTCTTGTAATATGATGCATTGTTGTAATATACATGGAAATGTTCTTTTATATGTGTTCTATCTTGTCGTGTTCTCAAACGATAGGGCGTTTCGAACAGTCTGGGTCGGTTTAGCGACTGGTTCGGACCGAGCGAAATTCCTTGCCGTCACAGCAATGGTACTTCACAACCACATATTCACATGCATAAACATATTTACATAATATTTGCAATGATTTGGTTTATAAATTCAAGTATGAACTAAATTCCAAACCAAAGCGAACCAAAGTGATTCAAGCGACTTATGAAGACATAGAAATTTGCCGGGGGGACAACGGAGCTTCACAACATCACCAAATCAAATCATAGCATATGCATTAGATCATATGAGCAATCCTTATCATAATTTTCAACTCATTGAAACATAAAAACATGGAATCGTCTAAGTCACACTAACATAACCAATTCACTAGCACATGCCAACTCATATGAACACTAAATTACACTTGTACAAGCCAATGGCTTGTAGCATAGATGTAAGTTCAAAAAGAACTCACCTTGGTTTCAAACGAAAAGAACAAGCTCCAATTCGAGCAAGAACCCACTTTTCTTCATTAGAAACAAAGAATTAACCCAAAAGCAAGCTAGAGCAACCTCTCATCAAGCAACACACAAGAATCTCCATTCTTTCTTCTCTTTGAATTTGCACATGAACTCATGTTGAATTGGATTCCTAAATCAATCTAGGATTTAGGGAATTTTAATTTCCCTTTCCCTAAGCCCATTTTTTATTTTGTAGAGAAGTAGGAAAATGAAAGAAGGAGGAGGGGATAAGGGGGGTTATATGATGAGCTAGGCTAGCTCAACCAAGACCCAACCTAAAGTGCCAAATTTCGGAATCTCGGAACATATCGAAGTTTATACTTTTCGAAAACCTGAACGACATTTTGAACTCAATGGAAGTGGTTTCGAGTCAAAATTCGTCCAAATAAAAAAGTGATATTTTGGTCACACATCAAATGAAAATGACCAAATTCGCCCAACTCAAAAGGTATCGATGCTTATAGTCCAAAAGGTCGTAAATGATGATTCGGGCCCAATGGAAGTGGTCCCGAATCCTAATTTTACCGTTTGTGAAAAACGACTTTTTGAGTGACACATCGGATACGACAATATATTTAAATAATATATTTAAATCTTATTATCATGGAATGAGCTGGTGGTTACAAACTCTAAGGCATGAGTCAAATAATTTCTTTTGTGTGGCTTTAGCTATCAACTCGTATAAGTCTCAACTTTCTCTTTCTGCATTAACACTTCTCCTAATCAAGTACCACATGCATCGGTATACACAATCATTTCTTTGTTTCCTCTAAGAATAACCAATATAGGAGCACTTGTTTATCTCTATTTTAGGACCATAAAAGCCTGCTCACATCCCACATCCTATGAGAAGACTTGATTCTTCTTCGTCAACCCAGTTAATGGTGCAGCTTTTTCGAAACATCCATGATGAAAGGTCGATAATGTCTAGCTAAACCAAGGAAACTACTAATGCCCGTAGCATTCTTAGGTCAACCCCAGTCTTTGATTGCTTCCACTTTAGCAATATCCACTTCTATTCCTTGTTCTAATATGACATGATGCAAGAATCTCATCTCTTTCTTCCAGAAGAGACACTTCGAAAACTTTACTATCAACTGATGCTTTTGCAAGATTTCCATAACAATCCTCAAATGTGTCTTGTGTTCTTCCTCAAACCTGGAGTAAATCAATATATCATCCACAAACACAAGCATGAACTTATTCAAGTGATCTGTTGAAACCTAATTCATAAGATCCACAAAATACATCTTGTGTGCTAAAAGCAATCTGCGACACATTATCCATAGTCACTCTTAGTTGGTGAAATCCCTTCGCCAATCCATTTGGGAAAACACCTTGCCTTCTTGAAGCTGATCCAACAAGTCATTGATCCTCGGTAATTGATACTTTTTATTCTTGGTCACCTTATTTAGGTATGTTTTGAAAAGCTTAGTGACCTCAGAATTGTCTGAAATTTGATACATGCAACGTAAAATAATATAACTATCAACTAGAAGCGGTTTCACAAGATTCCGGCATAAAACACAGAAGTTACATAGCCATAACCATGAACTTAGGCTCAAATTGACTATAACTCAGAAACTCTAAGAAAAAAGTTATAGCAACTATGATTTCACATAATTGTCATAGACTGAACATGTACAGAGCTCGAGAAAGTTGAGGTAACTTATTTTTTGCTTGCAGTAAGCGAATTAGAGATTTACAGCAAAGAATTTGGCTCAAAACCTGGATTTTGAGGCCTTTTGATAAGTCTCAGTTCCTCTAAACACCATTACAGTAAAACACAGGTACAACAAACATGAATTCATGAGTGTGGCAGAAATTTGAATATTTGGGGGAGATAAACCCTTGGAATAGTTCTGATAACCTATAAAATCTCTCTCTAATTTGTTGATTTTAGATGTTGATTTGAGTTTTAAAGTAAAATTTGAGTTTGAGGAGGTGGAAACTTTTATTGTAATTTTCTTATAGGAAGAAAAAAAAATAAGGCCCGCTTCTCTGGAATGTTAATATATATTGGAAATTAAGTTTCCAAACCTTTCCCCTTATCTAAAATATGAATTTTGGCTTAATGAAATATCAATAGGCCTTAATGTAATTAGTAAAGCCATATTAAGTTAAAGTAGGTTATTTGTCATATAAATTACTTAAATAACATCATATTTCACCATTTCAACACTTAAATGCATAAACAATTTTTTAGCCTTGTTAAAGATTATACAACATATTCAAAGTATTTTCAACAAAATTTAACACAAATTTCTAACATGTTAATAAGAAAATTTACATTTTCAGTTAAATGTTCATTTACAGTATAAACTTACATTTTTTACTCTAAATTATACAGACTTCATTATTTTGGCATAAATAATTGTATAATCTCCTTAAAATTATTTTAGCACGCAAAATATAGTTTTTTCACTCATATTTACACTTTAATTTTTATTTTCAGCACTAAGATATTTAAAACACATGATTTTGTGCAAAAACCATTATACACACATGCATATTGCAATATACATAATATAAATCTTTAAAACTCTCATTTGATCAAAATTTATAAATTATAACGTTTTCTTAATTTTATTTTCACTTATAAAAGTCTATTTACTTTAGTTTGACCACAAGTTCAATTTACTCCTTCTTTATTTACTATTTACTTCAATTTGACCCAAAATTGAATATATTTTCCCAAAGCTCATTATTTAATCACTTTAATAAGTAAGTACATCACTTCCTCTAAATTTCCAAGTTAACTTGAACCCAAAATCAAATCCAATCTAGATAATTGTTTAATTATCTCCCAGACAATATTTAGTTCTTAATCAACAAGTTAAAATCCTCATTGTAATACATTAATTGTTATCACAGTTAATGCAAATCTAGGGTTATTACATTCTATGTCTAATAGAAACTCGGATAGATTTACAGACATAGTTTTTACCGCAAAAATTTCACCGTTTATTCATAATTCGTGAAACTATTTTATTTTGAACTGATTAAATACAACTAATATTGAACATTACCAAACTTTACACTTTAAATTAAACACTTATATCATATTTTAATTGTTGCAACTTAAAAATTTTAAAATATAAACTACATGAAATCTACTCACTAGTTCTAATAAACACCTAGACCATACTGAAACACCTTGAACACCTTTACATTAATTATTGAACATTTCACTATTTTATTTTATTCTTAAATATTAATTTCTAATCAATATTTCATATTATTAATATTCATGTTAACTACCAAAATTATTCCATTTAATAAAATAAATATCTAAATACATATTATACGATTTCCAATTTTATTTCCTACATTGTTAAATTTCTCAACAATCACATGTTGAATTTTTCTTCTTATCTCAACATTAAATTCAATTATATTCAGTTCAGCACAACTACCCACAAATATCCAAATCCTTTATTTATGCAACTTAGATGATTATACAAGTTCTTTTTTTTGAACATGTATTTTGTTTTCTTAATCCTTGGATTACAAAGTCTTTGTCAAAATCTGTTTAGCTTGGTATGCAAAACCAAGATTGATAGAGATTCCTCCTCAAAGAAATTGTGTCATAGCAAATTCATCTATAATAACACATTTTAATTTCAAATTCCCAGTATTACTTTCAAAATTTTCTTCCTTTTAAAGAATGAAGTTCAGAATTCTAAATTTCTTTTCATAATTTATCATCTTTCAAAGGAATAAAACTTCAACTCTTGAATAAGAAGTTTCCTAAAAATTTAACATCCATCCCAAGATTATAAGAAGTAACGTATACATCAAAATAAATTATTACACCTAATCCTTCATGTAGCACATGTTTAGAAAGTACACAATTATCTTTCCAACCTCAAATTAGTTTATGATGCTGCATTACCATCATTTTACACCAATTACTCGAATAATGGCTGCGATTTTGATTATAAAATCAAAACGATCTCACCATTTTCTCGTTTATTATTAATAACCTGATAGTTGCATGTGTCCTTTAAACTTCACATGAGGGAACATTTCTAAATTATGCTTATGTTCAAGTTAACTATTATTTTATACCTCTTTTTATACACATGTACACCCATATTTCTTCTTTTATTTTCTAAAACATGATTTCATCTTAGAATTATTACTCAAAATAATATTAAACCACTATAGCAATTCATCTCATCACTTTTCTGCAAGGTCAATATAGTATCGATATTACCTCACCATCTTTTCTACTTTTCTCATCTTATTTAGTGGTTTAACACATAAATATTTTTGCATCATTCTCCCTTAATTAATAATTGTATTCCCTAACTTTGTGTTTGAATGTCTCGTACAAGTATTTAAGAAATTCTTATCGGTAATGTTGATTAGACATACTGACCACAACTCTTAAAGAATCCAATAGACAATTCAACACAATAAATAATCACAAGTTTTAGTTACTCATGGTTGTATTTATTTTATTATCACAAATGCACTTGTTTTATTTTTAATAAACACAGCCCTTTACTTAGTTCACCATAACTAATCAACTCTTTATCTGTACCCTTCAATAAATTTTCAACCAACAAATTCCTCATTTATACAACATCCCATTAATACCATATATATATATATAATCTTTGTGCTCAGCTGAAACAGTTTACTAATTTTCGCTGCACAACTTTGATTAATTCACTCATTCACATTTTCAATCCTAATTTTGAGTTTCATCTAATCATCTTAGATTTTTAATTCATTTCTCATCTCACTTTAGTTATTTAACTTAATTGTCACTTGTTCTCTGAAGGACAGTATATTGAGTCTCACTAAATATAGAACCAGGATACAATGCACAAAAAGGATTTAATAGAACAAAAGTTTTCCTCAAGGGTGAAAAACTGATAATATGGCTTAATAAATGGAATACTAAGAACTAATTACATTCCCACACGTATTCCTAAATCCATAACTCATTAGAAGGACTTAGAAAGTTAAGGAACACTGGTTAAGGACAATGATAAAAAGTGATTGAAGTAAACATGAATGTTTTCCTTCGTTGTTGTAACATGTGTACTACCCTGTTTTTTTTGTGACCATCATATTTTTCTATGAATTTAGCTCTAACACCAATTTGTAATTTTCCACCTCGAGACCCACATTTATTAAGGGGTAATGTTGTATGCTGATGCAAAGAATAGGGCTGGTTAGGAGCAACCATCCATAAGTCTTACATTAAATGGGTATTGAATATATTTATTGGTGTAATTTTTTCTTCTTTTCTCAAGTGGATCAATGTACTCAATTCATGTTTAATTTAAAAATAAGGTGGCTAAGGATCTTATTCAGAAAAAATCTGACACCAACACAAATTACAAATCATAGAACAAAATACATATAAGTACAGACACCAAAATACAACATGTGCATATTCTACAAACTCAATTGGTTCATAGGAACCATAAACTAATGCAACAAGTCCTAATTACAAATGGTATCTCTAAGGCTACATAAATGGAATCAACATTAACAATAATTATAGCATCATAAATTGGAACTAAAAGAATAGATAGAGGTAGAATCAACAATAACATCAAATAGTGGATCCAAATCAAAAGGAATAGCAACAAAATCAACAATAACATCATAAAGACGATCCAAACAGCAAATGACGTCAAAGGTAGATCCGAATAACAAATAGCGCGTGCATTGTTTTCCTCTTTTCTATGAACTAGAAAAGTGCAAATTATGTAATAATAACTGCAAGCGCACAGGTATGTAGTATGCAGGTCGAACACAAAAAGAAAAAAAAATAAATTTTATTATTTGTATAATCTCATGGGCGAGCTAGATGGAATTGGAGATTTTGGTTTGAAAACAATAAAATTTGAAAACAATTTGGTTCAGAACAAATCTAATTGAACCAACGACCAAATCAAAATTATCAATTGAAATAGGAAGATCAAGTAAACTACTATTGAATTCACTACATATTTGAATCTAATCAAATCTATATTAAATTCAATATTATTTAGGAAGGCAGAATAAAATTCAAAAATTAAAATTGCAGAATAGAAATTAAAAAACAGAAAATAAAATTAGAATTACCGCTAAAACCAATCAAATCACTAATGAAAATTTAAATTGCAAAGACAACTTATGCTCTACCAAATCTAATTGTATAGACAGCGCAAGTTGCTTAAAAAATAAAAATGCAGAAAAATAAAAGAAAAGAAGAAGCTTTATTAATGGAGAAGAAGTAACATAAAAAGGTATAGGATTTACAATGGATATCATGTGCATTTATAGGGTATGTAGTCTCCTATCTATGTGAATTTTGGGACTAGAAAAAGTCTCTTGAATATATTTATTTACAAACAAAAGAAATAAAATATAATGGTTGAGTTATTCCTTGGAGACCTCCCTCTCTTATTATTGACATATGGTAGCTGATTGGATTTCCTTTGGTAATGATCTATCAAATCTTCTTCTTTACTGGAAGTAAATATGAAAGATTTTTTTTTAATTTCCTTAGAAGAATATGCCTAATTCCTGAAACATTTGTTAATGTATTTCATATATACATAAGAATATATATGTTTGATATATCACTACTCCATATATTCTTCAAAACACTTAAGGCGGGGAGGGCATTATTCATGCTCCTTTCTTCATTAAAAATAGAGCTTGACAGGGATCGAACTTAGGACACTCTATCCAAATTCTTAGGCCTTTACCAATGAGCTACAAAATCTTTTGGGATAAAAAACTAGTTGATTCCAAAAAGTAGCATTTTTCTAATGAAATTGGTCTTTGATTGAGATATAGGAGACATTTATTGACAATCTGCGAAAACACACAAAAATACCCAAAGTAATATTTATTTATATACAATAAAGATAAGATATGAGCATAAAAATAAACAGTTTTACTTATTAATCAAATACCCTCACACTTATCTTTTACTCATCCTCGAGTAAAGCAAAATTGAAAAACCAAACTAGGTAGGTCGCACTTTCATAGGAAACATTATTGCAATAAGCGTATGCAACAAACCATTAAACCTCTAGGTGTCCCTAGTAGGACGAGTGGTATCTCGTGATGGTTTTTAGCAGATACTACCCACACAATCCGAATGTAGTATGCTATGGTTCTAATGCATCTACATAAATGCAATGGATATATGCAAATGAAAAAAAATGAAAACACGACTTGTTTCAAAAAAGTAACAACATAGTACAATTCGAAATCAATCTATAGAAATTTTTGGTTCCTCAACTCGTCACAAATTTTCAACATAAATTAAGTTTTCATACGTTAAACTCCAGTTTTGGCTAGTTGGTTCGGTTGATAACATAGTGTAACCATGAAATAAATTCTTAATTTGCTTGTCACAGTTTGCAAATTGGTATTTTTATTTCCTTGTATATAACTAGTCAAATTAATAAGATCAAGAAATGCTTGGGAATAAATTGCTTCTTCTTTCTCTATTAAAATGAAGATTTATAATTAATTACACACACCTAACTTAAAAGACCAAGGTATACTACCCATGAACTTCCTCGTGGGCTTACGTAATAGTTGGGGCAGAGCTTGGCGGATTGTGCAGACCAACGTTGACTTTGTCTACAAGATGTCAGTAATCCTTAGGTGTCCAATAACATAAAATGAGACCAAGGTATACCATTCATGAACTACCTCACGGGCTTATGTGAGAGTTAGGAAAGAGCTTGGCAGGTGCGCACACCAATACCAGATTTACTAGGAATGTTAGTTACCCTTGGATTACTATAATTATTTAACATAAAAAGAAGAGAGAGTTACGCTAATTCAATTTAACACAACTTAGTTTTAATGGTTCAAAAAGCCAACACATGTACTTTATGTCCTCCACTCATTAAACAAAGACTACAATTTAGAATAGACTTCATGGCCATCGCTTAAGAATCTCCCTATATACCGGTTACACTGTTGTCGCTCGTAATTCAACTTTTCATTATATTTCAAATTCGATCTTAGTTGAGAAAAAATTTACCATCAAATGGCTAAAAATTATTAACTTACTTTGTTGTACCAATATAAAATGAGTCATGTTTCAAAAAAATGTCATGTTACTACGACCTAAGTTGCATGATGGTCTTTGTTAACTAACCAGAAACCCATTCATGCATTCTATCGAACAATATAAATGCACTGGACCAGATTAAGCTCAAAACAGGTTAAACAATTGATGAAGTTCACCCACACCTGGTCGAGCACTGAAAACAGACCAAAGGTCAAGCATCATCTCCAGGGACTGATCATGCATAAACTGGAAAGGAAGATTTACTCAAAACTTCATGAAGCATTGCCATGGCCACTCACTTGCTCACTTTAGAGGTACTCGCTCACTCACTTTAGAGGTCAGGCATCACATGCACGAGTAGTACATCAGCAAGCCCTGGTCGGTCAGAGTTCATGCACGGATCGAGCATTGTCTGCATGTTGGTCGGTCACCAACCATGCTTGAGTAATCAAGCACAACTCTGCATATGGGGTCGAGCATGCCACGTCATTTCAGCATAGTCGAGCTCACCAACTCGAGCACTTCATCTCGAGCACCCAGGTTGAGCACTATTCATCAAGCACAGGTCGAGCATGACTTTGCTTTGAGGTCGAGAAATACAGTTTAAAAATGGTTCAACAGAATAATATGAATGGATAGCAAAGTTGTAATTCTTGTACCTATATTCACAAAAGACAAGATGGCAATGGTGTAAATACTTGGCTCGTGCAAGATAGAAAGGGGCTCGCTCATTCGTTATGAAAGAGGTCGCTCGTGCATTGTTAAAAGTCATTCGTACATTTTATGACAACTGTGTACAGTTGGCTCCAGCTGTCCAATGGCAGTTACGTAAATATATCTACTCACGACTCCTACCCTATACACCATAATTACAGCATTGCCACCTGGTACCAACTTCGCCTATAAATACCTTATTTCACCACCATTCAAATGACCAATTTTTGTCACCCTAATGGGCTGTCATTTTCGGTTTTCCACCTCTCTTAAGCACTCCAAGCTCCATTAACGGCTTCTCAAGCTCGCTCCATCTTCCTCCAATGCCAAGTTGATCAAATCTTCTCCAGTCTCCATTAGAGACCAATTCAAGCTCCATTCAAGTTCTCACCAACCGCCATTAATCCACCTTTAAGCTTCGATTCGCATCTCAACCACTATGGATTCGTCAATGATCCTCTAAGTGCTCAAACCGTGGAACATATACTCCCGCATTCATCGCATTCATAAGGATCCAACCATTTCCATAGTGGATTAGAGAGAATCAAGTCATTAAAGGGAATAAAGTAGGGATAACCATTGTGTAAAGAGAGAACGAGCAAAAATGGAAGAGAAATGTATCTTGTAATATCACATATGATAGTAAAATTGCTTCCAAAGTGGACATGGATCTATTATATATCGAACCACTATAAAATTCTTGTGTTTTTTTACATGCGTTTATTTTCCGTGGCTCCTTTTTTCCTAATCTTACTGTTTGGTGTAGTGTGATCTCACACGTTTGGTTTTGTGACCATTTTTGATTTCAACATTTGGCGCCCACTGTGGGGTCATGTTCACATTCTCTCAAATTTAAGAGCCTTCCATTGAAGTTCCAAGCCCGTTTCCACTATAGACCCTTCAAATCTAAGATCCGGGCTAATTACAGAATTCTTTCCGAAAATCAAAGCCTTGTCCGAGATAATGGCTAAATCTAATAAAACTGCAAGTAAAACCATTGGAGAAACCGACAACATTGCTAACGACGAAGCTACACCCCTTAACAATCGCTTTGAAGTTGAAGAAAACTCAATAAGTGGAGCTGGAGTAACTAGAGTTGAATTAGACGTCGTTGTTGCCAATTTAAATCAATGAATGGAAGCTTCAAATAAAGCTTTGATGGATGCTATTGATGCATTAATGAAGAAGATGAATGCTCTTCTAAACGCTCAAGCAAACCCTGCTCCTCCTCAAAGAGTTCACGTTAACCTTGAAGATAATGCAAATTCATCAGCCTCCGATCATCATCATAATGACAATACGAAAGGACTTGATGACAAAGGCGATGTTAATGACGAAGACTCAAATTTGAAAGCTAAAAATCATTTAGATCGAAATAACCAACAAGTTATAAGTCCATATGCAGTCCGCTCTCTGGAATGACACAGCTCGAAGGAATATATCGCGGATATGGTAAAGAAAATCATGGAAGATAACATGGCTCGCAAGAATAGTGAAAGGGAATAGGACTTCTCCCTCAGCAAAAATCCATTCACGGAGGGGATTTGCAAAGAAGAATTCCCCAAAAAGTTCACCCATCCTACTCTTCCTCCATACAATAGGACTTCAAAATCAAAATCACTTCCTATACAGATATAAATGGCATATAAATGCAGCCAAAACAATAGATGAGATCAAGTGCATGTGCTTCCCTTTCTATCTAGAAGGTATGGCATCATTATGGGTCACAAGGCTCCTGCCCAAATCCATCGATCGATTTGACTTTGAAATTCAAAGAGCAGTTCAGGCTGCAAGCAACGAAGGCTATGGACGTTATTTCTCTTACATCAATGAAGCAGAATGCAGGAGAATCAGTCAAAGCTTTCCTCAAAAGATTCAATGCTGCTGCATCCGAAGTAGGGAACCCCGATCCCCGCTTGATCTTAATGTCTCTAATCGGCGCCATAGATGAGAAGAGTTAATTTGATAGACGGATTGAAATTAAAGAACCAAGCACGCTTGAGAAATTCTACAAAAAGGCCGAGGAGTACATGAGAGTCGACAATAAGCCTGTACCTCTTCAGATTATTGATGCTAACCCGCTTCTTGAAGCTCCCAAAAATACTGCTACCCAATATAATCAGAAGAGTAATCAGGGGAAAAAGCGAGCCAATGACGGGAAAGACAACAAGGCTAACAAGAAGTTTCGCTTTCACAACCCGTCAGAGCTTACCCCTCTAAATGACACCCCGGAGAACATTTTCTCTGCCACGAAAGAGACAAAACACTATCCAGAACCACTGACGCTGAAGGTTTCAAAGAAGGCTGCGAACTCTGGAAAGTTCTGCTGATTTCACAATCATCTCGGCCATGATACAAACGAATATAGGCATATCAAAAGTTTGATTGAGGAGTTGATTCAGAAAAACAGACTACAACAGTATGTGAAAAATCCACAGTCCTCAAACACTGCACCAACTCCCCAGAGGCAGGGGCATCAAGCAACCAGTTCGTTCCAAGCAACGAAGTTCCTTCTCAAACCAAACCGAAGCCAATCATCTACTGACAACCGGTGATGCTCTGATTTCAATGGCTCAGAATTAGCGATCACTATCGCCATTATTTTACTTCATGCTTTACTTACTACTATATTCGGAATCTTGTAAATAAGTCTGTAATATTTCTCAGACATTGTTCTGAACATTAGCTTTACATCATACCTGCTTGAATAAATCTCTCTCTTGCAAAATTTCTGTCAAATCAAAATGTGCTTAAAAGTGGTTTTATATTGTAGGACATCGGATGAGCGCTTGTTCCGTTGAAAATCGACAATACTTCACGACCCCCAACAACACTAGTCCAAGTACAAAATATACTCAAATGTAGAAATAAAAGACCACCTTGAAAAGTGGATGGGAGGAGTCGTGAAGGGTCAATCAATGAGTAAGCGTCGCGGCATACAAACTCGAGAGTTGTAAGTTTCACTGAAGGGGCATCTCCCCGAGAAAAGGTCCAAGGCCATAGTCCCTTAACTAAGATCGCTTGCCAAGTCAAGCATCTGATAAAGGAACTGGCATATGACCCGTAAAACGATACACAAGCTAAAGTCCTCCCGAGAAGGGTGAAAGTCTTCCCAAGCGAAGCAGCTTTCCCTAGTGCAAGCTAAAGTCCTCCCGAGTGGGGCGAAATTCTTCCCAAGCGAAGCAGCTTTCCCTAGTGCAATCTAAAGTCCTCCCGAGCAGAGCGAAAGTCTTCCCAAGTGAAGCAGCTTTCCCTACTGAAAGTTAAAGTCCTCCCGAGCGAGGTGAAAGTCTTCCTAAGTGAAGCAGCTTTCTCTAGTGAAAGTTAAAGTCCTCCCGAGCGAGGCGACCACTTCCCAAGCGAATCAGCTTTCCCTTGTGAAAGTTAAAGTCCTCCTGACTGAGGCGAACACTTCCCAAGCGAAGCGACCTTCCCAAGTAAAGGTAAAACTCCTCCCAAGCGAGGCCAAACGCTTCTCAAGTGGAGTGACTTTCCCTAGCAAAAGCCAAAGACTTCCCCTAGCGGGGGCATAAAATATAAAACCTTCCTTAGCGAGGGCACAAGGATATTGAAACTTCTCCAAGTAGAAGTGCTAAACCAGTCAGTAAAGTCGAATTCCTATTGAATTGACAAGTTCAGAGGATATACAGATAATTGGCAAGTTTAAATAACTTTAACCAACAAAGTAGAAACTTTTACCGTGTCAACCGCAATCGAGGGAACTTGACACTCTGATCACGTCAAGCTCTTGTGATTCGCGATGACCCACGGTATTGAGGCAACACAACTACATAAAAGTTGAATAATGCCCGGAAAAATACCATGGGTCCATCACGACATTGCAATGAGCCAAAAACCAGTATACTCTCATCGAGGAAGCCAATACACTTGGCTTGATCTTGCCTTTAAAATGGGGCATTTGAAGAGTTCGGCAAAATCGATATGCTCGATATGCCAATAAAACTCACTGCACCAATAAAAATCAACCTGGGAAACCCAATTAGAATCTCTTAACGCAAAGGCTTCCACATCTACAAATCTCCAACCATATATATCTCATAAAAAATCTGACGATATCTTGCTTTAAATCTAGGGATAAGCGATGCTACAAAAGGAAACTGTTCGAATATGGCGTAGTTCGAATCTAATAGAGCAATAACGCCTCTCAAGGAGATGAAGCTAATATTTGTTAATGGTTTTAATGTGAAATATAAAAAGGAGATTGAGCAGTAATCAAGCACTGGGGCAAGCCATCGTGAAACGGAGATTCAAAATTTTATACATCCCAGGATGATCCATGGTGACAAAACGAATTCAAATTCAAATTTATAAATCTAACTAAGCTACTGCAATAGGTCTAAAGATGGACAGTTAGCAACCCGTGACAATTCTGCATCGAATTTAGGAATGCCAAAATAAGTGCACGCATAATTAATAAACATATTAAGTTAAGCACAAAATGGAATCTTCCCGGCAATTTATCAAGGGGGTAGCGAATAACCAAATACTGATCCGTTTACAACCCAAAAGTTGTGGTCGCTCTAGCTCAGAAACTCATATTGAAGCTCCAATTTAAACAGGTACACGTTTCATAAAATATGAACCGTCGTACAAGATTATATAAGTCAATAAAAGAGTGAGGCTGGAAATCTGTAGTCGGTATACATATCGATTACCAGACTCGAGTGTCATTGTGAATTCGGATTAGAGTATCACATTTATATAGACAATGTTTGACGAATTATAAATAGTTAAACAAAAAATAGTTCTGTATAGGCATGTTATTCAATCCTAGTCACAAAACACACTATAATTCATTTTTTTAATGATTAACTAATTTGTTATTGATGTTGACGATCAACAACAAAGTATAAGTCCAAAATCATGCAAGTGCTTGTTTTAATTATAGAACGGGTGGCATGAAGCGTATAAATTCAGTTAACAAATTCTGCGCCTGGATCATTTGGAATCAACGAGTCAAAGGATTAAAGCATGATTCACTATAGCAAAGCAAAAAGCTACGACTGAATATATAACGAACTGAGATTTTTGACTCCGAAAATCAACACAAAACTACCATGTTTACCTGATCATTAATAGAAAGAAGTTAGAGTGTGAGAATAGATAAGATGGAAAATTGGAATAGAAGAAGAAGAAGATCACCACAGAACAGAGTCAGAGTAATATGAATCTCACAGCGGAACGAATAGATATAATATATAACATAACTTTGCAATCTAACAGTATATATAATAACATTATCAGAATACAACACTTACACACAGCAGAAATAACGGTATCCATATAATCCTGAAGCCTCCTGCAAGTATATCTGTAGAGACCTGAACTACTTGACTTCCAGTACAAATTTGGGCACCCATGAGTTTAGGGGAAACAAAACAAAATAAAACTCTGGGTCAGTCATGGGACTGGTGTGAGTAAACTCAAATCATTTGGTTAACTTTTCAAAACCCTTTTCAAAAGAAAAGGTAATCGTAAAACGATCCACACATAAACACAGATGTTTTTTACCTTACGATAACCCAAAACATTTTTGGAAATCAATATTTTTCTGATATTATAATAGTGTCTAATCACAAGTAATTAACAATCTAGCAGAACGCTTGCATCTCACGTTCCACATATATAGTATACAAATCAAAATCACGGGCTCTTATTGGGGATTAGTTTCCGACTATGACAAGGTATGGGACCACCTACCGATAGTGTATCTTTAGAGGCGAATACACTGGATTCAACAAGAACGTCTTGCAACCTGGCCCACACATGACCGACCACTCATTTTGCTTGAGTGTATAGAATGTATATCACCAACGGTTGGGAGCTACCCACCGTTTCCCAAAAGGGATAGCATCGAAAATAGATAAAATAATGAAATGGATTTTCTCTAGATAAGTGATATACACCTTAATGGGAGTGACCCACCTAGCCATGCCGCCGGCCCAATTTCTGTCATTTCCCGGTTGATGAGGCTTGAGGTCATAACGTATCTTTTGGAACACCTGACCACCATTCACTTTGAATGCCACATCGTCATACCTGCCAAATCACAAATTGATTTCCCCAAAAATACCACGGGTATAAAGCTAAGAGAAACGAATTCCTCTGCCACCAAACGTAAGTACGTTTGAAGAGATCAACTTCCGCGATCCGTTAGATACACTTTGTTAGATATTCATCCATTCACGTTGTCCTGGGACTGGACAAACCGAAGGCACTATTATGCAAACACGATAGCCCTTACATAACTCCGTCTTCAATTATTTCATCATATTTGATCGCAACGCTAACGTCCATACAGAGTGGTTTTCAGATAATGAATCTGATCCCGGTCTCTCCGTATTGATGACGAAAAATGGTCAAAAACTTCGATAGTCGGTGATTTAACTATCAAAGAAAAATAGGTGTACAACCAACGATCTTATTTCTAGATAGAATTTCGATCGATCAATCATCAATCAACACTAAACTCCTTTAATTTAATTTATCATTAATTTATTCATTTCCAATTTCTATATATATTTTTAAATTCCTATGTAAATTTAGAAAATATACTTTATAAATCATTTGGAAACATTTCCATCTCTTTATCACATATCACTGTCATTCCAGTATTCTTTAACATCAAACATTTCATTTTCTATGATTAGAAAATATCTCTGGTTATATTTGGAAAATGTTCCAAAACCAATTCATTTGATTTACACCGATGTTTAAATTAAACATCGCTATGCCAACTCAAACCATTATACTCGTTAACTAAATTCACTTAACCAATCTTCACTACCAAACCTTAACCATTCCATAGTTAAAAATGGAGTCAATCAAGTTGGGGTATAACTACCCCTTAGACCTTAACTGAACAACATTTCTAATTTCGAAATAGATAAAGGTTACCTTCTAAATCTTTACAAACTTCCTTACGTAACTCTCGGATTTTATTTACGAATCCACTTCTTTACTGAAAAACATTGATTATAACTATAGCGTTAAAATCCCTACTTCTGAAATATCGAACTTCAAAGTATAACTTTTATTCCTTAGTTTAACTAAATAACTAAATAGACAATTTATGAAGAAATAATTAAATCTTGATTAAAAACGAAAAGTGTACTTTCCCGAATTCGAAATAATCGAATCTCAACGTATAACTCTCTTTCGAATAATCTCTATTCGATAACTCCTTTTCAAATAAACTATATTCGATAACTCTTTCTTCGAATAACTATATTCGATAATCTCTCTTCGAATAACTATATTCGATTAACTCTCTTCGAATGTTTTGCATTCGATTAACTTTCTTCGAATGGTTTACACTCGAATAACTCTCTTCGAATGATTTACATTCGATTAACTCTCTTCAAATGATTTATATTCGATTAACTCTCTTCGAATGATTTACATTTGATTAATCTCCTTTCGAATAAACTATATTCGATTAACTCCTTTTAACTCTATTCAAATAACTAATATTCGATAACTCCTTTTCACTTTATTCGAATAAATAATATTCGATAACCTCTTTTTAACTCTATGCGAATAACTAATATTCGATAACCTCTTTTTGAAAATCTCTATTCGATTTATTCTCTTCTTCGAATAACCTTATTCGATAACTCTTGTTCGATTAACTCTAATTCAATTAACTCTAACTGATTAACTCTAACTGGTTAACACTAACTGATTAACCTTATCCAATTACTCTAATTCAATTAATTCTAATCGATTAACTTTAATACAATTAACTGATTAACGAAGTTTCAATTATCGATGTTGAAATTGATTCTTACTTCTCTATATAAGTCCCGACTTATATATTCTATTTATCCAACGATAAATATTTCATTTAATTTATAAAATATTATTTATAAATTTATCTTCTCAATTTATCGGTTAGAAGAGATTCTATTTAAAATCTTTGCTTTAAATCCATATCATGTTATACCCATGTGCGAAGCACAGGTCTAAACCTTTCAAATATAAAATTATCTTTTATTCTATTCTATTCACTTTTCAAGTATTTCCTTTTTATGATATCTTATTTATTTTCTAAATAAATATTCCTTTTATCTTTCTATTTATTTAACAAATAAATATTCCTTTTTAATCTATTTGTAAATGTTTTACAAATATTTCCCTTTTCACTTCTATTTGTAAATGTTTTACAAATATTCCCCTTCCATTCTATTTGTAAATGTTTGACTAATAAATCATTACTATCCCTTAAATTTGAGTCACAGTTACCTGAACTAGCACTCTGTATGGGGTCTAAATAAATATTTTCTTTTTATAAAATCTTTTGATTTTATAAATATTTCTTTTTTTCAATATAACATTGAAAATTTCCTTTTTAACATTCCAGTATTCCTTATGGTATTTAACATACCATATAACAATGTTCGGTATCATTCCAACATATAAAATCAACAACAGATTTCATATCACATCATATAACACAATATATGAAAAACAGTAAAATAAATGTTGAGGAATCCAGTCGGATTCCTCCGACCTGTTTCCTAGCATCCACAGATGTGAAACAACATGAATAACACGAATATGAAATATTCTGATAATCAGAATCAATATTCGATTAACGATTTATATCTATATCGTTATCTATATTTTCAACCAATTAACTAGCAATTCAACCAAACAGCCAACACACATCAAACAACCATCATTTATAAATTCTAAAAATATTTTATAAAATATAAATTGAGCAGAGTTAGTGAGATTTACTCACATTGGACGGTTATCGTTAAAAAACGATAATTGGTCATTGATTTGATTCAGGCGTTTAATTTCACTATAAATCCAGACGAGCTCCAATTCACTCCCAGTCAGTTCCATTGGGTAGTGTCCGTCTATACGATCCTAACAGGTCTTGTTTCGCAGAAAACCGATATTGTATGATAAGGTTATTGTCATTACAAGTTATACAAATAATTTAAAAGAGAATTAAATTAATTAAATTAACCATTGGGCCTTACCACCATTTTCTTGGCCCAAACCCATTCGTACTGGCCCAAACTCTCATATACCTTTTCCTCCTTCTTCTCGAATTACTCTTGTTCCCAGTAACCAACTACGAACACCATTTTACAATTTCAAACCCAAACCGCACTTCCAACTCTTCATGAAATCTCACACAAAAATCACCAAATCACTTCTCTTCCAATCCTCAATCACTCCAACACCAATTTACACAACTCGCGCATGCTTACTCACTGCCGTCGCTCCCCTCGTCACTACAGGTTGCGACAGGAAAAAAACCGTCGAACCACTCAAATCTAGCACAATCGAAACTCCTTCACATCTTAAACCCAAATATACACTTTATTTCTCAAATCAAAGCCCACAAATCTCGAAAAAAACAGAACCCTAGGTCTCCTGTTGTCTTTCAAGAGTCCCTGAAGTTGCGTCGCAAATAGCAAAAGGTTATGGAATCTTAGCTTGAGTCAAGGGGAATTCAAAGAACTGAGATTTGGGATTTATAACTTTTGTTTTGAATTCTTTTGATTTTAGAAGGATTGAGTTTTCACGTTTTATTGTTTCTGGGTGGTGGCACATTCTTTGACCAGAAGAGAAAGAGAATAGTGTTTAGGAGGAAGTAAGGATATTTATTGAGAGAAAATATATTTTTATATTCAAATTTTATATCCATTTTTAACCAGCCACTATTTATATTTGTTGTTAAAAATCCTTGTGATCACATATGATATTCGAAAATCACGAAAATGGACATCCACCTTCAGTTCGACATTACGGACCCAAGGAAACTAGTTTCATCAAATTCCGACTCCGTTTGCTCACACAACATCTTTTTAACTGTCAAAAACTGACTGTTTTTCACATTACAAATCCGTAGAGCCACACACCGACTCCAAAAATCACGAATATTGAAATCTAGCAATAATTTCATATTGCGGATCCAACAAAATTAGTTTCATTGAAAACTGAGGTCGTTTGCAAAACTAGCTATTTTTAAAGCTCTAAATAACCCATTAAATATATAAATATATTTAAAAATAATCAAATTAAATATTTCAAATTTTGTCGTATATATTCATAACAGAATATCATACAGCTCCAAATTGGATTTATAACTCGGTATTTCAAAATTCCCAGTTATATCGATATTCGATTTATATATAAAATCCTTTTAAAATATAAATATATATATTTATAAATTTCAAAGGAATTCCATAGCGACTTTTCTAAAATTTGATTCGGACATAAAACAAAATCTACACAATGAAATCCTGTTTTTTCTCTTCCACTAGAAAAATATACTTCACCAAGTCCTAACGTTTCTTGTTTCACAAAAATTCGATTTAAAACGGACCCTGTATATTCAACTGAAGTTCGAATCGCCAATTTACGAACTGCAGCGCCATTTCGAGCTCAATTATAATTATAATATAATTATACGTTCAACTGTCGTTTATATAATATATTCGTTAATATAATTCAACTTCTAAACTGAATTATATATTTTGAATTGTCCAGTTCACATTATATTGTCAATTCACTATTTCCGACTATTTTAGAAATTAAATATATTATTCTATTATTTAATTTAACTAAATATTCACTATTATTTAATTCTACGACCATTTAAATCTCTAAATCACTATTTATATAATTAAATAAATTAATTATTATATCGCTAAAATACGGGTCGTTACAGAATCTCAACACAAGTTGTGTTAACAAAGTTCAATTCGAAGCCCGCATTTCTCGCAAGCAAAAAATACAATCTTTGAGGAGCAAATGTTAACTAACCAGAAACCCATTCATGCATTCCGTCGAATAGTATAAGTGCACCGGACTAGATTAAGCTCAGAACAAGACAAACAACAAACAAAGTTCACCCACGCCTGGTTGAGCACTGCAGAATAGACCAGGGGTCGAGCAGGATCTCCAGGGACTAATCGTGCATAAACTGGAAAGGCAGATTCACTCACAACTGCAACAAGCATTGCTTTGGCCACTCGCTCTCTCACTTTAGAGGTACTCGCTCACTCACTTTAGAGGTCAGGAACCACATGCACAAGCAGTACATCAGAAAGCCCTGGTCGATCAGAGTTCATGCATGGATCGTGCACCGTCTGCATTCTAGTCGGTCACCAACCATGCTTGAGTGATCAAGCACAAGTCTGCATATGGGGTCGAGCATGCCACGTCATTTCAGCATGGTCAAGCACATCAGCTCGTGCATTTCTTCTCGAGCACCCAGGTCGAGCATTGTTCATCGGGCACAGGTTGAGCACGGCTCTACTTTAAGGTCGAGCAATGCACTTTAAAAATGGTTCAGCAGAATAATATGAATGTATGGCAAAGTTGTAATTCTTGTACCCATATTCACAAAATACAAGATGGAAACGGTGTAAATACTAGGCTCGTGCATGATAGAAAGGGTCTCGCTCGTTCGTTATGAAAGAGGTCGCTCGTGCAATGTTAAAAGTCGGTCATACATTTTGTGACAACTGTGTACAACTGGCTCCAACTGTCCGATGGCAGATACATAAATATATCTACGTACGACCCCTACCCTGTACACTATAACTACAGCATTGCCACCTGGTACCAACTTCGCCTATAAATACCCCCATTTCACCACCATTCAAAGGACCAATTTTTGCCACCACGAAGGGCTGTCATTTTCGGTTTTCCACCTCTCTCAAGCACTCCAAGCTCCATTAATGACTTCTCAAGCTCGCTCCATCTTCCTCCAACGCCAAGTTGATCAAATCTTCTCCGATCTCCATTAGAGATCCATTCAAGCTCTCTCCAACTGCCATTAATCCACATCTAAGTTTCAATTCGCATCTCAACCACCATGGATTCGTCAATGATCCTCTAAGTGCTCAAACCGTGGAACATATACTCTCGCGCTCATCGCATTCATAAGGATCCAACCATTTCCACAGTGGATCAGAGAGAATCAAGTCAATAAAGAGAATAAAGTAAGGAAAACCATTGTGTAAAGTGAGAATGAGCAAAAATCGATGAGAAATGTACCTTGTAATATCACATATGATAATAAAATCGCTTCCAAAGTGGACATAAATCAATTCTTGATCGAACCACTATAAAATTCTTGTGTTTTTTTACTTAAGTTTACTTTCGTGGCTCCATTTTCCTTAATCTTACCGTTCGGTGTAGTGTGATCTCATACCTTTGGTGTTGTGACCATTTTTGGTTTCAACTGTCTTATCTATATGCATGATAATGAAAAAAAACTTAAAGAAAAATAAAAAGAATGCAATGCATATTCCCTCCCGACACATACACAGTTAGCCAAAACAGTGTCCATACTGTAAACACGTTTCCTTAATGTGAAAGATAATACCCAAAGACGGATAATTGTAAAATGATTTGTAGAATGGAATGCACTTTGACAACTATATGTAAATGCAAATCATATGCAAAATGAATCTATGATGATGATGAATGATGTTTCCTTTTCCCCTCATACTTGCCTCTACCGAAAATGATGCATGATGATTTCTTATCTGATTTATGAGGTACAATAGGCATGTCAGTGAATTCTAAAATCAAAATCCTTCCTATGAAAATTTTGTTGTGCCAAGGGTTCATACCATTCAACTGAAGATTATCATATTCCCATAAACTTGAGTGTTTAACAAATATTTCATTTGATGATATGGAATTAAGATTATCTTCGAGACATTCCCTAGATTCATTCTCGTCATTTAAAATTTAAGCCGATCTTCGAATAATTATTCAAAAGATATAGTGGAAACGTCTATTGATGAAAGCGAAGTTTTCTGAGGAGATAAATCAGACGTGTCATCTAAAATTGTTTCTATTATGTCGACTTCTCCTATTTTGGCGTCTTTTGATTGATGAAAAATATTCAATTCAATGGTTAAGTGCCCAAATGATAGTCGAAGCTGGTCGCTCCTACAATTTATGATAGAACTCGAGGTTATTTAGAAGGGTCGACTCGAAATCAATAGAATTTGAGGATTCGAAACAAGCTCGGTTTCTAGGATTATGAAATAAATAGGGAAATAGAATTGTTTAATTACAATCAAAACATCTTCAATTATACCCAGTTGCTTTTTAACAGATCGACCAACCAGTTGAATTGTTATGTTTGTGGGTTTCAATTCCCCTAGTCTAAGTTGACGATAAACAGCGTAGGGAAAAAGACTAACACTTGCACCAAGATCATGTAGGGCATGACCAATGTGAGTATTTCCTATTTTACAACCGATTGTAGGGCAACCGAGGTCCTTATACTTGATTGGTCATAGATAGGAGAGAACATAACTAGTATTCGCAATCAAAAAGGCAGTTTTAGGAACATTTGTGGCTCATTCTCAGGTGCATAGCTCTTTAGGACACTTGGCATGTCGAGGAATTTTTTCGATGGTGTCTAAAAGTGGAATATTGACACAAAATTGTTTGTAAATTTTAAGATTTTTTTTGAAATTTGCATCCTTCTTCTTATTGTTATGTCTTAAGGATAAGGAGCAACTAGTTTATAGACTCTTTCCAAAGTTTTATCGTTCAAGGAAGAAGATTTTGATAAGAGGACCGAGGGAGGTAATGGTATAAAAGATGAGATGTTAGGACTGCCAACATTATTAGAAGAGATATTATCGGGGTTGCCGATATTAGAAGAAGAGATGTTTGGATTTCGAACATTTGTAGAAGATGGAGATTCAGAACAAGGTTCAGAAGAATTATGGTTTTCAGTCGATCTTTCGGACCTAAGGGTGGTGACAACATTGACCGAATTGTACTTTTCTTCCTCACAAGAATTCACCGTATGAGAATTATATTTTGGATTAACCTTAGGTTGACTAAGCAATTTTCCTATCTCATTACATTTCATTGACTCCTTCATCATATTGACCATTTGTTCGATTTTTGAATCTTAATCGTTTATCTATTTCTCTAATCGAACAATTTCTTGTGAAAGTTGAGAAGATTGAGGAGGCTAAGTTAATGACTAAAAGATAGAATGCCTATATGGTCTATTCGAAGGTTTGGATTGAGGTGCAGCTAGTGCAGATTGAGGACTAGAATAAAATGGAGCTTGGTAATTCAAATTCAGTATCATGTGGAATATTGGATTTGCAACATTATTGGTACTAAACCACGAGAAATTTGGATGATTTCTCCAACAAGGGTTATACGTGGATGAATAAGGACCATTTTGAGTTGTAGCGTTGATTTGGTTTTAAGATTTAACAATGTGGTATGGTAATCCTGTAGAATTATTTTGCAAGCAGAGCACCTGTAGAATTAAGAAAAATTGACAATGGGGTATGATAGTTCGTTCAGGGAAATTGAGTAGCACACTAGAGGTTCAAATGTTTGCTTTGTTGCTTCATCTCTTTCTCACTTTAGTCCCTTGGTTCGATTTGTTTCTCTCTCTCTTTTTTTATTTTTCCTGTTTTCGAGAGAGAGAGCAAATAAAACAAAGAAAAGAAATAAAAAAATCGAAATTAAAACCAAAAAAACAAAAGGAATGACTGAACTAAACTAATGATAAAAAAAAGTAAATGATACTTCATAAAAGAAACAAGCCAAAGAAATAAAAACTAACCTAACCTACCTAAAAATAAAATCAAAAGCTCTCAGCAACAACAACACAAAGAAAAGAAAAGAAAATCACGAGCACACAACTAGCCAACACGCCCCCATTTCTTAGTAATTTTTTTATATATGTGTGCACTCAAAGTAAGTAATTGTTTCAATGTATAATTAGAACCGACGCAATCAAATAAATGCAACACACACAACACTAAACAAAGTTATCAAATCCACTATATAACAAACCACTACCAAAACAACTCAAACAACACTGTTTCTCACAAAAGCCTCAAATTCAAACAACGATACTCACCCCATAAATCAGTTCTTTCCACTCAAATTTCATACATAAATCACAGACGGAAATCAAGGTATTTTATTTGGTGTAAGGCCTTCGAATTGGGTGTGTTATTGCAAATTGGGTTTCATGTTTTGAGTTGTTTTAGATCCGAGTATGAGTTTGAGGGTTTCAAATTTGGGTTTCGAGTTTGATTTTGGTGGTCTTAGAATTCGATACCACGGTTCACGACTGCTTCGAATTGTGTGCTTCTCACTTGGGATGCTGCTTGAGGTGCTGTGATTTTTGTAAGGGCTTTCGAAAAGTTCAGGCACGGGTATGGTTTGAGCGCATGTGGTTTGCACAGTTGCAGGAAGCAATTTAGATTTTTATTCTAATCCGATTGGTTTTGGGAAGTTGCATGGTGGTGGTTAAATTAATAAATGGCGTTGTAGAGGTCGTTTGGAAGCTTTTGATAGTGGAACAGAGAGGGTATGGTTAATGTGTTGCTGAGAAGACGGAATGGAAAGGAGAAGTCCGGTGATGTTTGACGGAATTCATGTAGGGTAGGGTTTGAAGCAAGCACAAGTAGGAGAGACTTGCAAAGAATTTTATTTTTCTCTTTTGTTTGTTTTGGGAAAGAAACAATATGCAAAGAAGTGTATAAAGGGGAAAATTTGAGAAAAGGAAGAGAATCAAGGTAGAGATGGTCAAGGCAGAGAAGAGAAAAACAATACGAAAGTATTTTTAAGACTTGTAGAAGAAGAAATGTAAAGATTGGAAAGGGGATAAGAAAAAAGGAAAGAAATTGTGACACCCCACGTCCGTTAATGTCACTCACAAAGGGAATGCATTAAGTTTCGTGAAGCGTTTAGGTAAACAGATGTAGAATATTACAAGACAAATATAAAATAAATTGCAGCGGAAATAAACAACTTTATTAATCATCAAAATACCGTGGTCCAAAGCATCATTTTTCTGAAATGTAAAAACCCATCACAACATAAAAACCACTGTCTTGTACTTCATAAATATCAGAGTACATAAAAAAAAGAAAGTTCCCCAAGAACAAAATATGGCCATAGCAATAAGGATAGGAGCTTGATCCATACATATCAGCAGCTCCAGTAAAATAAGCAGAATCACAATCAAGCATGTGTGTTTCCTCCCCGAGAACCTGGGCAGGGGGAGGCGGGTGAAGGGGGAGGGGAGGGAGGGAAAGGAAGAAAGAAGGGGAAACAAAAAGGGTCAGACATAAAGTCTGGCGAGTCTAGATACTTTTATCCAGTAAATAAAAAAAATAACATGATAGGCATACAAGTGGATAAGAGAGATAACTATATAAATGGCTGGTATGACAAGGTAAACAGGACAACAGGATAGAATAGATAGCGCTTCTTAATACTTTCCTTGATCTACACCAATACTAGTATAACAGATATGTAATAGGATCACATACTCCTAAATTGCTTAACAAAAACAGGATGATCCCAACAGAAACATAATGGTATTTTTAGGTGTACTCTAGTAACGGGTTTTAACCCAAACAGAACTGGTACCTAAACAGAAATAATGGAGCTTAGCCCAGACAGAGACACAGGTACCCCACAGAAACAGACAGGACTAGATGTACCCTATTTACTACCCTCAATCGATCGGCTCCCTATTCCGTAGATACCCTGTGCTTGCCCCATAGTAGGGTGTATCACTCCCTAAAGTGGCAACCCTTTATTTTCCGGATGTGCACAACCAGATCTACTGATGTCACATCGTCTTATTTTCCCCAGCAGGCAGGTCATGCATGCACATGAACCCGTTGGAACACGCTGTCAACACCGCCCCCACATTTGGATCTCTTACAATCAGCTCAGTAAGCGTGCCCCACTCCGACCTAGTTCAAAGTACCCGTTTGATACCTATTTAAGGGTTACTGACTGAAATGGGTCTCACATCAGATGATGGAAGCTATCCCCTTTGTCTTGCATCCCCACTACTAGGTTTTCAACTGGTTATGTTTACGTAAAAGGTGTCTTTAATTACATACCCTTATCAGGTTAAGTTTGTGGGCCTATATATAATAATATTACCCACCTACCTAAGATTTACTTAACCCTCCCACTGATTCAAGCATGTTTATTTAACGGTTATGTTTTTGGGCCTATATATACTAATATTACCCATCTACCTAAGATCTACTTAAACCTCCCCTTTTATTCAGCCAAGTTTACTTAACCCCCAACTTAAATTTAAGTTCTTACAATCCTTAAGGATTAACTTAGGTTAAGTAGTCCAATTCATTACCATGTCCATTTATGGTTATAGTGGACTAGACCTCCCACATTAGGCGTACAACATGTGGATGCTGGATATGTCGGTCGGGTCCAGGCAGTCTTATTCCACAGTTGGGCCTAACCTCGTGTCATAGCCGGATTCATATTTACGTACTTGGACCTCCCACATTAGGTTCAACATTAGTGGCTGTTGGATATGCCGGTCGGGTCCGGGCAGACTTCCACCACTAATGTAACCTAACCTTGTGTCATAAGTACAATTACAATTCCTAATTGTAATTACTAAACAATCCATTTTTGATAAATTAATTTATTAATTAATCCTTTCCTTTTATAGGTGTCAATACCTATTTTACTGATAATTTGAATTACATATCAATTCATTTAAAGATTACATGCCAATTATAAATCTCTTTTCCCCCGTTTCCTTCACTAACATATTCTCTTGTATTTTGGCTGCATCTAGGCTAATAAGTAGTCTAGCCATAACAATGAAAAAGGGAATATGATGGGGTGATAGTTTCAACATATATTGGCATAAACATACTATCATGGTAACAAAGTGAATGGACATGTAATTAACATCATATCAAGGTGAACATACATATTATCATGGACATGTAATCATCATCATAACGGGATCAAACATAAATATTGCTTTAGATCTACATAAATGTTCACATGCTTTAGATCTAATAGGTTAAATTAGATCTATCATAAATAAAGGTTTAGATCCACGGGTTTATAAATAGATCTACCCAAATCCACATCATAGAGGTTATAATTAAGATAAAAGTGTGGACCCAATCCTAATCAATTCAAGGTGGCATATGTTCATGGTTCACATAAATAATTTGATCTATCCAAATGAAACAAAAATAACATACTAGAAAAATCACATTTGAATTGGATCTCGAGAGATAGATCTATCATAGCATAAGATATGATCATAAAATGGATCTAGCATAAAACATGATCATAAAGTAGATCTAGCGTAAAACATGATAACAACATGTTTAGATCTAAATATGTCCAATTTACAACATATCTAAGTTGATCGCAATATGAAAGGTGATTTACATACAAAATTAGATCTAACCAATGTTGCAACTATCAAGATTAATAGATTTACATTTACCACAACATAGTTACAAGTCAAGATCCATATAAACATTATAATCAAATCACCACAGTTATATTAGATATAGGAAATTAGATCTTGTCATGACATAGGATAAAGTTTCATATCAACACAGAATCATACTTTACAACATATCCAGTTCATTGTCTATCAAAGCATACTTTTATTTATCTAAACCTAAAAGTAATCTAGAAACTCACAGCGTTAGGTTTAGAGAATTGAGAGAGAATAGATCTGAATTCTGAATTTGATTAGCTAAACCGTTGTTTTAGGACATGATTCTATTTCAGTTTGCAACCCGACAGCATATGGCTCCCATGATCTCCAATGAAGAAAATAAGAGAATAGGGAACCATATTTATATCCTAGAACCAATGAATCAGACCCAGAATCAAGTCCAGGTACGTAAAACGAATTCTGCCCAGATCTGCCCCGGGGGGTCGACACTACTATAGGAGGGTCGACACCCCTATCGACACCCACTAAGCGGGGTCGACAACCCCTGGGGTTCGACACCCACAAGCGGGAATTTTCCTGCTCAGCCCGCATTTGTTGGATTTTGATTTTTGAACTGTTTTGAAGGTTCTGGAATTATTATATATATATTCTTCCTTATGCGTATACAAACTTCTAAGGCTTACAACTTCTCCATACGATATCCGATTTACGCAAGCTCGGACTCTATCTCAAGCAGAATTCCGAGACGAACGCAATGAGGCAGCCCGTTTCCCTTGTTTCTTCTTCTAAAAATTAAGTATTCTTTAATTCGTTAATTTTAATATTTTAAAATTATGAGGTATTACATTCTCCCCTCCTTAAAGGATTTCGTTCCCGAAATCTTCAAGTTAAGAAGAATGTATCCTACAATCCATCATCCATCTACTCATCCATCATTCACAAGCATCCATTGTAATTAAAAGATTTCTAATTCTTATATGAGTATATGTAGCAGTGTGTGTATATGTATCAATACTAATGCGAAAATCAGGCGGTTTACTGATTCAGTTAACCTTCTTAATGCGATGTATGATTAGTGCCATGAATCCAATATGTATGCAAATAATCCTATTATAACATGTAAGTTATGTAGATGTGCACGTCCATTCGTCCAAGTGCAACATCCATATGCTAATTCATCCATTTTCATCCACAAAAGAAAAGAAAATGCACATACATCCATATGCAGTATGAGAGAGTGATTGAGCCGATCTAGTGCTTAATGTGTGTGTATATGCATTCACAGGAAACCATTAACAGACACTTGCATGCACTTGCATCCATCAAACATAACATGTCTCAAACACATGTTTACAATCATGGGATTTCCTACCTAAAGGTCGAAGATTCGATCGATACGATATACTCAGATGACAGAAGAAAACGCGAATAAAAGCTTTTGGAAGAGAAGTTAAGAACATTCCTTTGAAAAGGAAACTGTATGAAGCGTAAAAATCTTGTCTTCAGTTGACTTCTCGTTTGCGTAGCTTCTTAACCTCTGATCTAAGTATGTAAGTCGGAAATCATCCAATCATTGCTTCCTTCTTTATTTTCACTTCCTTTCACAAGTTTGGCCCCACTACCTCGAACTCTATACATTTTATCGCCACTTGGATGAATAGTCGTCTTGGAATGATAGGCTTCCTCAAGGACTATCTTCTATAGGTTTCCCATCCTGATATGATTCACCTATCAAACCGCTTCTCAAGTAGCCCCGCCACTTAGTTATTAGGTTCCCTCTTTTCTTTTAGGAGCCATATGGCGCACAGGTAATGCAACTGACTTTGCATTGTCAACCAGGTGTATACGGAAATCAACCTCGCGCCTCGGGGGTAAACCCCAAACCACATCTAAGACATCAAGATACTCACGGACTACTGGTGTCGATCGTAGATCATCGATAGACAACTCAAGAGACTCTAGGAGACTAAGCATGACAGACCCTTGTGGGTCACAAGAAATTCTGAGGGTCCTCCCATGACAAGTTAGAAGCTTAACGACCCTCCTCTCACCACCCAGAATGGCACCATATGTGGTAAGCCAACCCATCCCTAGAATCAACCCATAGCCCATAAACCCGAGCACATATGTGTCGCATTCAAATTTGATGCCTAACACAGATATTCTCAAACCCCTACAAATCATAGATAAATGAGCCGAACCACCAATGGGGTTTGAGACAACTACGGAATCCACTACCATACTAGTAACTAAGTGCAGAGATTCAGCAACAGAACTAGGTATAAATGAGTGTGAAGCGCCAGAATTAAAATTTGTTCTAATTGGATGATTTGAAAGAGAAACTAAACTTTCTACGGAAATTTTTCTACTTATTTCAGAAGCACTAATCGCGGGGGCATGCATCTTCCCTCCAGAAGTTCCTGCCCTTTGACATTGTCCATGTTTCTTCGGGCAATCCTTAATAAGATGCCTGACCTCTCCACAAGCGAAGCAAGCATTCTTCCTTTTCCCACAGTCCTTGGCTAGGTAACCCTCTTGCCCACAACTATGGCACTTCCTCTTATCTTTAACCTTGTCATTCTTTTCGCCTTTCTTCTGCTATCGTCCCTTCTTGGGCCACAATGTCTCTTTTTGCGTTGCTTCCTCAGCCTTTACTTCCTTCTTTTCTCCCTTGTCTTCCTCATGCATTAGGGCCATATCAACAAGTTTTTCAAAAGTGGATCCTACTGGGATATGGGACCTGCCTAACCCATAAAGGGGTTCATTCAGCCCTTTAGGAAACTGCAAAGCCTTTTTGTGTGGCGTATCCACCAATTCTAACCCGAACCTTGCTAGCTGGTTGAATTTGTTCACATATTCTTTCACCCTCAAGTTTCCTTGTTTGACTGCTAGGAACCTCTCCATCTGTATGCTTCTCTCGGCTTGGGAAAGAAATTTCATTTCGAATCTCTACCTGAAATCTCCCCAAGTTTCTACTAGTCGTCATCTTGGGTAATTTGCCACTAAAAAGAGACTTCGTCCTTCAGTAGCTAGGCGGCTAACTGAACCTTCCTTCTATCCTCTACTTCAAAGATCACAAACAAGTCCTCGATTTCCTTACACAAATTTCGAGCTTCAACGAGTGTCTTATTCCCATGGAATGGCTTCCCTCCCATAGCACGGAAGTCCTTGCAAATCTTGGCGAAGTTGTCTGCTCTTAGAGGTGGAGGAATGACTGCTGCAGCTGGGGGAGGATCGTCTCTTTGGACTTTGGCTAGCGCCGTGGCCTACTAATACCTACGGAATCATCCGAGGCTCCCTCTGGGATATTAGGGAGGTTTTGTTTCCCAAACATGCTGAAAAAAGGAAAAGGAAGAAATTTAGATAGAGGATCGAGGGATGCTACATATGGCTTTTTGGGGAATGTTTATCAAAACAAACTTCTCTTTTTGAAAATACTTTCTTTTAAAACTCATTTTGAAAATATTTTTCAAAAACTCTTATCTAATCTGGTAACCTTCAGCTCTGATACCAAGTGTGACACTCCACGTCCATTAATGTCACTCACAAAGGGAATGCAATAAGTTTCGTGAAGTGTTTAGGTAAACAGACACAGAATATTACAAGACAGATATAAAAAAATTTGCAGTGGAAATAGCCCACTTTATTAATCATCCAAATACTGTGGACCAAAGCATTATTTGTCTGAAATATAAAAACCCATTACAACATAAAAACCACTGTCTTGTACTTCAGAAATATCAGAGTACATAAAAGAAAGAAAATTCCCCAAGAACAAAATATGGCCATAGCAATAAGGATAGGAGCTTGATCCATACATATCAGCAGCTCCAGCAAAATAAGCAGAATCACGATCAAGCCTTGTGTGTTTCCACCCTGAGAGCCTAGGGGGGAAACGGAAGAACGAAGGGAAAACAGAAAGGGTCAGACATAAAGTCTAGCGAGTCTAGTTACTTTTAGCCAGTAAATAAATAAAAGTAACATGATAGGCATACAAAGTGGATAAGAGAGATCACTATATAAATGGAAGGTATGACAAGGTAAACAGGACAACAGGATAGAATAGATAGCGCTTCTTAATACTTTCCTTACTCTGCACCAATACTAGTATAACAGATATGTAATAGGATTACATACTCCCAAATTGCTTAACAAAAACAGGACGATCCCAACATAAACGTAATGGTTGTTTTATGTGTACTATAGTAATGGGTTTTAACCCAAACAGAACTAGTACCTAAACAGAAATAACGGGTGTTAGCCTAGACAGAAACACAGGTACCCCACAGAATCAAAGAGGACTTTATGTACCCTATTTACTACCCCCAATCGATCGGCTCCCAATTCTGTAGATACCCTGTGCTGGCCCCACAGTAGGGTATATCACTCCTTAAAGTGGCAACCCTTTATTTTCTGGATGTGCACAACCATATCTACTGATGTCATAGCATCTTATTTTCCCCAGTAGGCGGAGTCATGCACGCACATGACCCCGTTGGAATGCGTCGTCAACACCGACCCCACGTTTGGATCTCTTACAATCAGCTCAGTAAGCGTGCCCCACTCCGACCTAGTTCAGAGTACCCGTTTGATACCTATTTAAGGGTTACTAACTGAAATGGGTCCCACACCAGATGATGCAATCTCTCCCCTTTGTCTTGCATCCCCACTACTAGGTTTTCAACTGGTTATGTTTACCTAAAAGGTGTCTTTAATTACATACCCTTATCAGGTTAAATTTGTGGGCCTATATATAATAATATTACCCACCTACCCAAGATTTACTTAACCCTCCCACTGATTCAAGCATGTTTATTTAACGGTTATGTTTTTGGGCCTATATATACTAATATTACCCACCTACCCAAGATTTACTTAACCCTTCCATTTTATTCAGCCAAGTTTACTTAACCCCCAACTTAAATTTAAGTCCACATAATCCCTATGGATTAACTTAGGTTAACTAGTCCAATTCATTACTATGTCCATTTATGGTTATAGTGGGCTAGACCTCCCACATTAGGCGTACATTATGTGGATGCTGGATATGCCGGTCGGGTCCGGGCAGTCTTATTCCATAGTCGAGCCTAACTTCATGTCTTAGCCCGATTCGTATTTACGTACTTCGACCTCCCACATTAGGTTCAATATTAGTGGCTGCTAGATATGTCGGTCGGGTCCGGGCAGACTTCGACCACTTATGTAACATAACCTCGTGTCATAAGTATATTTATAATTCCTAATTGTAATTACTAAACATTCCATTTTTGATAAATTAATTTATTAATCCTTTACTTTTATAGGTGTCAATACCTATTTTACTGATAATTTGAATTACATATCAATTCATTTAAAGATTACATGCCAATCATAAATCTCTTTTCCCCCGATTCCTTCACTAACATATTTGTACGTATTTTTGATGCATCTAGGTTAATAAGTAGTCTAGCCATAACAATGAAAAAGTGAATATGACGGGGTAATATTTTCAAAATATATTGGCATAAGCATACTATCATGATAACAAAGTGAATGGACATGTAATTAACATTATATCAAGGTGAACATACATATTATCATGGACATGTAATCATCATCATAACGGGATTTAACATAAATATTGCTTTAGATCTACATAAATGTTCACATGCGTTAGATCTAATAGATTAAATTAGATCTATCATAAATAAAGGTTTAGATCTATGGGTTTAAAAATAGATCTACCCAGATCCACATCATAGTGGTTACAATTAAGATAAAAGTGTGGATTCAATCCTAATCAATTCAAGGTGGCATATGTTCATGGTTCACATAAATAATTTGATCTATCCGAATGAAACAAAAATAACATACTAGAAAAATCATATTTGAATTGGATCTCGAGAGATAGATCTATCATAGCATAAGATATGATCATAAAATGGATCTAGCATAAACATGATCATAAAGTAGATCAAGCATAAAACATGATAACAACATGTTTAGATCTAAATATGTCCAGCTTACAACATATTTAAGTTGATCGCAACATGAAAGGTGATTTACATACAAAATTAGAACTTACCAATGTTGCAACTATCAAGATTAATAGATTTACATTTACCACAACATAGTTACAAGTCAGGATCCATATAAACATTATAATCGAATCACCACAATTATATTGGATCTAGGAAATTAGATCTTGTCATGACATTTGATAAAGTTTCATATCAACACAGAATCATACTTTACAACATATCCAGTTCATTGTCTATAAAAGCATACTTTTATTTATCTAAACCTGAAAGTAGCCTAGAAACTCATAATATTAGGTTTAGAGAATTGAGAGAGAATAGATCTTAATTCTGAATTTGATTAGCTAAACTGTTGTTGTAGGGAACCAATGAATCAGACCCAGAATCAAGCCCAGTACGTAAAATAAATTCTTCCCAAATCTGCCCGGGGGGGTCGACACCTCTGTCGACACCCCCGAGCGGGGATTTTCCCGCTCAGCCCACTTTGGTTGGATTTTGAATTTTGAACTGTTTTGAAGGTTCTGGAATTATTTATATATATGTTCTTCCTTATGCGTATATAAACTTCTAAGGCTTACAACTTATCCATACGATATCCGATTTACGCAAACCCGGACTCTATCCCAAGCAGAATTCCAAGAAGAACGCAATGGCTCAGCCTGTTTCCCTTAATTCTTCTTCTAAAAATTAAGTATTCTTTAATTCGTTAATTTTAATATTTTAAAATTATGGGGTGTTACAGAAATCGGAAAAATAGGTAGGTTTTTTCTCTTGTTTTAGAGATTGTGGTATTAATAAGTAATACCAAATCAACTAATCAATAATTTTTTCTCAATGAGAAAAACAAAAACCAATGAAAAAATAAAATGAAAACTAACACGAATCAAGAATTAAATAAATAATAAAATTTAATTGTTACCTCCCCGACAACTGCACCAAAAACTTGTTTGACACTTTTCTATGGATTAGAAAAGCATAAATTTATTATAAATTACTACAAGCGCGCATGTACGCAGTATGCAATTCGAACACATAGAGAAAAATTAAAATTTACTATTCATATAATCTTGGGGGAGAGTTAGACGGAATTGGATATTTCGGTTTTGAAAACAATAAAAATTGCAATTTGGTTCAGAACAAATCTAATTGAACCGACCACCAAATCAAAATTATCAATTAAAATAGGAAGAGCAAGTAAACTAATATTGAATTCACTACACATTTGAATCTAATCAAATCTATATCAAATTCAATACTATCTAGTAAAAAATTGCAGAAATTAGAATTGCAGAATAGAAATAACAAACAGAAAGTAAAATTAAGATTTTCGCTGAAATTAATCAAATGGTCAATCACTAATAAAAATTAAAATTGCAATGAAAACTCATGCTCTACCAAATCTAATTGTATAGACGACACAATTTTCTTGAAAAATAAAAATGCAGAAAAAGAAAAGAAAAGAAGAAGCTATATTAATAGAGAAGAAGTTAAAGAAAAAGGTGTAGGGTTTATGATGGATATCATGTGTTTTTATAGGGGATGCAGTCTCCTATCTATGTGAATGTTAGGCCTAGAAAAAGTCTCTTGAATATATTTTTGTTTTCAAACTAAAGAAATACAATATAATGGTTGAGATATTCCTTGGAGATCTCCCTCTTTGATTATCGACATATGGCAGTTGGTTGGGTTTCCTTTTGGTAATGGTCTATCAAATCTTCTTCTCTATAGCAAGTAAATATAAAAGATTTCCTTTGATTTCCCTAAGAAGAATATGCCCAATTCCTGAAATATTTATTAATGTATATCATACATACATAAGAATATGTATATGTATATGTATATATATATATATAATATATCACTAATCTATATATTCTTCAAAACACATGAGGCGGGATGTGTAATATTAATGTTCCTTTCTTCAGTAAAAATAGAGCTTGACGAAGATCGAACTCAGGACACCCTACCCAAATTTCCAGGCCTTTACCATTGAGCTACAGCATCTTTTGGGATTGAAAACTTGTTGATTCCAAAAAGTCACATTTTTATACGGAACTGGCCTTTGATTGAGATATAAGAGACATTTATTGACAAACTGTGAAAATACCCAAAGGAATATTTATTTATATATAATAAAGATAAGATATGAGCGTAAAAATAAACACTTTTACATGTTAATCATGCATTATACAACTCCTTCGAGCTTTTCTAAGTAGAACATACATATTCAGGCGCCCATCACCACAACTTTACCGGATATAGTGTAAATTGACCCCACCTTCCCGATCAAGTGAATAAGTATATTTATGTGACACCCCGTATATTCTGTAAACATATAAGTAACTAATCAGAGAATAATTAATTTTAAAATAAGAATCAAAGGAAACGGGTTGCGCCATTGCGTTCGTCTCGGAATTCTGCATGAAATTGAGTCCGAGTTTTCGAAAATCGGAGTTCGTATGACCAAGTTATGACCCTCAGAAGTTTTAGGAATTAAATAAAATAAAACAGCTCGAAAATAAAGCCAGAAATTCGAAATTCAAACCCAGAGAAGGCTGGCGGGAAAATTCCTGCCCATATACCCAGGTCGACTGGGGAGTCGACCCCCCCTCCCCCCAACCGACTGGGGAGTCGACTAGGGTGTCGACCTCACCAAGACCAGGTCGACTAGGGAGTCGACCTGGGGGTTGACCTGCCCTCGAAACCTAGTTTTTGAACCTGGTTCATTCTGATGTATCCGGTCTCGTTTTCTGTCTAGATTCGTCCGCCTAATCCTATATAAACAGCCCCTAGCCTCGTTTTCTCTACACAGTTTCATTCTATCAATATTCTGCCTCTGTTCTAATTAAAAATAAAAATGGCGTCGCTACTCTGCTGGAATCAAAACTTGGACTGATGCATCTTCTTCCAACCTGAATAGAATTAAAAGCTAAATCAAATCTCAAATCCAAGTTTAGAGCCATGACAACAATTAAAGAAGAGTAATTCAGCCTTTCTGCATCAACACTAGTTTATTTCCTTTCCTAAAACCACAAAAGACAAGTACAGTTATTTCCCGATATAAACGTTAACTATGATTGTGACATGAATTGTAAATCTGAATTTGAGGTTATGTCTGTTCTGTTCTGTTTAGATATATCTTATTCTGTATCTCTTTTTTTTCTATTCTATAGCCAGGCTACCATGAGCCTGAGCCAAATCTCATAAGAGATTAATGCACGAACGCTAAAATGATTGGGACAAATAATGAATGATGCATAATTGGACAGGACTGATTCGAGGACACGACATAAAATCTGAGGCATATAATTGGACATGTGTCATATTTAACATATGACTTGAGATTGAGGCATAAGATATATTGGAAATATGACTTGGGATTCGGGGCGTAGATTTAACCGTAAACATGAAACTAATTTAGATACATAGTACATGTTGTAATCTAGATCTGTAGTTAATTTGAGAAATAAACATATGTTAGATCTAGATCTGTTCATACTAGGTATGATGATTTGTGATTTAGGAGAAGGGGAAATTATAGGACAACCTGAAACTTGGGGACATAATGCATGTTTTAAATCAAGGCCTGATGTTAGAGTTTAAAGATAATTTACAACATGTTATGCATAAATGATAATGCATGTTGAGGACATACTACATGTTATAGTTTAAAAATCTAGATTTTTGGACATATTCTTTTATGTAAAAATTCATGACTTGAAAAAGGAATACGTGACTTAGGCGTAAAGACCTATACAAAAACAGGATAACTATTAATGTGAATGCGCCTAAATAAGGGTTTTTGGATATCTGGCATCATAGGCTATAATTTGGCATAATTCATATTATTTATCGTGATTTATGAGAATATTCTATACTGTGTAATGTTTAACTAAAAATTAGGAGCATATGTGGTATTATGAATTATGACCATGATTTGGCAAGTGAGTTTAGGCTAAATTTATGATTAGGCAAGATAATGATATATATAATCTGCTAAATTTGTTATATTGCCTAATATGCTAGTTCTGTTATATTGCCTAAACTGCTAATTAAATTGAATTGCCTAATCTGCTAATTATGTTAAATTGCCTTATCTGCTAAATCTGCTAAATAGCCTAATCTGCAAGATCTGTTATCTGTTTAATCTGTCGAATGAGGTAATCTGTTGGAACTGAAATACTAAAATTTGAAGTATATGAATCTATAGGCTCGATTTAAAATTGAGCAAAACTTGTTAATAGAACCTCAAAAAATCTGCTATAACTTGTACAGAAGTTTAATCTGTTCAATAAACAGAATTAGATTGATATCTGAAAAATCTGTATTGGAATGAATTGGCTATGACACGAGGTTAGATTCTGTTTGCGGTAGAAAACTGCCCGGAACCAACCGGCTTAACCAGCGACCGCAAACTGTCAGTCTAATGTGAGAGGTCATTGGCATAACTAAAATATGCTTAGACACGAGGTTAGGTCTGGCTTGTGGCAGAAGTCTGCCCGGAACCGCCCGGCATATCCAGCGGCCACAAGCTACCGACCTAATGTGAGAGGTCTGTGCATTAATATTTAATTAATGCAAATCTGGGATAAATATGATGTCTAAAACGTGTTGGGTGGATAGGCTTAAACCAATTGGACTAATGAATTTAGCAAACCCGTTTCGTGAATCTGTAGGCCCAATTACAAAGTTAGACAAATCTGTAAATCTGTTAAATCCGTATATCTGATCCGTTAGTCTGAAAACTTGTCTGATCTGTGAACTAGTTGATCTGAACTCTGTATGTCTGAACTTGTAAACAAGTTAATCTGGAATCTGTTAGTCTGGGGACACAAGGTTATGAGGGAAATTACTTGTGTCATCTGTTGTTTGGGACCCATATTAGTCAGTAACCCTTTCTGGTATCAAAACATTGACCCAACAGTAGGTAGGATCCGGGCACGCTTACTGAACTAATTATAAGCGGTTCATTCTGATAATGGAAGGGGTGTTGACAGTGCATTCCAACCGGGTCATGTGCGTGCATGGATCCCGGTCTGCCTCTGAGGATGTAAGACGCCGTGACATCTTCAAATAGCTCTGTGCCAATTGGTTGTCACTCTAGGGAGTGATACACCCTATTGTGGAGCCGACACAGGGTATTTATGTATTGGGGAGCCGATCGCTTGGGGTAGGGTTTTAGGGTACACTTAGTTCTGTCTGTTTCTGTTGGTACCGTCTGTTTCTGTTGGGTGGCAACACCTGTCTGTTTCTGCGTGGTACCGTCTGTTCGGGTGGTAAAGGCCCATTTACTAGTGTACACCTAATTCTACATTCTGTTTCCGCAGGGATTAATCTGTTTCTGTTTCTGTACCTTCTGTTCGGGTGGTAAAGGCCCATTATTAGCACCCTGTTTCTGTCTGTTTCTGTTCGGGTGGTAAAGGCCCATTATTAGCATTCTGTTTCTGTTTGTTTCTGTTGGGGGTGGAAAAGGCACATTACTAGCATTCTCTTCTGTGGAAGTTATCCTGTTCCCGTTTCTGTTTCAGTTTAGACATTAGGGTGACACCTAATCCTGTTATACTAGTATTAGTGCAGAGAAATGAAAAGTAATATTATTCTGTTTCTTCTGTTTAACCTAAGTACATATGTTGCTCCTATTACTGTTATCTCTTTTCCAGCTTATTTTCATGTCATAATTATTATTATCTGTTCATATGCTGAAAGTCACTGGACTTGCCAGACTTTATGCCTGACCTTGCTTGTTTTCGCCCCTTTTTCTTCCGTTCCCCCCCCCCCCCCCCGGTTTTCCAAGGAGGGAATACTTTAGCTTGATCCGTATTTCCTCTACTTGAAGTACTCCGAGTGCTTAAAGTATGGCATGACTCTTTATGGCAGCTTCTGTGGGGATTATGATTTTAAAGTTTTGTACTCTGATGATTTTCTGAACAAGACTGATATTTATGTACTTGAGTTTTTGGTAATGATGTAGCCAAACTGATTCCTGTTTTCCCGCTGTAATAAAGTTATAATTTCTCAAGTATTGTTTATCTATCTTGTAAATTTTCCGTTCTGTTTACTAAAATGCTCCACCAAAGTTAAGGCATTCCCTTTGTGAGTGACCTTAACGGAGGTGGGGTGTTACACTTGGTATCAGAGCTGAAGGTTACCAGATTGGGTAAAGTTTTTGAAAACTATTTTCAAAAAGGTTTTAAAAAGGAAGTATTTTCAAAAGTAAAGCCTATTTTTGAAAAACAAAACATAATCCCCAAAAGCCATATATTTATCTTTTGATCCTCTGTTTGAATCTTTGTTTCCTTCTTTCTATGGGGCTCCCGACTTTCTGGGAGGTAACCTCATCGCGGCATGGTTCTATAGGCTTGATAAGACTATGACACCAGTCAAAGGGCAAATAAACGCCCGACTTCCATCTGTAGCCGCAGTAGTCTCGCCTACGGCTAATTTTCTTTCGAGCTTTGTAGGATTTTCCGTGCGATGGAGGCAGCGTTCGAGGGACTTGTCAACGTGTTACACACAGATAGTAAAGATGAGAATGACGGAGATTGGCTAAGGAGCACAACCCAAGGATGAGAAACTCATGGATATGGACTTGGTTCACAAAGGAGGCAAAAAGGAAACACAAAAGAAGGAAGAAAAGTATGAAGATAAAGAAGGAGAAAAGTGCTTTACTTATGGAAGCTTGACTTGTCTGGACAAGGATTGCCGAAAGAGGAAGGACACTCACTTCAACTGTGGAAAGATGGGACAATTCACTAGGGACTGGCCGAAGAAACAGGGGCAAGGACAGAGGACATGACCTACTTCATGAAGGCAGGCGAATGCTCTCATAGTTGGTGGATAGGATAGAAGTAGGAAAATTTCCGTAGAGAGTTTAGTTTCCTTATCTGATTATTGGGTTAGAACTCATTCCGATTATGACATTCTGATTCTGTAGTCGAGTCTCTGCACTTTAATACTAGTCTTGTTTCTGATCTGGTTATAGTCTCAAAACCCCATAGGGGTTACGACTCATCTGTTGGTGATAAGTTGGGGTTTGAGGGTATCTGTGTTAGGCGTCAAGTCGATTATAATGCATACATTCTGGGTTTTTGAGGGATATCGTGGGATTTTCCCATGCTTAGTTTTCTAAGAATCATTCGATAATCTGATCTGTACTAGTAGTCTGTAAGCATTTGGATATTTCTGATAAGGTTAAGATTTCCAGTTTTAACATTGTCTAAAGAGGGTAATCCTCTGGGTGTCAATCTGATATTGGTTTCGGTCTTCAGGGCTGATACTTAAGGGAATTATCCTCTCGACCAATGTCTAATGGGAACCAAGTTTTTGATTTATCTGTACTCGCTTCCATCATTCGACTATATCCTATCGATCGAATCTTCGAACTCTAGGTAGAAACTAATGGGTGTAAACATGTGTTTGAGACATGTTATGTTTGATGGTTGCAAGTGGATGCAAGTGGTTGCTAGTGGTTGCTCGTGGATGCATATACACACACTAGGCACTAGATCGGCACGAATACACTCTCATACTGCATATGGATGTGTGAGCATTTTCAATTTCTGTGGATGCAAAATGATTGACTCATCACATCGATGTTGCATATGAATGAATGGTTGTCACTCATATAAGAATGATATGGATCAAATAGGAAAATTGCATACATGTTGGACTCATGGCACTGACATAATTCGCATTAAGGAGGTCAACAGAATCAGTGGACCGCCTGATCTTTGCATTAGATAAGGAACATATACACACAATTTTGCATATGTTCATATGACATTAGAAGTTTTCTAAGGACAATGGATGCTTGTGGATGATGGTTGAGTAGATGGATGACTGGATGGTAGGACAAATTCTTCTTAACTTGAAGATTTCGGGGACGAAATCCTTTAAGGAGGGGAGAATGTAACACCCCGTATTTTCTGTAAACGTATAAGTAACTAATCTGAGAATAATTAATTTTAAAATAAGAATAAAGGAAAACGGGTTGCGCCATTGCGTTCATCTCGGAATTTTGCATGAAATCGAGTCCGAGTTTTCGAAAATCGGAGTCCGTATGACCAAGTTATGACCCTTAAAAGTTTCAGGAATTTAAATAAAATAAAACAGGTCGAAAATAAAGCCGGAAATTCGAAATTCAAACCCAGAGAAGGCTGGCGGGAAAATTCCCGCCCATATACCCAGGTCGACTGGGGAGTCGACCCCCTCCCCCCCCCCCCCAACCGACTGGGGAGTCGACTGGGGTGTCGACCTCCCCATGACCAGGTCGACTGGGGAGTCGACCTGGGGGTCGACCTGCCCCCGAAACCCAGTTTTTGAACCTGGTTCATTCTGATGTATCCGGTCTCGTTTTCTGTCTAGATTCGTCCGCCTAATCCTATATAAACAGCCCCCTAGCCTCATTTTCTCTACACAATTTCATTCTGTCTATATTCTGCCTCTGTTCTAATTAAAATTAAAAATGGCATCGCTACTCTGCTGGAATCAAAACTTGGACTGATGCATCTTCTTCCAACCTGAATAGAATTAAAAGCTAAATCAAATCTCAAATCCAAGTTTAGAGCTACGACAACAATTAAAGAAGAGTAATTCAGCCTTTCTGCATGAACACTAGTTTATTTCCTTTCCTAAAACCACGAAAGGCAAGTACAGTTATTTTCCGATATAAATGTTAATTATGATTGTGACATGAATTGTAAATCTGAATTTGAGGTTATGTCTGTTCTGTTCTGTTTAGATCTATCTTATTCTGTATCTCTTTTTTTTTTGTTCTATAGCCAGGCTGCCACGAGCCTGAGCCAAATCTCATAAGAGATTAATGCACGAATGCTAAAATGATTGGGACAAATAATGAATGATGCATAATTGGACATGACTGATTCGAGGACACGACATAAAATCTGAGGCATATAATTGGACATGTGGCATATTTAACATATGACTTGAGATTGAGGCATAAAATATATTGGACATATAGCTTGGGATTCGTGGAGTAGATTTAACCGAAAACATGAAACTAATTTAGATACATAGTACATGTTGTAATCTAGATCTGTAGTTAATTTGAGAAATAAACATATGTTAGATCTAGATCTGTTCATACTAGGTACGATGATCTGTGATTTGGGAGAAGGGGAAATTATAGGACAACCTGAAACTTGGGGACATAATGCTTGTTTTAAATCAAGGCCTGATGTTAGAGTTTAAAGATAATTTACAGCATGTTATGCATAAATGATAATGCATGTTGAGGACATACTACATGTTATAGTTTAAAAAACTAGATTTTTGGACATATTCTTTTATGTAAAAATTCATGACTTGAAAAAGGAATATGTGACTTAGGCGTAAAGACCTATACAAAAACAGGATAACTATTAATGTGAATGCGCCTAAATAAGGGTTTTTGGATATCTGGCATCATAGGCTATAATTTGACCTAATTCATATTGTTTATCGTGATTTATGGAGAATATTCTATACTGTGTAATGTTTAACTAAAAATTAGGAGCATATGTGGTATTATGAATTATGACCATGATTTGGCAAGTGAGTTTAGGCTAAATTTATGATTAGGCAAGATATGATATATATAATCTGCTAAATTTGTTATCTGTTAAATCTGTTATCTGTTAAATCTGTTATATTGCCTAATCTGCTAGTTCTGTTATATTGCCTAAACTGCTAATTAAATTGAATTGCCTAATCTGCTAATTATGTTAAATTGCCTTATCTGCTAAATAGCCTAATCTGCAAGATCTGTTATCTGTTTAATCTGTCAAATGACGTAATCTGTTGGAACTGAAATACTAAAATTTGAAGTATGTGAATCTGTAGGCTTGATTTAAAATTGAGCAAAACATGTTAATGAAACCTCGAAAAATCTGCTATAACTTGTACAGAAGTTTAATCTGTTCAATAAACAGAATTAGTCTGATATCTGAAAAATCTGTATTGGAATGAATTGGCTATGACACGAGGTTAGACTCTGTTTGCGGTAGAAGCCTGCCCGGAACCAACCGGCTTAACCAGCGACCGCAAACTGTCAGTCTAATATGAGATGTCGTAGGCATAACTAAAATATGCTTAGACACGAGGTTAGGTCTGGCTTTTGGCAGAAGTCTGCCCGGAACCGCCCGGCATATCCAGCGGCCACAAGTGTAACAACTCGTATTTCGATAACATGTTAAAACGAGAATCAAGGCAGAATTTAATTTTAAATTCTGAATCAAGTAAAACGGGCTATGCCATTGCGTTCGTCTCGGAAAAATACGCGAAATAGAGTCCGAAATTTTGTAAATCGGAGTCCGTATGACCCGGTTAAGGCCCAAAGAAGTTTTCGGGAAATTTGAATTTTGAAACGTGCAGAGATGGGGCTAGGCGGGAAAATTCCCGCCCAGACAAGTCGACTTGGCTGTCGACAGGGCTGTCGACTTGCAAGTCGACAGGCATGTCGACAGGCAAGTCGACAGGGCTGTCGACTTGCCCTGTCGGCTGATTCTGGCCTGGTGCACCTATTCTCTATCTTGGCTAGGTTTTTGGGCCTGGTTTGAAATCTGACGGTTCAGGTTGGTCCTAGGGTTAATCTAAGGGTCCTAACTAGCCTAATCTTCTATAAATAAACCCCTAAACCCCCCTAATCCCTCATTATTCACTCATGTAACTAAACTATGGCCAAATTTCTACTCTCATGGCCTCCACTCAACTATCCTAGCCTCCACTTCATTTCTATGAGAGGTTTCATGATCATGAGAGTATTAGAGAGTCCCTATGTTAGTATGAGAGCTCCTCAAGTTGATTTCAAGGCAAAAGTTTTGGTCTTTGTTCATAAAGATGGTGTATTTGTTGATTTGGAGCATCCATCTTTGGGTTTTTGGATGATGGCATGCATAAGCTTCATCACAAGCTTTAGTTTAATCGATTTAGGCCTTCATAGCAAGGTAAGCCCTTCCCTACTCTTAGATATTAACCATGAAGTTAAATGTTCATGTTGAAAGTTTGGGTTTGATTAATTAGAATGATGCATGCTATCATGTTATGCAAGTTTATGAAGTCATTATCTTGATCTTATGAGCTAAAAGCCACAACCTTTATGTTGAAATGTTGCATTATGCAACATGAGAATCTTCATAATCATTATGTCAACTTGCATATGAAGTCATAATCCTTATATGATGATATATGCGAGTTTCTAGCCATCATTCCATGTCTTTTGTCACCATGATTCGCTTATGTGCCAAGTTTGGGTTTATGCATGTTTTTGAGGCTTAAGAATGTAACATGCAAGCTAATGAACAAACTTGTGCCTCATTTGCCACCATGATTAACTTGTGGCTTAATATTCATTTTTGTCATGCCTTTGTCAAGTCTCTTCTTTTAGTCCATTACGTTGTTGCGAACTTTTATGCGAGTTTAAAAGCGTTGGGGTCACATTATGAGGGAAATATAATGACATGAACATGATTTGGGTAAATGGGTATAAACATGACAACATGTAACGTTAAATATGACATGTGTTTATACTTGAAAACACGACTTGAAATATAACATGAAAGTTGACATGTAAGTATGCTTGAAAACATAAGCTTGGGAATTTACCTATTAAGTTAGGTCTACCCATTGGGAATTTACCTATTAAGTTAGGTCTACCCAATTGCTTGAAAACTTGAATATGAACATGACACTAGACTAAACATGAAAGTGGCCAACTCGAGGTTGGGTTGAGTTTGCAGCATAAAGCTACCCGGAACCGACCGGCCTAACTAGTAGTTGCATACAATAGGACCCAATGTGAGAAGTTGGTCATGTTGTGCTTGAACCCGAGGTTAGACCAAGTTGTGGTGTAAAGCTACCCGGAACCGACCGGCTTAACTAGTAACCACAACAAAGTCTAATGTGAGAGGTTAGGGTGCATTAAGTAATTAGTGCCACATGATAGGGTTAAGTTAATTTGATTAATGACTCTTAACCAAATATGACATGGATAAAGGGGTTAAGTAAATTGATTAGGCTAATGATACTTAACAAAACATGACAAGGTTGGATAGGTTAAGTGATTTGATTTGCCTAATGACACTTAACCATTTTTATACGGCTAGTGGATGGGGATTAAGTTAACCAATACTTAATCAATCCAACATGATAACTTGATAAGGTTAAGTGGGATCGGGTTTGATTTCTTAATGACACTTAACCATGCAAGATGATTAGGGGATGGGGTTAAGTAATTTACACTTAACTAATCCGACTTGGTAATTAGATGGGGTTAAGTGATTAAGGCTTAACTAATCTAACCACAGTAATTAGATGAGGTTAAGTAATCCACACTTAACTAATCTAAACACGGTAATTCGATGGGGTTAAGTTAAACACTTAACCAATTTAAACTTGGTAATTCAATGAGGTTAAGTAACCAATACTCAACCAACTTAACGTGATAATTTAATGGGGTTAAGCAACTTATACTTAACCAATTATACATGATGATTTGATAAGGTTAAGTAACCTACACTTAACCAATCTAATACGCGGACCTGACAAGGTTAAGTCGCAAGACCTTTTTAGAATATACTTAACCAATCCGACTCGATAATTTGATGGGATTAAGATAATCTATGCTTAATCAATCTAGCAAGATAATCCGATAGGGTTAAGGTAAACTAGTACTTGACCAATTTGACCTGATAGGGTTAAGTCATGAGCCTCTGGGTACACTTAACCAACTTGTGGGACTAAGTCCTGAACTTAAATACTTAGCCAATCATTGACGTGATTCGTGGGCGGGTTAAGTCATGGACTTCAATGATAACACTTAACCCAATAGACAAACCCTAGCTAGAAGAACTAGGTAGAAAACCGTGGTTAATCAAGGATAACGGGAAAGGAAGCTAAGTGGTAAACCTTAGTTAAGGGTAACTAAGTAATAATTCTTAGCTAAGGACATAGGACTAATTCTCAAAACGATGAGTAACCTGATACGGTAGGTCATCGCTTGGTATACGAGGGGGAACAAGTTATCTGACTTGGATAAAAGCTCCAGCGCACTGGGTGCCGAAGTGGAAGCTTCGGGGGACGTGAGGATATTCTTGGGATCCCTCTGTGGGCTGCCAGGTAATTATACTAGGCCCATGAGAGGTTAAGGTCCGCGTTAGAAGGACCAAGAGTATGCCTTGGTTGCTATGCGAGCAACCTAAAGACTGGGATGGATTAGCGTGGAGTCGACGATTCTTGTTTTTGCCCTGGATAGCGCATCGTCGACTACCTACCATCTTTAGTCAATCGTGTACGTACGGAAAGGCAGAGAACCCCCAACAGACCATGTGCTTGCTATCGAGTCATGGGTGAGGTTGGCCCGTAGGGAAGTGGGCTATAGTGGGGCCGTGGAGTGGTTCTTATACATGATTTTTCTTGGATTGCCTTTCAGTAGTTGAGGGAGGGGTCACGTGGGACCATAGCCACGGGTACAAAAACAGACCTTGATATCTGCATCGGCAGACGATTTAAAGCTCCCGACCGAGTTCCGTATTTTTTGATTTGCCCTGGCACGGAACTCGGATGGCACATTGGGGAACATGTGCATCTAGACATGGAAAACGATTCACGATACATACGTGGGATCAAGGGCGCGGTTGACGGGTGGCGTAATCCCTAGTGGTCCTAGGTGGCCAAAACCCAAACCGAGACACGGAAACGTTCATTAGTTAGCATAATCCCTAGCGGTCCTAGGTGGCATAAATCCTAAGTGGACGCGCGATAGTTCATGGTAAGGAAACACAACTAGATCAAGGGTTGCAGTCCAAAACAACTTCAAGGATAAACCGTTTACATGGGAAAGCCCGTACAGCCTACGGCAAAGGACTGAACTTATACATGGAAAGAAACATATGAATTGAGTAACCTATATATGCGGCATATTAGGTTGACATGGACCATTACACGACTTTTGAGTAAGGGTCATTCACGGATAACACGTAATACAGTTGGGATACTAGTACGGTAGGTGCAGAGCGGATATACAGGATGGATGCCATGGGACGTTATACGTGATAGATATCTTGGGGATATTATACTTGATAGAAACCTGACGATGTGATACCTTGTTTAATCTTGACATCGTAATTTATCATGACACCTTAGTTTACCTGAGTTCAGTAGTTCATCCTGTTATTTTGATTTAGCCTATCTATCTTGTTATCATGCTTATGTTCATCTCAGTTTCTCATGTCAGTTAACTTTACTAGTTTTTATACTAATAGTAGATAGGGCTTACTCAGTCTTTTTGACTGACCCGTTTTGTTTCGCCTCTTTTCTTCCTTCCCCCCCCCCCCCCCCCAAGGTTACAGGGAGGAAATACTGTTGTTTAGTTCGGACTTCTTCTGCTTGAAGGTCATCATGGATGGCTTGGACTTTTCCTGGCTATGGCTACTTTACTGTTTTTATTTGGGGAATAATTTATGAAAAGGTCTTTATGCTTCTTTACTATTGCAAGACAGGTTTTGATGTACTCTGATGTAAAAGGCTTTAGACCTTATGTATTCATGTTTATGAAAGCTCGATTTTACTTCCGCTATTTTATATGTTCTGTCTTGTGATATTTCTGTGCATGTTTACCAATAATGCCCCTCTAAAGCTAGTGCATTCCTTTGCGAGTGATCCTAGCGGAGGCGGGGTGTTACATTTGGTATCAGAGCAGAAGGTTACCAGACTAGGCAAAAGTTTTTAAAGACCTTCTGAAAACTATTTGAAAAACGGTTTATAAAGTAGCATTTTTCAAGAAAAGTTTGTTTTAAAGGCTATTCCCCAAAAGCCATTAGCACCATCCTTTGATGCCTTGATTAAATCTCGTTTCCTTTCTTTTCTCCATCCATGGTCACAGTAGTTCTCACTGTGACTAATCTTGGTCTAGCCACGTAGGTGTTTCCCGTACGATGGAGGTGGTTCTCGAGAGACCCATTGCCGTGTTACAAGAAAGGATAATAAGAGTAAGGATAAAGGATACCAGTTTAAGGATGAGCAACTTGTTGGTATGGCTCAACCCAGAATGAGAGGGAAAGATGAACAATGAAACCCATGATGAGGGAGTACCTTTGGCATGATGAAACGGGGCGGATAGTTAAGTATCATGGGACAAGGACAAGATCATTGGGAGGGCAGTAGTATGCTCCCATTTCTAGGGTACCTCGGAAGGAGGGTAACGATCTTGTTAAAGGTTTAGCTTTTCTTCTCTATCATCCCGTTAGGACTTTGGTTTGATCATCGTATCATTTAAGTCTGCTTCGATAGTTAAGTCTCTGCACCTTAAGTACTAGCGTAATAGAGAATCCCATTTTTGTCTCAAGTCCTGTGGAGAATCGGTCCATTTATTCATGACTTGTTTTGGATTTGAGAATGACATGCCTCGGTTATGGATGGATTCTAGGGATGAAGTGGTTATCCAGTAAGGGGTGCCACTCTCGGTTTTGATAGGAGGGTAGTTAGACTCTTGACTAGCCTTGGTAATACCCTCGAAGTCTCGTGGAACCTTTTGGGTTCGGTCATGATTGGTTACCTAGAATCCCTTGATACCTTTATTGGAAATTTGAAGCCCGATCGAGTGGTGTTCGCCGATAAGATGGATGGTTTATTTCACTTATGCATGGGTTATGGAAATCACCCTAGTAAGTGCACTTGATAACCCGGTTGGCATCTGTTTACTTTCAAGAGAAAGTTCTACTACGTGGAATACCTTATGGTACGAGGTCCGAGATTCACTAGTGAATTTTGGAAAGCTTGCATGAGATCATGAGTACGCAGTCATGTTTGCGCTAAGTGTGCGAGTGGAACGAGAGGCGACAAAGAAATGAGTTCCAGCTCATGTTATGGGAAACAGGAAATAAGAAGCTACGAAATCGCGAAGTTAAAAGACGGTCAAGGCACAATGAATTGAGCTCAAGGAAGTACGACTTTGATGGTCAAAGACTAGATACGCGCATGATATCTCTTTTTGGGAGTATCTCCTTGATCCCTGTTTCTGTAGAGCTTACTTGTAGGCTATCTTTTGTGGACACCCTCTCGGTCCTATTTTCTGTTACAAACCCCGTAAGGAGTTTGCCTTGTTTATCTTCTCGACCCTGTTTCAGGGAATCCTCAGTAGAACCCTATGGATGCAAACATGTATTTGAAACATGTTATGATTGATATGGTTGCAAGTGATTGCAAGTGGTTGCTCGTGGATGCGCGAATACACATTAGATGCTAGCTCGACTCGGTCACGTTTCATATTGCATATGCACGAGTGTTTATACTTGTTTATGGATGAAATTGAATGTGTTATCATGCGGTTGTTGCATATGAATGAATGATTGTGCACGCATATAGTATCTATATAACTAGGACTATTTGCATACATGTTGGATTCATGGCACTATACATATCTTTGCATTAGAAAGATTATTCAGGCCTGATCATTAGCATTAGCTAAGGAACATGTACACACACGTTTTGCATATATTCATATAGCATTAGAAATCATCTAAGGACAATGATTGCTTGTGGATGATGTTTTGAGTAGATGGATGATGGATGGTAGGATATGTTCTTCCTAACTTGGAGATTTCGGGGACGAAATCCTAAAAGGTGGGTAGAATGTAACAACTCGTATTTCGATAACATGTTAAAACGAGAATCAAGGCAGAATTTAATTTTAAATTCTGAATCAAGTAAAACGGGCTATGCCATTGCGTTCGTCTCGGAAAAATACGCGAAATAGAGTCCGAAATTTTGTAAATCGGAGTCCGTATGACCCGGTTAAGGCCTAAAGAAGTTTTCGGGAAATTTGAATTTCGAAACGTGCAGAGATGGGGCCAGGCGGGAAAATTCCCGCCCAGACAAGTCGACTTGGCTGTCGACAGGGCTGTCGACTTGCAAGTCGACAGGCATGTCGACAGGCAAGTCGACAGGGCTGTCGACTTGCCCTGTCGGCTGATTCTGGCCTGGTGCACCTATTCTCTATCTTGGCTAGGTTATTGGGCCTGGTTTGAAATCTGACGGTTCAGGTTGGTCCTAGGGTTAATCTAAGGGTCCTAACTAGCCTAATCTTCTATAAATAAACCCCTAAACCCCCCCTAATCCCTCATTATTCACTCATGTAACTAAACTATGGCCAAATTTCTACTCTCATGGCCTCCACTCAACTATCCTAGCCTCCACTTCATTTCTATGAGAGGTTTCATGATCATGAGAGTATTAGAGAGTCCCTATGTTAGTATGAGAGCTTCTCAAGTTGATTTCAAGGCAAAAGTTTTGGTCTTTGTTCATAAAGATGGTGTATTTGTTGATTTGGAGCATCCATCTTTGGGTTTTTGGATGATGGCATGCATAAGCTTCATCACAAGCTTTAGTTTAATCGATTTAGGCCTTCATAGCAAGGTAAGCCCTTCCCTACTCTTAGATATTAACCATGAAGTTAAATGTTCATGTTGAAAGTTTGGGTTTGATTAATTAGAATGATGCATGCTATCATGTTATGCAAGTTTATGAAGTCATTATCTTGATCTTATGAGCTAAAAGCCACAACCTTTATGTTGAAATGTTGCATTATGCAACATGAGAATCTTCATAATCATTATGTCAACTTGCATATGAAGTCATAATCCTTATATGATGATATATGCGAGTTTCTAGCCATCATTCCATGTCTTTTGTCACCATGATTCGCTTATGTGCCAAGTTTGGGTTTATGCATGTTTTTGAGGCTTAAGAATGTAACATGCAAGCTAATGAAAAAACTTGTGCCTCATTTGCCACCATGATTAACTTGTGGCTTAATATTCATTTTTGTCATGCCTTTGTCAAGTCTCTTCTTTTAGTCCATTACGTTGTTGCGAACTTTTATGCGAGTTTAAAAGCGTTGGGGTCACATTATGAGGGAAATATAATGACATGAACATGATTTGGGTAAATGGGTATAAACATGACAACATGTAACGTTAAATATGACATGTGTTTATACTTGAAAACACGACTTGAAATATAACATGAAAGTTGACATGTAAGTATGCTTGAAAACATAAGCTTGGGAATTTACCTATTAAGTTAGGTCTACCCATTGGGAATTTACCTATTAAGTTAGGTCTACCCAATTGCTTGAAAACTTGAATATGAACATGACACTAGACTAAACATGAAAGTGGCCAACTCGAGGTTGGGTTGAGTTTGCAGCATAAAGCTACCCGGAACCGACCGGCCTAACTAGTAGTTGCATACAATAGGACCCAATGTGAGAAGTTGGTCATGTTGTGCTTGAACCCGAGGTTAGACCAAGTTGTGGTGTAAAGCTACCTGGAACCGACCGGCTTAACTAGTAACCACAACAAAGTCTAATGTGAGAGGTTGGGGTGCATTAAGTAATTAGTGCCACATGATAGGGTTAAGTTAATTTGATTAATGACTCTTAACCAAATATGACATGGATAAAGGGGTTAAGTAAATTGATTAGGCTAATGATACTTAACAAAACATGACAAGGTTGGATAGGTTAAGTGATTTGATTTGCCTAATGACACTTAACCATTTTTATACGGCTAGTGGACGGGGATTAAGTTAACCAATACTTAATCAATCCAACATGATAACTTGATAAGGTTAAGTGGGATCGGGTTTGATTTCTTAATGACACTTAACCATGCAAGATGATTAGGGGATGGGGTTAAGTAATTTACACTTAACTAATCCGACTTGGTAATTAGATGGGGTTAAGTAATTAAGGCTTAACTAATCTAACCACAGTAATTAGATGAGGTTAAGTAATCCACACTTAACTAATCTAAACACGGTAATTCGATGGGGTTAAGTTAAACGCTTAACAATTTTAAACTTGGTAATTCAATGAGGTTAAGTAACTAATACTCAACCAACTTAACGTGATAATTTAATGGGGTTAAGCAACTTATACTTAACCAATTATACATGATGATTTGATAAGGTTAAGTAACCTACACTTAACCAATCTAATACGCGGACCTGACAAGGTTAAGTCGCAAGACCTTTTTAGAATATACTTAACCAATCCGACTCGATAATTTGATGGGATTAAGATAATCTATGCTTAATCAATCTAGCAAGATAATCCGATAGGGTTAAGGTAAACTAGTACTTGACCAATTTGACCTGATAGGGTTAAGTCATGAGCCTCTGGGTACACTTAACCAACTTGTGGGACTAAGTCTTGAACTTAAATACTTAGCCAATCTTTGACGTGATTCGTGGGCGGGTTAAGCCATGGACTTCAATGATAACACTTAACCCAATAGACAAACCCTAGCTAGAAGAACTAGGTAGAAAACCGTAGTTAATCAAGGATAACGGGAAAGGAAGCTAAGTGGTAAACCTTAGTTAAGGGTAAGTAAGTAATAATTCTTAGCTAAGGACATAGGACTAATTCTCAAAACGATGAGTAACCTGATACGGTAGGTCATCGCTTAGTATACGAGGGGGAGCAAGTTATCTGACTTGGATAAAAGCTCCAGCGCACTAGGTGCCGAAGTGGAAGCTTCGGGGGACGTGAGGATATTCTTGGGATCCCTCTGTGGGCTGCCAGGTAATTATACTAGGCCCATGAGAGGTTAAGGTCTGCGTTAGAAGGACCAAGAGTATGCCTTGGTTGCTATGCGAGCAACCTAAAGACTGGGATGGATTAGCGTGGAGTCGACGATTCTTGTTTTTGCCCTGGATAGCGCATCGTCGACTACCTACCATCTTTAGTCAATCGTGTACGTACGGAAAGGCAGAGAACCCCCAACAGACCATGTGCTTGCTATCGAGTCATGGGTGAGGTTGGCCCGTAGGGAAGTGGGCTATAGTGGGGCCGTGGAGTGGTTCTTATACATGATTTTTCTTGGATTGCCTTTCAGTAGTTGAGGGAGGGGTCACGTGGGACCATAGCCACGGGTACAAAAACAGACCTTGATATCTGCACCGGCAGACGATTTAAAGCTCCCGACCGAGTTCCGTATTTCTTGATTTGCCCTGGCACGGAACTCGGATGGCACATTGGGGAACATGTGCATCTAGACATGGAAAACGATTCACGATACATACGTGGGATCAAGGGCGCGGTTGACGGGTGGCATAATCCCTAGTGGTCCTAGGTGGCCAAAACCCAAACCGAGACACGGAAACGTTCATTAGTTAGCATAATCCCTAGCGGTCCTAGGTGGCATAAATCCTAAGTGGACGCGCGATAGTTCATGGTAAGGAAACACAACTAGATCAAGGGTTGCAGTCCAAAACAACTTCAAGGATAAACCGTTTACATGGGAAAGCCCGTACAACCTAGGGCAAAGGACTGAACTTATACATGGAAAGAAACATATGAGTTGAGTAACCTATATATGCGGCATATTAGGTTGACATGGACCATTACACGACTTTTGAGTAAGGGTCATTCACGGATAACACGTAATACAGTTGGGATACTAGTACGGTAGGTGCAGAGCGGATATACAGGATGGATGCCATGGGACGTTATACGTGATAGATATCTTGGGGATATTATACTTGATAGAAACCTGACGATGTGATACCTTGTTTTATCTTGACATCGTAATTTATCATGACACCTTAGTTTACCTGAGTTCAGTAGTTCATCCTGTTATTTTGATTTAGCCTATCTATCTTGTTATCATGCTTATGTTCATCTCAGTTTCTCATGTCAGTTAACTTTACTAGTTTTTATACTAATAGTAGTAGGGCTTACTCAGTCTTTTTGACTGACCCGTTTTGTTTCGCCTCTTTTCTTCCTTTCCCCCCCCCCCAGGTTACAGGGAGGAAATACTATTGTTTAGTTCGGACTTCTTCTGCTTGAAGGTCATCATGGATGGCTTGGACTTTTCCTGGCTATGGCTACTTTACTGTTTTTATTTGGGGAATAATTTATGAAAAAGTCTTTATGCTTCTTTACTATTGCAAGACAGGTTTTGATGTACTCTGATGTAAAAGGCTTTAGACCTTATGTATTCATGTTTATGAAAGCTCGATTTTACTTCCGCTATTTTATATGTTCTGTCTTGTGATATTTCTGTGCATGTTTACCAATAATGCCCCTCTAAAGCTAGTGCATTCCTTTGCGAGTGATCCTAGCGGAGGCGGGGTGTTACAACAAGCTACCGACCTAATGTGAGAGGTCTGTGCATTAATATTTAATTAATGCAAATCTGTGATAAATATGATGTCTAAAACGTGTTGGGTGGATAGGCTTAAACCAATTGGACTAATGAATTTAGCAAACCCGTTTCTTGAATCTGTAGGCCCGATTACAAAGTTAGACAAATCTGTAAATCTGTTAAATCCGTATATCTGATCCGTTAGTCTGAAAACTTGTCTGATCTGTGAACTAGTTGATTTGAACTCTGTATGTCTGAACTTGTAAACAAGTTAATCTGAAATCTGTTAATCTGGGGACACAAGGTTAGGAGGGGAATTATTTGTGTCATCTGTTGTTTGGGACCCATATTAGTCAGTAACCCTTTCTGGTATCAAAACTTTGACCCAACAGTAGGTAGGGTCCGGGCACGCTTACTGAACTAATTATAAGCGGTTCATTCTGATAATGGCGAGGGGTGTTGATGGTGCGTTCCAACCGGGTCATGTGCGTGCATGGATCCCGGTCTACCTCTGAGGATGTAAGACACCGTGACATCTGTAAATAGCTCTGTACCAATTGGTTGTCACTTTAGGGAGTGATACACCCTACTGTGGGGCCGACACAGGGTATTTATGTATTAGGGAGCCGATCGCTTGGGGTAGGGTTTTAGGGTACACTTAGTTCTGTTTGTTTCTGTTGGTACTGTCTGTTTTTGTTGGGTGGCAACACCTGTCTGTTTCTGCGTGGTACCGTCTGTTCGGGTGGTAAAGGCCCATTTACTAGTGTACACCTAATTCTACATTCTGTTTCCGTAGGGATTAATCTGTTTCTGTTTTTGTACCTTCTGTTTGGGTGGTAAAGGCCCATTATTAGCGCTCTGTTTTTGTCTGTTTCTGTTCGGGTGGTAAAGGCCCATTATTAGCATTCTGTTTCTGTTGGGGTGGAAAAGGCCCATTACTAGCATTCTCTTCTGTGGAAATTATTCTGTTCCCGTTTCTGTTTCAGTTTAGACATTAGGGTGACACCTAATCCTGTTATACTAGTATTAGTGCAGAGAAATGAAAAGTAATATTATTCTGTTTCTTCTGTTTAACCTAAGTACATCTGCTGCTTCTGTTACTGTTATCTATTATCCAGCTTATTTTCATGTCACAATTATTATTATCTGTTCGTATGCTGAAAGTCACTGGACTTGCCAGACTTTATGTTTGACCTTGCTTGTTTTCGCCCCTTTTTCTTCCGTTCCCCCCTAGGTTTTCCAAGGAGGGAATACTTTAGATTGATCTGGATTTCTTCTGCTTGAAGTACTCCGAGTGCTTAAAGTATGGCATGACTCTTTATGGCAGCTTCTGTGGGGATTATGATTTTAAAGTTTTGTACTCTGATGATTTTCTGAACAAGACTGATATTTATGTACTTGAGTTTTTGGTAATGATGTAACCAAACTGATTCCTGTTTTCCCGCTATAATAAAGTTATAATTTCTCAAATATTGTTTATCTGTCTTGTAAATTTTCCGTTCTGTTTACTAAAATGCTCCACCAAAATTAAGGCATTTCCTTTGTGAGTGACCTTAACGGAGGTGGGGTGTTACAATTTAAGACCCCCAATCCTAGATCCCCCAGAGTAAGTACTGAAAACAGGAAACAACAATCACGTGTTGCAGACTTCCAGACAGTAACTCAAAAGGTGAAAATAATATGTCTCATGCCCTGTTTGACTAACCGATTATTACTAGTCAGCCTACACCATACTTCAAATAGTAGTAGCTTCAATTAACGATGATATAGTTAACTTACTTGTCTTGTATTACGTGGTTTACTATATCATTTAAGTCACTTTCCTTTCCCGAAGAGTGCAAAAATGCATGGTTTGTATATTGAAAATACTTAGCTTGAGAAAACAAGTTTACAAAACGATTCTGAAATCTTCTCTTTGAAAATTTCTATATATTGGAAAATATTGTATATTTTATAGCTTTAAGACAATTTTTTTATAAAACAAAACTTAGTAAAACATTTGTTTCGAAGAAATAGATAAATATATATAAAAATTCATTATAAAATCATTTTATATAATCTACATCGTGTTAAAAATCTCATGACATTGATCATGAAATCAATACATAAAATTCACCAAAAAACCTCACCAATTCATAATATGAATTAGTGTAACTGTTGGCTTTTCCTTTATCGGATTAAATCAAGGAAAACATCATGAAAATCAATTTCAAAAATTATCAAGAAACAATCGAAAAATCACCTGGAAAATAGGACAAAAAGATGCAAAAACTAAGAATTAAAAGCCACATTCATCAAAACAAACAGGTCGACCTAAGCTCCAACATAGAGCGACCCCCATGTTGAATTGTCTCTCCTATAGGTCGACCATTGAGGAGTCTGGGTCGACCTGGAACACAAGATATTCAACGGGAGCTCGTTTTGCTCCGATTCAAAGTTCTGAGATAATTTTATATGAGTTACAGAGGTTGGAATGACCTAAAAATTGGCATGTATATAGTCCACCAGAAATACTAACATCTAGAAAAGATCGGACACGATTTTAGCAAAGCAAGATATAACATCACAAAGTTGGACAAAGAGCTGATTTTCCACTATAGAGACACAAATTCTTACCTAAACAACTAAAGATCATCAAAACTTCTGCACAAACTAGATATTGTGAGTTTTACTCACCTTGAGTGGCCATAGGAATGGATTCCAATGATTGTAGCTAGCAAGTTGGAAGCTTGTGGCATCCTCAAGCCTTTAGGTTGATAAATACTGACATGCCAAGATGGTAAGGGATTTACAGTAAACCTTTCTCTCTTTATCTCTTAAATTGGACAACTGGGTCTTTGAATGAAGATCGTACCATGGAGATCATAAGCTCTCTTCCCATTTTTTCCAATAACCCGTTTTGAGCAAATGTTATTAATCCAAATTAGTTACTAAGTGTTACAAATTTCTACTAACACACTTCTACATAAAATACCCTAAAAAGCAAGTTCTAGATTTTATTGAATTGTAATACGTGTCTAAAATCTCTTTAATCATTTTAACACAAATTTTATTGCAAACCCAACATAATTTAAATTTTACAACGTTTGTTACACACATTTATTTATTTAAAACCCACTAGCAATAAAATTTACACAATTGATTGTTGTAACTAAACAAATATTTAAACAACCTTAAAATATTTCAAATACTCAAATATTGATTGTCAATCAATATTTACTCTTTCTATTTTTAACTGCAATTCGGGTAGATTTACATACATAGTTTTTACCACTAAAAATTCATCGCCTATTCATGATTCACAAAACCGTTTTTATTCTAAACTGATTAAATACAACTCCCAATATACATATACACTATCAAATTTTATACTTTAAATTAAATATTTATTCTATATTGCTAATTGTATCAACTTAGAAAATTTAAAATATGATCAATCTATTTACTTGTTAAAATAAATACCTAAACGATACTAAAATACCTTGAACACCTTTACATTAATTGTTGAATAACATTTCATAATTATATTTTTATTCTTAAATATTGATTTCTAATCAATATTTCATATTATTAATATTCACATTAACAACCAATATTGCTGTTTAGCAATAATTTTACAAAATTATTGCAATTAAATTTCCAATTTCATTTCCTACATATTTAAATTTATTCAACAAACAAATGTTGAAATTGCCTTAATAAAGCCACACCCACTTTCAAAAAAAAATGTTGATTTTTTTTATTATCTAAAATTAAAATCAATTATATCCAATCCAGTACAACAATCCATAAAATCTCCAAATTTTTTATTTATACAACTTATATGATGATTATACGAGTTCTCCCTTTTGAACTCATAATTTATTTTCTCAAATCTTAGATCCAATGTCTTATCAAAATCCTTTTATCCTGGTACTCAAAACCAGGGTTGTTACAGTCTCTCCATGTTTTGGTTATATATGGATGGTCCATGCTATTTAATATGACCAGACAGGGGTATGTTTTGGTTGTGAGATTCTTTTATATCTCTCTTTTATTTCAGCCCAATGATTTTGACCTCCTAACACTTGGATGATTACGATGGATGTATCAATATTGACTCTAAAGGTTGAAAAGCCATTTTGTTACATGTAACAAAATCGAAACTGTATCAAAGTCAGCATTTCAATTATAGTTGGATGGTTTGTACTATATCAATGAAATAAAAAGAGTATTTATGGTAAAAATGACCATCTCAAGGATGCGATTTGCGATATCTATAACGTGCCACATCATCATTCGATGATGACAATCCAAAGCTGTTACATGCCACATGGCAAGCATCATAAAATGTAATTTTGCTACTTCTCCTTGAGTTTCATTCGTAAGTCCCTCAAATTTTTTGTAAAAGTTCAACTCGGTTTTCATAGCAGTTAGGTAAATTTAAAAATTCTGAATTGTTACGTAAAACTTACAAAACTTATATTCTACTTCTGTGCATACAATTTAACTTCTCCATTACTTGATTGTTAGACCAAAATTTTGATTTAACATAAATGATTAGAAGTTCAGTCATTTTATTTTTTAAACATTTCATTTTTGTTTTTGGAATATCAAAATAAGTACAAGTGATTTTTTCTAATTCGAAGGTTTTGTCTCATTTTTTTTATTTTTAACTTTTACTAATTCAGTTTCCATAGTTTGCCTAAATATACATATAATGAATTGTGAGGTCACTTTCATAGCTTTCTCTCTTTTATCTCCATCTACAGGTGTGATAGTAATTTGTCCCAAATCTAATTCAACCATTACTTGAAGGAAACATCAATTAAATTCATAGTTAATTCAACAGTGTATAAACAATGTTGTTAAAAAAATTAAACAATAGATTTACTAATAGAGGGTAAGTTCATCTGGTCTAAGTTTCTCATCACCCTTTGAATTATTCTAAAATCCATTGCTTTCTTTATTTTCAGTTTTATTTTCTTTATGAAAGAAAGAAAGAATGAAAGTGGAACGTTGATTTAATCCATGAACACCATGGAAAATGAACACAGGATTTACATCCTGCTAACTCAAGAACCAAATAACCGAAAACATATCAATATATATATGATACATGCACACAAGTTATGAATATCTTATGTGTAGGTGTATAAGTATTTGTATATCATCCTTTTTGTCTAGTACAACGCCCTTAGAAATGCAGATTGATAGAAATAAAAGCAAAATTAAGGAACAGCCACGCTTCTCAGTAATTCAAAAGTCCGAAGGCATGGAACGGAAGATCTTAGCCGCCGTTATTTCTTCTCTCGTCTCTCAAAATCTTCTCCCTCTACTCAAAATCCAAACCGTTCCCGATGATTTTCATCTTCTCCCTCTCTTCCTCCACATCCAACAAATTATTTCCACTACTCTTCTCATCTCTTCCAAAAAAAGAAAATCAACCGATGATCATCAAGATGAAAGCGATCGACTCACAAAAGCGGTAATCGTAAGGAACTGTAAAGACCCGAAAATCCCCACCCTTAGAATCGACCATAAACCATACAGGTCTGGTCCAAAAGTTGGAAATCCTCGGATACTTTAACTTTGGGCATACAACACATCAGAACAAATAACAGCAGACTTTTATAAACATTACAATAATATTATAGTAGAGTACAGAATATATCAGAGTACATGGATAAATAATACAACGGAAGATAAATTTACAACAATTTAATACTGTGCAGCGGAAACGAATAAAATAATACAGCGGAAGGCTATCCATGCCTTGGACACAGCTTTAAGCTTCAATCTAGAATCCTGCTCAAAAGAAAAATATCTGCAAAGCAAATCACTTGACTGCCCGTGTGGAAAAGAGGGCACCCGAGTTTGCAAAGTGAAACAAACTACGAGTCAGTCATGGGACTGGTATGAGAAATCTTACTTAACCTATTTAAATAATTAAGGCTAATCACAGGACCACGCCACTAACGCGGGACGGGTTTACTCCATTGGATTGCCAGTGCATTAAATAAATTAAATCGTTAAACAACGCAATACTTTTTAGAAAAAATGAAACCATTATAAGACTCAAGTCCCATTACACAATGCAATGCAAACCGGAGGATAGAGTTCTATCTTATAATGGTCAAAAATGCTTAATACGATAAAATGGATATTAAATTATTATTAGTGTACATATGTTTTAAAACATTTCAATCATGATATCAATCATAGACGGCATATCTACCATATACTATGTCGCCATACTAGTAATACAATTAAAACCGCATGGGTTGTATTGGAAGTTGAATTTCCATCATGAACCAAGGCAAAAGATAGTTCTAACCGAATTCAAGTCACTCTAGGCCGTGCCTTAGGCTCAGCAGCAACTGCACCCTGGATCTTCAGGGCCGGTCCACAAATATGTTAGTGGATTGGTAATGCTTGAACAATACGTTTCCCCGCCTTATGGGCCATAAATAGAGCCACTAGGGACTCAAATAACCGAGGCGCCTCATTCCATCATCCATATAAGTAAAAATGTCAGGCCTTGTAAAAACCATGACACCACTCCTAGCTAGAAAGAAATGTATGTCCTTCCTATAGTCCTTACTCCCATTTCTGGTTCATACCGGGGTGTGAGGCTCGCGAAGTATCACTATACACAAAGCTATGCTATTTAAAGCTGTGCTTTGATCATCAACCACAAGGCTCTGCTTTTCAACAAAAGCCTTGATCATTTGCATCTTGGCATGCCACATTGACAATCCATACCATACCATTGATTTCTGTCAATATATAACCTCTAAGCTCATACGTCTTAGAGAAGGGTGTTAAACACCAAACAGATACATATTTAGTAGAGATCAACGAATACAGTATAAAGGAACACAACATCAGACATACAATCCATTTACGAGTCCATTCTGAGTCTGAACGAAATCAGAGGCACCTTATACCTCGCATATCCGAACAATCAACAGTACGTCCGGACAACTACCACTGGAACCCTCTCAAGGCAACAACTCCAATCAAATGCATCAGTAGCCGTCCATTCGATGTGAAGATTGTTGGTCTTCAATCACCGTCTTCATCTCCGACTTTTAATCATCGTAATAATTATTCAGAATGGGTTAAACCCGGTCTTTCCGAATAAGTCGCGTATCTTATAATTAAAAATCAAGTGCTATAAAAACACATCATACGCCTCATTCCAATTCATAATATTCTTTTAATAAAATATTCACATTATTAGGGAAAGGTTCCCATTAATTTTATCAAAGATAAATCCTTTTTAATTTATTCTTTAATCTTCTTTTTAAAGATTCATTAAAACCCCAATTTGGTTTTAATATCAAAAATCATTACTTTATGATTATTCAACTTTAGGAAATTAATCTTTTCTTTAACTGGGTTAAAGAACTAATGTCATTTAAAACACCGTTCACGATAAACCCAATATCGTCTTCCATTAAATATGGAATTTTTACAGAAATCAGATTAATATATAATCGATATAAATTTTCTGTATCAGACTAATAATATAATTGGAATAATGGAAAAGCCTCTTAAATTCAATATATAGTAATGGTCTTCTTTCACAGAAGCTCATCTCAATTGTTATTAAATCGAATTCCATTCAATTCCAATTTAATATATTAAATTGGAAAACTTTACTTTTGGAAAATTTCCATTAAATCTTAAAAAAAAGATTTATAAATTCCAAATGATATTTTCATTGTTAATTTGGTTAAAGAACAAATGTCGTTTAAAAACATGGTTCACAATAAACCCAATTTACATTTCATTTTATTCCAATTATTAAATATAATTGAAAACTCTAAAATCTTAATTAAAATATTTATCCATTTATTCAATTTTGATTAAATATTAATTAGTTAGAAGACTTAACTGAATCTTAATTAAAAGATTTATTCTTTTAATACAGGGTATAAAAACAGTGTTATTTAAGTCACCATTCACGACAACCCAAAAATCCAATTTATTTAATCTAATTCCAATTAAATATTAATTAATTGGGAAAATTCATTAAATTTTAATTTAAAGATTTATTCTAGTTAATAACTAGTTCTTTTCGATAGAAATATATTTTTATCTTTTCAAATATGGAAGTTTTCATCCAAAATCTTTATAAACATTTATTATGATTTTACGTAATTTTTCCATATTTTTAATAATTTAATTTAGGCATGTACCGTCAGTTTCTAATAACGGCCACCGAACTGCACTTACAACGACCTTTTCCAAAATTGATTTAGGCATAATTCCAAATCTAACTGTTAGTTTTCAAAACTCTTATATTCATTGGAAATCTCTTTTCGATACGAACCCAATGGTTCCAGTTTTAGGAGAATCCGACGGTCGGATCTCCCGTTACGCCAATTTGAAGTTAATGGTCAAAATTCGCGACTGGTCGCTGCGCGGCGCGTTCTATTTAGGCCACTATATAAATATATAATATATATATTATATATAGTTCGCCAATTTCTACTTCAAACGTATTTAAATTTGTTTTAAAATGATTTTAATTTCATTTTCAATTTTTAAGCAAAATTGAATATTCTATATTTTATTATATTAAACTAATGATATTTTCAAAATATTATATTTTAAATCACTTCTTTTCAATATTCAATTTAAAATGAATAAAATTGGTCGATAAACCCGTTCGGGTTAAAAATGGTGTTTCTACTCAACGCGGATTCGTAATTTTATTCTTCACTGAATATTATTTTAAAATATTCATTTTAAAAATATTCTTTATTTACTAGATTCTTTACTTTAAAATATTCTTTATATAAAGATGTTCTTTATTTTAAAATATTGTTTTATTAAAAATATTCTGAATCGGAACACGATTCAGTCAATCACCATATAAATTCGGTCATATGGATTTCATACATTGCATATGTATATAACAGTAATGATGAATAATCATTAAACAGTCCACTCACATCCAGAGTGAAATTTATAACCGTGTGAGCGTTAAAATAAATAAATAAATAAATAATGCTCAACACAGACTGTCAATCCATCGATTGACATACAGTTAAATATTGGGACTAGTGTATGTCATCGCAACACCCGTGTGTGGTTTTCAGACAACAATGATTCATATAAATAAATCATTAGTTAACAAATTTAACCAATTCTGATGTCAAACAAAAGAATATTTTATTCGCATTATATTTTCTATGATTCTAATAGCGAATAAAAAGAATATTTTATTCGCATTACATTTTCTATTTCAAACATGTAAATGTTGATATTAAACCATGCAGATTTTTTATGAACCATACCTACATTAAAATTGTAATTTCAATGTAGCGCATATTTTTTATGATTCCTATTTACATTAAAAATGTAATTTTAAATGTCAAGACATATTTTCAAGTAATGAATCTTTTAAAAGAGTCAATCTTTACATTGAAAATGTAATTTTTAACGTCAAAACATTTATATTACACAATGAATCTTTTTAATGATGCATTTACATTAAAAATGTAAACTGCAATATTAACACAATTTATTTAACAATAAGTTTCTTTCTATGAATCTTCTCTATATTAAAAATGAAAATTTTAATGTTACACTTATTTTCCATACTTAAATCTTTTTATATGAATCCTTCTTTACATTAAAATATGATTTTTAATGTTAAAACACTTTTAATGCAGTCTAATCTTTTTAATATAACGTTTCTAAATAAATGACAATTTTAATCTAATGCAACATTTTATATCGAAATGGAAAGTTTAATCTAATGCAACATTCTATATCAAAATGTCAAGTTTAATCTAATGCAATATTTTATATCAAAATGGCAAGTTTAATCTAATGCAATATTTTATATCAAAATGGCAAGTTTAATCTAATACAATATTTTATATCAAAATGGCAAGTTTAATCTAATGCAATATTTTATATCAAAATGTCATGTTATTTTTATTTCCAATGTTACATTTTATATCAAAGTTATATTATAATTCTAACATAACATTTCATAACCAAAATGATGTTATAATTCTAATGTGACATTTCATATCAAAATGATCTTTTTATTCTATATAAACATTTCTAATAAAAAATGGCCTTTTAATTCTGAATAGACATTTCTAATAAAAACGAACTTTTTATTTTAAATAAATATGCTTAACAAAATTGACACATTTTTAACAAAACTGACATTTTTAATTATAATGTATCATTTCTAACTATAGTGACATGTTCAAGTTAAAATGATATTTACAAGTAACATGACATTTTATAGCTAAAATGATAATTATAACTAAAATGATATTTTATAACTAAAATGGTAACTTTAATTTATCATGACATTTTAATCTAAAATGGCACTTTTATTTTATCATGACAATTTTATCTAAAATGACATTTTTAATAACAAAGGTCATTTTTAATCGAGTGTACATTTCCTAACAAATATGTTATTTTAATCTGTTGTACATTCTTTAACAAAAATGTTACTTTTGTCTAATGTACATTTCTTAATCAAAAATGTTATTTCTATTCTAACATGACACTTGATAACAAAAATGTTATTTTTATTCTAACATGGCACATGAGATCAAAATGGTGTTTTTAATTTTAACATAACATTTCAGATCAAAATGGTGTTTTTAATTTTAACATAACATTTCAAATCAAAATGGTGTTTTTAATTTTAACATAACATTTCAGATCAAAATGGTGTTTTTAATTTTTTATTTGTTATCATATTTTTATTTGCAACAATGGATATTATATATTTTATACACACAACAAAAATGTGATTTATTGGTCAAACAATTCTTATCACAAACATGAATATTTTCCATATGTACACAATTCAATCTAGTCGCTCTTTGCAAACACAAACAATCAATTCACACATACATGTATTTTACATTAAAGTCGATAATAAATTATAATTAAAATTAGAGATCTCATATTGATTATTGTCTGAATTTTCATAGTTCTCCATTTCAGATCTGGTCAGTTCCATCGTCTAGATCTCATCACAAGGATTCCAACGCTTTTAGTTTCGTTTGATTCCGTATCTGTATGAAATAGTTATGAGATTACAAAGCTTAGTTACATAATTAATTAATTAAAATATAATTAATTATTTAATCATCTCCTTAACCTTGCTTAACCTGTAACCCTTCTTTGTAAAATGACGTCTTCAAACCCATAACCATCGTCAAAGAAAATCCCTTGTCGCCGTCGATCTTCTCCACCGACTGTCCATCAGAGTTCGCCCCAACGTTTCGCATCCTCCTCCGGTGCCCCAGCTTCTGGCCAACTCACAAAAACCCCCCAGCTCACAATCCCACCTCGAACGGAAGCCCTTCGAGGTCCTATATCTCGCCAACCATGGACTGAAAGAGGATCACCACCGTACCAATTTAGAGATCTTCGAAAGTACTTCAATTTTCATAAGAGAATCGGGTTCTAATTCTTAGCGTGGAGTTTGAAAATATGGATCGAAAGTGGAATGAAACTGGCCTTTGAACATGTCTGGCGGCGGCTGGCTTTTAGATTAGGGTTTTGCAGAAATACGGAATACGTGTATTTATAATAGTATATTCTAATTTAATTAATTATTTAATTCAGAAATAAATGGTTAAACCACCCGAACTCCAAACGAGACCCAATGAATGTCGCCCTAGCCAAATACCCCTATCCCGGACACAATGGAATAGATTTCATAACCCAATTCAATTGTTTCAATAGTTTTTCTTTAATTTAAAATATAAAATCAATATATATTGAATTTGAACGGACATTTTAATTTACCGGGGCCACATACGGACTTTAAAATTCCAAAAAAAATATTTTTGACTTTGTTTTGACGATACGGTCCTAACAAAACTAATTTCGTCGAATTCTAAGACCGTTTGAAAAATGACCATTTTTTAATCGATCGAATTTGACTGAAATTGACAAAATACATTTTCTTTTGCCACGCTCACATATTAATTCAAAAAATTATGAAAATTGAACACTAGCAATAATTTGGCATTTCGGTTCCAACAAAAGTGGTTTCGTCAAAAATGGAGGTCGTCTGAAAAATGGCTATTTTTAATATTAATACATATATATAAATTCTACAGCGATTATTCTGAATTTTAAACTGGGCATAAATTTTGATTCCCATTATGAAATTTAAATTTTTCGGATTCGTTGGAAAGATATTTTAAATAGATTTAAATATTTTTGGTTTCACTAAAATTCGAGTTATTTTGCAACCTGTACTGTCAGTCAAAGTTCAAATTCAAATTTTCAAACGACCGTGCTATTTCTAACTCCTTTTATAATTAAAATAAAATTTATTCGTTCTAACTTCGATTTAAATAAATCTTTAGTCGTTTTTATTTAAAATAAATTATTTTAAATATTAAATTTCCATTAAAATTTCTAAAATAAATTTTTTAAATTGGTTCAGAATTTGTGGGTTGTTACAATCTCCCCCACTTAAAATCTTTTTGTCCTCGAAAAGGAACGGAGCTAAAAGTTGTTTAATTAACCACTAAATTTTCATTCTTTCATTTGTTTCAATAATTTTATTAGTTGATTAACTTTTCAAATATATATATATATATATATATATATATATCTTTTATCTATCCAAAAATCATATTTTCTAAAATCGAATTATATATAGTCACAAATACGTTAATTATAAATTTGTTACTCTCAACTCATTCTAGGGCATTTCTAACTCCATCTCTAATGAGTTTTCTCATTCTAGGATACTGTTGATCCTATCTGTAACGAGTATTCTTTATTGGATATTACTAATCCAATCTCTGGTGAGTCTTTTATTGAGTTCTAGCGAGTTGTACCCCAAAGATTTGAGCTGACCAGAGCTCTGATACCAACTGTAAAGACCCAAAAATCCCCACCCTTAGAATCGACCATAAACCATACAGGTCTGATCCAAAAGTTGGAAATCCTCGAATACTTTAACTTTGGGCATACAACACATCAGAACAAATAACAACAGACTTTTATAAACATTACAATAATGTTACATCAGAGTGCAGAATATATTAGAGTACATAGATAAATAATACAGCGGAAGATAAATTTACAATAATTTAATACTGTGTAGCGAAAATGAATAAAATAATACAGCGGAAGGCTATCCATGCCCTGGACATAGCTATAAGCTTCAATCCAGAATCCTGCTTAAAAGATAAATTTCTGCAAAGCAAATCACTCGACTGCCCGTGTGGAAAAGAGGGCACCCGAGTTTGCAAAGTGAAACAAACTACGAGTTAGTTATGGGACTGATATGAGAAATCCTACTTAACCTATTTAAATAATTAAGGCTAATCACAGGAACACGCCGCTAACGCAGAACGGGTTTACTCCATTGGGTTGCCAGTGCATTAAATAAATTAAATAGTTAAACAACGCAATGCTTTTTAGGAAAAATGAAACCATTATAAGACTCAAGTCCCATTACACAATGCAACGCAAACCGGAGGATAGAGTCTTGTCTTATAATGGTCAAAAATGCTTGATACGATAAAATGGATTTGATATTATTATTAGTGTATATATGGTTTAAAACATTTCAATCATGATATCAATCATAGACGGCATAGCTACCATATACTATGTCGCCATACTAGTAATACAATCAAAACCGCATGGGTCGTATAGGAAGTTAGATTTCCATCATGAACCAAGGCAAAAGACAGTCCTTACCGAATTTGAGACACTCTAGCCCGTGCCTTAGGCTCAGTCGCAACTGCACCCTGGATCTTCAGGGTCGGTCCACAAGTATGTTAGTGGATTGATAATGCCTGAACAGTACATTTCTCTGCCCTATGGGGCGTAAATAGAGCCACTAGGGACTCAAATAACCGAGGCGCCTCATTCCATCTTCCACATAAGTAAAAATGTCAGGCCTTGTAAAAATCATGACACCGCTCCTAGCTAGAAAGAAACGTATGTCCTCCCTGTAGTCCTTACTCCTGTTTCTGGTTCATACCGGGGTGTGAGGCTTGCGAAGTATCGCTATACACAAAGCTATGCTATTTAAAGCTGTGCTTTAATCATCAACCATAAGGCTCTGCTTTTTAACAAAAGCCTTGATCATTTGCATCTTGGCATGCCACATTGACAATCCATATCATACCATTGATTTCTGCCAGTATATAACCTCTAAGCTCGTACGTCTTAGAGAAGGGTATTAAACACCAAACAGATATATATTTAGCAGAGATCAACGAATACAATATAAAGGAATACAACATCAGACATACAATCCATTTACAAGTCCGTTCTGGATCTAAAGGAAACCGGGGCACCTTATAGCTCGCATATCCGAACAATCAACAATACGTCCGGACAACTACTGCTGGAACCCTCTCAAGGCAGCAACTCCAAACAAAAACATCAGTAGTTGTCCATTCGATGTGAAGATTGTCGGTCTTCAATCATCGTCTTCATCTTCGACCTTTAATCATGGTAGTAATTATTCAGAATGTGTTAAACCCGGTCTTTCCGAATAAGTCGCGTATCTTATAATTAAAAATCAAGTGCTTTAAAACCCACCATACGCCTCATTCCAATTCAGAATATTCTTTTAATAAAATATTCACATTATTAGGGAAAGGTCCCCATTAATTTTATCAAAGATAAATCCTTTTAAATTTATTCTTTAATCTTCTTTTTAAAGATTCATTAAAACCCCAATTTGGTTTTAATATCAAAAATCATTACTTTATGATTATTCAACTTTAGGAAATTAATCTTGTCTTTAACTGGGTTAAAGAACTAATTTCGTTTAAAACACCATTCACGATAAACCCCAAATCATCTTCCATTAAATATGGAATTTTTACAGAAATCAGATCAATATATAATCGATATAAATTTTCTGTATCAGACTAATAATATAAATGGAATAACGGCAAAGCCTCTTAAATTCCATATATAGTAATGGTCTTCTTTCACAGAAGCTCATATCGATTATTATTAAATCGAATTCCATTCAGTTACAATTTAATGTATTAAATTGGAAAACTTTACTTTTGGAAAATTTCCATTAAATCTTAATAAAAAGATCTATAAATTCCAAATGATATTTTCATTGTTAATTGGGTTAAAGAACAAATGTCGTTTAAAAACATGGTTCATAATAAACCCAATTTACATTTCATTTTATTCCAATTATTAAATATAATTGAAAACTCTAAATTCTTAATTAAAAGATTTATCCCTTTATTCAATTCTAATTAAAAATTAATTTGTTAGAAGACTTAACTAAATCTTAATTTAAAGGTTTATTCTTTTAATACAGGGTATAAGAATAGTGTTATTTAAGGTACGATTCACGACAACCCAAAAATCCAATTTATTTAATCTAATTCCAATTAAATATTAATTAATTGGGAAATTTCATTAAATCTTAATTTAAAGATTTATTCTAGTTAATAACTAGTTCTTTTCAATAGAAATATATTTTTATCTTTTCAAATATGGAATTTTTCATCCAAAATCTTTTTAAACATTTATTATTATTTTACGTAATTTTTCCATATTTTTTATAATTTAATTTGGGCATGTACCATCGGTTTCCAATAACGACCCCGAACTGCACTTACAGCGACCTTTTCCAAAATTGATTTGGACATAATTCCAAATCTAACTGTTAGTTTTCAAAACTCTTACATCATTGGAAAGCTCTTTTTGATACGAACCCAACAGTTATGGTTTTAGGAGAATCTAACGGTCGGATCTCTCGTTACGCCAATTTGAAGTTAATGGTCGAAATTTACGACTGGTCGCTGCGCGACGCATTCTATTCAGGCCATTATATAAATAAATAATATATATTATATATAGTTCATCGATTTTTATTTAAAACGTATTTTATAAAATATTTGTAAATTCGTTTTAAAATGATTTTAATTTCATTTTCAATTTTTAAGCAAAATTCAATATTCTATATTTTATTATATTAAACTAATAATATTTTCAAAATATTATATTTTAAGTCACTTCTTTTCAATGTTCAATTTAAAATGAATAAAATCGGTCAATAAACTCGTTCGTGTTAAAAATGGCGTTTCTACTCAACGCGGCTTCATAATTTTATTCTTCACTGAATATTATTTTAAAATATTCATCATTTTAAAAATATTCTTTATTCACAAGATTCTTTACTTTAAAATATTCTTTATATAAAGATGTTCTTTATTTTAAAATATTGTTTTATTAAAAATATTCTGAATCGGAACACGACTCAATCAATCACCATATAAATTCGGTCATATGGATTTCATACATTGCATATGTATATAACAGTAATGATGAATAATCATTAAACAGTCCACTCACATCCAGAGTGAAATTTATAACTGTGTGAGCGTTAAAATAAATAAATAAATAACGCTCAATACAGACTGTCAATCCATCGATTGACATACAGTTAAATATTGGGACTAGTGTATGTCATCCCAACACCCGTATGGGGTTTTCAAACAATAACGATTTATATAAATAAATCATTAGTTAACAAATTTAACCAATTCTGATGTCGAACAAAAGAATATTTTATTCGCATTTAATTTTCTATGATTCTAATGGCGAATAAAAAGAATATTTTATTCGCATTACATTTTCTATTTTAAACATGTAAATGTTGATATTAAACCATGCAGATTTTTGATGAACCATACCTACATTAAAATTGTAATTTCAATGTAGGGCATTTTTTTTATGATTCCTATTTACATTAAAAATGTAATTTTAAATGTCACAACATATTTTCAAGTAATGAATCTTTTAAATGAGTCAATCTTTACATTGAAAATGTAAATTTTAATGTCAAAACATTTATATGGCACGATGAATCTTTTAAATGATGCATTTACATTAAAAATGTAAACTGCAATATTAACACAATTTATTTAACAATAAGTCTCTTTCTATGAATCTTCTCTACATTAAAAATGAAATTTTTATTGTTACACTTATTTTCCAAACTTGAATCTTTTTATATGAATCCTTCTTTACATTAAAATATGATTTTTAATGTTAAAACACTTTTAATACAGTCTAATCTTTTTAATATAATGTTTCTAAATAAATGACAATTTTAATCTAATGCAACATTTTATATCAAAATGGCAAGTTTAATCTAATGCAACATTCTATATCAAAATTTCAAGTTTAATCTAATGCAATTTTTTTTTTATCAAAATGGCAAGTTTAATCTAATGCAATATTTTATATCAAAAAGGCAAGTTTAATCAAATGCAATATTTTATATCAAAATGGCAAGTTTAATCTAACGCAATATTTTATATCAAAATGTTATTTTCATTTCCAATGTTACATTTTATATCAAAGTGATATTATAATTCTAACATAACATTTCATAACCAAAATGATGTTATAATTCTAATGTGACATTTCATATTAAAATGATCTTTTTATTCTATATAAACATTTCTAATAAATAAAAAATGGTCTTTTTATTCTGAATAAACATTTCTAATAAAAACGATCTTTTTATTTTAAATAAATATGCTTAACAAAATTGACACATTTTTAATTCTAATGTATCATTTCTAACTATAGTGACATGTTCAAGCTAAAATGATATTTACTAGTAACATGACATTTTATAACTAAAATGGTAATTATAACTAAAATGATATTTTATAACTAAAACGGTAACTTTAATTTATCATGACATTTTAATCTAAAATGACACTTCTATTTTATCTTGACAATTTTATCTAAAATGACATTTTAAATAACAAAGGTCATTTTTAATCGAGTGTACATTTCCTAACAAATATGTTATTTTAATCGGATGTACATTCTTTAACAAAAATGTTACTTTTGTCTAATGTATATTTCTTAATCAAAAATGTTATTTCTATTCTAACATGACACTTGATAACAAAAATGTTATTTTTATTCTAACATGGCACATGAGATCAAAATGGTATTTTTAATTTGGCTATTTCTATTTCAACCCATAAAATTAGTTAGTAGCCCCCCATAAAAACTTTAAAATTTTAAAGACAAAATTACCCCTGAGAAGCTTTCTTCTTAAATCTTCTGATTAATATGTTACCTTTCACGCTGTTCTAAAACATCCTTGTTTCAAATCCCTAATTTTCAAATCATTGAAGAAAAGCTTATTTTAAAAACAAGAGTATGATGGTTTTTGAAGAAGATGATTCCTCATCTCAATCATAGCAGGTAATAAGAATTTTTTTTTAATTTTTTTTTTACATTTCAGACCCCCCACGCAAGATTCGTACGTTGTTAATCAATGAACCACACACTAACCCTACGTGGTTTGACACCAAACGACGTTTTTCTATTTCGTGGATAGTTTCAATACCTCGTTTTATTTATACGTTGTTTGTCATCTAGCCACGTTTTGTCAGTTATTGGTGAGTAAAGAAAGCCCAAAAAAAAATTGGGGATGGAGATGCGAATTGATTTATGAAGAAGGTGTCGCGCATGCTGAGGATGGAGATGTTGCTCGTGTTGGAGATGTTGTTCGTGTTGGAGATGTTGCGCATTTGATTTTTCATCGGGATTAGTTTTCGATCGAACGGGGTTGATATTTGGACGAGACGATGCGAATTGATTTTTGAAGGTGAAGGGCAATTGTGGAATGTGTGGGGGGCTACTAATCAATTTTCTGGGTATGCAAAAATTTTGATTTTTAGGGGGTCTACTACTCAATTTTGTGGGTTGAAATAGAAATAGCCTTTTAATTTTAACATAACATTTCAGATCAAAATGGTGTTTTAAATTTTAATATAACATTTCAGATCAAAATGGTGTTTTAAATTTTTTATTTGTTATCATATTTTTATTTGCAACAATGGATATTATATATTTTATACACACAATAAAAATGTGATTTATTGGTCAAACAATTCTTATCACAAGCATGAATATTTTCCATATGTACACAATTCAATCTAGTCGTTCTTTGCAAACACAAACAATTAATTCACACATATATGTATTTTACATTACAATCGATAATAAATTATAATTTAAATTAGAGATCTCATATTGATTATTGTCTGAATTTTCAAAGTTCTCCATTTTAGATCTGGTCAGTCCCATCGTCTAGATCTCATCACAATAATTCCAACGCTTTTAGTTTCGTTTGATTCTGTATCCGTATGAAATAGTTATGAGATTACAAAGCTTAGTTACATAATTAATTAATTAAAATATAATTAATTATTTAATCATCTCCTTAACCTTGCTTAACCCGTAACCCTTCTCTATAAAATGATGTCTTCAAACCCATGACCATCGTCAAAGAAAAACCCCTGCCGCTGTCGATCTGCTCCACTGACCGTCCATCAGAGTTCGCCCTGACGTAGGCCTTCACATCCTCCTCCGGCACCCCAACTTCTAGCCAACTCGCACAAACCCCCAGCTCACAATCCCACCTCGAATGGAAGCCCTTCGAGGTCCTATATTTTGCCAACCACGGATTGAAAGAGGATCATCACCATACCATTTTAAAGATCTCCGAAAGTACTTCAATTTTAATAAGAGAATCGGGTTCTAACTCTTAGCATGGAGTTTGAAAATAAGGATCGAAAGTGGAATGAAATTGGCCATTGAACATGTCTGGCGGCGGCTGGCTTTTAGATTAGGGTTTTGCAGAAATACGGAATACATGTATTTATAATAGTATATTCTAATTTAATTAATTATTTAATTCAGAAATAAATGGTTAAACCACCCGAACTCCAAACGAGACCCAACGAATGTCGCCCTTAGCCAAATACCCCCGTCCTGGAAACAATGGAATAAGTTTCATAACCCAATTCAATTGTTTCGATAGGTTTTTCTTTAATTTAAAATCAATATATATTGAATTTGAACGGACATTTTAATTTATGGGGGCCATTTACGAACTTTAAAAATTCCAAAAAAATTATTTTTGACTTTGTTTTGACGATACAGTCTTAATTAAACTAATCTCGTCGAATTCCGAGACCATTTGAAAAATCGCCATTTTCTAGTCGATCGAATTTGACTGAAATTGACAAAACACATTTTCTTTTGCCACGCTCACATATTAATTCTAAAAATTATGAAAATTGAACCCTAGCAATAATTTGGCATTCCGGTTCCAAAAAATTGGTTTCGTCGAAAACGGAGGTCATTTGAAAAATGGCTATTTTTAATATTAAAAAATACATATAAATTTTACAGCGACTATTCTGAATTTTAAACTAGGCATAATTTTGATTCCTGCTATGAAATTTCAATTTTTCGGATTCGTTGGAAAGATATTTTTAAATAGATTTAAATATTTTTGGTTCCACTAAATCCGATTTATTTTGCAACCTGTACAGTCAATCAAATTTCAAATTCAAATTTTCAAACTACCGTGCTATTTCTAACTCCTTTTATAATTAAAATAAAATTTATTCGTTCTAACTTCGATTTAAATAAATTTTTAGTCGTTATTATTTAAAATAAATTATTTTAAATATTAAATTTCCATTAAAATTTCTAAAATAAATTTTTTAAATTGGTTTAGAATTTGCGGGTTGTTACAGGTACCCAAAACCAAACTCGAACTACTACAGTTCGTCGTTCAATATGTCATCTTCCATGTTCGAGTGGCTTTGCGGCCTTTTAGACCCTCTTCTGGATTCCCATGAATTGCCAGGCCCCATCCGTTTAGCGATCGGGCTAACCCGTTTAGCTATGGGCAATCCTTGCCCAGATATAGCGGCCGAATTTGCAGTTTCCGAGTCCGTTGCCCGGTTATGCGTGAAATGCCTTTGCAGGGTTTTATGCACTAATTTTAGGTTCTGGATCACTTTCCCCCAAAATCTGTCTGAAATTCTAGAACTATCAAACGGGTTTGAATCTGTTTCGCTTGGTCTGCAAAGGCTGCCGTAGGGCTATTAGCTCTGCTAGATTTCATATTCGGGATGAAAAAAGTGTAGGTATGCAAATAGTATGTGATTCCAGATCTAAAATCCTTAACATTGTTGTAGGGTTTAGCGGAGACAGAAATGAAGCGGAGATTCTGGAGAAGTTGGAAATATATAAGTAAGTCAATGAAGGGAGAGTATTGAGTTCAGGTCAGTATTTTGTTGGCGGAGCTGGCTATCCTTTGCTTTCTTGGGTAGTCATGCCATATGCAAATGAAGGTTTAGGAGCTGTGGAGCAAGAGTTTAATCAAGTTCATGAGATGATGTGTCAACCTATTGAAAGGGCATTTTCTGGATTGATTCATACTTTAAAAACCCTTTTCTTTTTTACGACCGTCCCGTGCTAGTCGAGCATTGGCACAACGCATTTTAGAGAAATGTCGACTGATTCGGGGCGGGCCGTCACACTGTTTATCAGGCACAGGTCGACCACGACTCTGCTTTGAGGTCGAACAATGCAGTTTAAAAATGGTTCAGCAGAATAATATGGATGGATGGCCAAAATTGTAATTCTTGTACCATATTCACAAAAGACAAGATGGTAATGGTGTAAATACTTGGATCGTGCATGACAGAAAGGGGCTCGCTTGTTCATTGTGAAAGAGGTCGCTCGTGCATTATTAAAAGTCGATCATACATTTTATGACAACTTTGTACAACTGGCTCCAGCTGTCCGATGGCAGTTACATTAATATATCTACGCACGACCCCTACCCTGTACACCATAATTACAACAGTGCCACCTAGTAACAACTTCGCCTGTAAATACCCCGTTTCACCACCATTTAAATAACCACTTTTTGCCACCTCGAAGGGCTGTAATTTTTAGTTTTCCACCTCTCTCAAGCACTCCAAGCTCTATTAATGGCTTCTCAAGCTCGCTCCATCTTCCTCCAACGCCAGGTTGATCAGATCTTCTCCAATCTCCATTAGAGATCCATTCAAGCTCCATTCAAGTTCTCTCCATTCGCCATTAATCCACCTCTAAGCTTCGATTCGCATCTCAACCACCTTGGATTCGTCAATGATCCTCTACGTGCTCAAACCGTGGAGCATATACAGTGACACCCCACGTCCGTTAATGTCACTCATTAAGAGAATGCATTAAATTTTATGAAACGTTATGGGTAAATAGAAATAGAAACATTACAAGACAGATATAAAAATGGCAAGGAGTAAAAATAAACTTTATTAATCGTAAAGCATCGTTGTTCAAAATATCATCTGCCTGAATTACATTAAAACTAGTACATCGTAAAACTTTTGTCTTGTACTTAAACATCAGAGTACAAAATAAAAGAAGAAAAATCCACAAATAAAAACATAGCCATAGTAACAAGGATAGGAGATTGAGCAATACATCTAAGCAGCTCCAGCAAATGATGGCAGAATCCTGGTCAAGCTTGAGTATTCCCTCCCTGAGAACCTGAGGGGAGGGGAAACGGAAGAAAGAAGAGGAACAAAAAGGGTCAGATATAAAGTTTGGTGAGTCCAGTTACTTTTAGTAAGTAAATAAGTAAAAGTATCATGACAGACATATAAAGTGGATAAGAGAGATAACATCACAAAGGGCAGGTGCGACAAGGTAAACATGATAGAGTGTATACGCTTCCCTAATGATTTCTCTGATTCTCTACATCAATACTAGTATAGCCAGAATGAGATGATCCCAACAACTATAAGATGGTAGATCTAGGCATACGTCTAGATGTACCCTAACTACTACCCTAATCGATCGGCTCCCTACTCTGTAGATACCCAGTGTTGGCCCCATAGTAGGAGGTATCACTTACTAAAGTGGCAACCCTTCGTTGATGTGCACAACCATATCTACTGGTGTCACGTTCATCTTATTCCTTTCTGCCCGAACATGCACGCATATGTCCCGGCCAGTTTGGGCCGCCCACACCGTCCTCCACGTTTGGATCTCTTACAATTAGCCTAATAAGCGTGTCCCAACTCCGACCTAGGACGGAGTACTCGTCTGATAATGTTCTATGGGTTACTGGCTGAAACGGGTCCCCCACACAAGATGATACAAGCTCTCCCCCTTATCTTGTATCCCCACTAGGATTTCCAAAGGTTATGCTTACCTAACGGTGTCTTTAATTACATAACCCCATCATTTGTACAGGTTATGCTTACCTAACGGTGTCTTTAATTACATAACCCCAATAAGTTAAGTTTGTGGGCCTATATATAAATATTACCCACCCAGATATACATAACCTTCCCACTATTTCAACCAAGTTTACTTAACACCTATTTAAGTTCATGTTCATACAATCCCTATGGATTCAACTAGGTAAAGTATTCCAATTCATTACCATGTCCATTTATGGTTATAATGTGCTTGACCCCTCACATTAAGCTTACCACTTGTAGATGCTAGATGTGCCGGCCGGTTCCGGGCAGGCTTCTTCCACAAGTCGGACTTAACCTCGTGCCTAACACGTCTCGTATTTGTGCACCTAGACCTCTCACATTAGATTCACCACTTGTAGTCGTTGGATATTCCGGGCGGTTCCAGGCAGACTTCCACCATAATTGTAATCTATCCTTGTGTCTTGGCACAATTACAGTTTCTAATTACTATAATCCTAGGCATTTCATTATTGGCAAATTTTACCTATGTCGTTATAGGTTTTCATTCCCCCTTTTCCCCAATTATGTCCATAATGAATTATAAGCCCTAAATTCATATTCATAAACATTATTTAAGTTATTCCAAATTCCCCGTTTATAAGTTATGGCTAATTTCAATGTTTCCCTCCTCGTTCCCCGTTTAACGCGTTCGCATATTTCAGCGTCATGCTTAGGTTCGAAAGTAGCCAGGCTATATAAAATAAAAAGGGAAAGATGAAGGGAAGATGACAAAAAGCATTATACTAACAAAATTGACATAAACATATAGTAGCATATTGATAAGACGGGCATATAAGAACAGAACTGGTGAACATGAGATAACAGAACTGATTCTAACATAATAGGGATGTCATAATAGGCATGATAAGATCTAAACAATAATTTAGATGTCCAACTAGTAATAGATCCAATTTAACCACAATATGATAGGTACAAGGTGATCTAAATAGTGAATTAGATCTACAATCAAAGGTAGGTCTGACAAGATAAAGGTTAAGATCCAAGTAATAATTATGCCATAAATCATGGATTCACAAGTTATTACAGATTTGATATGATTCAAGCTGTCACAGGCATAGATCCAAATTACAATCATATCATGTTTTATTTTTTAGTTATTTAAATCTAAAATCAACTTAAACTCATAGTGTTTGGATCTAGAAATATAGAAGAATAATAGCAGAGGTTGAATCATAGATCTACACTTGAATAACTTGATTACAGAAGAAGGAAAAGGTTTGATTCAGTCTGGGAACCGACAACATGTAGTCCTCCATTATTTTTCAATGTAGAAAACAAGAGAAATGGAGCCATATTTATAGTTGCCAGCCCCCAAACACTAACTGCCACGTCTTCCATAGGAGGGTCGACATCCCCTTGAGGGGTTGACTCCCCTGGGCGGGAGAATTCCCGATCACTCAATTTTCTGTGTTTTGAATGATTTTGGACTGAAATTTGATTTTTTGATTTAATTATATTTATACATTCTCTTGTGCATATACAACCTTCATAACTTCTTCATACTGTGTTCGTTTTACGCAAACCAAATGTCTATCTTAATCAGAATTTCGATATGGACGCAATGGCGCAGTCCATTTCCCTTAATTCTGAATATCGACTTAATTATTCTTTCATTTGTCCTCTTTAGTATTGTTAAAATTATGGGGTGTTACATATACTCCCGCGCTCATCGCATTCATAAGGATCCAACCATTCCCATAATGGATTAGAGAGATTCAAGTCAGTAAAGAGAATGAAGTAAGGAAAACCATTGTGTAAAGAGAGAATGAGCAAAAATGGAAGAGAAATGTACCTTGTAATATCACATACGATAATAAAATTGCTTCCAAAGTGGACGTAGATCTATTCTAGATCAAACCACTATAAAATTCTTGTGTTTTTTTTACTTTCGTTTATTTTTAATGGCTCCATTTTCCTTAATCTTACCGTTTGGTGTAGTGTGATCTCATACCTTTGGTGTTGTGACCATTTTTGGTTTCAACAGTCTTATCTAAATGCATGACAATGAAAAGAAAAAATAAAAAATAAAAAAAATGCATTGCATATTCCCCCCCCCCAACACACGCACAGTTGGCTAAAACAGTGTCCATATTGTAAACACGTTTCCTTAATATGAAAGATAATACCCAAAGACGGATAAATATAAAATGATTTGTAGAATGGAATGCACTTTGACAACTATATGTGAATGCAAATCATATGCAAAATGAAATTTATCATGATGATGATGAATGATGTTTCCTTTTCCCCTCATACTTCCCTCTATCGAAAATGATGTATTATGATCTTATCTGATTTGTGAGGTACAATAGGCATGTCAGTGGATTCTGAAATCAAAATCCTTCCTATGAAAATTTTGTTGTGCCAAGGATTTATACCATTCTACTGAAGATTATCATAATCCCATAAACTTGACTGTTTAACAAATATTTCATTTGATGATATGGAATTAAGATTATCTTCGAGACATTCCCTAGATTCATTCTCATCATTCAAGAATTTAAGTTTATCCTCGAATAATTCTTCAAAAGACATAATGGAAACGTCTATTGAGGAAAGTGAAGTTTTCTGAGGAGATAAATCAGATATGTCATCTAAAACTGTTTCTATTATGTCGACTTCTCCTATTTTGGCGCCTTTTGATTGATGAAAAATATTCAATTCATTGGTTAAGTGCCCAAATGATAGTCGAAGCCGGTCGCTCCCACAATTTATGATAGCATTCGAGGTTATTTAGAAGGGATGACCTAAAATCAATAGAATTTGACTATTAGGATTCGAAACAGGCTCGGTTTCTAGGATTACAAAATATTTAGGGAAATAGAATTGTTTAATTAGAATCAAAACATCTTCAATTATACCCAATTGCTTTTTAATAGATCGACCGACCAGCTGAATTGTGATGTTTATGGGTTTCAATTCCCCTAGTCCAAGTTGACGATAAACAGTGTAGGGAAGAAGACTAACACTTCACCACATGTAGGGCATGACAGATGTGAGTATTTCCTATTTTACAACCAATTGTAGGGCAATTGAGGTCCTTATACTTGATTGGTCACAGATTTGAGAAAATAGAACTAGTATTCGCAGTTAAAAAGGCAGTCTTAGGAACATTATTAGCTCGTTCTCGGATGGATAGCTATTTGAGACACTTAGCATGTCGAGGAATTTTTTCGATGGTGTCTAAAAGTGGAATATTGGCACGAAATTGTTTGTAAATTTCACGATTTTTTTTTGAAATTTGCATCCTTCTTCTTATTGTTAAGTCTATGAGGATAAGGAGCAACTAGTTTATAGACTCTTTTGGAAGTTTTATCGTTCAAGGAAGAAGGTTTTGATAAGAAGACTGAGGGAGGTAATGGTATAGAAGATGAGATGTTTGGATTGCCAACATTATAAGAAGAGATATTATCGGGGTTGCCGAAATTAGAAGAAGAGATGTTGGGATTTCGAACATTCGTACAAGATGGAGATTCGAAAGTTCCGGAAGAATTATGGTTTTCAATCGATTTTTCAGACCTAAGGGTGGTGACAGCATTGACCAAATTATACTTTTCGTCCTCACAAGAATTCACCATATGAGAATTATATTTTGGCTTCAACTTAGGTTGACTAAGCAATTTTCCTATCTCGTTACATTTCATTGACTCCATCATCATATTCATCATTTGTTCGATTTTTGAGTCTTAATATCTATTTCTCTAATCGAACAATTTCGTGTGAAGGTTGAGATGATTGAGGAGGTACGTAGATGACTAAAAGTTAGAATGCCTATATGGTTGATTCAAAGGTTTGGATTGAGGTGCAGCTAGAGAAGTTTGAGGACTACAAGAAAATGGAGCTTGGTAATGTGAATTCGGTATCATGTGGAATGTTTTCACAACATTATTGGTATTAAACCACGAGAAATTTGGATGATTTCTCCAATAAGGGTTATACGTGGATGAGTAAGGACCATTTTGAGTTGTAGCGTTGACTTGGTCTTGAAAGTAGTAATGGGGCAGTCCTTCTCTGATTTGAGAAGTCTAAATTTCTAAGGGAATATGAATTGGATCCACAACATGCACTCCTCTAGTAGAAGCACGGATGGGAACACAAATTGACTCCCATTTCATGTGCTTTTCAACATAATTTTCTAGGAATTCGCAAGCTTCATCGGTTGACATAAAGTCTCCCCTACACATTGATTCCAGCTATGTTCTAGTATGATTGTCTAGCCCTTCATATGCAATTTGGCATAAGTGGTGTTTTGGGATTGCATGATGAGGACAACTATATAGAAGTTGGTTGAATCTCTCAAAATATTTTGACAAAGTTCTCTCCACATTTTGAGAAAACTGATATATTTCAGTTCAGATTTTAAAGTTTTATGGAATAGGAAATACTTTTTTGAGAAAACAATATCAAATTCATCCTAACTTCTTATGGAATGTTTTGGAAGAGAACTTAGCCATCTTTTAGTGCTTTCAAGTAGTGCGAATGGAATTATCCTTAGCTTGATTGATTCATTAGATAATTGTTTTATTTTAGTTATGGATGCATACAATTCAAATTCAATTAAAAATTCGTAAGCATTCCCATAACCAGTAAATTTTGTTACCCTTGGAATAAAAGAACGTTTAAGCTCAAAATTTCCTTCAACTTGTGGCAATGCTATGACAGAAGAATGGACAGTCCTAGTTGGGTGACATTAATCTCGAAGAAACTAGGGTCTATCCATTCCAACATTGAGATTTTGAAAGTTTTGATTTATTCGTCTGTGTTGGTCCATGTCATTTGAAAAGTTTTGGTTAATCTGAGACCCCCTAGGAGTATTATGGTGCCTAAAACTTTTTTCACTCATTGTTATCAAATGCAAACAAAGAAAATCCTAGACTTAGGTTGACACAATTAGCTCCTATTCAAAATAAATAACGTACTCAAGGATATTCTATTAGTTGATAATCTTGATTTGAAGGGTGAAGAGGGTCTTGTGGTCATTCAAGTAAAGTATAAATACCGAGGGATATGACCAATGTTTTATGGGTAATATGCAACCTTTTTTGCTAAAAGTTCAATAAATTGAACTAATATATATCCGCGATCAAACGCTTGAGAGGATCGATTTCACAAATGTAGTAACCCGAAAATCCGGGGAAATTTGAGCTGACTAAATAACACAAGTCCAACCCAAATCGCACTGGAAATTCAAGAAAACTAATAGAAAGAAGACAGAGGGTGAGGATAGATAAGATAGAAACTTAGAATAGAAGAAGAAGAAGAACATACAACATCATCAGAGTAACACGAATCTCACAGCGGAACGAATAAAATATAACATAACTTTTGAAATACAAAGTTATAACTGTTTATACATACCATTTTCAGAGTACAACATATAACATCACCGCGAAATAAATAATAGCTATCGACTGCTGAAGCCTCCTGCTCCAAGCTCTTCAAGTATACCTGTAAATCCTGACTACTTGACTGCCCGTACAAATTTAGGCACCCAAGAGTTTAGGGAAAACAAAACAAAATAAAACTCTGGGTCAGTCATGTGACTGGTGTGAATAAACTCAAATCATTTAAAACAGGTATATGATATCTCATAAGACCACGCCGTGAATACGGAACGGGTTTTTACCTTATGAGAATCCAAATAACTTTGCAAAGCAATATGATTCTGATATTATAATAACGTCTAAATACAAATAAATATCAGTCTAGCAGAAACGCTTGCATCTCACGTTACTACATATATAGTATATAATCAAAACCGCAAGCACGTATTGGGTAATGGATTTCCAACTATGACAAGGTATGGAACCACCTTCCGATCAGTGTACTCTAGGAACGATACACTGGAGTTCAACAAGAACATCTTGCAACTCAGCCACACATGACCGACCACTCATTTCGCTTGAGTGTATCGAATGTACATCACCAACGGTTGGGATCAGCAACCGTTCCCGTATATATATGGGACAACATTGATAGATTAAAGAAGCAAATGAATATTCTCTAGATAGGTGATTATACACTCTACTTCGGTGCGACCGACTTAGCCATGCTGCCTGCCCGATTTTTGTCATTTACCGGATGTGAGGCTAGAAGCTACGCATATCTTTTTCATATCACATCTTCATTTACTTGGAATACCCCATCTTCATACCCGCCAAATCATTATCGATTTCCCTAACGGTATCACGGGTATGAAGCTAAGAGAAACGAATTCCTCCGCCACCAAACGTAATACGTTGAAGAGATCAACATATATGATTCGTTAGGAATACTCTGTCAGACATTCGTCCATACAAGTTGTCCTGGGACTGGACAAACCAAAGACACTATTCAGTACATCCATCTTAGGCACTGTTATCTAAGACTTATACAATAGCCCTTGCACTTTACTCCGTCTTCAATATATTCAGCATACTTGATTCGCAACGCTTATGCCAATACGGAGTGGTTCTTCGGATAATAATCCAACCGGTCTCTCCATATTAACAACGTAAAATGGTCAAAACATTGATAGTCTGTGATTTAACTATCAAAGAAAAACTCGTGTGCAAACAACGATATTATTTCCAGATAGAAATTATATCAATCAATCATCATTCAACATTTATCTCTTTAGTTCATTATTTTACTTATCTCCTGTTTCCCTATATTCAACATTTCTTATTTTATAATTTTAGAAAATATATCTTTATTAACAATGGAAAACATTTCCATTTCCTGTTTCCTATATTAGAAAACATTTCTGATTTCTTATTTGAAAAAAACATTTCCAAAGTTCCTTCATTGTATTTAAACAGATGTTTAAATAAAATATCGCTATGCCAACTCAAATCATTTATTAAATTCACTTAACCATCATTCACTATCAAACCTTACCATTTCTTAGTTAAGAAGGAAGTCAATCAAGTTGGGGTATAATTACCTCTTAGACCTTAACTGAACAACGTTATAACTTTAAAATAGTAACAGTTTATCTTTTAAACTTTTAACAACTTCTTTACGTAACTCTCGGATTCAAATTTCGAATCCACTTCTTTATTGAAAACATTGATTTTAACGATAACGTTATAAACCCTACTTTTGCAATATCTAACTTCAATTTTAACCTTTATTCTTTAATTCGAGTAATTAAACATAACCCTAATTTATTAGTGTATATTCTTAATTTAAAAACTAGAAAGTAAATATTACTTTCCCGAATTCGATATAATTGAATTCGACATATATTTCTCTTTCAAGTAATCTCTATTTGATTAACTCTTCTTTGAATAACATATATTCGATTATCTCTCTTCGAATAACTTATATTCGAAATCTCTCTCTTTCGAATAAACTATATTCGATCTCTTTCTTTTGAATACGCTATATTCGAAAATCTTCTTTTGATTAACTAATCGATAACTCTTTAACATTATTCGAATAAACTATATTCGACTAACTCCTCTAACTCTATTCGAATAACTAATATTCGACTAACTCCTTTGAATTAACTCATTTGTATTAACTCTAACTGATTAACTTGACCTACTTAACTCAACTGGTTAACTCGACTTACTTAACTCAACTGGTTAACTCGACTTACTTAACTCAACTGGTTAACTCTAACTGATTATCTCTAACTGATTTAACTCTAACTGGCTAACTCTAACTGATTAACTCTAACTGGTTAACTCTAACTGATTAACTCTAACTGGCTAACTCTAACTGATTAACTCTAACTGGCTAACTCTAACTGGCTAACTCTAACTGATTAACTCTAACTGGTTAACCCTAACTGATTTACTCTTATTTACTAACCTCTATTCAAATAACTAAATTCGAATAACTCCTTTTAACTCTATTCGAATAACATATTCGAATAACTCCTTTTAACTCTATTCGAATAACTGAATTCGAATACTCTTTTTACTCTATTTGAATAACTGAATTCGAATACTCTTTTTAACTCTATTCGAATAACTGAATTCGAATACTCCTTTTTAACTCTATTCGGATAACTGAATTCGAATACTCTTTTTAACTCTATTCGAATAACTGAATTCGAATACTCCTTTTTAACTCTATTTGAATAACTGAATTCGAATACTCTTTTTAACTCTATTCGAATAACTGAATTCGAATACTCTTTTTAACTCTATTCGAATAACTGAATTCGAATACTCCTTTTTAACTCTATTCGAATAACTGAATTCGAATACTCTTTTTAACTCTATTCGAATAACTGAATTCGAATACTCCTTTTTAACTCTATTTGAATAACTGAATTCGAATACTCTTTTTAACTCTATTCGAATAACTGAATTCGAATACTCTTTTTAACTCTATTCGAATAACTGAATTCGAATACTCCTTTTTAACTCTATTCGAATAACTGAATTTGAATACTCTTTTTAACTCTATTCGAATAACTGAATTCGAATACTCTTTTTAACTCTATTCGAATAACTGAATTCGAATACTCCTTTTTAACTCTATTCGAATAACTGAAGTCGAATACTCCTTTTTAACTCTATTCGAATAACTGAATTCGAATACTCCTTTTGCTTTATAAAGATTTCCTTTTTATAACGTTCATTCATTTGAAAAGATTTACTTTTAAATAACGGTTCTACACTTTACAAATGATTCCTTTTTAATAACGTTTTTCCTCTTTATAACATTTTCTGCTTTATAACGTCCTATTCCGTTATAAACAAATTTCCTTTTTCTATATTTATTTTCTAAATATTCTAACTCCTTAAAATTCCGGAAAAATTCGCCATAACCTCCTTTGTAACGGGAGCATCGGGAAAATCCCCAAACCGCTACACAAGCCTTTCCATTCAAAAAGAAAATGATTTGCAGTTATTTTCTTTTTGAATATCTCCTATTTATTTTAATCAAATAAATATCTTATTTAATATCCCTTATTTTATTTAACAAATAAAAATCCATTATCTTATCTTATTTATTTAACAAATAAATAATCCATTTTATACATATTCCATTTAAAAAGATTTCCCTTTCATTTATAATTCCACTTAAACGTATTTGCTATTTATAAATATTCCATTTATAAATATTTCTATTTATAAATATTCTATTTATAAATATTCTCTTTTATAAAATCCTCTTGATTTTATAAATATTCTCTTTTCAATATTCCGGTATGTCACAGCGTTCAACATGTCAAGTTATGATATCCAATATCGTCCATACACACACAATCAACAACAGGTTACAAATCACATCATATATTAAAATATATGAAAAACGGTAAAATAACTGTTTAGGAATCCAGTCGGATTCCTCCAACCTGTTTCCCTGCATCCACAGATGTTACACAATAAAATCAATATCACTTTCAGTTCCATATGATATATTCTGTTAAACAGAATCAATATAGAAATTCAACTAACTGACTAGCAGTTCAATCAAACAGTCAACACACAATTAATCAGTCAATATTTAACAGTTCTAAAAATACAACATGAAAATATAAACTGTTCAGAGTTAGTGAGATTTACTCACCGTTGCGCGTTAATCGTTAAATAACGGTTTGCGTTCGTTGATTTGAATCGGAAATTTTATTTCTCCATAAATTGTAACGAGCTCCGATCCGCTTCTAGTCAGCTTCATTGTGAAGCTCTCGTCCATACGGTCCCAACGAAACTTACGGTTCGTCAATCTGATATCGTATGACAAAGATACGCAATTTACAAGATAATACACTTTAAATTAAACATAAAACATTGATATTTAATTTAATTGGGCCTTACTTCCCACCCATCAGCCCAAGACCACGCACCCGCTTCAAATAGTGAAGCTTCTTCCCCAAATCGAAACCCGTATCCCCATTTCCAGCGTTGGCTTCCTCCAACCAAAACTCCTCCATCCAAATTCTTAAATTCATGGGAAAATATCCAAAATTCTCCTTTTCGAATCCTCTTTCATCCCCACCCTGTCAAGCCCAACTCGATGCTACCTTCCTCCTCGCGTGGACAGCGTTCGGTCGCCATTTCCATGATTTGATCGACACTTTTATTTTTATTTTATTCTCAAAAATCCAGGGTAGGTGCTAAATTTCCTGCTGAACTCAGAAACGAGCTCGAATTCGCAAATAGAAGCCTTTCCTTCAAGACTTCCTCAGCCCTAAGCCGACGGTGGTTCAAAGCTGCGAGCTTTAGGGTGTTTGAACCCTTTGAAACTGATATCCAAGTGAAGAGGATCTTTCCAGCGTTGCAATTATATTAGTTTCACCATTTATAGGAATTGATTTGGATTGATACGGATTTTTCTTGGTTGAAAACTTTACTGGGAGCAACGAAAAGAATGCGGCGGATAAATGTTGACTACAGAGGAAATGAAATTAGGTTAGAAAGGAGTGTAGTGCTATTTATAGGAGATTGTAGAAGGAATATTCCCAGTATATTCTTTTTACGGTATTCATTTTGCTTTTGTGATCTGGTTTGACTGGTTTTTATACCTTGTTTGGGTTGGTTTTGGTTGCGGTTGAGAACGAAGGCCCAGTGGCCTGTGCTGGATCATAGAAAAATGAAGGGGATATTTCGAATTTGATTTTCCTATTTTATTTTCTCGTTTTTCTCCTTGTCTTTGGTCCTTAAACATCCCTGTGATCACATACGATCTCCTAAAATCCCAAAAATTGACATGCTGCTAGAGTTCGACATTACGGTCCCAACGAAACTGGTTTCGTCGAATTCCGACTCCGTATGCTCACACAGCGTATTTTTAACCGTCAAAATACTGACTGTTTCTCACTCTAAAAATCCGTACGGCCACATACTAACTCTAAAAATCACAAAACTTGGAATCTAACAAAAATTTTACATTGCGGATCCAACAAAACTGGTTTCGTCGAAAACGGAGGTCGTATGAAAAACTGGCTATTTTTCAAGCGCTGAACTAACCCTTTTAAATATATAAATATATTTAAATATTATTAAATTTAATATTAATAAATTAATATTCTCGTATATATCCACAGATGACGTCGTACAGCTCCAGAATATCATATCAGAATTTATAGTTTGATATTTCAGATTTTAGATTTATCGATATTCAGTTTATATCGAAAACCCTTTTATAACGTATATAAAGCGTCGCAAATTATAATGGAATTCTACAGCGACTTTTCTAAAATTTGATTTGGACATAAATCAAAATCTACACAATGAAATCCCGATTTTTTTGTTCCATTAGAAAAATATACTCCACCAGCTCCACACGTTTCTTGTTTCACAGAAATCCGGCTTAAAACGAATCTTGTACATTCAGTTGAAGTTCGAATCGCCAATTAGCGAACTACCGCGTCGTTTCAGGCTCTATTTTAATTATATTAAAATTTTACGTTCAAACTGACGTCGATTGAATATATTCGTCAATATAATTCAACTCTAAGCTGAATTACATCTTAGGGATGACCCCGTTCACAGAATATTGTGATTTCCAATATTTTTTATTATTTCGACATTATAATATATTTTATTATATTATAATTATTAATTAAATATTCAATATTATTTAATTCACGTTCTCGGTATCGATAAATCGATATTTAATAATTAAATAAATTAATTATTCAACAGCTAAAAATGCGGGTCACTACAATCTTCCCCCTTTAATAAAATTTCGTCCTCGAAATTGCTAAGGTAGTGGACGACCCTATCTACTGGGTAAAATTTTATCTGTTTACCTCTTATCTCCGGTTTCAACTGAACCACTTAATATCGACTAAAATATTAATTTATTTCGTCTAACTAAATTTTCAAAAATTCTGAAAATTTTCTAACGCCTTAACTTTTCGAAAAATTTCGCCAGCACCTCCTTTGTACTGGTCAATATCTCAAACTCCAACTCGCCTCTCTGGGCCTTCTTTAACCCAAAAGAAAATCAAAACGCCAAGTGGCTTGCCAATTTGGCTCATAAATCTCATATCCTTATATAATATAAACTGGTACCTTTTTGTCGGGCATATCAAGTCTATCACTTCCATATGCTATCAACTCAGCATATACCAGTGTTATCTCAATCAAATTCCAATCAGTTCATATCCTCAAATCCAAATCGAATTTCACTCGAACCCCAATATCAAATTCCAAATTATTGACTTATCAATTTGGTTCCATTCTAGATTATCTCTAATCCATTCAATTTTATTTACCTTGGGTTTAAGTTAAATTTCAATTCATTCATTCATTTATACCATTTCAATCTATTTAACTTCATTAGTTAAATTTTAATTCCAGAACTTAAATTCCTGGGTTTCTTTCAAATCAATTTGAAATCATAATGCTAATTCAAAACATTTGAATTTTTTTGGACAACTTGTTTTCTCAAAACAAAATCAAAAACAAAACCTTTGGTAGTAATCTATCACTTACAAACTCGAAAATGAACACTGATGATGTGGCCACACTCATCAGAATCTATTTTCCAGCAAATCGAAGTGAGTTCAATACTATTTTACTTTCAGTTTGAAAAACGTTTTCAAAATCTCCCAGGAACTTAAAATCTCCTTATTTTAAATTTCAATTCTGATTTAAATTCAGATTTACTTCATCTTATTTCATATACTTTACTTATATGAATTCTGATCAGTTATTTATAATCATTTTACCTTTTATAATCTTATTCGATTATAACAACAACCAACACAACCACTATACTATATCAAAATATATTTGGGTAAAATTATTCCATCTACCCTCTTTTCAAAACATACTGTGTCGGTCCATCGTATTCAAGTGTTTGGTAACCCCTATCGATACAGTGGATCAAACTGATCGACCAGAATTCACAAACTACTCAACCAATAAATCTCCACAATATAAAATCATTTTATATTAGATAACAAATACGTTCACTCGTATATATACACTCAACTCAATCTAGGATATTACTAATCCTATCTCTACTGAGTTACGCCATAGAGCCAAGGTATTAACTAAACCAATGCTCTGATACCAACTGTAGTAACCCGAAAATCCGGGGAAATTTGAGCTGACTAAATAACACAAGTCCAACCCAAATCACACTGGAAATTCAAGAAAACTAATAGAAAGAAGACAGAGGGTGAGGATAGATAAGACAGAAACTTAGAATAGAAGAAGAAGTAGAACATACAACATCATCAGAGTAACACGAATCTCACAGCGGAACGAATAAAATATAACATAACTTTTGAAATACAAAGTTATAACTGTTTATACATACCATTTTCAGAGTACAACATATAACATCACCGCGAAATAAATAATAGCTATTGACTGCTGAAGCCTCCTGCTCCAAGCTCTTCAAGTATACCTGTAAAGCCTGACTACTTGACTGCCCGTACAAATTTAGGCACCCAAGAGTTTAGGGAAAACAAAACAAAATAAAACTCTGGGTCAGTCATGTGACTGGTGTGAATAAACTCAAATCATTTAAAACAGGTATATGATATCTCATAAGACCACACCGTGAATACGGAACGGGTTTTTACCTTATGAGAATCCAAATAACTTTGCAAAGCAATATGATTCTGATATTATAATAATGTCTAAATACAAATAAATATCAGTCTAGCAGAAACGCTTGCATCTCACGTTACTACATATATAGTATATAATCAAAACCACAAGCACGTATTGGGTAATGGATTTCCAACTATGACAAGGTATGGAACCACCTTCCGATCAGTGTACTCTAGGAACGATACACTGGAGTTCAACAAGAAGATCTTGCAACTCAGCCACACATGACCGACCACTCATTTCGCTTGAGTGTATCGAATGTACATCACCAACGGTTGGGATCAGCAACCGTTCCCGTATATATATATGGGACAGCATTGATAGATTAAAGAAGCAAATGAATATTCTCTAGATAGGTGATTATACACCCTACTTCGGTGCTACCGACTTAGCCATGCTGCCTGCCCGATTTTTGTCATTTACCGGATGTGAGGCTAGAAGCTATGCATATCTTTTTCATATCACATCTTCATTTACTTGGAATACCCCATCGTCATACCCGCCAAATCATTATCGATTTCCCTAACGGTATCACGGGTATGAAGCTAAGAGAAACGAATTCCTCCGCCACCAAACGTAATACGTTGAAGAGATCAACATATATGATTCGTTAGGAATACTCTGTCAGACATTCGTCCATACAAGTTGTCCTGGGACTGGACAAACCAAAGACACTATTCAGTACATCCATCTTAGGCACTGTTATCTAAGACTTATACAATAGCCCTTGCACTTTACTCCGTCTTCAATATATTCAGCATACTTGATTCGCAACGCTTATGCCAATATGGAGTGGTTCTTCGGATAATAATCCAACCGGTCTCTCCATATTAACAACGTAAAATGGTCAAAACATTGATAGTCTGTGATTTAACTATCAAAGAAAAACTCGTGTGCAAACAACGATATTATTTCCAGATAGAAATTATATCAATCAATCATCATTCAACATTTATCTCTTTAGTTCATTATTTTACTTATCTCCTGTTTCCCTATATTCAACATTTCTTATTTTCTAATTTTAGAAAATATATCTTTATTAACAATGGAAAACATTTCCATTTCCTGTTTCCTATATTAGAAAACATTTCTGATTTCTTATTTGAAAAAAACATTTCCAAAGTTCCTTCATTGTATTTAAACAGATGTTTAAATAAAATATCGCTATGCCAACTCAAATCATTTATTAAATTCACTTAACCATCATTCACTATCAAACCTTACCATTTCTTAGTTAAGAAGGAAGTCAATCAAGTTGGGGTATAATTACCTCTCAGACCTTAACTGAATAACGTTATAACTTTAAAATAGTAACAGTTTATCTTTTAAACTTTTAACAACTTCTTTACGTAACTCTCGGATTCAAATTTCGAATCCACTTCTTTATTGAAAACATTGATTTTAACGATAACGTTATAACCCCTACTTTTGCAATATCTAACTTCAATTTTAACCTTTATTCTTTAATTCGAGTAATTAAACATAACCCTAATTTATTAGTGTATATTCTTAATTTAAAAACTGGAAAGTAAATATTACTTTCCCGAATTCGATATAATTGAATTCGACATATATTTCTCTTTCCAGTAATCTCTATTTGATTAACTCTTCTTTGAATAACATATATTCGATTATCTCTCTTCGAATAACTTATATTCGAAATCTCTCTCTTTCGAATAAACTATATTCGATCTCTTTCTTTTGAATACGCTATATTCGAAAATCTTATTTTGATTAACTAATCGATAACTCTTTAACATTATTCGAATAAACTATATTCGACTTACTCCTCTAACTCTGTTCGAATAACTAATATTCGACTAACTCCTTTGAATTAACTCATTTGTATTAACTCTAACTGATTAACTTGACCTACTTAACTCAACTGGTTAACTCGACTTACTTAACTCAACTGGTTAACTCGACTTACTTAACTCAACTTGTTAACTCTAACTGATTATCTCTAACTGATTTAACTCTAACTGGCTAACTCTAACTGATTAACTCTAACTGGCTAACTCTAACTGATTAACTCTAACTGGCTAACTCTAACTGATTAACTCAAACTGGCTAACTCTAACTGGTTAACTCTAACTGGTTAACCCTAACTGATTTAATCTTATTTACTAACCTCTATTCAAATAACTAAATTCGAATAACTCCTTTTAACTCTATTCGAATAACATATTCGAATAACTCCTTTTAACTCTATTCGAATAACTGAATTCGAATACTCTTTTTACTCTATTTGAATAACTGAATTCGAATACTCTTTTTAACTCTATTCGAATAACTGAATTCGAATACTCCTTTTTAACTCTATTTGAATAACTGAATTCGAATACTCTTTTTAACTCTATTCGAATAACTGAATTCGAATACTCCCTTTTAACTCTATTTGAATAACTGAATTCGAATACTCTTTTTAACTCTATTCGAATAACTGAATTCGAATACTCTTTTTAACTCTATTCGGATAACTGAATTCGAATACTCCTTTTTAACTCTATTTGAATAACTGAATTCGAATACTCTTTTTAACTCTATTCGAATAACTGAATTCGAATACTCCTTTTTAACTCTATTTGAATAACTGAATTCGAATACTCTTTTTAACTCTATTCGAATAACTGAATTCGAATACTCTTTTTAACTCTATTCGAATAACTGAATTCGAATACTCCTTTTTAACTCTATTCGAATAACTGAATTCGAATACTCTTTTTAACTCTATTCGAATAACTGAATTCGAATACTCTTTTTAACTCTATTCGAATAACTGAATTCGAATACTCCTTTTTAACTCTATTCGAATAACTGAATTCGAATACTCCTTTTTAACTCTATTCAAATAACTGAATTCGAATACTCCTTTTGCTTTATAAAGATTTCCTTTTTATAACGTTCATTCATTTGAAAAGATTTACTTTTAAATAACGGTTCTACACTTTACAAATGATTCCTTTTTAATAACGTTTTTCCTCTTTATAACATTTTCTGCTTTATAACATTTTCTGCTTTATAACGTCCTATTCCGTTATAAACAAATTTCCTTTTTCTATATTTATTTTCTAAATATTCTAACTCCTTAAAATTCCGGAAAAATTCGCCATAACCTCCTTTGTAACGGGAGCATCGGGAAAATCCCCAAACCGCTACACAAGCCTTCCCATTCAAAAAGAAAATGAATTGCAGTTATTTTCTTTTTGGATATCTCCTATTTATTTTAATCAACTAAATATCTTATTTAATATCCCTTATTTTATTTAACAAATAAAAATCCATTATCTTATCTTATTTATTTAACAAATAAATAATCCATTTTATACATATTCCATTTAAAAAGATTTCCCTTTCATTTATAATTCCACTTAAACGTATTTGCTATTTATAAATATTCCATTTATAAATATTTCTATTTATAAATATTCTATTTTATAAAATCCTCTTGATTTTATAATTATTCTCTTTTCAATATTCCGGTATGTCACGACGTTCAACATGTCAAGTAATGATATCCAATATCGTCCATACACACACAATCAACAACAGGTTACAAATCACATCATATATTAAAATATATGAAAAACGGTAAAATAACTGTTGAGGAATCCAGTCGGATTCCTCCAACCTGTTTCCCTGCATCCACAGATGTTACACAATAAAATCAATATCACTTTCAGTTCCATATGATATATTCTGTTAAACAGAATCAATATAGAAATTCAACTAACTGACTAGCAGTTCAATCAAACAGTCAACACACAATTAATCAGACAATATTTAACAGTTCTAAAAATACAACATGAAAATATAAACTGTTCAGAGTTAGTGAGATTTACTCACCGTTGCGCGTTAATCGTTAAATAACAGTTTGCGTTCGTTGATTTGAATCGGACAATTTATTTCTCCATAAATTGTAACGAGCTCCGATCCGCTTCCAGTCATCTTCATTGTGACGCTCTCGTCCATACGGTCCCAATGAAACTTACGGTTCGTCAATCTGATATCGTATGACAAAGTTACGCAATTTACAAGATAATACACTTTAAATTAAACATAAAACATTGATATTTAATTTAATTGGGCCTTACTTCCCACCCATCAGCCCAAGACCACGCACCCGCTTCAAATAGTGAAGCTTCTTCCCCAAATCGAAACCCGTATCCCCATTTCCAGCGTTGGCTTCCTCCAACCAAAACTCCTCCATCCAAATTCTTAAATTCATGGGAAAATATCCAAAATTCTCCTTTTCGAATCCTCTTTCATCCCCACCCTGTCAAGCCCAACTCGATGCTACCTTCCTCCTCGCGTGGACAGCGTTCGGTCGCCATTTCCATGATTTGATCGACACTTTTATTTTTATTTTATTCTCAAAAATCCAGGGTAGGTGCTAAATTTCCTGCTGAACTCAGAAACGAGCTCGAATTCGCAAATAGAAGCCTTTCCTTCAAGACTTCCTCAGCCCTAAGCCGACGGTGGTTCAAAGCTGCGAGCTTTAGGGTGTTTGAACCCTTTGAAACTGATATCCAAGTGAAGAGGATCTTTCCAGCGTTGCAATTATATTAGTTTCACCATTTATAGGAATTGATTTGGATTGATACGGATTTTTCTTGGTTGAAAACTTTACTGGGAGCAACGAAAAGAATGCGGCGGATAAATGTTGACTACAGAGGAAATGAAATTAGGTTAGAAAGGAGTGTAGTGCTATTTATAGGAGATTGTAGAAGGAATATTCCCAGTATATTCTTTTTCCGGTATTCATTTTGCTTTTGTGATCTGGTTTGACTGGTTTTTATACCTTGTTTGGGTTGGTTTTGGTTGCGGTTGAGAACGAAGGCCCAGTGGCCAGTGCTGGATCATAGAAAAATGAAGGGGATATTTCGAATTTGATTTTCCTATTTTATTTTCTCGTTTTTCTCCTTGTCTTTGGTCCTTAAACATCCCTGTGATCACATACGATCTCCTAAAATCACAAAAACTGACATGCTGCTAGAGTTCAACATTACGGTCCCAACGAAACTGGTTTCGTCGAATTCCGACTTCGTATGCTCACACAGCGTATTTTTAACCGTCGAAATACTGACTGTTTCTCACTCTAAAAATCCGTACGGCCACATACTAACTCTAAAAATCACGAAACTTGGAATCTAACAAAAATTTGACATTGCGGATCCAACAAAACTGGTTTCGTCGAAAACGGAGGTCGTATGAAAAACTGGCTATTTTTCAAGCGCTGAACTGACCCTTTTAAATATATAAATATATTTAAATATTATTAAATTTAATATTAATAAATTAATATTCTCGTATATATCCACAGATGACGTCGTACAGCTCCAGAATATCATATCAGAATTTATAGTTTGATATTTCAGATTTTAGATTTATCGATATTCAGTTTATATCGAAAACCCTTTTATAACGTATATAAAGCGTCGCAAATTATAAAGGAATTCTACAGCGACTTTTCTAAAATTTGATTTGGACATAAATCAAAATCTACACGATGAAATCCCGATTTTTCTGTTCCATTAGAAAAATATACTCCACCAGCTCCACACGTTTCTTGTTTCACAGAAATCCGGCTTAAAACGAATCTTGTACATTCAGTTGAAGTTCGAATCGCCAATTAGCGAACTACCGCGTCGTTTCAGGCTCTATTTTAATTATATTAAAATTTTACGTTCAAACTGACGTCGATTGAATATATTCGTCAATATAATTCAACTCTAAGCTGAATTACATCTTAGGGATGACCCCGTTCACAGAATATTGTGATTTCCAATATTTTTTATTATTTCGACATTATAATATATTTTATTATATTATAATTATTAATTAAATATTCAATATTATTTAATTCACGTTCTCGATATCGATAAATCGATATTTAATAATTAAATAAATTAATTATTCAACAGCTAAAAATGCGGGTCACTACAATCTTCCCCCCTTAATAAAATTTCGTCCTCGAAATTGCTAAGGTAGTGGACGACCCTATCTACTGGGTAAAATTTTATCTGTTTACCTCTTATCTCCGGTTTCACCTGAACCACTTAATATCGACTCAAATATTAATTTATTTCGTCTAACTAAATTTTCGAAAATTCTGAAAATTTTCTAACGCCTTAACTTTTCGAAAAATTTCGCCAGCACCTCCTTTGTACTGGTCAATATCTCAAACTCCAACTCGCCTCTCTAGGCCTTCTTTAACCCAAAAGAAAATCAAAACGCCAAGCGGCTTGCCAATTTGGCTCATAAATCTCATATCCTTATATAATATAAACTGGTACCTTTTTGTCGGGCATATCAAGTCTATCACTTCCATATGCTATCAACTCAGCATATACCAGTGTTATCTCAATCAAATTCCAATCAGTTCATATCCTCAAATCCAAATCGAATTTCACTCGAACCCCAATATCAAATTCCAAATTATTGACTTATCAATTTGGTTCCATTCTAGATTATCTCTAATCCATTCAATTTTATTTACCTTGGGTTTAAGTTAAATTTCAATTCATTCATTTATACCATTTCAATCTATTTAACTTCATTAGTTAAATTTTAATTCCAGAACTTAAATTCCTGGGTTTCTTTCAAATCAATTTGAAATCATAATGCTAATTCAAAACATTTGAATTTTTTTGGACAACTTGTTTTCTCAAAACAAAATCAAAAACAAAACCTTTGGTAGTAATCTATCACTTACAAACTCGAAAATGAACACTGATGATGTGGCCACACTCATCAGAATCTATTTTCCAGCAAATCGAAGTGAGTTCAATACTATTTTACTTTCAGTTTGAAAAACGTTTTCAAAATCTCCCAGGAACTTAAAATCTCCTTATTTTAAATTTCAATTCTGATTTAAATTCAGATTTACTTCATCTTATTTCATATACTTTACTTATATGAATTCTGATCAGTTATTTATAATCATTTTACCTTTTATAATCTTATTCGATTATAACAACAACCAACACAACCACTATACTATATCAAAATATATTTGGGTAAAATTATTCCATCTACCCTCTTTTCAGAACATACCGTGTCGGTCCATCGTATTCAAGTGTTTGGTAACCCCTATCGATACAGTGGATCAAACTGATCGACCAGAATTCACAAACTACTCAACCAATAAATCTCCACAATATAAAATCATTTTATATTAGATAACAAATACGTTCACTCGTATATATACACTCAACTCAATCTAGGATATTACTAATCCTATCTCTACTGAGTTACGCCATAGAGCCAAGGTATTAACTAAACCAATGCTCTGATACCAACTGTAGTAACCCGAAAATCCGGGGAAATTTGAGCTGACTAAATAACACAAGTCCAACCCAAATCGCACTGGAAATTCAAGAAAACTAATAGAAAGAAGACAGAGGGTGAGGATAGATAAGATAGAAACTTAGAATAGAAGAAGAAGAAGAACATACAACATCATCAGAGTAACACGAATCTCACAGCGGAACGAATAAAATATAACATAACTTTTGAAATACAAAGTTATAACTGTTTATACATACCATTTTCAGAGTACAACATATAACATCACCGCGAAATAAATAATAGCTATCGACTGCTGAAGCCTCCTGCTCCAAGCTCTTCAAGTATACCTGTAAAGCCTGACTACTTGACTGCCCGTACAAATTTAGGCACCCAAGAGTTTAGGGAAAACAAAACAAAATAAAACTCTGGGTCAGTCATGTGACTGGTGTGAATAAACTCAAATCATTTAAAACAGGTATATGATATCTCATAAGACCACGCCGTGAATACGGAACGGGTTTTTACCTTATGAGAATCCAAATAACTTTGCAAAGCAATATGATTCTTATATTATAATAATGTCTAAACACAAATAAATATCAGTCTAGCAGAAACGCTTGCATCTCACGTTACTACATATATAGTATATAATCAAAACCACAAGCACGTATTGGGTAATGGATTTCCAACTATGACAAGGTATGGAACCACCTTCCGATCAGTGTACTCTAGAAACGATACACTGGAGTTCAACAAGAACATCTTGCAACTCAGCCACACATGACCGACCACTCATTTCGCTTGAGTGTATCGAATGTACATCACCAACGGTTGGGATCAGCAACCGTTCCCGTATATATATATGGGACAGCATTGATAGATTAAAGAAGCAAATGAATATTCTCTAGATAGGTGATTATACACCCTACTTCGGTGCGACCGACTTAGCCATGCTGCCTGCCCGATTTTTGTCATTTACCGGATGTGAGGCTAGAAGCTATGCATATCTTTTTCATATCACATCTTCATTTACTTGGAATACCCCATCGTCATACCCGCCAAATCATTATCGATTTCCCTAACGGTATCACGGGTATGAAGCTAAGAGAAACGAATTCCTCCGCCACCAAACGTAATACGTTGAAGAGATCAACATATATGATTCGTTAGGAATACTCTGTCAGACATTCGTCCATACAAGTTGTCCTGGGACTGGACAAACCAAAGACACTATTCAGTACATCCATCTTAGGCACTGTTATCTAAGACTTATACAATAGCCCTTGCACTTTACTCCGTCTTCAATATATTCAGCATACTTGATTCGCAACGCTTATGCCAATACGGAGTGGTTCTTCGGATAATAATCCAACCGGTCTCTCCATATTAACAACGTAAAATGGTCAAAACATTGATAGTCTGTGATTTAACTATCAAAGAAAAACTCGTGTGCAAACAACGATATTATTTCCAGATAGAAATTATATCAATCAATCATCATTCAACATTTATCTCTTTAGTTCATTATTTTACTTATCTCCTGTTTCCCTATATTCAACATTTCTTATTTTCTAATTTTAGAAAATATATCTTTATTAACAATGGAAAACATTTCCATTTCCTGTTTCCTATATTAGAAAACATTTCTGATTTCTTATTTGAAAAAAACATTTCCAAAGTTCCTTCATTGTATTTAAACAGATGTTTAAATAAAATATCGCTATGCCAACTCAAATCATTTATTAAATTCACTTAACCATCATTCACTATCAAACCTTACCATTTCTTAGTTAAGAAGGAAGTCAATCAAGTTGGGGTATAATTACCTCTCAGACCTTAACTGAATAACGTTATAACTTTAAAATAGTAACAGTTTATCTTTTAAACTTTTAACAACTTCTTTACGTAACTCTCGGATTCAAATTTCGAATCCACTTCTTTATTGAAAACATTGATTTTAACGATAACGTTATAACCCCTACTTTTGCAATATCTAACTTCAATTTTAACCTTTATTCTTTAATTCGAGTAATTAAACATAACCCTAATTTATTAGTGTATATTCTTAATTTAAAAACTGGAAAGTAAATATTACTTTCCCGAATTCGATATAATTGAATTCGACATATATTTCTCTTTCCAGTAATCTCTATTTGATTAACTCTTCTTCGAATAACATATATTCGATTATCTCTCTTCAAATAACTTATATTCGAAATCTCTCTCTTTCGAATAAACTATATTCGATCTCTTTCTTTTGAATACGCTATATTCGAAAATCTTATTTTGATTAACTAATCGATAACTCTTTAACATTATTCGAATAAACTATATTCGACTTACTCCTCTAACTCTGTTCGAATAACTAATATTCGACTAACTCCTTTGAATTAACTCATTTGTATTAACTCTAACTGATTAACTTGACCTACTTAACTCAACTGGTTAACTCGACTTACTTAACTCAACTGGTTAACTCGACTTACTTAACTCAACTTGTTAACTCTAACTGATTATCTCTAACTGATTATCTCTAACTGATTTAACTCTAACTGGCTAACTCTAACTGATTAACTCTAACTGGCTAACTCTAACTGATTAACTCTAACTGGCTAACTCTAACTGATTAACTCAAACTGGCTAACTCTAACTGGCTAACTCTAACTGATTAACTCTAACTGGTTAACCCTAACTGATTTACTCTTATTTACTAACCTCTATTCAAATAACTAAATTCGAATAACTCCTTTTAACTCTATTCGAATAACATATTCGAATAACTCCTTTTAACTCTATTCGAATAACTGAATTCGAATACTCTTTTTACTCTATTTGTATAACTGAATTCGAATACTCTTTTTAACTCTATTCGAATAACTGAATTCGAATACTCCGTTTTAACTCTATTTGAATAACTGAATTCGAATACTCTTTTTAACTCTATTCGAATAACTGAATTCGAATACTCCCTTTTAACTCTATTTGAATAACTGAATTCGAATACTCTTTTTAACTCTATTCGAATAACTGAATTTGAATACTCTTTTTAACTCTATTCGGATAACTGAATTCGAATACTCCTTTTTAACTCTATTCGAATAACTGAATTCGAATACTCTTTTTAACTCTATTCGAATAACTGAATTCGAATACTCCTTTTTAACTCTATTTGAATAACTGAATTCGAATACTCTTTTTAACTCTATTCGAATAACTGAATTCGAATACTCTTTTTAACTCTATTCGAATAACTGAATTCGAATACTCCTTTTTAACTTTATTCGAATAACTGAATTCGAATACTCTTTTTAACTCTATTCGAATAACTGAATTCGAATACTCTTTTTAACTCTATTCGAATAACTGAATTCGAATACTCCTTTCTAACTCTATTCGAATAACTGAATTCGAATACTCCTTTTTAACTCTATTCAAATAACTGAATTCGAATACTCCTTTTACTTTATAAAGATTTCCTTTTTATAACGTTCATTCATTTGAAAAGATTTACTTTTAAATAACGGTTCTACACTTTACAAATGATTCCTTTTTAATAACGTTTTTCCTCTTTATAACATTTTCTGCTTTATAACATTTTCTGCTTTTTAACGTCCTATTCCATTATAAACAAATTTCCTTTTTCTATATTTATTTTCTAAATATTCTAACTCCTTAAAATTCCGGAAAAATTCGCCATAACCTCCTTTGTAACGGGAGCATCGGGAAAATCCCCAAACCGCTACACAAGCCTTTCCATTCAAAAAGAAAATGATTTGCAGTTATTTTCTTTTTGGATATCTCCTATTTATTTTAATCAAATAAATATCTTATTTAATATCCCTTATTTTATTTAACAAATAAAAATCCATTATCTTATCTTATTTATTTAACAAATAAATAATCCATTTTATACATATTCCATTTAAAAAGATTTCCCTTTCATTTATAATTCCACTTAAACGTATTTGCTATTTATAAATATTCCATTTATAAATATTTCTATTTATAAATATTCTATTTTATAAAATCCTCTTGATTTTATAAATATTCTCTTTTCAATATTCCGGTATGTCACGACGTTCAACATGTCAAGTAATGATATCCAATATCGTCCATACACACACAATCAACAACAGGTTACAAATCACATCATATATTAAAATATATGAAAAACGGTAAAATAACTGTTGAGGAATCCAGTCGGATTCCTCCAACCTGTTTCCCTGCATCCACAGATGTTACACAATAAAATCAATATCACTTTCAGTTCCATATGATATATTCTGTTAAACAGAATCAATATAGAAATTCAACTAACTGACTAGCAGTTCAATCAAACAGTCAACACACAATTAATCAGACAATATTTAACAGTTCTAAAAATACAACATGAAAATATAAACTGTTCAGAGTTAGTGAGATTTACTCACCGTTGCGCGTTAATCGTTAAATAACAGTTTGCGTTCGTTGATTTGAATCGGACAATTTATTTCTCCATAAATTGTAACGAGCTCCGATCCGCTTCCAGTCATCTTCATTGTGACGCTCTCGTCCATACGGTCCCAACGAAACTTACGGTTCGTCAATCTGATATCGTATGACAAAGATACGCAATTTACAAGATAATACACTTTAAATTAAACATAAAACATTGATATTTAATTTAATTGGGCCTTACTTCCCACCCATCAGCCCAAGACCACGCACCCGCTTCAAATAGTGAAGCTTCTTCCCCAAATCGAAACCCGTATCCCCATTTCCAGCGTTGGCTTCCTCCAACCAAAACTCCTCCATCCAAATTCTTAAATTCATGGGAAAATATCCAAAATTCTCCTTTTCGAATCCTCTTTCATCCCCACCCTGTCAAGCCCAACTCGATGCTTCCTTCCTCCTCGCGTGGACAGCGTTCGGTCGCCATTTCCACGATTTGATCGACACTTTTATTTTTATTTTATTCTCAAAAATCCAGGGTAGGTGCTAAATTTCCTGCTGAACTCAGAAACGAGCTCGAATTCGCAAATAGAAGCCTTTCCTTCAAGACTTCCTCAGCCCTAAGCCGACGGTGGTTCAAAGCTGCGAGCTTTAGGGTGTTTGAACCCTTTGAAACTGATATCCAAGTGAAGAGGATCTTTCCAGCATTGCAATTATATTAGTTTCACCATTTATAGGAATTGATTTGGATTGATACGGATTTTTCTTGGTTGAAAACTTTACTGGGAGCAACGAAAAGAATGCGGCGGATAAATGTTGACTACAGAGGAAATGAAATTAGGTTAGAAAGGAGTGTAGTGCTATTTATAGGAGATTGTAGAAGGAATATTCCTAGTATATTCTTTTTCCGGTATTCATTTTGCTTTTGTGATCTGGTTTGACTGGTTTTTATACCTTGTTTGGGTTGGTTTTGGTTGCGGTTGAGAACGAAGGCCCAGTGGCCAGTGCTGGATCATAGAAAAATGAAGGGGATATTTCGAATTTGATTTTCCTATTTTATTTTCTCGTTTTTCTCCTTGTCTTTGGTCCTTAAACATCCCTGTGATCACATACGATCTCCTAAAATCACAAAAACTGACATGCTGCTAGAGTTCAACATTACGGTCCCAACGAAACTGGTTTCGTCGAATTCCGACTTCGTATGCTCACACAGCGTATTTTTAACCGTCAAAATACTGACTGTTTCTCACTCTAAAAATCCGTACGGCCACATACTAACTCTAAAAATCACGAAACTTGGAATCTAACAAAAATTTGACATTGCGGATCCAACAAAACTGGTTTCGTCGAAAACGGAGGTCGTATGAAAAACTGGCTATTTTTCAAGCGCTGAACTGACCCTTTTAAATATATAAATATATTTAAATATTATTAAATTTAATATTAATAAATTAATATTCTCGTATATATCCACAGATGACGTCGTACAGCTCCAGAATATCATATCAGAATTTACAGTTTGATATTTCAGATTTTCGATTTATCGATATTCAGTTTATATCGAAAACCCTTTTATAACGTATATAAAGCGTCGCAAATTATAAAGGAATTCTACAGCGACTTTTCTAAAATTTGATTTGGACATAAATCAAAATCTACACGACGAAATCCCGATTTTTCTGTTCCATTAGAAAACTATACTCCACCGGCTCCACACGTTTCTTGTTTCACAGAAATCCGGCTTAAAACGAATCTTGTACATTCAGTTGAAGTTCGAATCGCCAAATAGCAAACTACCGCGTCGTTTCAGGCTCTATTTTAATTATATTAAAATTTTACGTTCAAACTGACGTCGATTGAATATATTCGTCAATATAATTCAACTCTAAGCTAAATTACATCTTAGGGATGACCCCGTTCACAGAATATTGTGATTTCCAATATTTTTTATTATTTCGACATTATAATATATTTTATTATATTATAATTATTAATTAAATATTCAATATTATTTAATTCACGTTCTCGATATCGATAAATCGATATTTAATAATTAAATAAATTAATTATTCAACAGCTAAAAATGCGGGTCACTACAATCTTCCCCCCTTAATAAAATTTCGTCCTCGAAATTGCTAAGGTAGTGGACGACCCTATCTACTGGGTAAAATTTTATCTGTTTACCTCTTATCTCCGGTTTCAACTGAACCACTTAATATCGACTAAAATATTAATTTATTTCGTCTAACTAAATTTTCGAAAATTCTGAAAATTTTCTAACGCCTTAACTTTTCGAAAAATTTCGCCAGCACCTCCTTTGTACTGGTCAATATCTCAAACTCCAACTCGCCTCTCTGGGCCTTCTTTAACCCAAAAGAAAATCAAAACGCCAAGCGGCTTGCCAATTTGGCTCATAAATCTCATATCCTTATATAATATAAACTGGTACCTTTTTGTCGGGCATATCAAGTCTATCACTTCCATATGCTATCAACTCAGCATATACCAGTGTTATCTCAATCAAATTCCAATCAGTTCATATCCTCAAATCCAAATCGAATTTCACTCGAACCCCAATATCAAATTCCAAATTATTGACTTATCAATTTGGTTCCATTCTAGATTATCTCTAATCCATTCAATTTTATTTACCTTGGGTTTAAGTTAAATTTCAATTCATTCATTTATACCATTTCAATCTATTTAACTTCATTAGTTAAATTTTAATTCTAGAACTTAAATTCCTGGGTTTCTTTCAAATCAATTTGAAATCATAATGCTAATTCAAAACATTTGAATTTTTTTGGACAACTTGTTTTCTCAAAACAAAATCAAAAACAAAACCTTTGGTAGTAATCTATCACTTACAAACTCGAAAATGAACACTGATGATGTGGCCACACTCATCAGAATCTATTTTCCAGCAAATCGAAGTGAGTTCAATACTATTTTACTTTCAGTTTGAAAAATGTTTTCAAAATCTCCCAGGAACTTAAAATCTCCTTATTTTAAATTTCAATTCTGATTTAAATTCAGATTTACTTCATCTTATTTCATATACTTTACTTATATGAATTCTGATCAGTTATTTATAATCATTTTACCTTTTATAATCTTATTCGATTATAACAACAACCAACACAACCACTATACTATATCAAAATATATTTGGGTAAAATTATTCCATCTACCCTCTTTTCAAAACATACTGTGTCGGTCCATCGTATTCAAGTGTTTGGTAACCCCTATCGATACAGTGGATCAAACTGATCGACCAGAATTCACAAACTACTCAACCAATAAATCTCCACAATATAAAATCATTTTATATTAGATAACAAATACGTTCACTCGTATATATACACTCAACTCAATCTAGGATATTACTAATCCTATCTCTACTGAGTTACGCCATAGAGCCAAGGTATTAACTAAACCAATGCTCTGATACCAACTGTAGTAACCCGAAAATCCGGGGAAATTTGAGCTGACTAAATAACACAAGTCCAACCCAAATCGCACTGGAAATTCAAGAAAACTAATAGAAAGAAGACAGAGGGTGAGGATAGATAAGATAGAAACTTAGAATAGACGAAGAAGAAGAACATACAACATCATCAGAGTAACACGAATCTCACAGCGGAACGAATAAAATATAACATAACTTTTGAATTACAAAGTTATAACTGTTTATACATACCATTTTCAGAGTACAACATATAACATCACCGCGAAATAAATAATAGCTATCGACTGCTGAAGCCTCCTGCTCCAAGCTCTTCAAGTATACCTGTAAAGCCTGACTACTTGACTGCCCGTACAAATTTAGGCACCCAAGAGTTTAGGGAAAACAAAACAAAATAAAACTCTGGGTCAGTCATGTGACTGGTGTGAATAAACTCAAATCATTTAAAACAGGTATATGATATCTCATAAGACCACGCCGTGAATACGGAACGGGTTTTTACCTTATGAGAATCCAAATAACTTTGCAAAGCAATATGATTCTGATATTATAATAATGTCTAAACACAAATAAATATCAGTCTAGCAGAAACGCTTGCATCTCACGTTACTACATATATAGTATATAATCAAAACCACAAGCACGTATTGGGTAATGGATTTCCAACTATGACAAGGTATGGAACCACCTTCCGATCAGTGTACTCTAGGAACGATACACTGGAGTTCAACAAGAACATCTTGCAACTTAGCCACACATGACCGACCACTCATTTCCCTTGAGTGTATCGAATGTACATCACCAACGGTTGGGATCAGCAACCGTTCCCGTATATATATATGGGACAGCATTGATAGATTAAAGAAGCAAATGAATATTCTCTAGATAGGTGATTATACACCCTACTTCGATGCGACCGACTTAGCCATGCTGCCTGCCCGATTTTTGTCATTTACCGGATGTGAGGCTAGAAGCTATGCATATCTTTTTCATATCACATCTTCATTTACTTGGAATACCCCATCGTCATACCCGCCAAATCATTATCGATTTCCCTAACGGTATCACGGGTATGAGGCTAAGAGAAATGAATTCCTCTACCACCAAACGTAATACGTTGAAGAGATCAACATATATGATTCGTTAGGAATACTCTGTCAGACATTCGTCCATACAAGTTGTCCTGGGACTGGACAAACCAAAGACACTATTCAGTACATCCATCTTAGGCACTGTTATCTAAGACTTATACAATAGCCCTTGCACTTTACTCCGTCTTCAATATATTCAGCATACTTGATTCGCAACGCTTATGCCAATACGGAGTGGTTCTTCGGATAATAATCCAACCGGTCTCTCCATATTAACAACGTAAAATGGTCAAAACATTGATAGTCTGTGATTTAACTATCAAAGAAAAACTCGTGTGCAAACAACGATATTATTTCCAGATAGAAATTATATCAATCAATCATCATTCAACATTTATCTCTTTAGTTCATTATTTTACTTATCTCTTGTTTCCCTATATTCAACATTTCTTATTTTCTAATTTTGGAAAATATATCTTCATTAACAATGGAAAACATTTCCATTTCCTGTTTCCTATATTAGAAAACATTTCTGATTTCTTATTTGAAAAAAACATTTCCAAAGTTCCTTCATTGTATTTAAACAGATGTTTAAATAAAATATCGCTATGCCAACTCAAATCATTTATTAAATTCACTTAACCATCATTCACTATCAAACCTTACCATTTCTTAGTTAAGAAGGAAGTCAATCAAGTTGGGGTATAATTACCTCTCAGACCTTAACTGAACAACGTTATAACTTTAAAATAGTAACAGTTTATCTTTTAAACTTTTAACAACTTCTTTACGTAACTCTCGGATTCAAATTTTGAATCCACTTCTTTATTGAAAACATTGATTTTAACGATAACGTTATAACCCCTACTTTTGCAATATCTAACTTCAATTTTAACCTTTATTCTTTAATTCGAGTAATTAAACATAACCCTAATTTATTAGTGTATATTCTTAATTTAAAAACTGGAAAGTTAATATTACTTTCCCGAATTCGATATAATTGAATTCGACATATATTTCTCTTTCGAGTAATCTCTATTTGATTAACTCTTCTTCGAATAACATATATTCGATTATCTCTCTTCGAATAACTTATATTCGAAATCTCTCTCTTTCGAATAAACTATATTCGATCTCTTTCTTTTGAATACGCTATATTCGAAAATCTTCTTTTGATTAACTAATCGATAACTCTTTAACATTATTCGAATAAACTATATTCGACTAACTCCTCTAACTCTATTCGAATAACTAATATTCGACTAACTCCTTTGAATTAACTCATTTGTATTAACTCTAACTGATTAACTTGACCTACTTAACTCAACTGGTTAACTCGACTTACTTAACTCAACTGGTTAACTCGACTTACTTAACTCAACTGGTTAACTCTAACTGATTATCTCTAACTGATTATCTCTAACTGATTTTACTCTAACTGGCTAACTCTAACTGATTAACTCTAACTGGCTAACTCTAACTGATTAACTCTAACTGGCTAACTCTAACTGATTAACTCTAACTGGCTAACTCTAACTGGCTAACTCTAACTGATTAACTCTAACTGGTTAACCCTAACTGATTTACTCTTATTTACTAACCTCTATTCAAATAACTAAATTCGAATAACTCCTTTTAACTCTATTCGAATAACATATTCGAATAACTCCTTTTAACTCTATTCGAATAACTGAATTCGAATACTCTTTTTACTCTATTTGAATAACTGAATTCGAATACTCTTTTTAACTCTATTCGAATAACTGAATTCGAATACTCCTTTTTAACTCTATTTGAATAACTGAATTCGAATACTCTTTTTAACTCTATTCGAATAACTGAATTCAAATTCTCCTTTTTAACTCTATTTGAATAACTGAATTCGAATACTCTTTTTAACTCTATTCGAATAACAGAATTCGAATACTCTTTTTAACTCTATTCGAATAACTGAATTCGAATACTCCTTTTTAACTCTATTCGAATAACTGAATTCGAATACTCTTTTTAACTCTATTCGAATAACTGAATTCAAATACTCCTTTTTAACTCTATTTGAATAACTGAATTCGAATACTCTTTTTAACTCTATTCGAATAACTGAATTCGAATACTCTTTTTAACTCTATTCGAATAACTGAATTCGAATACTCCTTTTTAACTCTATTCGAATAACTGAATTCGAATACTCTTTTTAACTCTATTCGAATAACTGAATTCGAATACTCTTTTTAACTCTATTCAAATAACTGAATTCGAATACTCCTTTTTAACTCTATTCGAATAACTGAATTCGAATACTCCTTTTTAACTCTATTCTAATAACTGAATTCGAATACTCCTTTTTAACTCTATTCGAATAACTGAATTCGAATACTCCTTTTGCTTTATAAAGATTTCCTTTTTATAACGTTCATTCATTTGAAAAGATTTACTTTTAAATAACGGTTCTACACTTTACAAATGATTCCTTTTTAATAATGTTTTTCCTCTTTATAACATTTTCTGCTTTATAACATTTTCTGCTTTATAACGTCCTATTCCGTTATAAACAAATTTCCTTTTTCTATATTTATTTCTAAATATTCTAACTCCTTAAAATTCCGGAAAAATTCGCCATAACCTCCTTTGTAACGGGAGCATCGGGAAAATCCCCAAACCGCTACACAAGCCTTTCCATTCAAAAAGAAAATGATTTGCAGTTATTTTCTTTTTGAATATCTCCTATTTATTTTAATCAAATAAATATCTTATTTAATATCCCTTATTTTATTTAACAAATAAAAATCCATTATCTTATCTTATTTATTTAACAAATAAATAATCCATTTTATACATATTCCATTTAAAAAGATTTCCCTTTCATTTATAATTCCACTTAAACGTATTTGCTATTTATAAATATTCCATTTATAAATATTTCTATTTATAAATATTCTATTTATAAATATTCTCTTTTATAAAATCCTCTTGATTTTATAAATATTCTCTTTTCAATATTCCGGTATGTCACGGCGTTCAACATGTCAAGTTATGATATCCAATATCGTCCATACACACACAATCAACAACAGGTTACAAATCACATCATATATTAAAATATATGAAAAACGGTAAAATAACTGTTGAGGAATCCAGTCGGATTCCTCCAACCTGTTTCCCTGCATCCACAGATGTTACACAATAAAATCAATATCACTTTCAGTTCCATATGATATATTCTGTTAAACAGAATCAATATAGAAATTCAACTAACTGACTAGCAGTTCAATCAAACAGTCAACACACAATTAATCAGACAATATTTAACAGTTCTAAAAATACAACATGAAAATATAAACCGTTCAGAATTAGTGAGATTTACTCACCGTTGCGCGTTAATCGTTAAATAACGGTTTGTGTTCGTTGATTTGAATCGGACAATTTATTTCTCCATAAATTGTAACGAGCTCCGATCCGCTTCCAGTCAGCTTCATTGTGAAGCTCTCGTCCATACGGTCCCAACGAAACTTACGGTTCGTCAATCTGATATCGTATGACAAAGATACGCAATTTACAAGATAATACACTTTAAATTAAACATAAAACATTGATATTTAATTTAATTGGGCCTTACTTCCCACCCATCAGCCCAAGACCACGCACCCGCTTCAAATAGTGAAGCTTCTTCCCCAAATCGAAACCCGTATCCCCATTTCCAGCGTTGGCTTCCTCCAACCAAAACTCCTCCATCCAAATTCTTAAATTCATGGGAAAATATCCAAAATTCTCCTTTTCGAATCCTCTTTCATCCCCACCCTGTCAAGCCCAACTCGATGCTTCCTTCCTCCTCGCGTGGACAGCGTTCGGTCGCCATTTCCATGATTTGATCGACACTTTTATTTTTATTTTATTCTCAAAAATCCAGGGTAGGTGCTAAATTTCCTGCTGAACTCAGAAACGAGCTCGAATTCGCAAATAGAAGCCTTTCCTTCAAGACTTCCTCAGCCCTAAGCCGACGGTGGTTCAAAGCTGCGAGCTTTAGGGTGTTTGAACCCTTTGAAACTGATATCCAAGTGAAGAGGATCTTTCCAGCGTTGCAATTATATTAGTTTCACCATTTATAGGAATTGATTTGGATTGATACGGATTTTTCTTGGTTGAAAACTTTACTGGGAGCAACGAAAAGAATGCGGCGGATAAATGTTGACTACAGAGGAAATGAAATTAGGTTAGAAAGGAGTGTAGTGCTATTTATAGGAGATTGTAGAAGGAATATTCCCAGTATATTCTTTTTCCGGTATTCATTTTGCTTTTGTGATCTGGTTTGACTGGTTTTTATACCTTGTTTGGGTTGGTTTTGGTTGCGGTTGAGAACGAAGGCCCAGTGGCCTGTGCTGGATCATAGAAAAATGAAGGGGATATTTCGAATTTGATTTTCCTATTTTATTTTCTCGTTTTTCTCCTTGTCTTTGGTCCTTAAACATCCCTGTGATCACATACGATCTCCTAAAATCACAAAAATTGACATGCTGCTAGAGTTCGACATTACGGTCCCAACGAAACTGGTTTCGTCGAATTCCGACTCCGTATGCTCACACAGCGTATTTTTAACCGTCAAAATACTGACTGTTTCTCACTCTAAAAATCCGTACGGCCACATACTAACTCTAAAAATCACGAAACTTGGAATCTAACAAAAATTTGACATTGCGGATCCAACAAAACTGGTTTCGTCGAAAACGGAGGTCGTATGAAAAACTGGCTATTTTTCAAGCGCTGAACTGACCCTTTTAAATATATAAATATATTTAAATATTATTAAATTTAATATTAATAAATTAATATTCTCGTATATATCCACAGATGACGTCGTACAGCTCCAGAATATCATATCAGAATTTACAGTTTGATATTTCAGATTTTAGATTTATCGATATTCAGTTTATATCGAAAACCCTTTTATAACGTATATAAAGCGTCGCAAATTATAAAGGAATTCTACAGCGACTTTTCTAAAATTTGATTTGGACATAAATCAAAATCAACACGACGAAATCCCGATTTTTCTGTTCCATTAGAAAAATATACTCCGCCGGCTCCACACGTTTCTTGTTTCACAGAAATCCGGCTTAAAACGAATCTTGTACATTCAGTTGAAGTTCGAATCGCCAAATAGCGAACTACCGCGTCGTTTCAGGCTCTATTTTAATTATATTAAAATTTTACGTTCAAACTGACGTCGATTGAATATATTCGTCAATATAATTCAACTCTAAGCTGAATTACATCTTAGGGATGACCCCGTTCACATAATATTGTGATTTCCAATATTTTTTATTATTTCGACATTATAATATATTTTATTATATTATAATTATTAATTAAATATTCAATATTATTTAATTCACGTTCTCGATATCGATAAATCGATATTTAATAATTAAATAAATTAATTATTCAACAGCTAAAAATGCGGGTCACTACAATCTTCCCCCCTTAATAAAATTTCGTCCTCGAAATTGCTAAGGTAGTGGACGACCCTATCTACTGGGTAAAATTTTATCTGTTTACCTCTTATCTCCGGTTTCAACTGAACCACTTAATATCGACTAAAATATTAATTTATTTCGTCTAACTAAATTTTCGAAAATTCTGAAAATTTTCTAACGCCTTAACTTTTCGAAAAATTTCGCCAGCACCTCCTTTGTACTGGTCAATATCTCAAACTCCAACTCGCCTCTCTGGGCCTTCTTTAACCCAAAAGAAAATAAAAACGCCAAGCGGCTTGCCAATTTGGCTCATAAATCTCATATCCTTATATAATATAAACTGGTACCTTTTTGTCGGGCATATCAAGTCTATCACTTCCATATGCTATCAACTCAGCATATACCAGTGTTATCTCAATCAAATTCCAATCAGTTCATATCCTCAAATCCAAATCGAATTTCACTCGAACCCCAATATCAAATTCCAAATTATTGACTTATCAATTTGGTTCCATTCTAGATTATCTCTAATCCATTCAATTTTATTTACCTTGGGTTTAAGTTAAATTTCAATTCATTCATTCATTTATACCATTTCAATCTATTTAACTTCATTAGTTAAATTTTAATTCCAGAACTTAAATTCCTGGGTTTCTTTCAAATCAATTTGAAATCATAATGCTAATTCAAAACATTTGAATTTTTTTGGACAACTTGTTTTCTCAAAACAAAATCAAAAACAAAACCTTTGGTAGTAATCTATCACTTACAAACTCGAAAATGAACACTGATGATGTGGCCACACTCATCAGAATCTATTTTCCAGCAAATCGAAGTGAGTTCAATACTATTTTACTTTCAGTTTGAAAAACGTTTTCAAAATCTCCCAGGAACTTAAAATCTCCTTATTTTAAATTTCAATTCTGATTTAAATTCAGATTTACTTCATCTTATTTCATATACTTTACTTATATGAATTCTGATCAGTTATTTATAATCATTTTACCTTTTATAATCTTATTCGATTATAACAACAACCAACACAACCACTATACTATATCAAAATATATTTGGGTAAAATTATTCCATCTACCCTCTTTTCAAAACATACTGTGTCGGTCCATCGTATTCAAGTGTTTGGTAACCCCTATCGATACAGTGGATCAAACTGATCGACCAGAATTCACAAACTACTCAACCAATAAATCTCCACAATATAAAATCATTTTATATTAGATAACAAATACGTTCACTCGTATATATACACTCAACTCAATCTAGGATATTACTAATCCTATCTCTACTGAGTTACGCCATAGAGCCAAGGTATTAACTAAACCAATGCTCTGATACCAACTGTAGTAACCCGAAAATCCGGGGAAATTTGAGCTGACTAAATAACACAAGTCCAACCCAAATCGCACTGGAAATTCAAGAAAACTAATAGAAAGTGTAACACCCCACGTCCGCTATGGTCACTCACTAAGGGAATGCCATAGCATCGGTGGAGTATTTTAGTGAATATAGAACAGAAAAATTACAACAAGACAGATATAATTAGTACTTGAAATTTAAAAATATCATCTCACAACAGCGGAAATAAACATGTCTGGTTACATCATAAAACCACGATAAAAGTCAAGTACAATATCCATCAAAATAAAGAAGTACATAATCCCACTCTCTCATACAATAGCCATAACAAAAGAAAAGATAACTGGATAACTGGAGCTTTACATCTACCCAAGCTCCTAAAGACTGGAACAGCAATCCGATCAAGCTCTACTACCGCTAGGATCCACCGTAGGACCTGAGGGTTGGGAAAAAGATAAAAACAACGGGGTCAGACATAAGTCTGAGTGAGTCCTATAACTTTAACAATACAATCATTAAAGTAACCAGAGAAGACATAAACTTGACCTACGGTAATATCTGGGGATGAATGGCTACACTAAGCAGCTTGGTAGACTTGGGATAAACTAAGATAACCGTCAGGACGCATCTACCCACCCAAGGATAATTACTAACTGCACCACACCAGTCATTCCTACTTAAAGGTTGATCCCTTCCAAGGACTTAGAAAATTTCCCCAGTAGTTTCATGTACTCCTAGCCCACTACACAGGTGCCGTCTGCCCCTATCTCCACTAGGTGTACTTAGTAATTCTTACCCAGTAGTTTCGTGTACCCCTTCATAGGTGCCGTCTGCCCCTATCTTCATTAGGTGTACCCACTACTCCCCATCGATCGGCTCCCTACCGTAGATACCCGTGCTGGTCCCACAGTGGGGTGTATCACTCCCCTAAAGTGGCTACCCAATACTAACGGTGCACGGCTTTATATCTACACGATGCAACAACGGCTTATCTACCAGCCCGGGCCCACACACGCATATGAAACCCGTTGGACTTGCGTTGCCACCGCTAACCCGTTTTGGCCTCTTATAATCAAGCCCAATATGCGTGTCCCGTCACTCGACATGGGTCGAGCCCACAAAGATACGTTTGGGATATTGGTTGAAATGGGCCCCCAACAAGCTACCCACTTAAGCTTGTCAAATATCTAGTGTATCCCACTTAACCCTTTAATCATGTTTAATTACATGTTTCCACTTGGTTAAGTATTCTAATCGTATTTTCTATTGCCACCCAAGGCAACCCACTAGATTCCACATGCCACCCAAGGCAACCACAAAATTTCCTCATGCCACCCAAGGCACCCACTTAACCCCTCATGTCCCACTACATGCTACTATGGTTAAGTGTTTCTTAATTAATTAAGACCGTGATCTCCCATAAAGACCTCCCACATTAGACTGGCTGTTATGACCGCCTGGTTAAGCCGGTAGAATCCGGGCAGTCTTACGTCATAACAGAGTCTAACCTCGTGTCTTTACCTTAATCACGTATTTAATTTATGGCTAAGATCTCTCACATTGGGCTGACATTTGTAGCAACTGGTTAAGCCGGTCGGGTCCGGGCAGTTTTACACTACAAATGAGTCCAACCTCGTGTCTTAGTCGATTAATTACACCTAATTAATCACCCCCATATTAATTATCCCTAATTAATATCAAGTTTTCCATAACATGGGTAGACCTAACTCAATAGGTAAATTCCCATGGGGTAGACCTAACTCAATAGGTAAATTCCCACTTATGGTAATTTATTTTTTTATGGTATGTTTAATCATACCCAATCATTCATTTATTAACATATTTACCAACCCCATCGTTCCCCACGTAAATCGTTCTCATTTCATGACATGAATAAGGGGAAGATCATCACAAATATCATGGGTTTAGCATACAACTTTGTCATGGGTTAAGAGGATGTCAACTTGCATATATGAGCATATATTAACCCAACTACATATAACCCAAACTTGCATATTATCATACACATGATTTGCATAACATGTTGCATATGAGCTTGCATATTATCATACACATATCTTGCATAACATGTTGAACTTGCATATAGGGATTCTCATAACTTGCATAACATGTTAAACATGCATTTAAGCATACACATAACTTGCATAAGCATTCACATACTTGCATAAGCATCCACATACTTGCATAAGCATTCACATACTTGCATAAGCATCCACATACTTGCATAAGCATTCACATACTTGCATAAACATGCATAACTTGCATATCATGTCATTTAAGCATATACATATCTTGCATAAGCACTCATATACTCGCATAAGCATGCATAACTTGCATATCACATAAATCTTGCATTTAAACATATACATGACTTGCATAAGCATCCATATTCTTGCATAAGCATGCATAACTTGCATATCACATTAAACTTGCATTTAAACATATACTTAACTTGCATAACTCACTTTGTTAAACAAGCCTAATTCCACTCATTAAATATGCATAAATCCACTTGTTAAGCATGCATAAACCAACTTGTTAAACATGCATAAACCAACTTGTTAAACATGCATAAATCAACTTATTAAGCATGCATAAACCAACTTATCAAATATGCATAAACATAGAACAACATAGAGTACATATCATTATAAATGATTCAAACTCACTAATCCGCATTTAAGACCATAAGTCTCATTACACCCAATCTACTTACTTTAACAATTGATGTTAAAGTGATAGAAACTCACCAAACTCAAGATTAGCAACCTTATGAAGTAGAATTAGTTGCTAACTATGAAGATAATGATGATTAAAGATTGATTAGAGAGTGATTAGCTTGCAACTTCCTTCATAAATTAGTGGAGGCTCCCCTTAGGATTTAATTTGGCGGCATGAGGCCATCATTTCTATTTTTGGTAAGGATTAAGGGGGGTTTAGGGTGTATTTATAGATTAGGTGAGTGTTTTAGGCCCTTAGATTAACCCTAAATTAGATTAGGACCCTTAGATTTCGGAAATCTCTAGAACCAGCCCTCCTAGCCAGCCTGAAACCCAACCTGGTGCAACCTGGTGCACCCAGGTTCAATGGACGGCGCGCCCCTGTCGACAGGCAAGTCGACACCCCTGTCGACAGGCCTGTCGACAGCCTTGTCGACATGGGTAGGGCGGGAATCTTCCCGCCTGACCCCGCCTGTTCCATCCCACAATCTGAAAATTTAAATTTTTAAATCTGTTTTAGTTTTGAATTTTTCTGCAAACTTCTTTGGGCCATAACCGGGCCATACGGACTCCGATTCTCGAAAACTCGGACTCTATTTCGCGTATTTTTCCGAGACGAACGTAATAACGCAGCCCGTTACCCCCAATTCCCACATATGAGATTATTTATCCTGTAATTAGTGAATTTTAGTATTAACTAAAATTCGGGGTGTTACATTCTCCCCTCCTTAAAGGATTTCGTCCCCGAAATCTCTAAGCTAAGGAGAATGTATATCCTACCATCCAAACAACCATCTACTCAAATCATCAACCACGGGCATCCATTGTCCTTAAACAGTTTCTAATGATGTATGAGCATATGCAAACGGTGTGTGTATATGTTCCCTATCTAATGTATGAACATATGCAAACCATGATAGTGCCATGCATCCATTATGTATGCGAGAAAACCCTATCGACACATACAATATCTACATGAGTGCACAATCATTCACCAAAATGCATCATCCATGTGATAACACAACCATTATACATCCATAAATATATTTTCCTACACACAATTTTATGCAATATGCAATATGAAGTGACTGAGCCGATCTAGTGCCTAGAGTGTGTGTATATGCATCCACGAGCAACCACTAGCAAACACTTGCATCCACTTGCATCCATCAACCATAACATGTCTCAAACACATGTTTCAACCATAGGTTTACCCTATCTAAAGGTCAAAGGTACTAACGAGAGGACATACCAAAGATAAGATAAGTACTAGACAAGCGATAAAGGAGAAAGTAAAGACATACCCTCAAAAAGAAATGGGTACAATGAACGCATCTTCGCTTCCGTCTCCCAAGTTGCGTTGCTCTCATCTTCTCCCCACTGTACCTTGACTAGTTGAACCTCTCTGTTTCTCAACTTCCTAGTCTCTGACCCAAGGATGCGAGTAGGAGCTCGTCGAATAGTCGCATCACGCTCTATCTCTACATCTCTAAGGAAGCTCGGCTCTACCACCTCTGCCGTCTCATGTAAGCACTTCCTCAGGTGTGATACATGGAATACATCATGAACACCACTAAGTCTGTCGGGCAACTCCACCCTATATGCCATACGTCCAATCCTTTCCTTGATAGGAAACGGCCCAACAAACCTCGGTGCTAACTTCCCAACGGATCCGAAGCGAACAACATTTCTCAACAGAGATACCTTGACAAAAATCATATCCCCAACCTCAAACTCAAGATCCGTCCTTCTCTTGTCCGCATAAGATTTTTGCCTATCCTGCGCTGCTTTCATCCTTCTTTGAATCAAGTCAATCTTCTCATAAGTCTCCCTAATCATATCAGGCCCAAGCAAGATCTTATCCGTAGATTCCCACCAACATGTAGGTGATCGACAAGGCCTTCCATAGAGAGCTTCGAAAGGAGCCATACCAATACTGGACTGAAAGCTGTTATTATATGCGAACTCCACCAATGGAAGATGCTCTTCCCATGTACCTCCAAAATCTAAGATACAAAGCCTCAAAAGGTCTTCTAGAACACGATTCACCCTCTCAGTCTGGCCGTCCGTCTGAGGATGATATGCGGTGCTCAGACACAATTGAGTCCCCACTGCTTCTTGCAAACTTCTCCAGAACTCGCTAGTGAAGATAGGATCTCGATCACTAACTATGCTAGAGGGTACCCCATGTAATCGAACTATCTCTCGAAGATATACTGAAGCTAGCCATGGAGCAGTCCTCTTACTCTTCACAGGTATGAAATGGGCGCTCTTAGTAAGTCTATCTACCACCACCCAAATTCCTGTATTACCCTTCCTCGACCTGGGTAACCCGTCAATAAAATCCATCGAGACGCTATCCCACTTCCATTGCGGAACCTCCAATGGGTGAAGCAACCCACCTGGTTTCCTTTGCTCCGCCTTCACTTGCTGGCACACCAAACATCGAGCGACATACTCGGCCACATCTTTCTTCATACCGGCCCAGAAGAAAACCCTCTTCATGTCTTGGTTCATCTTGTCCCCACCGGGATGAATGGTCATCCTAGAACGGTGTGCGTCATCAAGAATAGCCTTCCTCAAACCCTCGTCTTGCGGTACACAAAGTCTACCGTCTCTGCGCAAGTACCCCCTATCGTCTAGGGTGTACCTACTCAAATGGCTGGACGACTCCCCCCTTATGAGCTTCTCTACTAACCCAACCAACTGTGGGTCGCCCCTTTGTGCTTCTCCAATCCGTCCCAAAAGAGTAGGTCTAACTTCCAAAGAAGCTAGCAAACCGGGTACATAGTCAACGGAAGGTCTGAAATCAAACATCGAGATAAATTCCAAGCTTTGTCGTTCCACGAACAACGGACTCAAGGACAACCTCTTCCTGCTCAAGGCGTCCGCCACCACGTTACCCTTGCCAGGGGTATACGCTATCTCGAAGTCATAGGATGCTAAGAACTCCATCCACCTTTGCTGTCTTAAGTTTAAATCCTTCTGAGAGAACAAGTACTTCAACGATTTATGGTCAGTGAACAACTCGAATCTCTCACCAAGAAGATAATGACGCCAAATCTTAAGCGCAAAAACAATAGCGGCCAACTCTAGATCATGGGTAGGGTAATTTTTCTCATGTGCCCTCAACTGCCTTCCACCATAGGCTATTACCCTTCCCTCTTGCATTAAGACTGCGCCAAGTCCTGTCCCACAGGCATCGGTATAGACAACAAATGGCTTGCTCCCATCTGGCAACACTAAAACTGGAGCCGTGGTTAAAGCTCTCTTTAACCGTCGGAACGCATCATCACAATCTACGTCCCATGTGAAAACAAGATTCTTCTTCGTTAAGCGGGTTAATGAGGCTGATATCTTCGCGAAGTCTTTAATAAACTTCCTACAATAACCCGCCAAGCCCAAGAAACTTCTTACTTCGGTAGCATTCTTCGGAACCTTCCAATCCTGAATTGATACTACCTTCGTGGGATCCACAGCTATCCCTTCCTTGGAGACCACGTGCCCCAAGAACCGCACCTCTTTCCTCCAGAAGTGACATTTAGAGAATTTAGCCTTAAGGCTATGTGCTCGAAGAGTCTTCAACACTTCCCCAAGATGTAGGGCATGCTCTTCTTCACTCTTAGAAAATACTAAGATATCATCCACAAAGACCACCACGAATTTATTAAGGAACTCCCTGAACACCCTACTCATCAAATCAACAAAGTATGCAGGGGCGTTCGTCAACCCAAATGGCATCACTAGCCATTCATAGAAACCATCAGGAGTCCTAAAGGCAGTCTTGTCTATGCTATCCTCAGCCACCCTCAACTGATGAAACCCCGTGGCTAAGTCCAACTGAGAAAATACTGAAGCGCCAACCAACTGATCGAAAAGATCATCAATCCTCGGCAATGGGTGTCTATTCTTCTTTGTGAGCTTGTTGAGTTCTCTATAGTCTACACAAAGTCTGAGGGACCCATCCGCCTTCGTAGCAAATACTACCGGAGCACCCCACTCCGATATGCTCTGTCTTATGAACCCCTTCTCAAGCAACTCCCCTACTTGCTTATGGAGTTCCCTCCTCTCACGAGGAGCCATGTGGCGCACTGGTAAAGATACCGGTTTAGCATTATCCACCAAATATATTCGGAAGTCAATCTCCCGCTTCGGAGGTAAGCCCTTCACCTCCTCAAACACATCCGGATATTCCCGGACCACTCTCACAGATTGCAAACTCTCGACCGAAGCGTCAAGCGATTCAAGATAACTTAGCATAACAGAGTCCCTGGGATTACAAGAAATCTCGAGAGTGTTACCCAAGCGGGTCATGAGCCTAACAACTCTCCTTTCGCAATCAAGAACGGCACCATTACTGGATAACCAGTCCATGCCCAAAATCAACCCATAGCCCGTGAAGCCCAATACAAAAGCATCACATCTAAACTCAATGCTAAGTATAGAAATCTTCAAACCCAAACATATCATGGACAAATAAGTGGAGCCCCTAATTGGGTTTGAAACAACCAAGGGATCATCTACCAGACTGGTGTCTAAGTGCAGTAACTCAACTAATGATGATGAGATAAACGAATGCGATGCGCCTGAATCAAACAATGTACGGACAGGATGGTCAAATAGAAAAACCAGACTTTCAACGGAAATAGTTCTACCTCTCTCCTGAATCGGTGGAATCGCGAGAGCCTGTACTTGCCCCCTAGCCTGACTCGGTGCCATAAGAGCTTGCACCTGACCTCCTGAGGTAGATCCCGTCCTTTGCCCCTTCTTAGGACAATCTTTCACTAGATGCCCTGCTTCGCCACAGTGGAAGCAGCCAGTCTTCTTCTTCTTGCGACAATCCTTGCTTAGGTGGCCAGGTGTCCCACAATTGAAACACTTCTTCTTCTTGCCCTTGCCACCGTTGCCTTTCCCACCTTTGCTTTGTTGTTGTTGCTGGGGTCTCTTTTGATCTCCCTTCTTCTCGGGTGCCTTATTAGCATTAGGACCCTTCTCTTCCTCATACATGAGTGCCATGTCAACTAGCTTCTCAAAGGTGGCCCCCATAGGGATGTGAGTCATAGCCAACCCATGCATCGGTTCATTCAAGCCTTTCACGAACCTCAAAGCCTTTTTCTCCGGTGTATTCACCATGTCTAGGCCAAACCTTGCCAATTGATTAAACTTGTTAACATATTCCTTCACCGAAAGATTTCCTTGCTTTAGAGTCAAGAATCTTTCCATATACAAGTTTTCCTCCGCCCTTGAGAGAAACTTTGCCACAAATCTTTGCCTAAAATCCGCCCAAGAGTCAACGGGGCGTTCTCCATTAGTGACCTCCCACCAGAATGAGGCCTCTCCCTTCATTAACCAAGCAACCAACTTGACTTTCTTCCCTTCTTCCATCTCAAAGATATCTATTAACTCTTCCACCTCTTTAAGCCAATCTCTAGCCTCCACAAAGGTTTCAGATCCTTGAAAAGGTTTCCCTCCCATAGCTTTAAATTCCTTGCAAATCTTAGCAAAAGTATCTGTGCGAGGAGGAGGGGGAGGAGGAAGATCGGGTGCTACGGTTGGTGGAGGAACATTTGCTGGACCCACAGTAGTGGCCCTAGCCTCCATCAATCTCCTATACCATACTGGTACCGTCACACCCTCCGGAAAGTTAAGATCCTCGGCCATGCTGAAACGAAAGAGGAAAGATTCAAAATGGAGAATTCGAAGGATATAGATATGGCTATTGGGGATTATGCTTTTCTTTCAAAAACTTTTCTCTTAAAAGACATGTTTTTGAAAATATCTTTTCCAAAAATGTTTTAGAAAAATAGTTTTCTAAAAAAATTATCTGTTCCGGTAACCTTTGCTCTGATACCACGTGTAACACCCCACGTCCGCTATGGTCACTCACTAAGGGAATGCCATAGCATCGGTGGAGTATTTTAGTGAATATAGAACAGAAAAATTACAACAAGACAGATATAATTAGTACTTGAAATTTAAAAATATCATCTCACAACAGCGGAAATAAACATGTCTGGTTACATCATAAAACCACGATAAAAGTCAAGTACAATATCCATCAAAATAAAGAAGTACATAATCCCACTCTCTCATACAATAGCCATAACAAAAGAAAAGATAACTGGATAACTGGAGCTTTACATCTACCTAAGCTCCTAAAGACTGGAACAGCAATCCGATCAAGCTCTACTACCGCTAGGATCCACCGTAGGACCTGAGGGTTGGGAAAAAGATAAAAACAACGGGGTCAGACATAAGTCTGAGTGAGTCCTATAACTTTAACAATACAATCATTAAAGTAACCAGAGAAGACATAAACTTGACCTACGGTAATATCTGGGGATGAATGGCTACACTAAGCAGCTTGGTAGACTTAGGATAAACTAAGATAACCGTCAGGACGCATCTACCCACCCAAGGATAATTACTAACTGCACCACACCAGTCATTCCTACTTAAAGGTTGATCCCTTCCAAGGACTTAGAAAATTTCCCCAGTAGTTTCATGTACTCCTAGCCCACTACATAGGTGCCGTCTGCCCCTATCTCCACTAGGTGTACTTAGTAATTCTTACCCAGTAGTTTCGTGTACCCCTACATAGGTGCCGTCTGCCCCTATCTTCATTAGGTGTACCCACTACTCCCCATCGATCGGCTCCCTACCGTAGATACCTGTGTTGGTCCCACAGTGGGGTGTATCACTCCCCTAAAGTGGCTACCCAATACTAACGGTGCACGGCTTTATATCTACACGATGCAACAACGACTTATCTACCAGCCCGGGCCCACACACGCATATGAAACCCGTTGGACTTGCGTTGCCACCGCTAACCCGTTTTGGCCTCTTATAATCAAGCCCAATATGCGTGTCCCGTCACTCGACATGGGTCGAGCCCACAAAGATACGTTTGGGATATTGGTTGAAATGGGCCCCCAACAAGCTACCCACTTAAGCTTGTCAAATATCTAGTGTATCCCACTTAACCCTTTAATCATGTTTAATTACATGTTTCCACTTAGTTAAGTATTCTAATCGTATTTTCTATTGCCACCCAAGGCAACCCACTAGATTCCACATGCCACCCAAGGCAACCACAAAATTTCCTCATGCCACCCAAGGCACCCACTTAACCCCTCATGTCCCACTACATGCTACTATGGTTAAGTGTTTCTTAATTAATTAAGACCGTGATCTCCCATAAAGACCTCCCACATTAGACTGGCTGTTATGACCGCCTGGTTAAGCTGGTAGAATCCGGGCAGTCTTACGTCATAACAGAGTCTAACCTCGTGTCTTTACCTTAATCACGTATTTAATTTATGGCTAAGACCTCTCACATTGGGCTGACATTTGTAGCAACTGGTTAAGTCGGTCGGGTCCGGGCAGTTTTACACTACAAATGAGTCCAACCTCGTGTCTTAGTCGATTAATTACACCTAATTAATCACCCCCATATTAATTATCCCTAATTAATATCAAGTTTTCCATAACATGGGTAGACCTAACTCAATAGGTAAATTCCCATGGGGTAGACCTAACTCAATAGGTAAATTCCCACTTATGGTAATTTATTTTTTTATGGTATGTTTAATCATACCCAATCATTCATTTATTAACATATTTACCAACCCCATCGTTCCCCACGTAAATCGTTCTCATTTCATGACATGAATAAGGGGAAGATCATCACAAATATCATGGTTTTAGCATACAACTTTGTCATGGGTTAAGAGGATGTCAACTTGCATATATGAGCATATACTAACCCAACTACATATAACCCAAACTTGCATATTATCATACACATGATTTGCATAACATGTTGCATATGAGCTTGCATATTATCATACACATATCTTGCATAACATGTTGAACTTGCATATAGGGATTCACATAACTTGCATAACATGTTAAACATGCATTTAAGCATACACATAACTTGCATAAGCATTCACATACTTGCATAAGCATCCACATACTTGCATAAGCATTCACATACTTGCATAAACATGCATAACTTGCATATCATGTCATTTAAGCATATACATATCTTGCATAAGCATTCATATACTCGCATAAGCATGCATAACTTGCATATCACATAAATCTTGCATTTAAACATATACATGACTTGCATAAGCATCCATATTCTTGCATAAGCATGCATAACTTGCATATCACATTAAACTTGCATTTAAACATATACTTAACTTGCATAACTCACTTTGTTAAACATGCATAATTCCACTCATTAAATATGCATAAATCCACTTGTTAAGCATGCATAAACCAACTTGTTAAACATGCATAAACCAACTTGTTAAACATGCATAAATCAACTTATTAAGCATGCATAAACCAACTTATCAAATATGCATAAACATAGAACAACATAGAGTACATATCATTATAAATGATTCAAACTCACTAATCCGCATTTAAGACCATAAGTCTCATTACACCCAATCTACTTACTTTAACAATTGATGTTAAAGTGATAGAAACTCACCAAACTCAAGATTAGCAACCTTATGAAGTAGAATTAGTTGCTAACTATGAAGATAATGATGATTAAAGATTGATTAGAGAGTGATTAGCTTGCAACTTCCTTCATAAATTAGTGGAGGCTCCCCTAAGGATTTAATTTGGCGGCATGAGGCCATCATTTCTATTTTTGGTAAGGATTAAGGGGGGGTTTAGGGTGTATTTATAGATTAGGTGAGTGTTTTAGGCCCTTAGATTAACCCTAGATTAGATTAGGACCCTTAGATTTCGGAAATCTCTAGAACCAGCCCTCCTAGCCAGCCTGAAACCCAACCTGGTGCAACCTGGTGCACCCAGGTTCAATGGACGGCGCGCCCCTGTCGACAGGCAAGTCGACAGGCAAGTCGACACCCCTGTCGACAGGCCTGTCGACAGCCCTGTCGACATGGGTAGGGCGGGAATCTTCCCGCCTGACCCCGCATGTTCCATCCCACAATCTGAAAATTTAAATTTTTAAATCTATTTTAGTTTTGAATTTTTCTGCAAACTTCTTTGGGCCATAACCGGGCCATACAGACTCCGATTCTCGAAAACTCGGACTCTATTTCGCGTATTTTTCCGAGACGAACGTAATAACGCAGCCCGTTACCCCCAATTCCCACGTCTGAGATTATTTATCCTGTAATTAGTGAATTTTAGTATTAACTAAAATTCGGGGTGTTACAGAAAGAAGACAGAGGGTGAGGATAGATAAGATAGAAACTTAGAATAGAAGAAGAAGAAGAACATACAACATCATCAGAGTAACACGAATCTCACAGCGGAACGAATAAAATATAACATAACTTTTGAAATACAAAGTTATAATTGTTTATACATACCATTTTCAGAGTACAACATATAACATCACCGCGAAATAAATAATAGCTATCGACTGCTGAAGCCTCCTGCTCCAAGCTCTTCAAGTATACCTGTAAAGCCTGACTACTTGACTGCCCGTACAAATTTAGGCACCCAAGAGTTTAGGGAAAACAAAACAAAATAAAACTCTGGGTCAGTCATGTGACTGGTGTGAATAAACTCAAATCATTTAAAACAGGTATATGATATCTCATAAGACCACGCCGTGAATACGGAACGGGTTTTTACCTTAAGAGAATCCAAATAACTTTGCAAAGCAATATGATTCTGATATTATAATAATGTCTAAATACAAATAAATATCAGTCTAGCAGAAACGCTTGCATCTCACGTTACTACATATATAGTATATAATCAAAACCACAAGCACGTATTGGGTAATGGATTTCCAATTATGACAAGGTATGGAACCACCTTCCGATCAGTGTACTCTAGGAACGATACACTGGAGTTCAACAAGAACATCTTGCAACTCAACCACACATGACCGACCACTCATTTCGCTTGAGTGTATCGAATGTACATCACCAACGGTTGGGATCAGCAACCGTTCCCGTATATATATATGGGACAGCATTGATAGATTAAAGAAGCAAATGAATATTCTCTAGATAAGTGATTATACACCCTACTTCGGTGCGACCGACTTAGCCATGCTGCCTGCCCGATTTTTGTCATTTACCGGATGTGAGGCTAGAAGCTATGCATATCTTTTTCATATCACATCTTTATTTACTTGGAATACCCCATCGTCATACCCGCCAAATCATTATCGATTTCCCTAACGGTATCACGGGTATGAAGCTAAGAGAAACGAATTCCTCCGCCACCAAACGTAATACGTTGAAGAGATCAACATATATGATTCGTTAGGAATACTCTGTCAGACATTCGTCCATACAAGTTGTCCTGGGACTGGACAAACCAAAGACACTATTCAGTACATCCATCTTAGGCACTGTTATCTAAGACTTATACAATAGCCCTTGCACTTTACTCCGTCTTCAATATATTCAGCATACTTGATTCGCAACGCTTATGCCAATACGGAGTGGTTCTTCGGATAATAATCCAACCGGTCTCTCCATATTAACAACGTAAAATGGTCAAAACATTGATAGTCTATGATTTAACTATCAAAGAAAAACTCGTGTGCAAACAACGATATTATTTCCAGATAGAAATTATATCAATCAATCATCATTCAACATTTATCTCTTTAGTTCATTATTTTACTTATCTCATGTTTCCCTATATTCAACATTTCTTATTTTCTAATTTTAGAAAATATATCTTTATTAACAATGGAAAACATTTCCATTTCCTGTTTCCTATATTAGAAAACATTTCTGATTTCTTATTTGAAAAAACATTTCCAAAGTTCCTTCATTGTATTAAAAAAGATGTTTAAATAAAATATCGCTATGCCAACTCAAATCATTTATTAAATTCACTTAACCATCATTCACTATCAAACCTTACCATTTCTTAGTTAAGAAGGAAGTCAATCAAGTTGGGGTATAATTACCTCTCAGACCTTAACTGAACAACGTTATAACTTTAAAATAGTAACAGTTTATCTTTTAAACTTTTAACAACTTCTTTACGTAACTCTCGGATTCAAATTTCGAATCCACTTCTTTATTGAAAACATTGATTTTAACGATAACGTTATAACCCCTACTTTTGCAATATCTAACTTCAATTTTAACTTTTATTCTTTAATTCCAGTAATTAAACATAACCCTAATTTATTAGTGTATATTCTTAATTTAAAAACTGGAAAGTAAATATTACTTTCCCGAATTCGATATAATTGAATTCGACATATATTTCTCTTTCCGGTAATCTCTATTTGATTAACTCTTCTTCGAATAACATATATTCGATTATCTCTCTTTGAATAACTTATATTCGAAATCTCTCTCTTTCGAATAAACTATATTCGATCTCTTTCTTTTGAATACGCTATATTCGAAAATCTTCTTTTGATTAACTAATCGATAACTCTTTAACATTATTCGAATAAACTATATTCGACTAACTCCTCTAACTCTATTCGAATAACTAATATTCAACTAACTCCTTTGAATTAACTCATTTGTATTAACTCTAACTGATTAACTTGACCTACTTAACTCAACTGGTTAACTCGACTTACTTAACTCAACTGGTTAACTCGACTTACTTAACTCAACTGGTTAACTCTAACTGATTATCTCTAACTGATTTAACTCTAACTGGCTAACTCTAACTGATTAACTCTAACTGGCTAACTCTAACTGATTAACTCTAACTGGCTAACTCTAACTGATTAACTCTAACTGGCTAACTCTAACTGGCTAACTCTAACTGATTAACTCTAACTGGTTAACCCTAACTGATTTACTCTTATTTACTAACCTCTATTCAAATAACTAAATCCGAATAACTCCTTTTAACTCTATTCGAATAACATATTCGAATAACTCCTTTTAACTCTATTCGAATAACTGAATTCGAATACTCTTTTTACTCTATTTGAATAACTGAATTCGAATACTCTTTTTAACTCTATTCGAATAACTGAATTCGAATACTCCTTTTTAACTCTATTCGAATAACTCAATTCGAATACTCTTTTTAACTCTATTCGAATAACTGAATTCGAATACTCCTTTTTAACTCTATTTGAATAACTGAATTCGAATACTCTTTTTAACTCTATTCGAATAACTGAATTCGAATACTCTTTTTAACTCTATTCGAATAACTGAATTCGAATACTCCTTTTTAACTCTATTCGAATAACTGAATTCGAATACTCTTTTTAACTCTATTTGAATAACTGAATTCGAATAATCCTTTTTAACTCTATTTGAATAACTGAATTCGAATACTCTTTTTAACTCTATTCGAATAACTGAATTCGAATACTCTTTTTAACTCTATTCGAATAACTGAATTCGAATACTCCTTTTTAACTCTATTCGAATAACTGAATTCGAATACTCTTTTTAACTCTATTCGAATAACTGAATTCGAATACTCTTTTTAACTCTATTCGAATAACTGAATTCGAATACTCCTTCTTAACTCTATTCGAATAACTGAATTCGAATACTCCTTTTTAACTCTATTCGAATAACTGAATTCGAATACTCCTTTTTAACTCTTTCAAATAACTGAATTCGAATACTCCTTTTGCTTTATAAAGATTTCCTTTTTATAACGTTCATTCATTTGAAAAGATTTACTTTTAAATAACGGTTCTACACTTTACAAATGATTCCTTTTTAATAACGTTTTTCCTCTTTATAACATTTTCTGCTTTATAACATTTTCTGCTTTATAACGTCCTATTCCGTTATAAACAAATTTCCTTTTTCTATATTTATTTTCTAAATATTCTAACTCCTTAAAATTCCAGAAAAATTCGCCATAACCTCCTTTGTAACGGGAGCATCGGGAAAATCCCCAAACCGCTACACAAGCCTTTCCATTCAAAAAGAAAATGATTTGCAGTTATTTTCTTTTTGAATATCTCCTATTTATTTTAATCAAATAAATATCTTATTTAATATCCCTTATTTTATTTAACAAATAAAAATCCATTATCTTATCTTATTTATTTAACAAATAAATAATCCATTTTATACATATTCCATTTAAAAAGATTTCCCTTTCATTTATAATTCCACTTAAACGTATTTGCTATTTATAAATATTCCATTTATAAATATTTCTATTTATAAATATTCTATTTATAAATATTCTCTTTTATAAAATCCTCTTGATTTTATAAATATTCTCTTTTCAATATTCCGGTATGTCACGGCGTTCAACATGTCAAGTTATGATATCCAATATCGTCCATACACACACAATCAACAACAGGTTACAAATCACATCATATATTAAAATATATGAAAAACGGTAAAATAACTGTTGAGGAATCCAGTCGGATTCCTCCAACCTGTTTCCCTGCATCCACAGATGTTACACAATAAAATCAATATCACTTTCAGTTCCATATGATATATTCTGTTAAACAGAATCAATATAGAAATTCAACTAACTGACTAGCAGTTCAATCAAACAGTCAACACACAATTAATCAGTCAATATTTAACAGTTCTAAAAATACAACATGAAAATATAAACTGTTCAGAGTTAGTGAGATTTACTCACCGTTGCGCGTTAATCGTTAAATAACGGTTTGCGTTCGTTGATTTGAATCGGACAATTTATTTCTCCATAAATTGTAACGAGCTCCGATCCGCTTCCAGTCATCTTCATTGTGAAGCTCTCGTCCATACGGTCCCAACGAAACTTACGGTTCATCAATCTGATATCGTATGACAAAGATACGCAATTTACAAGATAATACACTTTAAATTAAACATAAAACATTGATATTTAATTTAATTGGGCCTTACTTCCCACCCATCAGCCCAAGACCACGCACCCGCTTCAAATAGTGAAGCTTCTTCCCCAAATCGAAACCCGTATCCCCATTTCCAGCGTTGGCTTCCTCCAACCAAAACTCCTCCATCCAAATTCTTAAATTCATGGGAAAATATCCAAAATTCTCCTTTTCGAATCCTCTTTCATCCCCACCCTGTCAAGCCCAACTCGATGCTTCCTTCCTCCTCGCGTGGACAGCGTTCGGTCGCCATTTCCATGATTTGATCGACACTTTTATTTTTATTTTATTCTCAAAAATCCAGGGTAGGTGCTAAATTTCCTGCTGAACTCAGAAACGAGCTCGAATTCGCAAATAGAAGCCTTTCCTTCAAGACTTCCTCAGCCCTAAGCCGACGGTGGTTCAAAGCTGCGAGCTTTAGGGTGTTTGAACCCTTTGAAACTGATATCCAAGTGAAGAGGATCTTTCCAGCGTTGCAATTATATTAGTTTCACCATTTATAGGAATTGATTTGGATTGATACGGATTTTTCTTGGTTGAAAACTTTACTGGGAGCAACGAAAAGAATGCGGCGGATAAATGTTGACTACAGAGGAAATGAAATTAGGTTAGAAAGGAGTGTAGTGCTATTTATAGGAGATTGTAGAAGGAATATTCCCAGTATATTCTTTTTCCGGTATTCATTTTGCTTTTGTGATCTGGTTTGACTGGTTTTTATACCTTGTTTGGGTTGGTTTTGGTTGCGGTTGAGAACGAAGGCCTAGTGGCCTGTGCTGGATCATTGAAAAATGAAGGGGATATTTCCAATTTGATTTTCCTATTTTATTTTCTTGTTTTTGTAACGACCCGCGTTCTACGCATCATAGGATCGTAGGATATTTATTTCTTTCACATACGAAGTCGTATGGTCATGTAACTTTGGGAGACGACTATTGGGGTCATTTCCCATGTTCATGATTTTTCCCGATTTTTAAATGACCATTTTACCCCTAGTTGGCACTGTTTTGGCCATAACTTTTGACTGGAAAGGAATTTTGACCTGAAACCATTTCCATTGGCTTCGGATGATGGTTTCTCTTTCCGTAGAGTGGTCACATTAGCCAAACGGACTTACCGTTTGGGAGATATGGCTGAAACAAGTTTCAGATGGTGAAAAACAGCTTAATTGGGCTTAACCGGGTGATTAGCAGCTAGGCCCAAGGGGAATTCCGGGTTTAGAGATATAGGAGGACTGATTAGGGTTAGGTTATCACTTTCATCTCAGTTTTGAGCCGCCACAAACCTTCTTGAGACCTTAGTATTGGCTTCCATCCTCTAAAACCACTCCAAAACACATTTTTAGTGAAGATTAAGCCTAAACTACATCAAAACAAGGCCAAATAGCAACAAAGCAAGGTTGGAGCTGCTGCTATACATAGGAATTCGACCCAAACAGAGAGTATTTCAGATTTGGTGTTTCATTTGTGGCCAAGGTGAGTGATAGCATCGTTTTGACACTAATTACAGTTAATTAAGGGTGATTAGTGAAGATTAGCGAATTTATACACCAATAAATTCTGGAAAAATGTTTAGAAATTCTTAAATAATATTTCATGCCTCTGTTATAAAATTTAGACGATTTGGTTAAGTTTTACTAAGTATGTGCTTAAACATGATTAAGAGGGACTATGGGAAAATATGAAGTTTTAGTCACTTTTTGATCCCTTTTGATTCATTTGAATTGTTGTTTGCTGTTTGTGGTTGCTATTACATGTTGCTATGACTCTATGGTATGTTTTATGATTGATTAGAATAGTTAAATTGCTCGAAAACGTCGTCGAATGGCGTAGAAAGCTCGCTGGAAAGTTGCAGAAATGTGCAGGTTCCGAACCGGATCGGATCGGAGTAGAGGGTCGGATCGGATTTGTGAACTGACCAAGGGAATCTGAACTGGATCGGAGCTTGTCACTGGAGGAGGATCGGCGAGAAGGAAGGCTGTTTGCTTAGAGTTGGAGTGGACAAGGGAGATCGGATCGGAACTGGGGAGCGGATCGGATCGGAGCTGTGGAGCGGATCGGATCGGAGCAGATCGGATCGGGGTAAGCTAAGGGGGCGGAGCGGATCGGCAATTGGAGAAGGACAGGTTCGGGTATGGGAACTTAGAAGGGAGCAACCACCGAACCAAGCAGAGAATAAGCACTACACTTCCGAACCGAGCAAAGTGGAGAACCCGAACCGAATGGAAAAGACGATTACCGAACCGAACCGACGAAGATGATGACTACCGAACTGAACCGAATTCTAGGACTGTTACTGCGCGACAACTCTTCTGAAGACCCACTCCAATTCGACCAAACCCGAGATGCAAAGGAAGTCCAAATGAGAAGTTAGAGCTTAAGATTCAGATGGGAATCAACGAGTTCACTTCATGGTTGGGCTTTGCTGCGGGACGCGTGCCAAGGAGTTATCGACATCTATAGCTTAGGACCACTATAGTAGGAGGTACGAAGGCGGATTCAGGGCCATTATGGCATCGGTAGAACCAAGGGCTATGACCAATGAAGTGGGTCATTGAAATGTTTGGTCATGACTCCAAGTGTTTGGCTTGGTCACAACAGGGTTTCTACAAGTCGGGATTCGTCGTTACCTCAGTTTGTCTAGTGTTCCAAAGTGGTAGATGTCGTACGCTTTACGCACTGAGTGAGAGATGTGAGGATGGTTGCTATGGATGATTTGCTTGCTCTCATTTTGACATGCACACCCCACCCCCGTATTCTTACACTATTTATTATGGCACCTTAGAGCATTGTACGGTATGTGGTACTAACTCTTTGGTTGCAGGTCCAGGTTCAGGTATGGTTTAGTATACCTGTTATTATTCTGTTTAGATGCTTATCGCTCATACCAGGCTTTATGTCTGACCCAGAGTTTTATGTCTCCTCTTATTACTCTGGGTGCTCACACGAGCAGACTAGAGACAGGTTAGCTGGTGATGCACGGGTAGATGATCCAGAGACGAGCAGGAGGCTTCCACGTACTATATACATAATATTCTCCCTGTGTTGTTGAAGATCACTGCTTGGGCATTGTCGGTGTATCTTCTACTTCAGCTTTCTTTTGTTTAGAGACAGTAAATTTGGAAAATTGTAATAAGCTGTATTTGGATTTCCGCTGCTTTGATGATTGATGTTGATTTTAGTTATCAGCTTATGCACTGTCTCGCCTGTTTTGTGTCAAGTATGTTATTATTATATTTTATTCCATGCGCTGTGAGACATTCTACATGTTTCTTGATTAGTTCATTCTCTTCTTTCCTTTCTCTTGACGTCCGTCCTGTGCTAGTCGGGCATGTGTACAGCGCACTTTCGGAGGAAATGCAGGCTGGTGCGGGGCGGACCGTCACACTTGGTATCAGAGCTCTAGGTTGCGTAGTTAACCTAGGGAAGTTATCAGGGAGAGATAATATACGTATACGAGAGAGCGTATTTGTGATTATTTTGGTTTTTAAAAGCTATATATATATATATACTATTAGTAGTATATGGATGAAGTCGTACTGCACTAGCACCACTATGGAGTCGTTAATCATTTCCTTTTTCAGATTGACGATGAGCCGATATGTTAGAGGTACCGGTAGGGGAGCCAATAATGGGAATGCTGCTGACATGAGGACGATGTTTACTGACCTCATGAGAGAGATGCTTAGAGATGTACAGAGGGCAGCTCCCAATGGTGGAAATGGTGGTGGTCCAATGGTGCAGGCGCCAAGAGTCGACTTCGCCAAGCTGAATAAGGATTATACTAGCCTTGGTGGGAAGCCGTTCCACGGAACGGAGTCGGCTACGGATGTTTAGGATTGGGTGGATAGTTGCGAACGTATCCTCGAGGATTTGGGTATCGAGGATGCGATGAAGAGAAAGCTAGCGTCCCGTCAGCTGCAAGGGCGGGCAATGAATTGGTGGAATGCTATAAAGGCAGCTACTCCCGAAGATCAGATTACTTGGGAGTAGTTTAAAGCTCGCTTTAGCGAGAAGTTCGTTCCAGCTGCTCAGAAGTCAGTACTGTTTAAGAAATTCTTGGAGCTCAAGCAGAATGGCAGGGCTGTCTCGGAGTATATTGCTGAATTTGACACTTTGTCAAAATATGGGTTGTCGCTTATAGATACTGCCGAGAAAAAGAATGAGAAATTCATAACTGGTTTGGATCAGTACTTGGGGGAAAAACTTATTAACCACATCGATGAAACGTTTGAATCGATTGTGGGAAAAGCGTTAAGATCGGAAAGTCTCTACCCTAAGTCGAAGACTGAGGTTGCATCCGCAGATGAGCCAAAGCCACAAGCTAGTGGTGGAGGCAAAGGTGGTTCTCAGAATAAGAGAAAGCAGAATCAGGCTAAGGACGGCCAGAAGAAAAAGAATAAGCAAGATGTTGAGTGCTTCAGCTGTGGTAAGAAGGGCCATTATGCTAGTAATTGTCGGGCCAAGCCAGCGGATAGGAAGTGCTTCAACTGTGGCCAAATGGGACATCACAAGGACAAGTGTCCACAACCCCTTAAAGAAAAGCAAATGGTGAAAGCATATGCCCTTAATGCTATTCCTTCTTCGTCGAATGCCCCGACTGCGGCAGAGAAGGGAAAGAATGTCGTCATTCAAGGTATGCTTTCTGTTTATGACGTTCCTGTTAGAGTTTTGTTTGATACCGGAGCTTCCAGTTCTTTCATATCTAGTGACCTGGTAGATAGGTTGGGATTGGAGCCCGAGATTGTCGATAGACCTTTAGTAGTGACGAACCCGATTGGTGGTTCGACTAGCCTTAGCATGATTTGTCATAATGTGGTCTTATCGAGTCATGGATGCATGTTTGTTTGTGATTGCTTTGTTTTGGGCTTTACTGGGTTTGGCATTATTTTGGGAGTAGATTGGCTCCGAAGATATGGGGTGGTGGTAGACTGTGAGGGCTTTTTGGTGACAGCTAGAGCGGATGATGGGCGGAGGATAGTGTTTGGTGGTCTACCCAGTAAGGGGGTATTGGCTAGTTTTCTAAACTCCCTCGACATTCCGCATAGTGAGTTGTCAGGTTTGCCCGTGGTTGGCCAGTATCCGGATGTTTTCGAAGAAGTGACCGGACTTCCACCACACCGAGAGATTGAGTTCCGTATTGATTTGCTAAAAGATGCCAGACCTATAGTGATGCCACTTCATCGTATGGCACCAAGAGAGCAGCGTGAGCTCGAGGTGCAAGTCAGCGATCTTTTGAAGAAGGGATTTATCAGAAGGAGTGTTTCTGAATGGGGAGCACCAGTTGTGTTTGCTACCAAGGCGGATGGTTCCCTTCGTTTGTGCGTAGACTACCGCGAGTTGAATAAAGTGACGAGGAAGAACAAGTATCCTCTACCGCGGATAGATGATTTGTTCGATCAGTTGAGTGGCGCGAGAATATTTTCTCAGTTGGATCTCGCGACCGGTTTCCATCAGCTTAGAGTGGAAGCTGAGAGTATAGCTAAAACGGCATTCCGAACGTCGTCTGGATTTTATGAATGGTTGGTTATGCCATTTGGGCTGACTAATGCCCCGGCATATTTTGTGGATCTTATGAATAGGGTATTCAGAGATCAGTTGAATAAGTTTGTCCTTGTGTTCGTTGATGATATTTTGGTCTATTCGAGGACAGGGGAAGAACACAAGGAACATTTAAGAGTAGCGATGGAGGTGTTGAGAAAACACCAATTGAAAGAAAAGTTTTCTAAGTGTCACTTCTGGAAGAGGGAATTGAGGTTCTTGGGCCATGTTGTATCAGAGAATGGTATTGCCGTGGACCCGGCAAAGGTGGCTACGGTACAAGATTGTCCTACGCCCAAGAATGCAACAGATGTAAGAAGTTTCTTGGGATTAGCTGGATATTACCGTAAGTTTATCCAAGGTTTCTCCAAGATAGCAGCACCATTGACCCAGTTGACCAAGAAGAATCAAGCTTTTGTCTGGGATGAAAGGTGCAAGAATGCGTTCAAAAGTCTAAAGGACAAGTTGACAAGCGCACCAGTGTTAGTCATTCCTAAGGGGGATGAAGAGATGACGGTATACACGGATGCCTGTGGTACCGGACTGGGTGCTGTATTGATGCAAGGCGGTAGGGTTGTAGCTTATGCAAGTCGGCAATTGAAACCGCACGAGAGAAGATACCCTACCCATGATTTAGAATTGGCAGCAATCGTGTTCGCGTTAAAGATGTGGAGACACTACCTCTTGGGAGAAAGATTTGAGCTGTTTACTGATCATAAGTCGTTAAAGTATCTCTTCTCTCAGAAAGATCTGAATCTCCGTCAGCAGAGATGGTTAGAGTTCTTAGATTCCTATGATTTTGACATCGCATACACACCGGGAAAGGGCAATGCGGTGGCTGATGCATTGAGTAGAAGACATGCCAGCTTAGGGGCTATGTTCCTTGAATGGAAGCAACTGGAGTTTATCGCGGGGTTTGATTTCAGACCAAAGTGCGAATTGGATCCAGAAATGTTAGCAAGTTTGACGATCAGACCCACTTTAATTGAACGGATCGGCTCTAGTCAGAGGGACGATCCTAACCTATTGGAAATCATCTCCAAGTTAGAGATGGGTATCGATGAGGAGATGAACAAGTATGGGCTTGATCAAAATAGATGGCTTAGAAAGAATGGAAAGCTTGTTGTACCCAATGTCAATGGATTGAGAGATGAAGTGCTTAGAGAATGTCATCACTCAAAGCTGACTATACACCCCGGTGGTAATAAGATGTATCGAGATATGAAGCAGACCTACTACTGGGAAGGGATGAAACGAGACGTTGGGAAGTTTATATCCAAGTGCATGAATTGCCAGCTAGTTAAAGCCGAGCAAAAGAAGCCTAGTGGGTTGTTACAGCCCTTAGAAATTCCCGAATGGAAATGGGAGCAAGTCTCGATGGATTTCATCGATGGATTACCAAGGACTAGATCGGGACATGACAGCATTTGGGTAATTGTAGATCGACTGACTAAAAGTGCAAGGTTTATACCAGTCAAATCGACCAGAACGGCAGCTAAGTTAGCAGAATTGTATATGAAGTGGGTAGTGAGATTTCATGGAGTACCTAAAAGCATTGTGAGCGACCGAGACCCGTTGTTCACTAGTGGGTTTTGGAAGAGCTTACAAGAGGCTCTAGGGTCAGAGTTACATCTCAGTACCGCATATCATCCTCAGACCGACGGTCAGACGGAGAGGGTGAACCGTATTTTGGAAGATCTCTTGAGAGCATGTATATTGGATTTTGGTGGATCGTGGGATGACCATTTGCATCTAGTAGAGTTTGCATATAATAATAGCTACCAATCCAGTATCGGTATGGCCCCGTTTGAAGCTTTGTACGGAAGACCGTGTAACTCACCATCATGTTGGATAGAGACTGGCGAGAAGTTTATGCTTGGACCAGATGTGGTGAGGGAAACTTCAGATAAAATCAAGATCATTCAGCAACGAATGAAGGCAGCCCAGGATAGGCAGAAGAGTTATGCTGATAAGAGAAGAAGAGACTTAAAATTCTTCGTTGGTGACTTGGTGTTTGTCAAGATTTCTCCGTTGAAGAGCGTAATACGATTTGGAAGGAGAGGCAAATTAGCACCAATATTTGTTGGCCCATTCCCTGTTCTTGAACTAGTCGGGAATTTGGCATATAGAATTGACTTACCAGAGAAGATGGCGGGAGTTCATAACGTATTTCATGTTTCCCAACTAAGGAAGTTCGTTCACGACTCAGATATGACTATTTCACCTGATCAGTTGGAGGACTTCGAAGTAGAACCCGAGGCGGTTGGGAACCGCAAGCCGGTCCGTATTGTCGAGCACAACATGAAGCAACTTCGAAGGAAGGCGGTGAAGTTGGTCAAAGTTCAGTGGAGCGAGGACGGGAGTGATTGTACTTGGGAGACAGAGGAGGACATTAGGAAGGCACATCCAGAACTCTTTACCTGGTAAGGTTTTGACTTCGATTTAGTTTTCCGCATGCTAGGATAGGCTTGTTTGCTTGTTTTGCATATTTGAATGTTGTATATGGTTGTTAGGCATGCGGGATCCCTTGTATGTTTTGGGTTAAGGAATTTCGGGGACGAAATTTCTTAAGGGGGGGAGAGTGTAACGACCCGCGTTCTACGCATCATAGGATCGTAGGATATTTATTTCTTTCACATACGAAGTCGTATGGTCATGTAACTTTGGGAGACGACTATTGGGGTCATTTCCCATGTTCATGATTTTTCCCGATTTTTAAATGACCATTTTACCCCTAGTTGGCACTGTTTTGGCCATAACTTTTGACTGGAAAGGAATTTTGACCTGAAACCACTTCCATTGGCTTCAGATGATGGTTTCTCTTTCCGTAGAGTGGTCACATTAGCCAAACGGACTTACCGTTTGGGAGTTTTGGCTGAAACAAGTTTCAGATGGTGAAAAACAGCTTAATTGGGCTTAACCGGGTGATTAGCAGCTAGGCCCAAGGGGAATTTCGGGTTTAGAGGTATAGGAGGACTGATTAGGGTTAGGTTATCACTTTCATCTCAGTTTTGAGCCGCCACAAACCTTCTTGAGACCTTAGTAATGGCTTCCATCCTCTAAAACCACTCCAAAACACATTTTTAGTGAAGATTAAGCCTAAACTACATCAAAACAAGGCCAAATAGCAACAAAGCAAGGTTGGAGCTGCTGCTATACATAGGAATTCGACCCAAACAGAGAGTATTTCAGATTTGGTGTTTCATTTGTGGCCAAGGTGAGTGATAGCATCGTTTTGACACTAATTACAGTTAATTAAGGGTGATTAGTGAAGATTAGCGAATTTATACACCAATAAATTCTGGAAAAATGTTTAGAAATTCTTAAATAATATTTCATGCCTCTGTTATAAAATTTAGACGATTTGGTTAAGTTTTACTAAGTATGTGCTTAAACATGATTAAGAGGGACTATGGGAAAATATGAAGTTTTAGTCACTTTTTGATCCCTTTTGATTCATTTGAATTGTTGTTTGCTGTTTGTGGTTGCTATTACATGTTGCTATGACTCTATGGTATGTTTTATGATTGATTAGAATAGTTAAATTGCTCGAAAACGTCGTCGAATGGCGTAGAAAGCTCGCTGGAAAGTTGCAGAAATGTGCAGGTTCCGAACCGGATCGGATCGGAGTAGAGGGTCGGATCGGATTTGTGAACTGACCAAGGGAATCTGAACTGGATCGGAGCTTGTCACTGGAGGAGGATCGGCGAGAAGGAAGGCTGTTTGCTTAGAGTTGGAGTGGACAAGGGAGATCGGATCGGAACTGGGGAGCGGATCGGAGCTGTGGAGCAGATCGGATCGGAGCAGATCGGATCGGGGTAAGCTAAGGGGGCGGAGCGGATCGGCAATTGGAGAAGGACAGGATCGGGTATGGGAACTTAGAAGGGAGCAACCACCGAACCAAGCAGAGAATAGGCACTACACTTCCGAACCGAGCAAAGTGGAGAACCCGAACCGAATGGAAAAGACGATTACCGAACCGAACCGACGAAAATGATGACTACCGAACCGAACCGAATTCTAGGACTGTTACTGCGCGACAACTCTTCTGAAGACCCACTCCAATTCGACCAAACCCGAGATGCAAAGGAAGTCCAAATGAGAAGTTAGAGCTTAAGATTCAGATGGGAATCAACGAGTTCACTTCATGGTTGGGCTTTGCTGCGGGACGCGTGCCAAGGAGTTATCGACATCTATAGCTTAGGACCACTATAGTAGGAGGTACGAAGGCGGATTCAGGGCCATTATGGCATCGGTAGAACCAAGGGCTATGACCAATGAAGTGGGTCATTGAAATGTTTGGTCATGACTCCAAGTGTTTGGCTTGGTCACAGCAGGGTTTCTACAAGTCGGGATTCGTCGTTACCTCAGTTTGTCTAGTGTTCCAAAGTGGTAGATGTCGTACGCTTTACGCACTGAGTGAGAGATGTGAGGATGGTTGCTATGGATGATTTGCTTGCTCTCATTTTGACATGCACACCCCACCCCCGTATTCTTACACTATTTATTATGGCACCTTAGAGCATTGTACGGTATGTGGTACTAACTCTTTGGTTGCAGGTCCAGGTTCAGGTATGGTTTAGTATACCTGTTATTATTCTGTTTAGATGCTTATCGCTCATACCAGGCTTTATGTCTGACCCAGAGTTTTATGTCTCCTCTTATTACTCTGGGTGCTCACACGAGCAGACTAGAGACAGGTTAGCTGGTGATGCACGGGTAGATGATCCAGAGACGAGCAGGAGGCTTCCACGTACTATATACATAATATTCTCCCTGTGTTGTTGAAGATCACTGCTTGGGCATTGTCGGTGTATCTTCTACTTCAGCTTTCTTTTGTTTAGAGACAGTAAATTTGGAAAATTGTAATAAGCTGTATTTGGATTTCCGCTGCTTTGATGATTGATGTTGATTTTAGTTATCAGCTTATGCACTGTCTCGCCTGTTTTGTGTCAAGTATGTTATTATTATATTTTATTCCATGCGCTGTGAGACACTCTACAGGTTTCTTGATTAGTTCATTCTCTTCTTTCCTTTCTCTTGACGTCCGTCCTGTGCTAGTCGGGCATGTGTACAGCGCACTTTCGGAGGAAATGCAGGCTGGTGCGGGGCGGGCCGTCACAGTTTTTCTCCTTGTCTTTGGTCCTTAAACATCCCTGTGATCACATACGATCTCCTAAAATCACAAAAATTGACATGCTGCTAGAGTTCGACATTACGGTCCCAACGAAACTGGTTTCGTCGAATTCCGACTCCGTATGCTCACACAGCGTATTTTTAACCGTCAAAATACTGACTGTTTCTCACTCTAAAAATCCGTACGGCCACATACTAACTCTAAAAATCACGAAACTTGGAATCTAACAAAAATTTGACATTGCGGATCCAACAAAACTGGTTTCGTCGAAAACGGAGGTCGTATGAAAAACTGGCTATTTTTCAAGCGCTGAACTGACCCTTTTAAATATATAAATATATTTAAATATTATTAAATTTAATATTAATAAATTAATATTCTCGTATATATCCACAGATGACGTCGTACAGCTCCAGAATATCATATCAGAATTTACAGTTTGATATTTCAGATTTATCGATATTCAGTTTATATCGAAAACCCTTTTATAACGTATATAAAGTGTCGCAAATTATAAAGGAATTCTACAGCGACTTTTCTAAAATTTGATTTGGACATAAATCAAAATCTACACGACGAAATCCCGATTTTTCTGTTCCATTAGAAAAATATACTCCACCAGCTCCACACGTTTCTTGTTTCACAGAAATCCGGCTTAAAACGAATCTTGTACATTCAGTTGAAGTTCGAATCGCCAATTAGTGAACTACCGCGTCGTTTCAGGCTCTATTTTAATTATATTAAAATTTTACGTTCAAACTGACGTCGATTGAATATATTCGTCAATATAATTCAACTCTAAGCTGAATTACATCTTAGGGATGACCCCGTTCACAGAATATTGTGATTTCCAATATTTTTTATTATTTCGACATTATAATATATTTTATTATATTATAATTATTAATTAAATATTCAATATTATTTAATTCACGTTCTCGATATCGATAAATCGATATTTAATAATTAAATAAATTAATTATTCAACAGCTAAAAATGCGGGTCACTACAACAAATTACACTCTTGTTGTTAAATATTTTGCAACGTCTAATCAAGTTTTATTGTTGAATTACGTTGAGAATGATTGAAACGACCCGAACTTCCCCGGTAAGGAAAGCCCGGATAGAGTCGAGAACAATGCACAAAACAACGCAGACGGAAGAACATTTCATTGTATATTACAACAATTCCATCAGACTACAAGAATATACATAGCATAAATGAATAAAATACATTCGATAAATATCAGATATTACAATACATAGCATCGGAAAATAATACAAAATACAACTGAAGAAGATACACGGATACAAAGCTTTCCGGATATCGTTCCAGCTGTAAACCAGGTTCCTGTGAATATAAATCTGCAAAACCAAAACTACTAGCTGCCCGTGTCAAAATAAGGGCACCTAGAGTTTAGGTTAAAACAATAAACTCCAGGTCAGTCATGGGACTGGTGTGAGAACTAAAACAGTTAATAATCTTTATTTTAAAGTTAGGTAAATCGAGGGACCACGCCGTATAACACGGAACAGGTTTCCTCCCAAGAATACCAATGCATAAAACAAACAGCGCAATGCTAAATAGAGAAAAATGAAGCTATTATAAGACCCAGGTCCTATCACACAATGCAACGCAAGCCGGGGGATAGGGTTTTCCCTTATAATAGCCAAACATGCTTAGTACGTTTTAAAACAAATCATTCGATACTATTATAAGTGCATAGTGTACAAAACAACTTCAAATCATAAGTATCAATCATAAACAGCATGGGTACCTTATATCATGTCGCCATACTAGGTTCTACAATCAAAACTGCAAATGTCACGTATTTGGAAGTTGGATTTCCATCTGTGAACCGAGGCAAAAGATAGTCCTCTACGATTCGAGACTGTCTAGCCCGAGCCTCAGGAACAGCCGCAACTGCCCCTTGGAGCGACAAGGCCGGTCCACCGATGTGGATTAAAATTCCTGAACACTGCGTTTCCTCGCCCTTTGGGGCGTAAGTGAGCCAACGAATGGCTCCATCGGACCCGGATCGTCCGATCAAACTGAGGCGCCTCGTAACACCAACAACCACATAAGTTAAACTCGTCAGGGCGTGTAAAACCACTGATGCCACTTCTAGCTAGAAAGAAACGCATGCCCTCCCTGAGGTCCTCTCCCGTTTCTGGTTCACAACCGGGGTGTGAGGCTCGCGAATTCACGCTACACAAAGCTACGCCACAAAGGCCGTGCTTTGATCATCAACCACAAGACTTTGCTTTTCAATAGAAGCCTTGATCATTTGCATCTTAGCATGCCACACAGGCAATTCACGCTATGCAATCGATATCAATCACACAGAATGAAATCCGATGTCAGACACGCAGTCCATCTACAAGTTCGTTCTGGGTCTGAACGAAACCGGAGGCACCTAGTACCCCGCATATCCATCGATCTCCAAGTACGTCTGGACGATCACCAACTGTTTCCATCTTCTTGGGTGTACATCCCAATCAAGATCATCAGTAATCACCCAAATGACGTGAAGACCTCCGGTCTTCGACCACCGTCTTCATCTTCGACTTATCGTCATATCAGTTATTCAGAATGGGATAAACCCGGTCTTTCCGAATAACTCGCGTATATAATAAACAAGTGTTACACAAACACAACATACGCCTCATTCCAATTCATCAGTCACTAACCGTAAATTAACAAGAGAATAATTCCCCCAATATTAACCCCGAAGGCCGAAACCAACATCAGATCAATATCTAGAAAACCATTCTGCTTAGCTAACCGACAGTTAGTTTCTAAATTTCACATTCTTAGGGAAAGGTTCCCATTAGTTTTATCACAGATAAATCCTTTAAATTTATTCTTTAATCTACTTTTGAATATCCATTCAAACTAGTCGGGATTAGCGATCCACACCGAAGTGATCATTTGTTTAAATTTCCCAATCCCAACCTATTCATCCCATGAAGTAAAACTGGTCATACTTCATATCTAACACCACGGTGTTATCGGTAAATTCAATTACCATTTCACGTTCAAATCTAATTAAATATTTAACTATCGCCTGGAGCAAAACCGGTGATACTCCACTTTCGATCTTTTCAATCTAATTAAAGATTCATTAAAACTCCACTTTGTTTTAATCTGTGGCTGGGTTAAAGAATCAGTGTCCTTTAAAACACGGTTCACGATAAACCCCAAAATCACATCACAATTCAATCAGTCCCTAACCGTAAATTAGCAAGTGAGCAATTCCCTAAGCATTAACCCCGAAGGCCGAAACCAACATCAGATCAATACCCCAGAAACCATTCAACTTAACTAATCTCTAGTTAGTTCCTGATTTTCTTAACTCCTTGGGTCTAAGAACAGTATTATTGAAGATACCGTTCACAACAACCCAAAATCACATTCCATTAATTATCGAGTTAAAGAACAAGTGTTATTTAAAACACTGTTCACGATAAACCCAAAAATCAATTCCAATTCAATTCCAATTAAATATTATTTAATTGGTACACTTCATTAAATCTAAATAAAAAGATTTAATCTTTTTCTCAACTGGGTTCAAGAACAGTGTTAATGAAGACACCAGTCATGACAAACCCAAATCACATTTGATATTAAATACAAGGCTCTGAATAGAAAATATATCGGCTTATATTCAATATCAAATTCTACGACCAACAAATATCGTATTGGAAATAACGATACAAATATATCTTTCAAATTTCCATAATAATATCTGTGTAATCACGAAATCCAACATCGAAATAATCCAAAGACAATTTCGATTGAAATCCATTCCAATTCAATTATTGGAAATTCTGGTTACTTTTAAAACCCTTTTCAAATCCAATTTATTTATTTAAAAATAAATAGAATTTTAATTCTAGTTCAAAACTAGTTCATTTCGATAAAAATCTATTTTTATCTTTTCAAATATGGAGTTTTTCATCCCAAATCATTCCTTATGATTTTACACAAATTATTACTATTTTTAATAATTTTATCAAGGCCCGTACAGTCGATTTCCATCAACGGCCATCGAACTGCACTTATAGCGACCTTTTCCAAATTTGATTTGGACATAATTCCAAATCTAACCATTAGATTTCTAATTTCTAATATTCGTTAGAAAGCTCTTTTCGATACGAACCCAACGATTCTGGTTTTAGGAGAATCCGACGGTCGGTTCTCCCGCAGTATCCATTTGAAGTCAATGGTCGAAATTCGCGAACTACCGCAGCGCGACGCGTTCTATTCAGGCCATTATATTATATATATAATATATACTTCGTCGATTTCCTTTTAAAACGTATTATATAAATCATTTTAAATTCGTTTTCAAAACGATTTCAACTTCTTTTTCAAATTCAAATCAAAATTGAATTTCCCTTACAAATTCGTTTTAAATTCATTTCAAATTGATTTCAATTCAAATCGATTTTGAATTCAATTTCAGTTCGTTTTCGATTCAATTCAATTTCAATTCGAATTCATTTCTATTCAATTTCAATTCTATTCAATTTCAATTCGAATTCATTTCTATTCAATTTCAATTCTATTCAATTTCAATTCTATTCATTTCTATTCAAAATATCAGAATTTGAAATCACTTTCGATGTTCATTATAAAATGAATAAAAACGATATAAATATCGTTTACGTCAAAATGGCATAAATCTAATCAACACGACTTCATATATTTCTATTTTCAAATATTCTATTTCAAATATTTCCTTTTCAAATATTTCTATTCAAATATTTCTTTTTCAAAACTGGAATGAGGCCCAATCAATTACCATATAATGTTAATTATATGGATTTTCTACAAAACATGTATACAATAACAACGATGAATAATCAACCATCATCCAAAGTGCATTCTACACTGTATAAGCATCAAATATAAATATTCAATGCTTATAACAGCCTGTCAATCAATCGATCGACATACAACTAAACAATCGGGATTAGTGTACGTCAAATATCATCCCAATACCCGTGTGGGGTTTCAAACAATCAAACACAGATTTTATTTGTGCAGTTGGGCGATGTGTAAAATTTATCGTCCCAATCAATATCAGTCAAATGTGTGTATATAAACAAATCGTCCGATTTGTTTATATTTATTTATTTCATTTCATATACACGTTAAAAATTCTGTTTTTAACTATAAAATATTTTATTTCAACTATATAAATATTTTATTTCATTTCACATCACATCACACAATCAACTACACATCAAAATCAAACAAACAAGCATACAAGCCGTCCATGGTATGTGGACGACGGGTGTCGGGTGCTACTAAACACCGTCTGCATCCTAGTATATATTTTTAACTAGAAAACAAAATTAAAAGGTGAGAAGTTCTCACAGAGGGTTCCACTCCGCCGTGCTTTGCTTTTGAACTGCTGAACCGTCTGGACCCATTTGAAATTCTACTGCAGTCCTTTTCACGCTGTTCAAATATAATTCAATAAATAAAAGTCATATTTTTATTTCTACTTCATATATTTTTACAACGCTCATTTCAATATAAAAATTATATTTTTATTTTCTTCTTCTTATATAAAGATCGGATTTTTTTACTTTGCTATTTGATATATAAAAATCGAATTTTTACTTTGCTATTCGATATATAAAAATCGAATTTTTACTTCGCTATTCGATATATAAAAATCGAATTTTTACTTCATCGTTATAAAAATCACCTTTCTATTTCAACATATATATAATAAAAAACCAGATTTTTATTTCGCCACATATATAAAGATCAAATTTTTTATCTTCATACCTATAACAACAACAACAAAGCCATATATCCCAAACAAGTTGGGGTTGGGTAGATATGGAACCCAAAATTAAAATAAAGTAAAATTAATAATGATGATAATAATATATACATATATATATATATATATAAAGGGTATAAAATAACCAATCAAATAAAAAGTCGTCCGATAAAGGGTTTTTTTAAATAAGAAGAAGAAGAAGTAAAAACGTTCAATAAAAGTGAAATAAAATCTAAAATAGTAAATAAAAAGTAAAAAGGTTCAGTAAACGTGAAATAAAGTCTAAAAAAAAAACACTATGGTTCTGGTACATGGATTGCCAATTTCCATGCACTCCTATCAACTACCAGCTCTTCCGATAAACTCCAGTTACTTAAATCTCTCTTTATTATCTCCTCCCATGTCATTTTAGGTCGACCTCTACCTCTCTTTAGGCCTTCGGCGCGACCTAGAATTCCAGCGCGTACAGGTGCATCGTATGGTCTACGTTGGACATGTCCAAACCATCTCAAGCGGTATTGGACTAACTTCTCTTCAATAGGTGCAACTCCAAGTTTTTCCCGAATATCCTCATTTCTAATCTGATCTCGTCTGGTATGCCCACAGCTCCAACGCAGCATTCGCATCTCTGCTATACTTATCTTCTGGACGTGTTGCCTCTTAGTAGTCCAACATTCTGCACCATATAACATTGCAGGTCTGATTGCTGTCCTATAGAACTTTCCTTTAAGCTTCTGAGGAATCTTCCGATCACAGAGAATGCCAGATGCTAGTCGCCATTTCACCCATCTTGCTTGAATTCTAAAACTAACATCCTTATCAATCTCTCCATCAAACTGCAACATAGATCCTAAGTATCGAAACGATTCCTTCTTGGGTACTACTCTACCGGCCAGGGTAACATCTCCGTCATCTGACCTGACACTGCTAAACTCACACTTCATATACTCTGTTTTAGTTCTGCTAAGCCTGAAACCCTTTGATTCCAAGGTCTCCCTCCACAACTCCAGTTGTCGATTAACCCCTTTTCTACTTTCACCAATCAGCACAACATCATCGGCAAAGAGCATACACCAGGGAATCTCCCTTTGTATATCTTTTGTGATTTCATCCATCACTAATGCAAAAATATAGGGGCTCAAAGCCGAACCTTGATGTAACCCTATGTTAATTGGAAAGTCTCTTGTCTCACCATCGCATGCCCTAACACTAGTCACAACCCCCTCGTACATATCCTTAATAAGGGTAATATACTTTGATGGCACTCTCTTCCTTTCTAGCGCCCACCACATAACCCTCCTCGGTACTCTGTCATAAGCTTTCTCCAGGTCAATAAAAACCATGTGGAGATCTTTCTTTTGCTCCCTGTATCTCTCCATAAGTTGCCTAACCAAGAAAATCGCCTCAGTGGTTGACCTTCCTGGCATAAAACCAAATTGATTCGTAGAAACACTTGTCAACCTCCTCAAACGCTGCTCGCAAACTCTCTCCCAAAGCTTCATTGTATGACTCATAAGCTTAATTCCTCTATAGTTTGTGCAACTTTGAATATCTCCTTTATTCTTGAAGATTGGAACTAAAATGCTTCTCCTCCACACATCTGGCATTTTGTTTGATTTAAAAATATTGTTGAACAACTTAGTTAGCCATCTTATCCCTGCATCTCCAAAGCATCTCCACACCTCAATAGGAATATCATCAGGCCCTACCGACTTGCCTGATTTCATACGTTTCAACGCCCCCTTTACCTCAGCTTCTTGAAATCTCCGCACAAAATGTCTATTGGTGCTATCGGCTAAGTCTTCCAACTCGATCGAAGAGCTATCACTTTCTTCGTTGAAAAGCTTATCAAAGTATTATCTCCACCTATTCTTTATCTCATCTTCCTTCACCAAAAGTCTATCATTCTCATCCTTAATGCATTTAACCAGATTGAAGTCCCTTGTCCTCCTCTCGCGTAGCCTAGCTATTCTGTAAACGTCTTTTTCGCCCTCCTTTGTACTTAGCCTTTGATACAAATCTTCGTACGCTCGTCCCCTTGCTTCACTCACTGCTCTCTTTGCAGTCTTCTTTGCCACTTTGTACATGTGCATGTTCTCTTCGCTTCTATGACGGTACATGCGTTTGTAGCATTCCTTCTTCTCTTTGATAGCCTTTTGCACCTCGTCATTCCACCACCACGAATCCTTGGGTTCTCGCTTGCTTCCTCTTGTTATCCCAAATACCTCAGTGGCGACTCTCCGAATGCAAGTTGCCATCGCATTCCACATGACATTTGCTTCTCCTTCCACATTCCAAGCTCCTTCTCCCATCACTCTATCTTTAAACACCTGTGAAGCATCTCCTTTGAGTTTCCACCATTTCGTCCTGCTAATCTTCACTCTCTTATCCTTCACTACCCGAAGACGAAACACGCATACCAACAGCTGGTGTTGTGAGACGACACATTCTCCAGGTATGAACTTGCAATCAACACAATCTCGTTTACTATCTCTTCTAGTTAGGACAAAGTCAATCTGGCTAGCCTGTTGGCCACTACTGAAGGTGATCAGATGTGACTGCCTCTTTCTAAAGAAGGTATTAGCAATCATGAGATCAAAAGAGAGAGCGAAATTCAAAATATCTTCACCCTCTTGGTTCCTACTGCCAAATCCAAAACCACCATGCACTCGCTCAAAACCCCCGCTAGATGAGCCAACATGGCCATTGAAGTCTCCTCCTATAAAAAGTTTCTCGCTACTATGCACATTCCTAACCATGACATCCAAGTCTTCCCAGAACCTTCTTTTGGCTTCTTCACTTAGACCTACCTGTGGGGCATATGCGCTAATGACATTCAAAACTGCCTCGCCAACTATTAGCTTAACTAGGATGATCCTATCCCCTCGTCTTCTGACGTCAACCACATTGTTCTGAAGGTTCTTGTCAATCAATATGCCTACCCCATTCTTGTTACGTACTTCTCCCGTGTACCACAATTTGAAGCCAGTGTTCTCCACCTCCTTCGCCTTCTGACCCACCCATTTAGTCTCTTGAACGCACAAGATGTTAACCCATCTCCTAATCATAGTATCCACTATCTCTCTTAATTTTCCTGTTAAGGACCCTACATTCCAACTACCTAACCGAACCCTACTATCGTCGACTAGCTTCCTTGCCCCTCGCATCCGCCGAGAAAAATGCGAGGACCCTTGCTCACTTATCACCACACCGGGGCGTCGGTGTAGCGCGCCACTAAGAGAATGGCGGCCCAGCCCTTGCATATTTAACACCATATTCGAGCCTCGATATAGCGCGTCGCTAAGAGGGTTATGCCCCAACGATATATCATAAGGTTCCATATCCATAAGAGTGGCTAAGTTTTTACGTTGGCTCGCCAAGCCTATCACAACCCTCCTCCTTTACCTTGGCTTGGGACAGGCTGCATAGAAAACTACACAGGCGGAGTTTTTATCTTCATACCTATATAAAAATTATATTTTTAACTTTTACATATAATAAAAATTATATTTTTAACCTCTACATGCAATGAAAATTATATTTTTAATGCTCCTATAATATAAAAATATCGCCTTCTCATGTTTAAAAATATCGTCTTCCAAACTATTAAAAAACCAATCTTTTTTTCTTTATAAAAATCACGTCTTTAACCCATTAAAAATCTATTCTTTTTACAAATAAAAATACACACTTTTCATAAAAAAAATACACCTTTCTACATTAAAAATATAAACTTTTCTACTTAGAAAAATATAATCATTTTATATATAAAAACAAATCAGTTTTTGCTTATGAAGAAAATCAGTTTTTTTTTTTTTTTTTTTTTTTGCTTATGAAGAAAATCAGAACTTACAGTGTTGATGGAGGGGGGGTCTTGCGCAGCTCACTGGAGGAAGGGGGTTGTATTGGTGGTCGGTGGTGAGCCAATGGGGGCAGCGGCGGCTTCTTCGTCGCTCGAGATGGGTGCGCCAGTTCTTGGATTTGCGGAGGGAGAAGGAGGCGACTGAAGGAGGAGGCGGCGATGGTGACTGGGCGCGGCGGCGGGGTGCCTCCAAGGTGGCGGCGCGTCAGAGTCTGGGTGCGGCGGCTGCAGAAATCGGTGGGGGGTGCTTTCTGGGAGACGACGGGTTGAATTTGATTTCGGTTAGGGTTAGGTTAGAAAATTTATATATATATATATATATATATCTAATATTTACAATAATATTTTATTATTTAATTCAGTTAATCACTAGTTTAATGCTACTAACTCTGAACGAACCCCAACGACTATCGCCCCTAGCTAATTACGTCCATTCCGAACACAATGGGACATGTTTCGTAGGCCAATTCGATCGTTACGATCAGTTTTCGTCAGATTTAACATTTAAATCATTATATTGAATTTTAAACGTACATTTCAATTTACTGGGGCCATATACGAACCCTAAAAATTCCCGAAAAATATTTTCTAGCTTCGTATTGACGATACGGTCCTAACAAAACTAGTTTCATCAAATTTTGAGACCATTTGAAAAATGGCCATTTTCCAGTCGATTAAAATCAGCTGAAACTGGTCAAACGCGTTTTCCTTTGCCACGCTCACATAATGAATCGAAAAATTATGAATTTTGAAACCTAGCAATAACTTGACATCACGGATCCAACAAAAGTGGTTTCGTCGAAATCCGAGGTGGTTTGCAAAATTGCTATTTTTAATAGCCGAAATTCCATAGCGACTATTCTGAATTTTCAACTGGACATAACTTTTTATCCCCGCTATGAAATTTCAATTTTTCTGATTCGTTGGAAAGATATTCTCAATTAGATTCAAATATTTTTGGTTTTGCTAAAATCCGGTTTATTTTACACCCGGTACATTCATTTGAACTTTGAAATCGAATTATCGAACTACCGCGCTATTTTCAATTCCTTTTATATATATAATAAATATTTATATTCTAACGACGACGTATATAAATATTTACCTTCGAATTCTATTCAAAATAAATTTCTCGTCGTTTTTATTTAAAATAATTCATTTTAAATATTCAAAATTCGCTAAAATTGCCGAAATAAAATTTTTAAATTGGCTCGGATTTCCGGGTTATTACAATGATGACATTAGTTATGGAAATTTTAGCTAACCATAATAATCAGACAATAATAACTGCAAAAATTAGAAAAATTGTACAAGCAAGCCGCTGTCCCTGCAGAAAATCTTTACAAGCAATGTTTATATATATTATATTGCAGCAGAGCACCTGTAGAATTAAGAAAAGATGACAGTGGGGTATGATAGTCCGTTCAGGGAAGTTGAGTAGCACACTACAGGTTCAAATCCTTGCTTTACTGCTTTATCTCTTTCTTACTTTAGTCCCTTAATTCGATTTGTTTCTTTTTTTTTCCTTTTTTTGAGAGAGAGAGCAAATAAAACAAAGAAAGGAAATTAAAAAAACTAAATCAAAATTAAAACCAAAAAAATCAGAAGGAATGATTGAACTAAACTAACGACAAAACAAAGAAAAGAAAAAATTAAACTAGTTGATACTCCACAAAAGAAACAAGCCAAAGAAATAATAGGGGATTTTTTCCACAAGGACAAACTCACCAAATTATTTGCCCAAAAGGACAACCACCAAAAAACTTGCCCAAAAGGACAAGTTTTAGTGCAAATGGTGAATTTCGGGGGGGGGGGGGGGGGGGGGGGGAGGGTCCCATGTTTTTCCACTTTACACTAAAACTTGTCCTTTTGGACAAGTTTTTTGCCCTTTGTCCTTTTGGGCAATTTTTTTTGTTTTTTGTCCTTCACAATTTTTTCCTGGAAATAATAACTAACCTAACCTACCTAAAAATAAAATCAAAATCTCTGAGCAACAACAACACAAAGAAAAGAAAAGAAAATCACGAGCACACAACTAGCCAACACGCCCCCATTTCTTAGTATTTTTTTATATATATGTGCGCACTCGAAGCAAGAAATTGTTTCAACGTATAAAATTAGAACCTACGTAATCAAATAAACGCAACCCACACAACACTAAACAAAGTTATCAAATCCACTATAAATCAAACCACTACCGAAACAACTCAAACAATAATGTTTCTCACAAAAGCCTCAAATTCAAACAATGATACTCACCCCCACAAATCAATTCTTTCCACTCAAATTTCATATGCAAATCACAGACGGAAATCAGGGTATTTTATTTGGTGTTAAGGCCTTTGAACTGGGTGTGTTATTGCAAATCGGGTTTCAGGTTTTGAGTTGTTTTGGATTCGAGTATGAGTTTGAGGGTTTCGAATTTGGGTTTCGAGTTTGATTTTGGTGGTCTTTGAATTCAGTACCGTGGTTTGCAGCTGCTTCGAATTGTGTGCTTCTCACTTGGAGATGTTGCTTGAGGTATTGTGATTTTTGTAAGGGTTTTCGAAAAGTTCGGGCACGGGTATGGTTTGAGTGCATGTGGTTTGCACAGTTGCAGGAAGCGGTTTGGATTTTTTTTCCAATCTGATTGGTTTTGGGAAGTTGCATGGTGGTAGTTGAATTAATAAATGGCGTTGTAGGGGTCGTTTGGAAGCTTTTGATAGTGGAACAGAGAGGATATGATTGATGTGTTGCTGAGAAGACAGTGTGGAAAGGAGAAGTTTGGTGATGTTTGACAGAATTCAGGTAGGGTAGGGTTTGAAGTAAGCACAAGAAGGAAACTTGTAAAGAATTTTCTTTTTCTTTTTTTTCTTTTGGGAAAGAAATAATAAGCAAAGAAGTGTAAGAAGGGGAAAAAGTTGAGAAAAGGAAGAGAGTCAAGGTAGAGATGGTCAAGGCAGAGAAGAGAAAAACAATACGAAAGTATTTTTTTTAAGACTTGTAGAAGAAGAAATGTAAAGATTGGAAAGGGAATAAGAAAAAAAAGGAAAGAAATCGGAAAACAGACAGGTTTTTTCTCTTGTTTTAGAGATTGTGGTATCAACAAGTAATACCAAATCAACTAATCAATAAATTTTTTCTCAATGAGAAAAACAAAAACCAACGAAAAAAATAAAATGAAAACTAACACAAATCAAGAATTAAATAAATAATAAAATTTAATTGTTACCTTCCCGACAACTACGACAAAAATTTGTTTGACACTTTTCTATGGATTAGAAAAGCATAAATTTATTATAAATTACTACAAGCGTGCATGTATGTAGTATGCAGGTCGAACACATGGAGAAAAATTAAAATTTATTATTCATATAATCTCGGGGGAGAGTTAGACGGAATTGGATATTTCGATTTGAAAACAATAAAAATTGCAATTTGGTTCAGAACAAATCTAATTGAACCGACCACAAAATCAAAATTATCAATTGAAACAGGAAGAGCAAGTAAACTACTACTGAATTCACTACAGATTTGAATCTAATCAAATCTATATTAAATTCAATACTATCTAGGAAAGGAATGTAGAAATTAGAATTGCAGAATAGAAATAACAAATAGAAAGTAAAATTATGATTATCCCTGAAATTAATCAAATGGTCAATCACTAATAAAAAATAAAATTGCTATGACAACTTGTGCTCTAGCAAATCTAATTGTATAGATGACACAAATTGCTTGAAAAATAAAATGCAGAAAAAGAAAAGAAAAGAAGAAGCTTTATTAATGGAGAAGAAGTTATACAAAAATACCCAAAGTGATATTTATTTATGTATAATAAAGATAAGATATGAGCGTAAAAAAACACTTTTACATTTTAATCATGCATCATACAACTCCTCCGAGCTTTGCTAAGTAGTATATACATATTCAGGCGCCCATCACCACAACTCTACCGGATATAGTATAAATTGACCCCCCCCCCCCCTTCCCGATCAAGTGAATATGTATATTTAAGACCCCCAAGCCTAGATCCCCCCAGAGTAAGTACTGAAAATAGAAAACAACAATCACGTGTGTTGCGAACTTCAAGAGTAACTCAAAAAGTGGAAATAATATGTCTCATGCCCTGTTTCACTAACCGATAATTACTAGTCAGCCTACACCATACTTCAAATAGTAGTAGCTTCAATTAACGACAATATAGTTAACTTACATGTCTTGTATTACATGGTTTACTATATCGTTTAAGTCACTTTCCTTTCTCGAAGAGTGCAAAAATGCATGGTTTGTATATTGAAAATACTTAGCTTGAGAAAACAAGTTTATAAAACGATTCTAAAATCATTTCTTTGAAAATTTATATATATATTGGAAAATACTGTATATTTATAGCTTTAAGACGATTTTATTTTTACAAAACAAAACTTAGAAAAACATTTGTTTCAAAGAAGTAGATAAATATATATAAGAAATTCATTATAAAATCGTTTTATATAATCTGCACCATGTTAGAAATCTCATGACATTGATCATGAAATCAATACACAAAATTCACCAAAAACATCACCAATTCGTAGTATGAATAAGTATAATTGTTGGCTTTTCCTTTATCGGATTAAATCAAGGAAAACATCATGAAAATTTGTTTAAAAAATTATAGAGAAACGATCAAAAAATCACCTGGAAAATAGGCTAAAAAGATCTAAAAGCTAAGAATTAAAATCCACATTCAACTAAACAAACAGGTCGACCTAAGCTCCTACGTAGATCGACCCCCACGTTGAATTGTCTCTCCTATAGGTTGACCATTAAGGAGTCTAGGTCGACCCGGAACACAGGATATTCAACGAGATCTCGTTTTGCTCCGATTCAAAGTTCCAAGATAATTTTACATGAGTTATAGAGGTTGGAATGACCAAAAAACTGGCATGTATATAGTCCACCAGAAACACTAACATCTAGAAAAGATTGGACACGATCTTAGCAAAGCAAGATATAACATCACAAAGTTGGACAAAGAGCTGATTTTCCACTATAGAGACACAAATTCTTACCTAAATAACTACAGATCATCAAAACTTCTGCACAAACTAGATGTTGTGAGTTTTACTCACCTTGAGTGGCCATGGGAATGGATTCCAATGATTGTAACTAGCAAGTTGGAAGCTTGTGGCATCCAAAGCCTTTAGGTTGATAAATACTGATATGCCAAGCTGGTAAGGGATTTACAGTAAACCTTTCTCTCTTTATCTCTTAAATTGGACAATTGGGTCTTTGAATGAAGATCGTACCATGGAGATCATAAGCTTTCTTCCATTTTTTTCTAATTTAAGAGTGCCTTTGATTTGAGATTTTGTGGAGGCGAATAGTCATTTTTCTATACCTGTCTTCTCCTTTTAAGAAGAAGAAAAGTAAAAATAAAAGGTACATACTGTAACTTGTTCAACCCTTCCCACCTTTCCAAACAATTCTTTTGGGCTTTGAGTTTGAACCCAATAACCCATTTTAAGTAAATGTTATTAATCCAAATTAGTTACTAAGTGTTACAAATTTCTACTAACTTATTTTTACATAAAATACCCTAAACAACATATTCTAGATTTTATCAAATTATAATACATGTCTAAAACCTCTTTAATCATTTTAACACAAATTTTATTGCAAACCCAACATAATTTACATTTCATAAAATGTTTGTTACACACACTTATTTATTTAAATCCCAATAGCAATAGAATTTACCCAATTGATTGTTGTAACTAAACAAATATTTAAACAACCTTAAAATATTTCAAATACTCAAATACTGATTGTCAGTCAATATTTACTCTTTCTATTTTTAACTACAACTCGGGTAGATTTACATACATAGTTTTTACCAGCAAAAATTCATCGTCTGTTCATGATTCACAAAACCGTTTAATTTATTCTAAACTGATTAAATACAACACCCAATATATAAACACAGTCAAATTATATACTTTAAATTAAACATTTATTCTATATTGCTAATTGTATCAACTTAAAATTTTTAAAATATGATAAATCTATTTACTTGTTATACCTAAACCATACTAGAATACCTTGAACACCTTTACATTAATTGTTGAATAACATTTCATAATTATATTTTTATTCTTAAATATTGATTTCTAATCAATATTTCATATTCTTAATATTCACATTAACAACCAGTATTGTTGTTTAACAATAATTTTACAAAATTATTGAAATTATAAGATTTCCAATTTCATATTTAAATTTATTCAACAAACAAATGTTGAAATTACCCTAATAAATCCATACCCACTTTCAAAAAAAAATGTTGAATTTTTTTTAAATATCTCAACATTAAATTCAATTATATCCAATCCAGCACAATTACAATAGAATCTCCAAAATTTTTATTTATACGACGTATATGATCATACGAGTTCTCCCTTTTGAACTCATATTTTATTTTCTCAAGTCTTAGATCCAAAGTCTTATCAAAATCCGTTTATCCCGGTACCCAATACCAGGGTTGTTACAGTCTCTCCATGTTTTGGTTATATCTGGATGGTCCATGCTATTTAATATGACCAGACAAGGGTATGTTTTGGTTGTGAGATTCTTTTCTATATCTCTTTTATTTCAGCCCAATGATTTTGACCTCCTAACACTTGGACGAATACCATGGATGTATCAATATTGACTCTAAAGGTTGAAAAGCCGGATTGTTACATGTAATAAAGTCGAAACTCTATTAAAGTTGACATTTCAATTATAGTTGGATGGTTTGTACTATATCAATGAAATAAAAAGAGTATTTATGGTAAAAACGACCATCTCAAGAATGCGATTTGCGATATCTATAACGTGCCATATCAGCATTCGATGATGATAGTCCAAAGCCGTTACATGCCACATGTCAAGCATCCTAAAATTTTAATTTTGCTACTTCTCCTTGAGTTTCATTCGTAAGTCCCTCAAAATTTTTGTAAAAGATCAACTAGGTTTTCATGGCAGTTAGGTTAATTTAAAAATTGAGAATTGTTACGTAAAACATACAAAATTTATATTCTACTTCTATGCATATAATTTAACTTCTTCATTACTTGATTGTTAGACCAAAAATTTGATTTAACATAAATGATTAGAAGTTCAATCATTTCATTTTTGTTTTTGAAATATCAAAATAAGTACAAGTTTTTTTTTTTTTTTTCTAATTCGAAGGTTTTGTCTCATTTTTTTCTTTATTTTAACTTTTACTAATTCAGTTTCCACAGTTTGCCTATATATACATATAATGAATTATGTGGTCACTTTCATATCTTTCTCTTTTTTATCTCCATCTACAGGTGTGATAGTAATTTGTCCCAAATCTAATTCAACCATTGCTTGAAGGAAACATCCGTTAAATTCATAGTTAATTTAACAGTGTATAAACAATGTTGCTAACAAAATTAAACCGATAGATTTACCAATAGAGGGTAAGTTCATCTGATCTCAATTTCTCATGGCCCTTTGATTGCTTTCTTTATTTTTAGTTTTATTTTCCTTATACAAGAAAGAAAGAATGAAAGTGGAACATTTATTTGATCCATGAACATCATGGAAAATGAACACAGGATTTGTATCCTGCTAACTCAAGAACCAAATAACTGAAAAAATATCATATATATGATACATGCACACAAGTAGTGAATTTCTTGTATGTAGGTGTATAAGTATTTATATATCATCCTTTTTGTTAGTATAGTACAACCCCCTTAGAAAGGCAAAGATAGAAACAAAGGCAAAAATTAAGAAATAGCCTAGCCACGCTTCTCAGTGATCTGAAAGTCCGAAGGCATGGAACGGAAGATCTTAGCCGCCGTTATTTCTTCTCTCGTCTCTCAAACTCTTCTCCCTCTGCTCCAAATCCAAACCGTTCCCGATGATTTTCATCTTCTCCCTCTCTTCCTCCACATCCAACAAATTATTTCCACTACTCTTCTCATCTCTTCCAAGAAAAGAAAATCAACTCATGATCATCAAGACGAAAGTGATCGACTCACAAAAGCGGTAATCATAAGGAACCCAAAACCGAACTTGAACTGCTACAGTTCGTCGTTCAACATGTCGTCTTCAACGTTCGAGTGGCTTTGCGGCCTTTTAGACCCTCTGCTTGATTCCCGTGAATTACCGGGCCCCATCCGTTTGGCGATCGGGCTAACTCGTTTAGCTACGGGCAATCCGTACCCTGATATTGCGGCTGAATTTGCGGTTTCCGAGTCCGTTGCCCGGTTATGCGTGAAACGCCTTTGCAGGGTTTTATGTACTAATTTTAGGTTCTGGATCACTTTCCCCCAAAATCCATCTGAAATTCTAGAAATATCAAACGGGTTTGAATCTGTTTCGCTTGGTCTGCAAGGCTGCTGTGGGGCTATTGGCTCTGCTAGGTTTCATGTTGGGGATGAAAAAAGTGTAGGTATGCAAATAGTATGTGATTCCAGATCTAAAATCCTTAACATTGTTGTAGGGTTTAGCGGAGACAAAAATGAAGCGGAGATTCTGGAGAAGTCGGAAATATACAAGGATGTCAATGAAGGGAGAGTATTGAGTTCAGGTCAGTATTTTGTTGGGGGAGCTGGCTATCCTTTGCTTTCTTGGTTAGTCGTGCCATATGCAAATGAAGGTTTAGGAGCTGTGGAGCAAGAGTTTAATGAAGTTCATGAGTTGATGTGTCAACCTGTTGAAAGGGCATTTTCTGGATTGAGAAAGTGGAAAGTATTACATAAATTGATGATGGACGAAGATGATAAGGTTGTAGTTGCTTCTATAGCGACGTGTGCTATATTGCATAATGTGTTGATTATGCAGGAAGACAACAATGGTTTTTTAGAGGATGTTTTGAGATTGGGATTTATTGAGAAGGCTGAAGATAAGGAAAAAGAAGATTCGGTGGATAAAGGTTCTGCTTTACGCACTGCGTTGGCTATGAAAGCGAGAGAAGTTCGAAGGCTGGGCAAACCTTATGAGTGATTTGGTATGGGTTTGCATTATATTTATTTATACATTTATACATACTTTTTTGTTTGAAGTACATAATGATTTGCATGTTGAGTAATATCTTGATTGAATCTTACAGCTTCATACTAAAGATATTTCCTTATGATCAGAATAAGCTGTGATGGTTTGACTGTTTTTGCTCTTTTTGCGCATCACTATGTTGTACATTTGCCATGATTGTAGTCTTTTACTCATTCATGATATGTGAGCTACTCATTGCAGTTGTCCATGGGAACATTTACTTCCTTGGCATTCAGCAAATTGTATAATAATCAGACAGTTCAATTTGTATGTATATGGTACAAATCATAGGGCTACATTCAGAGTTCTAAATTTTCTCCTGCTGGTTAGATAGCAAATATTGATTATACAACTGCTTTTCTGTCGTATATGCGTTGTTGGGAGTACCGTTTTCATGGGAACATTAGTGCGGTGAGGTTTTAACATAGCGTAAATACTAGCTAATGTCTTATAATTTTAATTTATGCTATAGAAATATTGTAATGCGAATCTGTACACTTATGACATATCATATTGAGTCATGTCCAGAAAAACCAAGAGAGATAAATTTTGGATATTATTAGAACGATGAAACATGTATATGAATCAGATGTTTTCTTTTCAGATTAACACATGATACACGTGTGTGTGTGCGCGCGCGCATGTGTGTGTGCACGTGCGTGTATACGTGTGTGCAAATGTATAAGTATTTTTTACCCATGACAGAAGGCTCTGTTAACTTCTGTCTTTAGTAATTTGAAGTAAACTCTATCAGGCAGGATTAAGTAGTATCAGATCAACGAAATGGATATAGAAATGAACTGTGATGTCGCGAGAACTGCTGTTACGGAACTAGTTTGTTGGCTAGTGAATAACTTATTAAGATTACAAACGTATGACTGCTTAAGTGGATAAAACGGAAGTACCCTTAGTTTAAGATAATCCAACATATTTACTGATCATGAAGAGAACTCTCAATCTTAGCAGTCGACAGATCAACCTACCCAAACCCTCTTGCAAACACTAAGGTAAAGCCTTAGGATCGTTCCTTCTCTACTTCAGTGGTCCATGTCGTTCATACCCAATCACGTCTACTTCACACAAGGAGATAGCTCGGGGATGACATGGCTAGTGGAGGATGCATGTACGTGGCGATGATAAGTAGGGACTGGCGTTTGGATAAGAGTGTGTTTGCGAAGGTTGGATTAAATGTTTTCCCCACATGGCTTGTGTGGCTGTGTTTGCTATCTAAAATGAACACAAAATATACCGGCGCTATACTATATTGTGAACATCAAGGTGAATAGGGAATATGGCTCTTTTGGTGCTATGAAGAGAGGAATAATAAGTAATAGTTGGTTGGTTTGTTGAAACTTAAAAGGGTAGCTGGTATGCCAAGCTGCTGGTTTCTAGAAAATTATATATCTGTTCTGACAATATGCTGCAGAATCTGTTTATGTAGAGTTAAATAACTGTTGTGATAACAGACTATATCTTCTGGCTATGTAGCGTCAAATTTCACAACGGCACCCCATAAATCCTGCCCTTGGAGATACGACTCTATGCAAGTCCGGTTTCCATAATTGGTTTTATTGAGTTTTTCTATACATCTCAACATGGATCCAAAATCTGCTAATATCAATATCCTAAAAGCACAAGAATACTTCAAGAAAGCCTCCCTGGTTACTTGCGTGTCACCAAAATCATTCTTAGTGTTGATCAACGTGGAAGTGCATAAAAAGTTAAAACCATGGCAAATTAGGTTTTGATACCAACTGTGATAATATCTGAATTGAATATGGTGGAGTACATTGCTGCTAAACAAGAATATTACCTTAAAGAAATAACATGTAATTCATCATCAGTTTACATCCCCATACAGTTCACGACAAATCACATTCGTAGGTTGAATAATAATCTTTTCTGGAGAGATATGTCAAATAATGATGCATGCCAATGGTGTACCACCAAAGTTCTAGATAAAGCATATGACAATCACAACATTTGTCATTGATAGATTGTGGTAATGAAACTAGCTCGCCCCTAATCACTTTGAAGTATTTGGATGTGTTGACCGTGTATTTGATAGAGCATTAATAACAACGTAGAAACAAACTAATTCTGAGACTCTGAGTTTTTACGCTTGTAACATCATGTTAATTCAACTAATTTGGCTGGTATATCTGTTATACAACAAAGAAGGAACATCGAAACTAAAACTGTTAATCCTTCTTTTGGACCAAAGCAGCTTTAGCTGAATTTAGAGAATTAAACAGAATAAGAATGACTTGAAACTTGACATGTGTACCTAGAAAATGATAAGGAAGGACTTTTAGAAAAAGTTTCACTTGGATTGGATGGGTGGATTAGACTCGGGACCGAGACATCTCTAGAGGTTGGGTCCGACCTACGATGGTTCACCAAACCACCTTTTGAATTTCATGCTATGTTCACTCTACTTTATTACTTCATGCCGAAGTAATTGTGCAAGGATTGATGGACTACGAAAGATTAACTAAAAAACAATGGATAGCTAAGTGATCACATGATTTAACTTGACGACTGGAAAATGGATCAAATGACTTGACTAAATGGATGGAATAACTTGGAAAAGAATTGGAAAATTTTGACCAAGTACCACAACTCGGCCCTAACTTTCATGATAGGTCGGATCTGGATTATCCTGGTGACTCGGCATGACTTGAGACATCTGGTGAGACTTCAACTGATCTTCTGGACTTTAATGTTATTGGACCTCTAACTTTATGCTGTCCAGTTTACCTATAAACACTTGTCTAACTGCTGTCAGAGGGAGTTGTTCCTGTGATCTTTCTGGAGATTGTGTGATCTTTCTAGAGACTGTGTTTACTCTCTCTGGAGACTCTGATTACACTGTGATTACTAAACATAGTTACTAGCTTTATAAAATTTAAAATTATTTATGTATGACTAAACATAGTTACTAGCTTTATACAATTTAAAATAGAAACAAGTTTAAACAAAAAAATTGGATGTACCGATGCAAAACACAATCAGCGTTGGAATTTTGCTGCAACTGTTTGTAAATCTTACTTATTAGAAATGATGCACATTTCGCGTTCCAGGTTTTATACACATTCTCGATTTGTCCCTAACTCGATTTATGGCATATAAGAATGTTGGAATTTGATAATTTTTTGCAGGTATGATTTCCTGATCATCAACACTATCTCAGCAAAAAAATTACATTACATCACATTATTTTGGTATCTCTAACCCGCTAAAATTTAATAATACTAAATTCAATAACAATAATAAATAGTTTAAATCCATAATATATCATATAACTAATTTTGATGGTAATATATTGGAATAAGTGATTTTTTGCCGAGATGTTGATTATAATTGGATTGCACCCACAAAAAAATATTAAATCTCGACAATCATAGATACTGTAAATTGAAGTCAGAATGCAGATCTATAGGATTAAGATGATTTTTTGTGGAGATATTGATGATGACCGGATCATACATCCAAAAAATTATCGAATGCCGATAATCCTACGTGCTATAAATCGATGTCAGAATGTTAATCCTTCCTCCTACATGCATATATACCACATTGATACATAAGTATGTGTTTGGTTCACGTGACAGGAAAGAGAGAACAAATATTTAATAAAAACTTGAAGCTGATATGACTACGAAATGGTGCTAATTAAAGGAAGCTATTGATCCTACCACATATTGTTGGTTGGTAGTACTGCTGGCAGGTTGAGGTAGGTTGGTCATGCCTATCATCGTCTTCACCAACCTATCAATCCTTTTCCCTACCAGTTGCTGTTCTCTGCTTTTCCAGTAATTTATCATTTTGTTTTCCACTTATTCTTCAATCATACATTTATGCTCACCAACTCCCAACTTCCTCCACTATATATTTGCTTTGTCAACCTTCAACATAAGTAGCAACCTTCTTGTAACAAACAAAATATCCACAATACAGTTAGAGTATATAAAAGAAACAGCAGCGATGTCTACCACCACGATCACAACAAAGACTGAGACTGATCAAGGAAGGCATCAAGAAGTGGGGCACAAGAGCCTTCTCCAAAGTGATGCATTATATCAGGTAAATATACGGATATTTCTTAATAACGGTTTTTAAAAAAAAAAAAAAAAAAAAAGGAAAATAATATTGGTTAATTAATTGGTACAGTATATTTTGGAGACTAGTGTCTATCCTCGGGAGCCAGAGTGCATGAAAGAACTCCGTGAGATCACAGCAAAGCATCCATGGTACGCACATGATTCCAGAATTATCCTAATCTTAATCTAATTGATAAATTGTTTCTTGTTTCTTTTTCTTTTTAATTATGAAAAGTTAGATAATCTAATGTGGAATATTGACACAGGAACATAATGACTACATCAGCAGACGAGGGGCAGTTCTTGAACATGCTGTTGAAGTTGATCAATGCGAAAAACACAATGGAAATTGGTGTATTTACTGGATATTCTCTGCTTGCCACTGCCTTAGCCATTCCTGATGATGGCAAGGTAATAGACTAATAGTGAACCAGCTAGTTGCCAAATAACGTCATTTCTCTAAGCATGTTATGAATTGTTTGATTTATTTAATTTGGTCTTATTTAGATACTGGCAATGGATATCAATAGAGAAAACTATGAGATCGGTTTGCCTGTGATTGAAAAGGCTGGAGTTGCACACAAGATCGATTTTAGAGAAGGGCCTGCTTTGCCTGTTCTTGATCAAATGCTAGAAGATGTAAGATATTTCTACTTATTTCAACCTTATTTCCCTTATTATAAAGCTGGAAATTCACTAATTAATGCCACTTACCTAAAGAAATATCATATTTAAGCCATTTTAAAAAATTAGTTATAAAAATATCTCTGTCTTTGTATGTGATAGAAAGTGACATTTTTTACACAAATTTATCTATTTTAAATATGCCTGTGTTTGAAATAGTGTTGGTACTTTTTTTTCTTTCTGAAAACAAAATCATACTGGCAGTATTTGAGATGGCAAGTACAAAATTTTATCTTTTGACCTATTGTAGAAAGCGTCTATTTTTTAACAGTATTAAAACTGATTGAAACATGGAGCATGGTTCTTCTGAAAGTGGTCTAAATGAATAAAAAGGAGTATGGAGTAATGTATGTTTCATTATAAGGTGTATGGTAGAAAGGTCAAATAATATTAGTTCCGTGGGTCATTGTTCTGGTAATTAAAGGAACAAAAAAATTAAGCTATTAATAAATGTTTTTATTTAGCAAGTATTTATATTTCTAAACAAAGAAATAAATAAAAATCAACTGCTAACCAACCTGACAATTCATGAATCCTGATATACAGAAAGCAAAGCATGGTTCATATGACTTCATATTCGTGGATGCAGACAAGGACAACTACATAAACTACCACGAGAGAATAATAGAACTAGTCAAAGTGGGCGGTCTAATCGGCTATGATAACACGTTGTGGAATGGTTCGGTTGTGGCTCCACCCGATGCACCACTTAGAAAATACGTTCGATACTACAGGGACTTCGTGCTCGAACTCAATAAGGCTCTTGCTGCTGATCCACGCATTGAAATATGCCAACTGCCTGTCGGTGATGGCATCACTCTTTGCCGCAGAGTTCAATAAATGATTTACTATACTTATACTATAATGTTTGATTTCAATATTGTTTTTCTCCTCTATTTGTTATATTTGAGCATGTGCTTGACTATGTATTTGTACCATCATGTATCGTATTCTTTCATGTATATCCTGCAAATGCAGAAATGTAAGACTTGAGCACTTTTCTGTTTAACTAAGAATTTGCTCTGATTGTGCTACATTTTGTGACTTTGAAAATTAAAAGTGGTGATTATGTTGATATCTTGATGCTTGGGTGCATAATAAAAAGAGCTAACGATCTCTACTTGTTACCCTATAAAACCACGTCAAAATGAAATGCATAAATTATCATCTTGTAGTTTCTTCGGGATAACATAAAATTTATATATCATATAGACTGGAAAAAAGGGGTGATAGTGCGTCGATGAGTTTCAATGGGATTCGATGGATGTATTGTATGAGCTCAAAACTCATGTCAATTTATTTGAGAAATTACACAGATATGCAAATGTGATGTATATGTGTGTAGATATATATAGCAAATATTGGAATGCAAAGTTTAACACAAATTGAAATATAAAATATGAACCGTTGAATCGGTTTGTCTTTATGAGAGTAGTGGATATGAGAGAGCAATCTGATGGTGGAGATTCATTGTGTCATCATTTGTGTTTTTTTTTTATGTTCAAATAAACATATACACGCTTAGGGCATCCCTATTAGGGCGCACTCCTTTTGCACTTTATTTTAGACCATTAATTTGTAATTTAATAAGTTAGTGAAAGGAAATAGTGAAATTATAATGTCTGGTGAAAATCAAGGGCTATAAGGTGCCGCACGGTTTGGGGTGCTCTTAATCATATTCCACACACACACATATTTATTTATATGCGAAAGTCTATTTAGACACAATTGGTGACACAATTGATCTTCACTATTACCCTCTAAATTTCACTCATCCATATAAGGACAAAATGATCCAGCGGTCGAACTTTATGTCTCTATGTTTGTGTCTAATTTTATGTTCAAACAGTCCCTAAATATGTATATGTATGTGTGTGCGCGCGCTTGCGCGCGCGTGCTTGTGTAACACTCAGTGACATCTCTATTTTGCAATATCATTATAGCTCCTTGATTTTCACCGCACATAATGCTTTAAATAATAATACTTCCTCTCCTCTCGCTCCACATTATTTATGAAGAGAGAGGAAAGAATATTATCCATAAATCATGAGACTACATGATGTTGCACTATTTGGGAAGAAGCATGCTCCTCATCTGTATTATGTAGTGTAATTTCTTTTCTTTACAATCTCATCATCTATAAATAAAATAAGTCTCATCCTTTGATTTAATGAAGAGCTTCAACAATTATGTGCACAAAATAAAAGTGGCATATTGTTCCTCTAGGCCAAACATACGACGTGGCACTTTTTATAATTAATGCAATGTCGATTTTGAGAGGCCAATATCTTAGGGTTGCGGTTGTGCAAGCTTTAAGTGGAGTTACTTGCGGAGACGGGAAAAAAACATGTTAGGATAAGCTTGGTGAATGAAGACGTGGGGTGGTGCTTCGATGGCGTACGATCATCGATTGTGATGTGCGACTTTTGTTGGGCCATGGACTGTGATATGTTGCAATTTGGTGGAGGGGTTTATTCAGGTAGTCGTGGCGTCAATATACCTTTTTCGCAAAGGAGATGTAATGGAGGTGTTAGGTCGATCTCTAATTGCAACGACCCGCATTTATGCTCGATTCTATCTGGACAAAAAGGCAGGTCGTTACATTGTGATATGAGAAGTTTGGTTTATACAAAACTATAAGGTATGACTCATTTGAACAGAAGGAAAGAACTAATCGGAGATAGGATCGGTAGTATCGTAGAAGAGAAACTCATTAAAGATATGGTTAGTAATACCCTAGAATGAGTCGAGAGTATTATATATAAGAGAGAGTATTTGAAATGTGAAATGGATTTTGGAAAATATATGTTTTGAAAAGTTATATTTTGAATACAAAAAGGAGTATGTTTTGAAAATATATGGTTAATTATAATTTAGATAATTAATCAAACGATTAAGGTTAAATATGGGCAATTTGTGATTAGCATTTCACAATCTAACTTAAAGCATTTCCTATGAATTATACCTTCTCCCCTAATTAGGATGAATAATCAAAGTGCAAATACCTTATGAATTCAATTTCACGATTTGACTATAAGGTATTTGACGATATCAGATAAATAAGATTTTAAATATGGATAAGATTTAATAACTATATCATTTATTGATGGATAAGTCAGTAGGAAGTAATCTAGATTTTCCAGCAAAACATTTCCTTATTATTAAAAAAGGTTTGAATAAATAATATGGTTAGATCAAAGATTGAATAACCGAAGGAGTTGAGAACTAAAGAATCAATAGAGATATTAATTGTAAATTTCCTTAAATATTTGGTTAAGGATCGGAATTTTCGATGATTTTGGACAGTAGAAAAATTTTGAAGCAAGCAAAGAAAATATTTTAAGTAAGCCCATAACCCATAAGCCCCAAGATCGAAACCTGTTAGGTAAGAAAATAAAATGTTTACGTAATCACGAATACCTATGAAACAAGTTTCACAATTTGACTGAGGGATATTTAGCAAACGGGAATAGGTAGAAAAAAAAAAGAAATTACCTAAACTGAAGCATTTAGATAATCTGAGTTCTGAGATGATTGGGTTTTTTCATGTAAAGATTAATGGTAATTTTGGAAACTGAAAAGGCATAAGTTTTATAACCTTCCTACTCAGAATGATTAGAAAGATAAGATGTAAGAGAATGATTTATAACTCTGAATTTTCTTAGAGGGCGGTAAATCGTTGAGGTTAAGAAATTGGCCCTGTAAATGATGAGTCGGATATAACGGGTAATTGGAGGTCATCGTTTGGAGAACATTGTAGATATGGTTATTCGGATCTATGCATGTAAAAATATTCTACCCGACATTTCCATTGTGAGGACAAAATTTTGATATAAAGAATTTTAAATCTTGAGTTTGGAAATTCATAAGTTCACGAAGGAAAGAAAATGTTAACTAACCCCATTTCCTTTTCGAGGACGAAAAGTTTTATGAAGGGGTGAATGTGACGATCCAAAAATTTTACCCAATTTAAAACTTAATTTTTTTGGATATAATTTGAATTTTTTGGATATAAAATGGATTTAATTTAATTTAAGTATGGATTTGGAGTTAATTATGAAATATAATTTTAATACAAATATGTTTGAATAATATTTTAGATGTTGATTTTTGTCAAATCATAATGGTATAATTTTAGTAAGAATTTATCAAGTTTTGTTATAACGAGATTTTCCAATACGTGTTTATAAAGCTATTTTTAAAAGGGTTCTTTTCTAAATTAAATAAATAAATATATTTTTAAAAGGATGATATATATATGGATGATATAATGGGCATAATTATTTAAAACATTGATTAACATTTGATAACAATTGTTAATGTTTAAGTCGACAAAATTATTTTAAGAAATCTTTCATCAAATTTTATTTGTTAAATAATATTTACTAAAAACTTAATTTATAATTTAATTTGTTAAGATAACGTCGTCATATTTTGTTGACAATATGTTAGGCCCTCGTCGTATTTTATCGGAATAATCTTCGGTTGTTTAAGTGGATGAACGATGAAATAGAACACTTGAATTTTGTAACGGTTGAAAGGCACTGCGAATTAGTAACGCTTATAAGTGGGATAATTGTGTTGCTAGTGTTACCACGGTATATGAACATGGTTTTTGAGCATTCCCATGGTTTTGAGGAGACATGATTTTGAAGTGACAACATGCATGTTAGTAAGCATCCTAGGAAGGACACGTGTCCTAGGCAAAATGACCATAATCTCCTCATCATAAGGCTACACAAGAAGGGCCTTAGCTTCATTTTTTTCTCATCCCATTCTCTACTTCCTTCTTCCACCCTCTCTCCATTCATTCCCTAATACTTTCGGCGCTAAGTTTCGGCCAACATCACCACCACCAACAACCATTCCCTCCTCCTCCAAAACATCACCACTCCACCTCCTTTTCCCCCCTTAAAGCTCGGCCTACACCCCATTTCCACCACCACCTCCCCACCTCCTCCTCCACCAGCCACAACCCCACCTCCCCCACCCAAGTCCGACAAAGCACCCCACACCACAATCTCCATGCACCGTCACATCATTTTTTTCTCAGCCTCCACCCAAACCAACAACTTGCACGGTTCATAACTCCTCCAAATTTAGTCCAATTCATACAATTCTTTTTTCAGATAGTGTATTTTTTCAGTGGCTGCAACTTTGTAGTTGAGAACTTTTCTAAATTGTGAGTCTAACTATTCTAAATATCTGAATCTTTGAGGAGCATATTTTCTGGTTGTTTTTGTTGAACCTGATAAACACCTCCGCCATTTCGGTCATATCTCCCTAAAAAATAATCAGAATCAAGATATTCTTTTTATTTAATTGAAAAGAAAAGAATTATCAACAACTTTGTAGTTGAGCACTTTTCCAAATTCAGAGTGTAGCTAGTCCAAAAACCAGAAGAAAGTTAGCCTATTATTCAAGTCAGAGAAGTTAAAGCGATGGTGCTCGGAAATTCTGTCCATCGGTGTCCGCTAGGCTCGCCTACCGCAAAGAAATTGGAAAGCTACGAGGGTGAGAACTCCTTAATTTTGTACACTGGTTTAGTGAAAAATAATTAGTGAAGATTAATTAGTTAATAATTCGTTTGGTTAACTAATGTTGGTAATGGATGTTTAATGGTTGATGATTGTTTGATGGATAATGGTTGTGTAGTTAGAACACACAAACACACTATTAAGCGTTAATGGTTATACCGCTTACGCACAGTTATTTATTTTAATGTTGTTGATAATGGTTGCTATGGTTGTTTATAATGTTTATTAATATTGTGTGACACACTACGACACTCCAATTATGGTATTACATTGATGATCGATTGAATCTCCTTCGTAGTTGGAACTATAAACGATATTATATTATTATAATATTAAGAATTGGTTTTGAAAGATTTAATTTCAAATTTGATATTTGAAATAGTTTAAACATGAAAATAAATTATATACGAACAACTTTCGTAAAGGTGAACGTTTTATTAAATGAGTTTTTGACATAAACAAGGTTTTGATTTTGAATCCATGAAAACGGTTTTGTTTGAAAAAGTGAAGTTTGCTTTTCCTGTCTAGAAAATATTTTAATTCAAACCGATTGGACTAATGGACTTATATTATTTTTTTATTATCTTCTGCAAATTTTGAAGTTAATCAGATTAATTTTTGGAAAATAATATTATGATATTCTATTTTAGATTTAAATTGAATTTGAAGAAGAAAATTTGAAATAATTTTTTCAAATAACTGTATATATATATTATAAATATTTACAATTGTTTGGGAAGTAATTCAGACATAGTTTATTATACGTCAAAATTTGGTCTGAATAGGACTAGTTGTGCAGCGGCAGTTTACGAATTTTGACTGATAACTTTGAATGCTTATAACTTGAGCGTTTTAAATCGGATTTCAATGAAATGAAAAACATTTGCTTTTAAATAACATTGGCTTCCAAATGAAAAAGAAATTTTCAAATTTCGATATATATTTTTCAAGTTATGCCCAAAACAATTTTGAAAATGGTCGCTATAGACGCAGTTCGTCAACCGTAACTATAAACAACTATTTTTAATATTTTTAAAATATGGAACTTTTTTGTAAAATCATTATAATTTATTTAAAAGTGATTTGAACTGAATTTTTTTAGTTTCGGATAGTATAAAGGATATTTTGATCAAATTTTCCAATATAACTATTTTGTAACGTTTTTGTAACGCTTTTGAAAGGTTGTTGTAACGCTTCTTTAATAACCATCTGTTTTAGCGATTTTAACCTGCAAACTGTTTTCCAAACCTTAAGTAATCATTTTCAAATGATTTGTGAAATATTTTGTAGGTTCAAAGTTTATTAAAATATTTAATATTGAATTTAAATTGGTTTGTTTAATATTGAAAAGGATTTTCCAATTATAAATAAATTGGATATGGTTGGAGATGAATCTTCAGATGTTTGATATTAATTCGGTAGATGATAACTCTTACTATTAGAGTAATTTAGAAAGTAGTAACTTCTATTCTACTTATAGTAGGAGTTGGATACAAAGATTAATATTAAGGATAAGTAGATGTATTGTATCCAGATCCAATATTAAAGGGTTTGATAAATCTTTCGAACTAAGATAAGGGTTTTCCGATTTGATTGAGATAAGTTGGATATAAATAATCTTCGGATATTTGATATGAAATTCCATGGTGTAAATGTATACTATTTGAGGAATTTAGAAAATATTTATATCGTTATTCGACTTATACTATTAATTGATTATGAGAATTGACATCAAATATAAGTAAATACAATTTCTGTGTAACTTATGTTCAATATCGAGTGATTTTGGTTTTGTTGTGGATGGTATCTTCGATAATATCATTCTTGAAACCCGATGAGATTGAGTTGTGGAAATTCATATCGTAATTGGGGATTTAATCAAATCTTTGATATGAGGAAATCGAAAGCAAGGAATTTGGAAAGAACCATAATCTTTTAATTAAGATTAAAGAGTTAAAAGTTGGGCAATCTTTTTAAATGGAAAATATGATTGAAATGAAACGTGGATTAAAGATTTTCAAAAGGAACTAATTTTAATTATTAAGTTATCATTGGAAAAGTTATGATAATATTTAAGAATGAATCTTTATAAGTGTTTTGGTTAACCGACTATTTGAACAGATATGGTTGAAATCCTGTGTGATCCACAATTTTATTTTAAAATTGCGCTTATTATTTGGAAATATCGGGATCAGATTTATGTTCGAAAACCAATTCAAATAATAGTACGATGTTATGAAGCAATTAAAGACGACGATTGAAGACCGACGATCTTCACATCGTTTGGGTTGGTTGCTGATGCCTCATTTGGGTCGTACACCCAATGCGAGGTTCAGACCTAGAACAGACTTGTATGGATTGTGTGTCTGACATTGTAATTTATTGCGTGGCACTGATCTTTATTTGAGATATATATCTGTTTGGTGGCGGGGAATTTATTCTCTTAAATTAACACCCTTCTCTGAGACGTATGAGCTTAGAGGTTATATATTGATAGATATCAATTATATATGGTGAATGGAAAGTTTGGCATATTTAAGCAATGAGCTATTGATGATCAAAGCATGGCTTATTGATGGGTAGCTTTGTGTATATCGTGAGTTCAGCAAGCCTCACACCCCGGAAAATGGCCGAAACGGGAAAAGATGCAGCGAGGACATGGGTCATCATTCCCTTCTAGAAAAAAGGTGTACCATGGTATGGATCCCAGGTATAATCTATCTGGCAAACATCTACTTTTGTGGTTGTTGGTAGTGCGGGATCCCAGTTTAAAGGTTGGTAACGACCAGGGAATGACTTACTTAGGCGTGATCTAATCAATCAGATAAGGGAGAGACCGACCTCGTTTTGGAAAAGATCTCGTTTGGTTCTCTGGGCATCCCTCTAGAGGCGTTCCCGTCGGTTCGGTAAGGAAGTTCCCTTTCCTGGTCATTTCTTGGAAACCCAATCTTTACTACGAGCCTGTACGGTTTTAGTTGCATAGCCTACTGGTTACTGGCAGGGATACGTTAGTATAATGGGATGAGGCATTATGCTGGCTATGATTGATACATTTACTTTCGAAAGGGTTTTCATACTATGCATTAATAATAATATGAAAGAAGATTATCATGTATCAAGCATTTTTTTTACTATCATAAGGAGAAACCTTACCCATGTGTGCGTTTGCATTATGTGTGTGTGTGTGTGTCGCGATATCTTATGTTAGTTTCATTTTTAAAAAAGTCAATGTGAATTTCAATGCACTGGTGTTCACATGGAGTAAACCCGTTCCGTTTTTAGCGGCGTGGTCCGGTGAATTACCTAACTTTAAAATAAACCTAAAAACAACTATTATGGGTTATTACACCAGTCCCATGACTGACTTGGAGTTTATTATTTCTACACCCAAACTCTGGGTGTCCATTATTTTTCACATGGTCAGCTAGTAGTTTGGTTTGCATATTTAGTCTTCAGAGCTAGATTCAGGAATTAGAGCAAGAGCTATATTTTGGATGGTTTTACTTTCCTTGAGAGTATATTTGTTTTTTCTTTCTGCTGTGTTTCTGTTGTACTCTGATATTTCTTGTAACTCTGATTTAAAGGTTATTGTAATGATAATGGAAAAGTTCTTTTACTTTTGTGCAAATGTGCAAGTAACCCTAGCAATCTATCTTTATGTGCGGTTTGAGTCGGTTTAATTACCAGTTAGAACTGAGAAAAAACGCGGATCATTACACTAATGGTCCTTAGTGTTGACTATGAAAGTGAGTAAGAGGCAATAGTGAAGTAAGACCAGGGAGATTACATGTTAGGGAACAAGGTTTAAGGGCGTCGTAAGTCGAATAATTAATTTGATTAATCTTGTTTGATATTTGATTCGTATTTCCTGCATACTAGTGTGTAATCCATGCAATGCACATGACAATATTACTAAATATTGTCTTTAATATTTTAACGTCAACTTTGTTATGCAATATATGGTAAATTTTGATGTAAAATATCTAAAATATTTTTAAAATTATTATTTTTGTTGTTTGTAAGTAATTTATATATTATAGCTTACACAAACAATATGTATGTAACGTCCTACATTTTTGACTGCTTCAAGTCAGTCATTAAACCAACTTGATCCGTTCAAAACAGCAAGTTGTTATTGCTTATGGGATTTAACAGAATCACATCACAAAATTGACAGAATAATGTCTCACAATGGAATAAAATTTTATATAAATTATCAAAGTTATATAATATTTTTTAAAGCGGAATTTATATACATAGATTTAAAAGAAAATAAATTTACAGATAGTCGAAACCAAGGCGAGCGTCTTCACCACTCTTAATTTTGTCATCTTTCGATTTGACATGACCGTTTCATTGCAAAATACAAAACATTTGAGTCAGGATTAACTTTATTCAAGTAAATCAACTTCAATAAACAATAAAATATAATAGTTAACCCTAATATGTAAAGTTTCTAAAATTTTCATATGGATGTTCGACTGCCAAGTAATCATAATTAATATAAAATCAAGTTATAGCATCATTTAACATGGATAATGGTCACCTGCAGCAGATTTCAGGATCTACTAAAACAAATATATTGGTTATAGTGCAAACAAACACAATACCTGCAGCAAGTCATACATGTGCGGTTTCAAAGCGTAGGTAAGTAGACAAGTTTATAGGTTTTTAACATTCAGATTCTAATTCAGCTGCCGAATGCAAGCATTCATAACCAGAGTGTAATTTGTGAAAGAAAAACAAAGATGACATATTGAAAAGTTCCAGGTTAGGAAAAATTAAATAAAAGAAATATATGAATAGCAGGTGTTCTAGTTCTAAGTTAATGATTCACAGCAAGGTGCATAAACAATATTTGTAGGTTACAAAACAAGGCAGGTTGTGCTTTTCAAAATTGCCAGGAACATTTCAAAATGGAAAATATGCCAACTTAGTTTTATAAACTAGGCTATAGGGTGCTTTCAAAAACTGCCAGGATCATTTCAAGCCATTTGAAAATGAGGTGAATAGGTGTGCACTACATAAAGCCAAAGCAAGTTAGGAAATTATATAAAAAAGCAAATCATGACTTGGGTTATCCTTCTCGGCTCTAGATTTTAGAAAAACTAATGTCAGTTAAGCAAGCACACAAACATTTCATTTAAACTTATGTGCTTTCACCCTATCTTAGCATATGTGAACATGAAAAAATAATCAAGCCTATACATCGGGTTTCAAGGTAATGTGTCCAGTTTATATACATATTTTCAGATTCTCAATAATGTGAGCGACAAGGCATGAAAACATGTTAGGGCATATCTAAACACAAGAGGGATAGGATACACAAATATATACATATACAAATATGCATATATATATATATATATACACACACAAACACACACACACCATAATGTGGAAACAAATTAAAGCCAACCCAAAAATATTCAAATCAAGTCGGTGTATGATATGATTTTGGACTTGCAAAATAACTCACGCACAATCAAGGCAACGACTGTTCTTATGTATATACGTATGCCAGTGATATGTATATACACATACAATAGTATGTATACACATATATGCATCGACCACCGCATATATACGAAATCAAGACTCTTAAACATCCTATATACCAACGACAGAGGCACAACAGAGTCGCAACAACAACAAATGTAGGAAACAAAATAAAGCAGGATTTATTTTGCATATACACACAAGGTAAAGCATATGTACATATTTACAACAAGACATGGCAGTGCTCGGGTTACACAACATGGCTCAAGACATGTGTATGATGTATAAATTTACAACACATGCTACAACAGGTAAGATACAAGTGATCATCAATGTACAACAGTACAATCTCAATGGACGAGTGATAAGAAGCCAAATCAATGCAACCAGCAATAAAAAGCATGGTAATATACAAGTGCCCAACAAAAAAGTTGCACAACAGCAAAGTTGTAGATTAAATGAGATAAACCTAGCAAGCAAGTACAAACCAATACAAACAGTCTCAATACAGAAGGGCAGATTTACAAATAACAAAACATTAGTAGTCAACAAGCATCTATTAATATACTTAGTTATAATGAGGGTAATCTACTTGAAATAAAATAATCGTGAGTGAGACTCACCTTTGGACAGTGCGATTCAGGGTACTGGAAGCAGTGGCAACAGTGAGGAGGGGTCGAGGCGGTGTAGTGGAGACACTGTTTCAAATCTCGCAAATATCGCCCGAGATCTCCTTCGAGATCTCGTTTTGGGCTTCTTCCGAAACGAAACAGCAAATATCACTCTAACTCTCCTTTCGAATATATCGCCCGAGATATTGCAATATCGAACGATATTTCGATCGAGACGAAATACTGGACTATCGTCCGAGATATTAATTTTTGTTGGTTAAAATTTAAATTTGTGCCTGAACTAGAACTATAATTAAAAAACTCAAAGCTAGCCATATAAAATCCCCGAGATATTTTACATTTTGCATGTTAAATGACTATATTGTATGTTCGCATATGTTTTACAATACTTATGATTTTCATATTTGTCTTTTTACATACATGTTACTTATGAAATTATGTATTTTATGGTCTATTTATACTGGATTTTTTAATGTTTTGAATCCTTTTAGTGTTTCCTATTTAACAATATTCTTGTTTTAAGCATTTACGATTTAGAGTATGAATGATCTTTTGCAAAATAAAGAATAATAAAGTTATTTTGCATTTTAAGTTTAAGTTGTTTTTGATAGCATTCATAAAAATCATTTTGTTAAAATAACATTTTTAACATATCATGTACCCCGAGATTGTTCCGATCTGAACTTTCAGACCCGAGACAAAAATCCGAGATGAACTCCCCAGTTAGACTCATCTTGTCCGAGATCTCCCCCGAATGAGACTTAGTCTATAAAATCTCCGAGAAGAAATGTGACCGATATCCGAGATTTGAAACCTTGAGTGGAGATGGTTGCGTTAACAAAGAAACGGCAGGGGTTCGAGCACGATAGTGAATAGGACAGTGACGGTGTTATTGAAGTTTCGATTATTGGTGGCTTGCGAGACTTCGGGTTGCTGGAGATAAGGGACGAAGCCGATGGTCGGTGGTGATTCGATTTGACGACGGAAGGGAAGGGCGATGGTGATTTTTGGAAATGGAGCAAATGATTTCTGAATTGGGGAATTGGAGAAAGCTTCAGCCGGGTGAAATGAAAAGAGAGGAGGAGATGGAATTATGAAGAGGGGACGATGAAAAGGAAAATAAAAGGAACAGAGGCAAGTGTCAACCCAAAATTTTCTCCTTTACACAAGTGTTAAATTTCCAATAAGTGGAAAATTTTATTGAAGAATTATTTTCTTAAGTGTATGTATAATATTATTTTACTATGTATACAAATAATACAAGTGCATTCGATACATTTTCAAATATATATTAAGATAAATTAAAACCAAATTCAACTAAATTAAATAAATTAGATTATAATTCTCAAGTTAAATTTCAAAATCAAAATTTTCAAATATTCAAACAACTATATTTCAATTAGTTAAAATATTAATAATGTTTAAATTTTAACAAAACCACTTAGATTCAGAAATTAAAATTACATTTAGTAACAAGATTTATTCAAAACCAAGTTGAAATAAACTAGATTTAAAAATTCTAAATAAATTTCTAGAATAAACATAAATTTCAATACTAAATATAAATTAAATTTCATATTTTTAAAAGTTGAAAATCTTGGTTCATTACAATTTCCACCATTGAAAGCTTTTCGTCCTCGAAAAGGAGAGGTTGTAAAACATATCAATGTATACAACAAAATATTTACTAATACAAAATTTAATTTAAAACAAAATAAACAATAGAATTTTAAAACTTGAATATTTTCATATAAGTTTAAATTCATCTAAACTATCTTTATTTAAAAAAAAATGCAACTAAAACATGAAGTCAAAGTATAAATAATCTCTTCGACTTAAGATCCCAGTTTTAATTTCAAATCACTGAAATATGATAGTTTTCTTTCATACCATATCATACTTCACTTCGTAATTTCAAAATTAAAATCATTTCAAATATTTCACGATAAAACATAACAACATTTAGTCACCAAATCGAGAGGTTTCTCCCAATGACAAGGCCACTAGGCACAGTCTACTACACATCGATATCAATAAATGATGTTTGTAACACCCCACATTTTTAAGATAATAAAATGTGAGTAACTTAACTAAATAATGAGAATTAAGTAAAACAAACTAACCATTGCGTCCGTCTCGGAATTCTGGTCAAGAAGACATGTGATTTGCATAAAACGGACATCGTATGAAGAAGTTATTAAGCCTAGAAGTCTGTATAACACAAGAGATATATATATATACACACACACACACACACACAAACAAATCAAAATATAAATAAAGAATAAAATAAGGATTGCATGTAATAAATGCATGCACTGAAAAAAATGTAGTGCATGCATTGAAAGAAAGAAAAGATTGGTTGCATACAGTGTAAATATGTTGCATGCACTAATTTGCAAACATAATGCATTAATATTAAAAGAGAAATAAAAGGAAAATATTCGTGCAATGGTTTAATTTAAATATTGTAACAAGCATGAAAAAGAGAAGTAAGGAGAGAACAATAACAATCATTGTTCTATGACTTGTTAACAAAAGCCTTAGTAGTCTAGTTGGTTAGAACATGTGACTTGCATATAAGAGGTATAGAGTTTGATCCCCACTAGTGCCAAAATTTTTTTTTTAAGGCAAACGACTAAAATAACACATGTTCATGAGAGAAAATATGTATAAACACACCTATAAGGAAAATACACACATATAACGAAGTAAAGAATATATATGTATATATGTATATGAGAATACACACATATATATGTAGGAATATATATATATTATTTATATATATACAAGAGATAAAGTTCAAGATAATGCTGAAATCATAGAAATATGACAAGCATTCGAAATTCAATTTTTGCGCCTAATTGGCACATTTAATTGGTAGGAACTGACAATGCATGTCTTGTTGGCTTTATTTTATTGGTCCAGTTCAAGATTATTGTTGACGAGGCAACTTCCTATTAGCTATATGACATGGAGAGAATAGATTTCAACAGGAAAAATAGATGGTTAGCATTGATTTAAGCTTCCTATATAAGCATCATATAGCTCTCCATTCTCATTTGTTGTTTCTTCACTTTCTTCTTCTTCCTCTATATAATATCTGAATAAAATTATTAATTATAATATTGGGGCGCTGTCTAAATGAAGATTAAAGAAAAGGAAAAGAAAATTTATCGTCAACAATGACAAATTCTAAAAATAAGGCGTTTTCAACTGTGACAATGTATAAACTCATGACTCTCCATCTACAACCAATCCAAAGAGATTCTTTTCTAGTTCGGCATATCAAGGTGAGTGGATTTAAGTTATATCATTTTTGATAATGATATATTGTCGTTTAACATTCCCCATTATTATACGATGTGAATTTGCTATAATAATTAAAAAGCATCAAAACGTTATATATGACATGTTGAAATATGATATGTTAAAATGTTTAAACATATGTTAAAAAAGATTAAAGTGACGAATATGACATATTGGATTATTAATATGTTAAGACATTAATATGTTGGAAAAATTCATATGTTAAAATACAAACTTGTCAAAATATGTATAACTATTACGGTTATAATTACATGATTCACTTGTGGCATATTATTAGCTGTAGAATTGAGAAAATGACATTACCTTGTTAGATTTGAACAATTACATGATTAAACGATTACATGCCAGAATAGAAATTATTGTATGTTAGAAAGAACATGCGACATAAAATAGGCATAATATGATGACATGTAAAATAGGTTGCGATAAGAATGTAAAAAGAATAATATGCCTAAATTTACAGTAAATAGGAAACTGTAACCGTACTTAGGCACGAGGTTAGATTACACTTGTAGTAGAAGTCTGCCTGGAACCGCCTGGCATATATAACATCCACAAGTGGTAAATCTATTGTGAGAGGTCTAAGTGCATAAATAAAATATGTAACGATGCTAAGACACAAGGTTAAATCAACTTGTGGAAGAAGTCTGCCTGGAACCGCCCGACAAATCCAACATTCACAAGTCCAGGCTTAATGTGGGAGGTTTAGTGCATACATAAATATATATACATACACGCACACACACATACACACATATATATATAATGATAGAGATAAATGGCACTAATTGTGATGAATGGAATCGAATAAGGAAATGAATGAAAGATACAACAGTAAAAGGATTTGAATGAACGAGGGATAATAATAACCTATTGTAAATAAATTACATTAATGAGGATGTCATATAATAGGTAGACTTGTCATAGGGACAAGTGAATATTATAAATTATGTTATAATAAACTAGTGAGAAAATGAGATAACTTGTATAATGAGATAAGTGGTACTTAATTGTAAATTAAATAATCAGTAAATAGGGGAAAATTTATTACATGACTGAAGTTGTACTTAATTATAAATTAAGTAATTTGAAAACTTGGAAATCTGAAATATGCTAATTAGAATAACATGTTAAGGTTTGTCCTAGGGACAAAAAGGAAATTATAGCATAGGTTATAGAAAGTAGACTTACTAATGAATCTTCATTAAGAAAACTAAGTTAATAAGTAAAAAACGATAATTAGTAGTGACAGGGTAAGATGGAATTATGATTAAATAGGAAAGAATGAGGCAAACTTCTGAAATGAAATAAGTTGTATTTAAACATAAATAACGTGAGACATGTTAACAGAAAACATGTGAGTTGAGATATACTTAATTACATATTAAGTAGAACATGTTATTGTAACTATGAAATCAAATAAGAATGTAAGGGGATTGTGAATTATAGGCCTTGGATCATAATCTAGAGAATAACATGTTGTGGGCTTGTTAATAAACTTAAATGCGTTAAGTTATATGACTGAAATTAATAAGCAAGAGGAACTTGGTAACTTGAATAAGAAGTCAATGTGAATGGGAATAACCGAGTTAAATGGAAACCTGATGAGGTAAAGCATGTGCATAAAAGAATGTTTAGACATAAGATCTAATGACACATTAGACTGAGGCGCTTGGACCAGTCTATACGCTTAAGGGTGAATAACCCAATGGGGTAGATCATCGTGGTGTCATGAGGCACGAGGGGAGCACACGTTCATCTTATTATTCTGTCGACCCCGAAGGACTAGAAGGGGAAGCATGCGGCTTCTTGAGATACGTAAGGTGCTCTTGGTAGTCCTCTCTGTGAGGTGGCAGATGTTTAGGATGTGCTCGCAAGGGTTAGTTCTGCGAGTAACTATCAGGTGGGTGGGCCTTGACTGCAAAAGCAGCTTTGCAGTCAGAATGTTGTGACATGGTGACACTAGGGTGATTCGGCGGTCGCATCAACAGGGAGGCAGAGGTCAGGACCAACAGAGATAGTAGATCGTCGGGTACCGTCATCGGCAACCAGTGGGATGTGAAAAGACTAGAGTTAAACCTAATAGACCATTCACCTTTCACTATCGGGGTACGGTGGTTGAGGGGAGATACCAAATGGATATTTAGATTGTTTGTTAGGGGCAAGTCGCTTAGCTCTTGTAGTCTTTACTAGTTGAGGGAGGGGCCAAGGTGGGGCCACAGCCACCATAAAAAAACAGACCTAAGGGATATCTGTGTTTTGAGGCCCCTCAAGGTGGACCTACACAGATATGGAAAAGATCCCAACCAAGTTTTGTGTTTCTTGTATTGGCCTTCCACGGAACTCGGTGCACATTATGTGCAGTTAAGGCATCGAATACGGTTTATACGTACGTGGGAAAGTCTAGATACATGCATGTCGACTTTGGGTGGTGTATTATAGACTTGAGGGCATTACTCTGATATGGAATTCGATTCAATCGAAGGGGGCAGCCCTTACGCTTACGTAGCATAGGAATGACAGATATATGTGGAATGTAACAATTTTATGTAGAGATCCTACATCACTCCGGCGTAGGATAAGGGACTGCGTTTATTTCTATGACATTTCGGTGGAAACCCTACGAGTTGGGTGCCATGGGGTGTACCTCAATATTGGGGGGGGGGGGGTAGTTACATATATACTATATTATGGTAATCCACTGGGAAGTAAATGGCTACGACGTATGTGTAAGCCTTGAGTGTTGTTAACCCAAGTAACCTAATAAACAAGAAAATGTGATTGAACGGTATATGTAGGATTATCCAAAGTGTATAATTTAAATCTTGTCACCATAACTTGTGTTCTGACCCCTCATCATAACATACTCGCAGGTTAGATTTGTGGCAAATACATGACAGCTTTGGATTCTGGTTAGGCACTATTGGTAATACGGTAAGGCTATACTTTGATTGTATTATATTTTATCCTTTCTGCTGTGAGATATTTTCTGAGCTCTGACATATTTTATGTCTCTGTCTTTTCTGTAGGATACCAGAGCAAACCAAATCGAGTTTCGATAGATTAGAATTTTAAAAAAAATCGGTCTGTCTGAATTCTGGTTGTTACATCTGGTATCAGGGCTAAGGTTTAGGATTCCTATATAGATAATGAGTGAATGTATTTGTATTTTTAAAAGTAAAAATATATCTATATATATACACCTAGATCCGTATAGCAACCCACTAAATAGAAAGTGCATAATATGATAAGAAATGGAGTATTTGTTTTGTATACTAAAGGAATGAATATGGAAATTTGAGACCCTTAGGAAATTTAGGTGGAAAGTGTACAATATATTTTGTATGGAAGGAAGGTGAATCCCATATGATTAGTATTTTGGATAAGTGGGTTTGGCGGTAAAACCTTATAAATTGGAAAAGGTTAAAAAGAGAAATGGATTACGAATATATATAGTTGAGAGAATTGACTTTGTGGGAGTGTCTAGGAAAGCCTAGAAAAATTGGAAACCCGTTTTGAGTTTAATCCCATTGTTAACTTTTAAGAACTTGAAATTGTAAAAGTTTAAGGAAAATGATTTATGGTGTTTTCAAGTTTTAATCTTAAAAGTTATAAATATGTAAAGTATACATATTGAGTTTTAAAGTAAAATGGGTTATATTTTCAAAATAGTGATTTCTTGCAAAAAAATTGTCTAAAATAAAATTCTCTCAGTAAAAGGTGCATATTATAGAGCATGTATAGCTCGCTTGTTTTCTTGTTATATTGCATGAAAGGATCTAAAAGCAAAATTTGGAAAGTATTGAATTTTGTTAAAATTCTCAGTAAAGAAAGTTTTGAAATCTCTATTCTTTTGACAATCATTCTTGATAAACCGTTTTAAGGAGAAAATTTTGTTGGGTGGACAAAATATGTAGAAATTAAAAATAAAGTAGATGTTTGCACCTTGTAAGAAGTAATTGAACCGACCTTATCGGTAAGAACAAGTTAAAAGAAATAGTTGTCCTTATTTACTCTAGCTTTTGTGATTTGAAAAAAAAAATGATTTACATTTTTTTTATAAAAGGACATTTTTATATGGTTTGGCAAAAGTAAGTTTTGATGAGGAAAATTAAAAATGAGTTTTGGGTTTTTAGTTTTCAAAATTAATTACAAAACTTTAAAGGTGTAGAAGGAGGGTTGGTAGAATGAAAGCAAGATGGAGGGGACCGCGGAGGGGATGTAGCAATCATGAAATGAGGATTTGGTCTCCATACTTCTCTCATTTCTCAAAACATGAAAAATGGATAAAAGTTGTTTTTTATTTTGTGTGTTAACTTTGTTTTCTAAAATTGTTGCTTTCCATGATTTACATGCGTTGTGCACATTTTTGTATGGACGAAAACCCAAAACTTAAAATGGTAAACCAAAAACTACCTAAAGTTTTGATACTTTTTAACATTTGAAAAAAAAATGAAATGAACAGGCCAAACTGTGTTTTAAAAGTATGGAGTAGGTAAGGATTAGTGCCTAGGGAAGACGGAAAAAGTTTTGAGGCTATGAAGTAAATAGCGAGAATTATCTTGGAATAATAGTAAGTTCCCGTAGAATGTGTACGCATCGAAAAGCCTAGGGTGTTACCAGAAATAATTGTTGGTACACAGCTAGGACTAGTAGTGACTATTAGACATTAGAGGGCAAGTAATTATTTACATCCTGTTGGTTGAATTTTTCAAAAGGGGACATTGTATCCCAGATTCTTGGCCTTAGTCGTAGTTGTGTAGGGTGTCTGTTTTCATGTTTTAGTTGAAAGACTAGATGGCTTATTTGAAAACTAAACATAGATCAGATGATTAAATAAGCTAAGAAAAGAGATATGTACAACTAAAAGGGAAACAACAAATTCAGTAAAGCAATAAACATGATAAATTATGAGGAAAGATGGATAAAAATAAAAATTTCCAAGATAAGATGAAAAAGAATAGGGGATTTTTAGGGGATTTTTATATGGGTTGAGCTTGGATACAAAATTAGGGGATTTTTATAGAAAAGTTTCAAAAAATCAAAGTATGATTGGAAAAAGGTAATTAAAAGAAAGACGGAAGATGTGAAGTTTTCCGTTTTCCACCTTTTTGTAACATAAGAAATCGAATATAGAAAAATAGATTTTTCTGAAATTCGAAAAATAAATTTGGTTGTTAGGATTTTGGATGTAAAAATTGGATGAACTATGCTCTTGCTCAGTAAGAGCATGGGAAAATTTGGATGAAAAAACTTTTTTTTTTTTTTCAAAATATTGCATTCATGTAGAACTGTCAGTATATTTAGGTTGTGAGCATCATATTTTTAAAGAGTTTTTGAAAATTTGCATACACATAGGAGGTACCGCTTAGGCATACATGCATTATTATGTTGTATTTCACTATGCACAAGTGCACAATGTTTGCAAAAATTGGATGCACACATGATGGATGTATATTATGCGAGAGATTAACCGATTTTTACCCTTATCAATTTTCGGGGACCGAATTTCCGAAGGGTGAAAGAATGTAACACCTCGCATTTTTAAGGTAATAAAATGTGAATAACTTAATTAAATAATGAGAAGTAAGTAAAACAGACTACGCCATTGCGTCCGTCTCGGAAATTTGGTCAAGATAGACAGCTGGTTTGCATGAAACAGACATCGTATGATAAGCCTAGAAGTTTGTATACACACAAGATATATATATATATATATATATATATATATATACAAACAAATCAAAATATAAAATAAAGAATAAAATAAGGATTGCATGTAATAAAAACATGCACTGAAAAAAAGGTAATGCATGCATTGAAAGAAAGAAAGGATTGGTTGCATGCAATGTAAATATGTTGCATACACTGATTTGCAAACATAATGCATTAATATTAAAAGAGAAATAAAAGAAAAAAATTCGTGCAATGGTTTAATTTAAATATTGTAACAAACATGAAAAAGAGAAGTAAGGAGAGAACAATAACTATCATTGTTCTAAGAGTTATTAACAAAAGTTTTGTTGGTTAGAACATGTGACTTGCATACAAGATGTATAGAGTTTGATCCCCACCAGCGCCAAATTTTTGTTTTAAAGCAAATGACTAAAATAACACATGTTCATGAGAGAAAATATGTATAAACACACCTATAAGGGAAAATATACATGTAAGGAAGTAAAGAAAATATATGTATATATGTATATGAGAATGCACCCGTATATATGTGTAGGAATACACACACACACACACACACATACACACACAAAAGAGATAAAACTCAAGATAAGGCTGAAATCATATAAATATGGCAAGAATCAAATAGTGGTGCAATACCGTTTAAATTTTGAAAATGAAACAAAAGTTGTACATATACATATATATACACACACACATACATACACGCGTAAAATGGTCATTAGAAGAATTTTATACGTATAAGAAGAATATATGTGAATATAACAGTTAAATAAATTCCAGAAATTCAAAAGTTCGAAAATCAAAATTTTGCGCTAAAACAATTCAAACATTCGAAATTCAAACTTTTGCGCCTAGTTGGCACATTTGATTGGTAGGAAGTGACAATGCATGCCTTGTTGGTTTGATTCTGTTGGTTCAATTCAAAATTATTGTTGACATGGAAACTTTCTATTGGCTATATGACATGGAGAGAATAGATTTCAACAGGAAAAATAGACGGTTAACGTCGATTTAAGCTTCTTATATAAAGGACATATAACTCTCCATTCTCATTTGTTGTTTCTTCACTATCTTCTTCTTCCTCCATATAATTTATCAATAAAATTATTAATTGTAATATTGGGGCGCTCTCTAAATGAAGATTAAAGAAAAGAAAAAGAAAATTTATCGTCAATAACGACAAATTCAGAAAATAAGGCATTTTCAACTACAACAACACTACGAACTCGTGACTCTCTATTTGCAACCAATCCAAAGAGATTCTTTTCTAGATCGGCATATCAAGGCGAGTGAATTTAAGTTATATCATTTTTGATAATGATATATTATCGTTTAGCATTCTCCGTTATTATACAATGTGAATTTGTTATAATAATAAAAAAGCATTGAAATGTTATATATGACATGTTGGAAAATGATATGTTGAAATGTTTAAACATATGTTAAAAAATTTAAAGTGATGAATATGACATGTTGGAATATTAATATGTTAAGATATTAATATGTTGGAAAAATTCATATGTTGAAATGCAAACTTATCAAAATATGTGTAACTATTACTGTTGTAATTACATGATTCACTTACGGCATATTAGCTGTAAAATTGAGAAAACGATATGTTAACTTGTTAGATTTGAACAATTACATAACTAAACGATTACATGTCAGAATAGAAATTACTGTATGTCAGAAAGCACATGCGACATAAAATAGGCATAATATGATGACATGTAAAATAGCTGGCGGTAAAGATGTGAAAAGAATAATATGCCTATTTATAGTAAATAGGAAACTGTAGCCGTACTTAGACACGAGGTTAGATTACACTTGTGATAGAAGTCTTCCTGATCTTCCCGGAACTGCCCGACATATCCAACATCCACAAGTAGTAAATTTAATGCGAGGGGTCTAGGTGCATAAATAAAATATGTAACGGTGCTAGGACACGAGGTTAAGTCAACTTGTGGGAGGTCTAGCATATATATATATATATATATATATATATATATATATATATATATAAGGATAGAGATAAATGGCACTAATTGTGATGAATGGAATTGAATAAGGAAATGAATGAAAGATACAATAGTAAAAGAATTGGAATGAATGGGGAATGATAATAACCTATTATAAATAAATTACATTAATGAGGATGTTATATAATAGGTAGACTTGTCCTAGGTGCAAGTGGATATTATAAATTAAGTTATAATAAATTAGTGAGAAAATGAGATAACTTGTGTAATGAGATAAGTGGTACTTAATTGTAAATTAAGTAATCAGCAAATGGGGGGAAGTTTATGAAATGAAAGAAGTTGTACTTAATTAAAAATTAAGTAATTTGAAAACTAGGAAATCTGAAATATGCTGATTAAAATAACATTTTAAGGTTTGTCCTAGGGACAAAATGAAAATTATAACATAGGTTATAGAAAGGAGACTTATCAGTGAATCTTAGTTAAGAAAACTAAGTTAATAAGTAAACAACGATAAGTTATAGTGACAGGGTTAGATGGAATTATGATTAAATAGGAAAGAATAAGGCAAACTTATGAAATGAAATAAGTTATATTTAGTCATAAATAATGAGAGACATGTTAGCAGAAAACATGTGAATTGAGATATAATTAATTACATATTAAGTAGAACATGTTATTGTAACTATGAAATCAAACAAGAATGTAAGGGGATTATGGATTACAGAATAACATGTTGTGGGCTTATTAATTAAATGCGTTAAGTTATATGAATGAAATTAATAAGCAAGAGGAACTTGGTAACTTGAATAAGAACTCAATATGAATGGGAATAACCGAGTTAAATGGAAACCGGATGAGGTAAAGCATGAACATAAAAGAATGTTTAGACATAGGATCTAATGACTCACTAGACTGAGGCGCTTGGACTAGACCGTGCGCTTGAGGGTGAATAACCGAACGGGGTAGATCATCGTGGTGTCATGCGGCATGAGGAGAGCGCACGTTCATCTGATTATTCTATCGGCTCCGAAGTGCTGGAAGGGGAAGCAAGTGGCTTCTTGAGATACGTAAGGTGCTCTTGGTAGTCCTCTGTGCAGTGGCAGATGTTTAGGTTGTGCTTGCAGGGGTTGGGTCTGCGAATAAGTATCAGGTGGGTAGGCCTTGACTGCAAAAGTAGCTTTGCAGTCAGAATGTTGTGACGTGGTGACACTAAGATGATACGGTGGTCGCCTTAACGAGGAGGCAGAGGTCAGGACCAATAGAGATAGTAGATCGTCGGCTACCCGTCATCAGCAGCTAGTGGGATGCAAAAAGACTAGAGCTAAACCCAATAGACCATTCACCTTTCACTATCGGGGTTCGGTGGTTGAGGGAAGACGCCAACTGGATGTTTAGATTGTTTGTTAAGGGCAAGTCGCTTAGCTCTTGTAGTCTTTACTGGTTGAGAGAGGAGCCGAGGTGGGGCCATAACAACCATGAAAAAAAAATACCCGAGGGATATCTGTATTTTGAGGTCCCTAAAGGTGGATCTGCACAGATATGGAAAAGCTCTCGACCAAGTTCCGTGTTTCTTGTATAGCCCTGCCACGGAACTCGGTGCACATTATGTGTTGTTTAGGCATCGAATACGGTTGATACCTACGTGGGAAAGTCTATATACATGCATGTCGGCTCTGGTTAGTGTATCGTAGATTCGAGGGCATTACTCTGGTATGGAATCCGATTCAATCGAAGGTGGCAGCCCATACGCTTACGTAGCATGGTAATAACATATATATGTGAAACATAACAATGTTATGTAGAGATCCGTATGTCACTCCGGCGTAGGATGAGGGATTGCTTTTATTTCTATAATAGAACATTAAAATATAATAGTTAATCCTAATATATATGCATTTTCTAAAATTTATATGGATGTTCGACTGCCAAGTAATCATGATTAATATAAAATCAAGTTATACTATCATTTAACATGGATAATGGCCACTTTCAGCGGATTTCTGGCTCTAGTAGAACAAATATATTGTTCTAGTGCAAACAAACACAATAAATGCAGCAATTCATACATGCGCAAATACAAAGTGCAGGTAAATAGACAAGCATATTGGTTTCTAAAATTTCAGATTCTAAGTCAACTGTCAAATGCAAGCATTCATAGTCAGTGTGTAATTTGCAAAATAGAAAAAAAGATGACATGTGGGCTTGTTCCAGGTTAGGAAAAATTAAATTAAATAAATATATGAATAGTAGGTGTTCCAGTTCTAAGTTAATGATTCATAGCTAGGTGTGTAAAAAATATTTTTAGGTTACAAAACAAGGCAGGTTGTGCTTTTCAAAATTGCCAGGAACATATCAAAATGGGAAATATGTCAACTTATTTTTATAAACCAGGCTATAGGGTGCTTTCAAAAGCTGCCAGGATCATTTCAAGCCATTTGAAAATGAGGTGAATAGGTGTACACTACATAAAGCCGAAGCAGATTTGGCAATTATATAAATAAACAAACCATGAAGTAGGTTATCCTTTTCAGTTCTAGATTTCAGAAAAACTAATGCCAGTTAAGCCAACACACGAACATTTCATTTCAACCAATGTGTTTACATCCAAGATTAGCATATGTGAACATGCAAAAATAACCAAGCCTATACATCCGGTTTCAAGGTAAAGTGTCCAGTTTATATACATATTTTCAGGTTCCCAATAATGTGAGCAACGAGGCACGAAAATAAGTTAAGTCGTATCCAAGCCAAGAGGGACAGGGTACACAGTGATATACACATATAAATACGCATATACCAATGCAGATGCAAATTAAATCCCACCCAAAAACATTCAAATCAAGTCGATGTATGATATGAATTTGAACTTGGAAAATAACTCATGCACAATCAAGGCAGCGACTGTTCTTTTATATATATATATATATATATATATGTATGTATGTATGTATGTATATATATATGCCAGTGATATGTATATACACAAAAAATAGTATATATGCATCGACCACTACATATATACAATATCAAGTCTCCTAAACATTCCATATACCAATGACAGAGGAATTAAAGAGTCGCAATAACAACAAATGCAAGGAACGGACTAAAGACTGGATTTATTTTTCATATATACACAAGGCAGATCATATGTACATATTTACAACAAGACACAGCAGTGCTCGAGTTACACAACAGGGCTCAAGGCATGTGTATAATGTACAAATTTACAACATGTGCTGCAGCAGGTAAGATACAAGTGATCGACACCAGTGATCATCAATATACAACATTACAATCTCAACATAATAGTGACAAGCAGCCAAATCAATGCAACCATCAATAACAAGCATGGTAACATAAAAGTGCACAACAACAAAGTTGTAGATTAAATAAGATAAACCCAACAGGCAAGTACAAACCAATACAAACAATATCAACCCGGAAGGGAAAAGATGCAAATGACAAAGCATCAACAATCAACGAGCATTTATTAATATACTTAGTTATATTGAGGCTAATCTACTTGAAATAAAGTAATCATGAGTAAGACTCGCATTTGGAAAGCATGATTCAAGGTGCTGGAAGCGGTCGTAACAGCAAGGAGGGGGCGAGGTGGTGCAGTGGAGATTGCTGCATTGACGAAGAAATCACAGGAATTTCGAGCACGGTAGTGAGTAAGACAACTACAGTATTGTTGAAGCTACGATTGTTGGTGGATCGTGAGAATTCGGGTTGCTGAAGATGAGGGAGGAAGCCGATGGTTGGTGGCGATTCGATTTAGCAATGGAAGGGAAGGGCGATGGAGATTTTTGGAAATGGAGTGAATGATTTTTGATTTGGGGGAAATAAAGAAAGCTTCGGCTGGGTGAAATGAAAAGGGAGGAGGAGATGGAATTACGAAGATGGGATGATGAAAAGGAAAATAGAAGGAACAAAGACAAGTGTTAACCCAAAATCTTCTCTTTTACACGAGTGTTAAATTTCCAAAAAGATTTCAACAAGTGGCAAAATCTATTAAAGAATTATTTTCTCGAGTGTATGTACAGTCTTAGTTAACTATGTATACAAAATTATTCTATACATTTTCAAACATATACACTAAGATAAATTAAAACCAAGTTCAACTAAATTAAATGAATTAGATTATAATTCTCAAGTAATAAAAATTCACATATTCAAACAACTATATTTCAATTAGTTAAAATATTAATAACGTTTAAATTTTAATAAAACCACTTAGATTCAAAAATAAAATTAAAATTTACTAACAAGATTTATTCAAAATCAAGTAAAAATAAACTAGATTTAAACATTCCAGATAAATTTCTAGTATAAACATAAATTTCAATACTAAATCTAAATTAAATTTCGTATTATTAAAGTAGAATCGTTACAATGTACATGTTTTTATCTAAGAATGCTGTAATCATATTTGTTAACATGAATATATTATGCATGTTGAAATCGATGTATGTTAGTAATTTATTTGATGAATCGACATATATTATTTAATAGAATTTGTTTAAAAAGGTTAAGTAAATTTACAAACTTAGTTTAACTATATTATGTAATTAGAAGAATTTAAAAAAATTGCAAAAAATTGTATAAATATGTTATGGAGTTATTGACGTTAAAACAAAAATTGGCGATATAATATATAGTAAGTCCTTGATATAAATGAATTATAACTTATTTATGAAATAACTATTTTCATTATTGTTGATATGCATATTTCATATTACATGATTTATACATCTTTATAGTTGCATGGAAAATTGCTAATTTTTAGTATGAATATATGTAATAAAATTGGCGTATACTTCTAAGGCCTTTTTTTAAAAAAGGACTTAATATTCATTAAGATTATTTAAATAATTAGAAATTAAGGTGGGAATCTATTGGTCAAAGTCTCATCTGGTTCTGAGATAGTATGAAGAAATTACTGCAGTTTTTACAAAAAAATAGCAACTATATATGTAGGCAGAATTCAAATATGGGAATTTAGCCTGTTATTTTCTAAGAACAACTGGCAGTCCCCTTGGAGAACTACAGTGTTCGGTCACAGGGTAAAACATCGAGTGTTTCACACTGTCCGTAATTTAGGTGGGAATCTATCGGTCGAAGTCTCATTCGGTTGCAGAGAAGTATGAAGAAATTACTACATTTTTTACAGAAAAAATAGCTACTTCATATGGAGGCAGAGTTAAATGGGTAAGTGGATTACCCATTTGTAACCCTTTTAAAAATGGGTCAACCCTTTTATGACCCATTTAATAAAATATTATAAACGGGTTAGACCCACCAGGGTTATAATTAGGGTAAAATGGGTTGGGTAAATGGGTAGGGTCATATTTTAATAGGTCTAGTTTCAAGCTATTGATTTAAATATAAAATATCATGAAAAAATTGACAAGGTTCAATAAATAATTGTAGAAATGTTAAAATGCATGTATTTGAAGCTGAAATTGTTTTCTTCACTTTATGCTAAATTTATTAAGGTAAATGTATAATATATAAATTATCTTTTATTTTGGCAAGGCCGATCGGTTTTTTATAGTGGACCGTACCACTTTTATTAGAAAGGGGAAAAGGAAAAAGTAGTTCTACACAAGCACAAAACTACTTTAACTGGTTGAAATGCCAGAAACACTGCATAGCTACATACCGGTAGGAAAACAGGGTGCTTCCACTACTAAAACTACAACATAGTGACCTAAGGTTCTGCCAGAGGTGAGGAACAAGCGCCATGAATAATAATTGATGGCGTCATATACCAGTTTTGCATTAAGAAAGACCAGCTAGTCCAGACGACATACTCTGATGAATCTGTTGATAAAAAATGTTTTCAATCCCACGTGCCACCTTGCGATTAAGTCATTATCTTCACCTAGTTCACTTTTATCCCACACAGACAAATTATCACTGATCGGACGATAATATAATTTATGAATATCTTTGATTTTCCTAATAAATTTGTTGTAATAACACTCGGGGTTATAATGCCTCTTAGTATCCATATGAACCCAAGCTCCCTCGCCTTCAGCCCAAATAAATCCAGTATCTTTAACTTCTTCCATACCATCCACATGAATAGGTAACATCGGCACAACAGGAATATTAAGATCATCCAAAACAACCTTCTTAGGTTTGGGAACCCAAATCTGAATAAGAGGCTTCAATAGTGGGATTTTAACTCGAGAAGACACATCAACCGGGATATTACAGGCATAGGAGGAGTAACAAAAGGACTTGTAAAAGGTGCATATATCAGGTTTCCACTTATATTTAACATCTACTAAAATATAATGATCATATATGCATACCTTAAGCTGAGAAGAAGTGTCTTAGCTGGGATGATATCAATTAAGGCTCTCGCATAAGTTAGATTCTTCCTAGCAACCATGTTTTCATCAATACATTTAAGTTTGCTAATTTGCCAAGCCAACCAGTTCAAAACAATAAGAGGTTGGAGAACCGAGAGAATGTGGGTGAATTGAGTCCAAACCGAAGTCGATAGTACTTGCTCTCTAGCGCTATCCACTGATGAATTCCAAGCCATGATAATGAAAGAGTTACCCAAGATAATTGAAGGTGTTGCCTCTAGAACTGACGCTCTCTCCTTAGACTAGAGAATTTGAGGTAAAAAATACCATCAACAAACATTATATGCAGGCCTCCACACAATCTCCATGCGCTACGATATATAACCTGCATATCAATACTAAGCGGATTCGAATTGAGAAAAAAATCCAATAAGTTGATCTTTCCAAAAGTACGTGGCTTTTGAGAGGATTTCGGGAGACAGGGATGTCAAAGTGGATTGGAGTGTAATCACCAGTAATGCGAGGGGGAGTGGTAAATAGAGAAGACCATTTGAGCTTGGGGGCCGGAGAAACTACTCGGTCTTTATTACAAACAGGTGAAGTGCATGGATTATTTTCACAGGATTAAGGACCTGATATCGACTCTTTCGAACAAACCAGCAAATCCTCAATCACATTCTCCACATTAGTAAACACATGATCTTCTATCTGCTCAACAAAATCAAGATAGCGACCAGTAACAATCTCAACATAGCCTACACTTGTCAAGACATAATCTGGCTTACCATCAAAAGCAGATATATCGTCACTGCCAGCGACCACAACAGGCCACGACATGGGAGCATTAGCCAGCATGGTCGAGACTGGACTCTTACCATAGTTCATAGATACCGGCAGCTTGGCAGGAGCATCATCCGCTGCCATTTCTTGCAATAACTCTGCAATTGGATTTGTCCTATGTGACTCAATTCATAGGGAGACAGTAGCTAATTCACTATCGGGTATAATAGCCACTGAATTGAAATCAATGTCAGATGCTCTACGGAAAACATGACCATATCTAGTGTGGGAAGAGGGCTTATAGGAGGACGCAAATATGGCCTTGACTTTCAGGTTGTTAGCCATGGAAGGATGAGAGAAAAAGGCTGAAAGGTGACAGGAAGGTGGATCGAAGAAAAACTAGTTTTCATTATTTACATATATTATTTAAATTGTGTTACTTATCCAGCTTTATATGAGAAAGAAAAACAAAAATTTCCTTATCTGTTGATATGGACATGACCTACATTTAAAACATTATATTTAGTGTTAATTAGATGAATTAACAAAATTTGATTAAATTCATTTGTTAGATTGAAAATAAAATAAATATGTTGACTTAAATGTACAATGTTAAGTGATATTACAAGTGTTTTGTAAATAACTAATAATATTTGAAATGCATGCACTTGATATTAATATTATAATGCAATACATGATAAATATATTGATGTTAATGAGTTATATTTTGTACTTGTGATTGGTATTTACGTGTATAATTTATATAACATGATTGACTTCTTTATATGTCTGAATTTTCTTATTTTTATTTTTGTTAATATGACTAAGGTCAATTTTGATGTGGTTTATTAGGCAACTGAATGAATAATAGTTTTCTAAATTTATTTAAATAGTTTTCATAATATATAATTAACTATATAATAGGGTACTACATGCATATTAGAAAATAATTGAGAGGGATTTAAATGGTTATAGAAAATTGGAGTGTAGACATTTGAAGTCGAAAAACATAATTTTGTCATTCTTTAACTTATAAAAAAGGTCAGTTAGCCATACATCCCTAAAATTTGGAAACACAAATGACATCCTCCCCAACTTTCCAATGCAAAATGGGCCCCTATTTTCAACACTTGCGTGTTTACCTAAAAAACAAATGCGCTGCTTGTTAAAAAAAATCGCAAATATTCCCAGAAGTAACCTAAAAAAAAGTTGCATACATCTCTGCATTAATACTCAATATATGCATACATGCATACATATATTCATCCAGAGTTTATATTGAAAATATGGATGAATATATGCATACATTTATGCATATAATGGTAATAGTTGCAGAGATGTATGCATATAAAGATGAACTAATCTGCATGGGCTACGAATTGTTGCAGAAATGTATGCATTTATTCCGTGTAAGTGCAAAAATGTTTGCAACAAAGTTAAAACGGATGAAGGCTTATGAATATGTGAATAAATGTATGCATTTATTATTTATAAATGCATAAATGTATGCAGCAATGTTTAAAACTGTGTATGCTTGAAAAACAGGCTAGGATTGAATTAATGCATCAAACGATGCATTTATTGTAGTATTAGTACATGCATTTCTGCATTTATACTGCAATTTGATGCATAACTAAAATATATGCAGAAATGTATGCAACTATTACAAATAAGTGCATCATTTGATGCATAATACTGGTGATTCACTGTTTTTTATTTTATTTTTATTTTTGTTTTTGAGCTGTTTTTTTTTTGTGGTATTAACGCCTGAATTTGATGACGATTAGTTATAGTATTTAACTACGAATTTTCATGATTTTTTTTACTGAATTTTTTATTATTTTCGAAAAATAGGGACATAATTTATAAAAATTTAAGGGAGGGACATGAGCCTAATTTCGAACCCTATTAGGGACCTGAGACTAATTTTCATTTAAAAATATTAGATAATGAATTATTTAAATTTCTTAATATTTGGTTTTTGCAATTAATTATGTGGACCTAAATATAAAGTGTTAGGAGCTATCTGCTAGTAAATAATTGTATAAATTTTAAAATGTCCATACCATAATGTAAAAGATAGAAGAGAATTAGTAAATAAGTGTAAAATGATAAAAACAAATTGAAAGATCCTAAGAGAATTTACGAGAGGAAAGAAAACTCCTAAAATTAATAAGAGAGCTTCAAATTTTTCTGCTTTAATATTATTTAATAGATGAGTTCCAATCAAGACGGGTTTTCGTAGTTGCACTCATAATGGAAGTCTACGACATAGGGAGGGTGTAATGACCCGGTTTTTGACGACTTTAGTTATCGACATAAACTCAATGATGACTAACCAAACATCGAAAAATATCGGTAGTTAATGAAAGAAATTAGAGGGTGAGGAAAGATAAGATAGAAACTTAGAATTGAAGAACAAGAAGAACACAATATCAGAGTAACACGAACCTCACAGCGGAACGAATAACATATGATATATATCATAACTTTGAAATATAAATCTGTACTTGAATATACATCTCATTTCCAAAGTACAACACTTACAACACAGCGGAAATAAATAATAGCTATATGATCCTGAAGCCTCCTGCTCCAATCTCTCCAAGTATATCTGTAAAATCCTGACTACTTGACTGCCCGTATAAAATTGGACACCCAAGAGTTTAGGGAAACAAAACAAAATAAACTCCGGGTCAGTCATGGGACTGGTATGAGTAAAATAGTTTAAAACAGTTTGAACAAGTAAACGATATCTCATAAGACCATGTCGTATAACGGAACGGGTTTTTCCCTTATGAGAATTCCAAATATCTTTATACCAAAAACCTTTTGATATTATAATAATGTCTATTAACCACAATATAATAATCATCTAGCAGAAACACTTCCATCTTACGTTCTACATATATAATATACAATCAAAATCGCAAGCACGTATTGGGTAATGGATTTTCAACTATGACAAGGTATGGAACCACCTTTCGCTACTGTACCTCTAGAGAGGAATACACTAGGTTCAACAAGAACATCTTGCAACCCGACCACACACGACCGACCACTCATTTCGCTTGAGTGTATCGAATGTATATCACCAACGGTTGGGATCAGCAACCGTTTCCTGGATGGGATAGCATCGACAATAGATTTTTAGAAATAAATGAAACTCTAGATCAGGTGATTATACACCCTAATAGGTGTGACCTACATAGCCATGCTGCCAGCCCGATTTATGTCATTTCCCGGTTGTGAGGCTAGAGGCCACGCTTATCTCTGACAGATCACACATCTATTCACTTTGAATGTCACATCGTCATACCCGCCAAATCACAAATTGATTTATCCAAAAATAGCATGGGTATATAGCTAAGAGAAACGAATTCCTCCGCCACCAAACGTGAATACGTTTGAAGAGATCAACTTACGTGATCTATTAGATATACTCTGTCAGACCTTCTTCCATACAAGTTGTCCTGGGACTGGACAAACCGAAGGCACTATTCAGTACATCCATCTTAGGCAATTGTTATCTAAGATTTATACAACAGCCCTTGCATTTTACTCCGTCTTCAATTATATTCAGCATACTTGATTCACAACGCTTATGCTAATACGGAGTGGTTTTTTGGATAATAATCCAACCGGTCTCTCCATATTAACAACGTTAAAATGGTGAAAACTTTGATAGTCTGTGATTTAAGTATCAAAGTAAAACACGTGTGCAAGCAAAGATATTATTTCCAGATGGAATTATCGATCCAATCATCAAACATATATATATATATATATATATACATATGTGTGTGTGTATATGTATATATATATACGCATTTCCTCATTTTCTATGTTTAGAAAATATTCGTTATTAACACTGGAAAACATTTCCATGGCTTAATTATATATCACTATTCTTCCACATCTATTAGACTCTAACTATAAACTAACAAGAGAACAACTTGCTAAGTATAAACCCCGAAGGCCGAAACCAACATCAAATCGATACTCAGGAAACCATTCAACTTATTAATCTCCAGTCAGTTTCTAATTTTTGTTTAACTCCATTTTGATTAACTATGTTCGATTAACTCCTTTTCATTAACTCTATTTATTTTCCCAATAAATATTCCTTTATTCTATTTATTTTCTAAATAAATATTCCTTTACTCTATTTATTTTCTAAATAAATATTTCTTAATACTCCTTTATTTATTTAATAATTCCCTTTTTATCTTTATTTATTTAACAAATAATTATTTCCTTTATCTTTCTATTTATAAGTTTTTTACAAATATCTCCTTTTCGATTTCATTTGTAAAGGTTTTACAAATATTTCTCTTTCTATTTCTGTTTCACAAATATGTCCTTGTATATTTGGTTTCACAAATATTTCCTTTATATCTTTATTTATTTTCTAAATAAATAATTTGTTTATGATATCCTATTTATTTAGTAAATAAATAATTCGATTAATATCTCCTATTTATTTAACAAATAAATTTCTCCTTTTATAAAATCTTATGATTTTATAAATATTTCTTTTTATAAATATTTCATTTATAAAGATTTCCCTTTATTTATAATTCCATTTATAAATATTCTCTTTTTTAAAATCTTATGATTTTATAAATAATTATTTTCAATATTCACTTTGAACATTCCCTTTTCAATATTCCGGTATGCTATGGTTTTTAACATATCAAATCATGTTGACCAATATCGTCCAAATACACATAATCGACAACAGATTATATATCACATCATAAATTACAATATATGAACAGAACGGTATTATTAATATTGAGGAACCCAGTTGGGTCCCTCCAACCTGTTTCCCTGCATCACAGATGTTAAACAATACAAATATAAAATATTCTATTAAACAGAATCAATATTCGATTAACGATTTATATATATATATATATATATATATCATTATCTATGATTTCAATCAATACACAAACAATTCAACCAAACAGTTAACACATAGCAATCAGTCATCATTTATCAGTTCTAAATATACGTTATAAAAATAGAACTGTTCAAAGTTGGTGAGTTTTACTCACATTGGGCGATCATCGTTAATAACGATAACCATCGCTTGATTCAAATGGATAATTTATTTTGCTATAAATTTTAACGAACTTGAATTCACTCTCAGTCAGTTCTAGTGTGTAGCTCTCGTCCATACGATCCCAACGGATCTTGTTTTGTCACATTCTGATTTCGTATGATAAAGTTATATATTTTCTAAATCAATACACTATTTTGTTTTACTTTAAACTAAAAAAAGTTTGACTTTGGGCTTTACCATTTATTTCCCCCGGCCCATCTAGTCATTTTAAAGCCCATTCCCTTCACATGGTACCTGTTCTTTTACAACTCCAGGAAACAAAAATCGCGAGAGCTTCCTGTATGAACTCCACCATTTAAAAACTTTCCAATACCCTTTCCACCTCAATACTCCATATAAACCAAACCTCATCACCTCTCACACCCGTCCTTCCTGTCTGATCGAACTCGAGCTCACCAAAATCCCCATCACAAAGTAAACGTACTTCAGTTTGAATCCAACTCGCAAACATAAAGTTCTGTTCCCCTTAACTCCATCAGTAACTCGCAATGACAGTCCTCCAACCTGCTCTCGCTTCTTCCCTGCGAACTCAAGCCTGACTTCACCATTTCCAGAATCTTTCCATCCGCTCCTCACCCTTTCACCACACTTGACATCACCCTGACGGCTCACGACGACTCCAGGCAACCCAACATCAACCCACCAACGTCGATCTCTCCATCCCCCTTTTCACACAGCTCGAACTCCTTCCATCTTCAGTACACACGCAACTCCGTTTTCCCCCAACCTCACGCGAGTTCGAACTTGAAGAAAGACACACGGCTGTGAAGAGTAAATGGATTCGAATTCAAAGATATAGGTTTAGTGATTTTAGGATTTTAGTGGAATTTATTTCGATTTTTCAAAGGAGGAATTCCTCCGTTTTTTTCTTGTTTCTGAGAAGAGAAAGGTGCGGCGCATTTTTGAGAAGCCAGAGTGAATTAGGTTTGGAGAAATAAAAAGTAACTAATTTACACTTGCCACATTTGAAGGCGTGGTCTTCTGTGGACCTCAACGTGGTATTTCCGGTTAGTACACATGCACGTATTATTTAAATTGTTTCAAGGAAAATATCCGTATCCCTTTCGTGAACTCCATATATATATAAACTGCGATAGACAGAATTAGCTATATCGTTGTGACGACCAATGTGCCAGCATCCAAAAAATATAATAATATCGGTAGGTTAGCTCATATTTTGAAACCCCAAAATCGCTGATTAAGGGTGCAAAATACTCCAAATAAAAAGTTACTTATTTAATTAATTAAAAATTATAGTAATTTTTTTTAAATTATCACTACGTCTCAAAAGAATCTTGTCCAAGTTCGAAACCGGTATCTAGTTGTGACGATCGGGAATTTCGCTCGATCTGAATTAGTCGCTAAACCGACCAAGTCCGTTTGAAACCCCTGATTGTTTTGAGAACACGACAAATTGGAACGAAAACAGAAGAACATTTCATTGCTTATTACAACAATTCATCAGAATACAAGAATATACAGAGTATGAATAAATATTACACATAAAATACTAGAGATTTAAATTACATTTAAATACATCGCAGCGGAAATTAATACAAAAACACAACTAGAAGTAATACACGGATAAAGAGCTTTCCGAGTATCGTTCCAGTTGTAAATCAGGATCCTGCGAATATAAATCTACAAAACCAAAACTACTAGCTACCCATGTGAAAATAAGGGCACCCAGAGTTTAGGTTAAAATAATAAACTCCAGGTCAGTCATGTGACTAGTGTGAGAACCAAAACAGTTATTAATGTTTATTTTAAAGTTCAGTAAATCAAGGGACCACACCGTATAACACGGAACGAGTTTCCTTCCAAGAATACCAGTGCATAAAACAACAGCGCAATGCTAAGTAAAGAAAAATGAAGCTGTTATAAGACCCAGGTCCCACCACACAATGCAACGCAAGCCGGAGGATAGGGTTTTACCTTATAATAGCCAAAGAATGCTTGATACGCGAAATTTTATCTTTTGATTCTAAATCAAACTCCAACCGTAAATTAGTAAGAGAACGATTCCCTAAGTATTAACCTCGAAGGCCGAAACCAACATCAGACCAATACCTAGGAAACCACCCATCTTAGCTCGTTTCCAGTTAGTTTCTGATTTTATATACAATCATAAATATCAATCATAGACCGCATGGGTACCATATATCATTTCGCCATACTAGGCTCTACAATCAAAACCGCAAAGTCACATATTTGGAAATTGGATTTCCATCTGTGAACCGAGGCAAAAGATAGTCCTCACCGAATTCGAGAGCCTCTAGTCCGCCCCTCAGGATCAGAGCTCGAGTTAACCTTGGATCATCAGGGCCGGGCGTAAATGAGCCAACAAATGACTCCATCGGCTTCACATAGTCACCGATATATCCGAGGCGCCTCGCAAACCAACAACCACATAAGTCAAACTCATCAGGGTGTGTAAAACCACTGACGCCACTTCTAACTAGAAGGAAACGCATGCCCTCTCTGAGGTCCTTATCCCGTTTTTGGTTCACAACCGGGGTGTGAGGCTCACGAATCAACGTTACAAAAAGTTATGCCACACAGGTTGTGCTTTGATCATCCACCACAAGACTCTGCTTTTCAACAGAAGCCTTGATCATTTGCATCTTTGCATGCCACACAGGCAAACCACTCCATGCAACCGATATCCATCAATCACACAGAATGATATCCAATGTCAAACACACAGTCCATTTACAAGTCCGTTCTGGGTCTGAACGAAACCGGAGGCACCTTGTACCTCGCATATCCATCGATCTCCAAGTACGTCTGGACGATCACTAACTGATTCCCTCCTCTTGGGTGGCCCAATCAAGATCATCAGTAATTATCCAAACGACGTGAAGACCTCCGGTCTTCAACCGCCGTCTTCATCTTCGACTCATCGTCGAATCAGTTATTCAGAATGGGATAAACCCGGTCTTTCCGAATAACTCGCGTATATAATAAACAAGTGTTACACAAACACAACATACGCCTCATTCCAATTCATCAGTCACTAACCGTAAATTAGCAAGAGAACAATTCCCCAAACATTAACCCCGAAGGCCAAAACCAACATCAGATCAATACCCAGGAAACCATTCTTCTTAGCTAACCTACAGTTAGTTTTTAAATTTCATATTCTTAGGGAAAGGTTCCCATTAATTTTATCAAAGATAAATTCTTTAAATTTATTCTTTAATCTTCTTTTGAATGTCGATTCAACTGGTCGGGATTAGCGAACCACACCGAAGTAATCATTTATTTTATTTCCCAATCCCAACCTATTCATCCCATGAAGTAAAACTGGTCATACTTCATATCTAACACCACGGTGTTATTGGTAAATTCAATTACCATTTCACGTTCAAATCTAATTAAAGATTTAACTATCACCTAGAGCAAAACTGGTGATACTCCATTCTCGATCTTTTCAATCTCATTAAAGATTCATTAAAATTCCACTTAGTTTAATATTTAACTGGGTTAAAGAACCGATGTCATTTAAAACACGGTTCACGATAAACCCCAAAATCACATCACATTTCAATCAATCCCTAACCGTAAATTAGCAAGTGAGCAATTCCCTAAGTATTAACCCCAATGGCCGAAACCAACATCAGATCAATACCCAAGAAACCATTCTACTTAACTAATCTTCAGTTAGTTTCTGATTTTCTTAACTCAGTTGGGTCTAAGAACAGTATTATTGAAGATACCATTCACGACAACCCAAAATCGCATTCCATTAATTATTGGGTTAAAGAACAAGTGTTATTTAAAACACCGTTCACGATAAACCCAAAAATCAATTAAATTTCAATTCCAATTAAATACCATTTAATTGGTACACTTCATTAAATCAAAATAAAAAGATTTAATCTCTTTCTCAACTGGCTTTAAGAACAGTGTTAATGAAGACACCATTCACGACAAACCCAAATCACATTTGATATTAAATACAAGGCTCTGAATAGAAAATATCGGCTTATATTCAATATCAAATTCTACGACCAACAAATATCGTATTGGAAATAACGATATAAATATATCTTCCAAATTTCCATAACAATATCTGTATAATCCCGAAATCCAACATCGAAATATTCCAAAGACCATTTCGACTCAAATCCATTCCAATTCAATTATTGGAAATTCTGGTTATTATCAAAACCATTTCAAATCCAATTTATTTATTTTAAACATAAACAAATTATTATTCTAGTTCAAAACGAGTTCATTTCAATCAAAATCTATTTTTATCTTTTCAAATATGGAAATTTTCATCCCAATTCTTCACAAATCATTTCTTATGATTTTCACAAATTATTGTTATTTTTAATAATTTTATCAAGGCCCGTACAGTCGATTTCCATCAACTGCCATCGAACTGCACTTACAACGACCATTTCCAAATTTGATTTGGACATAATTACAAATCCAACCTTTAGATTTCTAATTTCTAATATTCATTGAAAAGCTCTTTTCGATACGAACCCAACGGTTCCGGTTTTAGGAGAATCTGACGGTTGGATCTTCCGTAATGCCAATCCGAAGTCAATGGTCGAAATTCGCGAACTGCCGCGGCGCGGCGCGTTCTATTCAGGACATTATATATAATATATATATATTATATATTTCGTCGATTCCCTTTTAAAACGTATTATATAAATTGTTTTAAATTCGTTTTCAAAACGATTTCAACTTCATATTCAATTTCAAATCAAAATTGAATCTTTCCAATATAAATTCGTTTTAAATTCATTTCAACTCGATTTCAATTTAAATCCATTTCAATTCAAATCGGTTTCAATTCAAATCGATTTCAGTTCAATTTCAATACGTTTTTAAATTCAATTCAAAACGATTTCTATTCTATTTCAATCTAACTCGAATTTCAATTTAATTCGAATTTCAATTCAACTCAATTTAATTCGAATTTCAATTCAATTTAATTTGATTCGAATTTCAATTCATTTCAAAATATCAGATTTTGAAATCACTCTCTTTTCTATATTCATTATAAAAATGAATAAAATCGATGTAAATATCGTTCACGTCAAAATGGCGTCATTCTAATCAACACGGCTTTTATTCAACACATGAATTTATTTTCTATTCAACACATGAATTTATTTTATAAATTAGAATGAGGCCCAATCAATTACCATATAATGTTAATTATATGGATTTTCTACAACACATGTATATAATATCAACGGTAAATAATCAGCCATCATCCAGAGTGCACCACACAACTGCACAAGCATTAAATATAACTAATTAACGCTTACACAGTATGTCAATCCATCGATTGACATACAACTAAACAATCGGGATTAGTGTACGTCATATCTCATCCCAATACCCGTGTGGGGTTTCAATCAATCAAACACAGATTTTATTTGTGCAGTTGGGCGATGTGTAAAATTTATCGTCCCAATCAATATCAGTCAAATGTGTGTATATAAACAAACTGTCCGATTTGTTTATATTTATTTCATTTTAAATACACGTTAAAAATTCTATTTCCAACTATAAAATATTTTTAACTATATAAATGTTTTATTTTATTTCACATCACATCACACAATCAATTTTCACCACAATAAACAATCAAACATAAAAGCCATCCATGGTCTGTGGACGACGGGGTCGGGTGCTACTAAACACCGTTTGCATCCTAGCATATATTTCAAACTAGAGATAAAAATAAAAGTGATGAGTTCTCTCCTTTTGGGATCCGATCCGTCATTCTATTCTGAACTTCAGAACTGTTTGGATTCCTCTTTGTTTTCTAGACAGTTCCATTGACATCTGTTTCACGCGGTAGATATATTAAAGATCGTATTTTTCCAACGCTATATATATTTATAAAACAATGCTATATATATTTATAAAACATCTTTATTTACATTTTTAAAACAATGATAGTTATATTTTTAAAACAACAATATATATTTTATTTTTCAAGATCAATGTATATTTTATTTTTCAAGATCAATGTATATTTTATTTTTCAAAATCAATTTTTTTTATTCTTAAAACCCTGGTATTTTATATTTTTAAAATTTGTATCTATTTTTAAAAACCATATTCTTAAAGCTATGTTATTTATAATAATAAAATAAATAAATCAATGCTACTATATAAAAAGAAAACTGAATTTAAACAATGCTTATATATAAATTAAAAATCATATTCTTAAACCTTTTTATTCATACTAAAAACCAGATTTTTATATATTCCATTACAAAGAAAGGAAGAAAAAAAAACTCACTGTCCATTAAAAATCCTAGGCCGCCGCTTTCTTCTTCTACACCTCTTCTACAGACTGTCGAACAAAAAAGGTAATCGCCCCCAAAATCCTTCCTATTGCACCACCGTAGGCCCCACTTGCCATTGATCTGACCTTCCCACATCCACCGCCTAACAGCTCGCAACTCGATGGGCACCTCCACCTTGGAACGTGCTTCGAACGCGGCGACATTGAGAGGGGAATCCAGCCTCTCCGTCGAACCATAACGGATCTCTACCGTTGGTCTGCCTCGACTTGACGAGCCCTTCGATTTGCAGAAGAATACTTTTGAAATCGATGTATGGGTTTCATCATTTTTGGAGAAAAAAGAATTGAAGAGGATAGTCGTTCAATCGTTCAGGAGGCGGCAACCAAGGTTTGACCGCGCTAAGGAGTTATGAGGGTTTGACCAAGGTCAAGGGCCCTTTATACCCCCTTTTTATTTTTATTTTATTAATATTTAAATTTCCAAAAAAGTTATTGATTGATCTTAACTCCAATTCAAACCCAAAGACTGTCATCCCTAGCTAATTACCCCTATTCCGAACACAATGGGATATGTCACGTAAGCCAATCCCTTCATTTTGATGAGTTTCCATTTAAATTAACATTTAAATCGTTATATTGAATTTTAAATGTACATTTCAATTTACTGGGGTCACATATGGATCACAAAAATTCCAAAAAAAATATTTCTAGCTTCATATTGACGATGCGGTCCTAACGAAACTAATTTCATCGAATTCTGAGACCGTTTGAAAAATGGCCATTTTCTGGTCGATCGTAATTGACTGAAACTGTTAAAACACGTTTTACTTCGCCACGCTCACATATTGACTTCAAAAATTATGAATTTTGAAATCTAGCAATAATTTGACATTTTGGTTCCAACAAAAGTGGTTTCATTGAAAACAAAGGTCGTTTGCAAAATGGCTATTTTTAAAGGCCTTTATATATATATATATATATATTAAAATATACATAAATTCCACAATGACTTTTCTGAATTTTAAACTGGACATATCTTTCACTTTATAAAGTGAAATCTCAGTTTCTTAGATTCGTTAAAATGATATGATCGAACAGATTCAAATATTTCTTGTTTTGCAGTAATCCGATTTATTTCGAATCTTGTACACTCATTTGAAATTTGAAATCGAAATTTCGAACTACCGTGCCATTTTCAGTTCCTTTTATAATTATAATTAAATATTTATATTCTAGCGACAATCTATATATATATACGTTCAAATTTCTATTCAACATAAATTTCTCGTCGTTATTATTTAAAATAATCTATTTTAAATATTCAAAATTCACTAAAATAAAAAAATTTGTCTCGAATTTCCGGGTTATGACAATCTCCCCCACTTAAAACTTTTCATCCCCGAGAAGGAACGAAGCTGAAAGTTGTCTCACAAATCAACTCCACTTCCATTATTTTCTTTACGGCTTAAGTTCTTCAACTTTTCAGTTTCTAAGAACTTTTCAAATTTTTCAAAAATTTGGCTAACACCCTAAATTTTCGAAAAATTTCGCCATAACTTCCCTTGCACCGGGGACTTTGGGATATTTCATATAGCCTCCCATGGCCTTCTTCAATCCAAAAGAAAAAGAAAAAGCCAAGCGGCTAGCCAATCGACTCATAAAATCATCATCACCCAAACAAAACCGTAAATTATGGTAAACATGTACCTATTTGTTGGGCAAACAATTTTATTCTCTAATCTAGCCTCCTTGCAATGACCTGTTCAATGTAAGTACATGTATATGCAAGCAAATGCGATAAATTTTCAATACAATTTACTATTTTGTTCAAATTGGCTATATGGTTCAAATTGGCTATATGGTTCAAATTTGTGAATCAAACAACACAATCAGCAATCAATTAGTTGATTAGCTTTTCAAATTCATAACTTTGATACATAGTCTAAAAATCAGATTTTTGATACCAAATCACAACAAAAAGCCCTATCTAATTTTGGTTCTCACACCAGTCAATAGGAAATACATAGAAATCCCACTTTCGAAACTCGAACATGAATACTGATGATGCGATCACTATAGCGATCATCAGAACCATCTTCGGGCGACTAGAGTGTGATTCTATATCTATCCAATATATTAAAACTCCAAATACACGCGGATCAGACGTATATACAAAATCTTTATATATTGCATTGTCCAAATTCAATATAATATAAAATAAATAATCAAATATGAATAATTGATTTAAATTTTCAAAACAAAATTCATTTTCACTTTTATTTCAAAAACATCACTCTTCACACTCGTTCTGGGATACTACTGATCCCATCTCTAACGAGTCATTCCCATTGGATATTACTAATCCAATCTCTGATGAATTCTTTCGTATGGTTCTAATGTGTCTTGTTCTCCGAGCTATGTAAACCAAAGCTCTGATACCAAATGTGACGATCGGGAATTTCGCTCGATCCGAATCAGTCGCTAAACCGACCAAGACTGTTCGAAACGCCTGATTGTTTTGAGAACATGACAAATTGGAACGCAAACAGAAGAACATTTCGTTGCTCATTACAATAATTCATCAGAATACAAGAATATACAGAGTATGAATAAATATTACACAGAAAATACCAGAGATTTAAATTACATTTAAATACAACGCAGCGGAAAATAATACAAAAACACAACTAGAAGTAATACACGGATACAGAGCTTTCTGATTATCGTTCCAGGTGTAAATCAGGATCTTGTGAATATAAATCTGCAAAACCAAAACTACTAGTTGCCCGTATCAAAATAAGGGCACCCAGAGTTTAGGTTAAAACAATAAACTCCAGGTCAGTCATGTGACTGATGTGAGAACTAAAACAATTATTAATCTTTATTTTAAAGTTCGGTAAATCAAGGGACCACGCCGTATAACACGGAACGGGTTTCCTCCCAAGAATACCAGTGCATAAAACAACAACGCAATGCTAAGTAAAGAAAAATGAAGCTGTTATAAGACCCAGGTCCCATCAAACAATGCAACACAAGCTAGAGGATAGGGTTTTACCTTATAATAGCCAAAGAATGCTTGATACGCGAAATTTTATCTTTTGATTCTAAATCAAACTCCAACCGTAAATTAGTAAGAGAATGATTCCCTAAGTACTAACCCCGAAGGCCGAAACCAACATCAGACCAACACCCAGGAAACCACCCATCTTAGCTCGTTTCCAGTTAGTTTCTGATTTTATATACAATCATAAATATCAATCATAGACGGCATGGGTACCATATATCATGTCGCCATACTAGGCTCTACATTCAAAACCGCAAAGTCATGTATTTGGAAATTGGATTTCCATCTGTGAACCGAGGCAAAAGATAGTCCTCACCGAATTTGAGAGCCTCTAGTCCGCTTCTCAGGATCAGAGGTCGAGTGACCCTTGGATCGTCAGGGCCGGTCCGCCGATGTGGATTAAAATGCCTGAACACTACGTTTCCCCACCCTTTGGGGGCGTAAATGAGCCAATGAATGACTCCATCGGCTTCACATAGTCACCGATATATCTGAGGTGCCTCGCAAACCAACAAGCACATAAGTCAAACTCGTCAGGGCGTGTAAAACCACTGACGCCACTTCTAACTAGAAGGAAACACATGCCTTCCTTGAGGCCCTTCTCCCGTTTTTGGTTCACAACCGGGGTGTGAGGCTCGCGAATCAACGTTACACAAAGCTATGCCACACAAGCTGTGCTTTGATCATCCACCACAAACCTCTGCTTTTCAACAGAAGCCTTGATCATTTGCATCTTTACATGCCACACAGGCAAACCACTCCATGCAACCTATAACCATCAATCACACAGAATGATGTCCAATGTCAGACACGCAGTCAATTTACATGTCCGTTCTGGGTCTGAATGAAACCGGAGGCACCTTGTACCTCACATATCCATCGATCTCCAAGTACGTCTGGACGATCACTAACTGATTCCCTTTTCTTGGGTGTACGGCCCAATCAAGATCATCAGTAATTATCCAAACGATGTGAAGACCTCCGGTCTTCAACCGTCGTCTTCATCTTCGACTCATCGTCGAATTAGTTATTCAGAATGGGATAAACCTGGTCTTTCCGAATAACTCGCGTATATAATAAACAAGTGTTACACAAACACAACATACGTCTCATTCCAATTCATCAGTCACTAACCGTAAATTAGCAGGAGAACAATTCCCCAAACATTAACCCCGAAGGCCGAAACAAACATTAGATCAATACCCAGGAAACCACTCTTATTAGCTAACCTATAGTTAGTTTCTAAATTTCATATTCTTAGGGAAAGGTTCCCATTAATTTTATCAAAAATAAATTCTTTAAATTTATTCTTTAATCTTCTTTTGAATATCGATTCAACTAGTCGGGATTAGCAAACCACACCGAAGTAATCATTTATTTTATTTCCCAATCCCAACCTATTCATCCCATGAAGTAAAACTAGTCATACTTCATATCTAACACCACAGTGTTATCGGTAAATTCAATTACCATTTCACGTTCAATACTAATTAAAGATTTAACTATCGCCCGGAGCAAAACTGGTGATACTCCATTCTCGATCTTTTCAATCTCATTAAAGATTCATTAAAACTCCACTTAGTTTCAATCTTTAATTGGGTTAAAGAACCGATGTCATTTAAAACACGGTTCACGATAAACCCCAAAATCACATCACATTTCAATCAGTCCCTAACCGTAAATTAGCAAATGAGCAATTCCCTAAGTATTAACCCCGATGGCCGAAACCAATATCAGATCAATACCCAAGAAACCATTCAACTTAACTAATCTCTAGTTAGTTTCTGATTTTCTTAACTCAGTTGGGTCTAAGAACAGTATTATTGAAGATATCGTTCACGACAACCCAAAATCACATTCCATTAATTATCGGGTTAAAGAACAAGTGTTATTTAAAACACCGTTCACGATAAACCCAAAAATCAATTCAATTTCAATTCCAATTAAATACCATTTAATTGGTACACTTCATTAAATCTTAATAAAAAGATTTAATCTCTTTCTCAAGTGGGTTTAAGAACATTGTTAACGAAGACAGCATTCACGACAAACCCAAATCACATTTGATATTAAATACAAGGCTCTGAATAGAAAATATATCGGCTTAGATTCAATATCAAATTCTACGACTAACAAATATCGTATTGGAAATAACGATATAAATATATCTTTCAAATTTCCATAACAATATCTGTATAATCCCGAAATCCAACATCGAAATATTCCAAAGACCCTTTCGATTCAAATCCATTCCAATTCAATTATTGGAGATTCTGGTTATTATCAAAACCATTTCAAATCCAATTTATTTATTTTAAAAATAAACAAATTATTATTCTAGTTCAAAACTAGTTCATTTCAATCAAGATCTATTTTTATCTTTTCAAATATGGAAATTTTCATCCCAATTCTTCACAAATCATTTCTTATGATTTTACACAAATTATTGTTATTTTTAATAATTTTATCAAGGCCCGTACAGTCGATTTCCATCAACGGCCATCAAACTGCACTTCCAGCGACCTTTTCCAAATTTGATTTGGACATAATTCCAAATCCAACTGTTAGATTTCTAATTTCTAATATTCATTGGAAAGCCCTTTTCGATACGAACCCAACGGTTCCGGTTTTAGGAGAATCCAACGGTCGGATCTCCCATATTGTCCATTCGAAGTCAATGGTCGAAATTCGAGAACTGTCGCGGCGCGACGCGTTCTATTCAGGCCATTATATATATAATATATATATATATATATATATATATTATATTTCGTCGATTCCCTTTTAAAACGTATTATATAAATTGTTTTAAATTCATTTTGAAAACGATTTCAACTTCATATTCAATTTCAAATCAAAATTGAATCTTTCCAATATAGATTCGTTTTAAATTCATTTCAACTCGATTTCAATTCAAATCCATTTCAATTCAAATCGGTTTCAATTCAAATCGATTTCAGTTCAATTTCAATACGTTTTTAAATTCAATTCGAAATGATTTCTATTCTATTTCAATATAATTCGAATTTCAGTTTATTTAAATTTAATTCGAATTTCAATTCAATTCAATTTAATTCGAATTTCAATTTAATTCGAATTTCAATTCATTTCAAAATATCAAATTTTGAAATCACTCTCTTTTCTACATTCATTATAAAAATGAATAAAATCGATATAAATATCGTTCACGTCAAAATGGCGTCAATCTAATCAACACGGCTTTTATTCAACACATGAATTTATTTTCTATTCAACACATGAATTTATTTTATAAATTAGAATGGGGCCCAATCAATTACCAAATAATGTTAATTATATGGATTTTCTACAACATATGTATATAATATCAAAGGTAAATAATCAACCATCATCCAGAGTGCACCACACAACTGCACAAGCATTAAATATAACTAATTAACGCTTACACAATCTGTCAATCCATCGATTGACATACAACTAAACAATCGGGATTAGTGTACGTCAAATCTCATCCCAATACCCGTGTGGGGTTTCAATCAATCAAACACATATTTTATTTGTGCAGTTGGGTGATGTGTAAAATTTATCATCCCAATCAATATCAGTCAAATGTGTGTATATAAACAAATCGTCCGATTTATTTATATTTATTTCATTTTAAATACACGTTAAAAATTCTATTTCCAACTATAAAATATTTTTAACTATATAAATATTTTATTTCACATCACATCACATCACACAATCAATTTTCACCACAACAAACAATCAAACATACAAGCCATCTATGGTCTGTGGACGACGGGTGTCGGGTGCTACTTAACACCGTCTACATCCTAGCATATATTTCAAACTAGAGATAAAAAAAAAGTGAGGAGTTCTCACCTTTTGGGATCCGCTCCGTCATTCTATTCTGAACTTTTGAACTGTTTGGATTCCTCTTTGTTTTCTAGACAGTTCCATTGACATCTGTTTCACGCGGTAGATATATCAAAGATCGTATTTTTCCAACGCTATATATATTTATAAAACAATGCTATATATATTTATAAAACAATTTTTATTTACATTTTTAAAACAATGATAATTCTATTTTTAAAACAACAATATATATTTTGTTTTTCAAGATCAATATATATTTTATTTTTCAAGATCAAAGTATATTTTATTTTTCACGATCAATTTTTTATATTCTTAAAACCCTGGTATTTTATATTTTTAAAATTTCTATTTATTTTTAAAAACCATATTCTTAAAGCTATGTTATTTATAATAATAAAAAAATAAATCAATGCTATTATATAAAAAGAAAACTGAATTTTAACAATGCTTATATATAAATTAAAAATCATATTATTAAACCTTTTTATTCATATTAAAAACCAGATTTTTATATATTCCATTACAAAGAAAGGAAGAAAAGAAAGAAAAAAAGAAGAAGAAAAACTCACTGTCCATTAAAAATCCTAGGCCGCCGCTTTCTTCTTCTACACCTCTTCTACGAACAAAAAAGGTAACCGCCCGCAAAACCCTTCCTATCGCACCACCGTAGGCCCCACTTGCCATTGATCTGGCCTTCCCACATCCACCGCCTCTCCGCCGCCTAACAACTCACAACTCGATGGGCACCTCTACCTTGGAACCTGCTTCGAACGCGACGACATTGAGAGGATAATCCAACCTCTCCGTTGAACCAGAACGGATCTCCACCGTTGGTCTGCCTCGGCTTGACGAGCCCTTCGTTTTGCAGAAAAATATTTTTAAAATTGATGTATGGGTTTCATGATTTTTGGAGGAAAAAGAATTGAAGAGGATAGTCGTCCAATCGTTCAGGAGGCGGTAACCAAGGTTTGACCGCGCTAAGGGGTTATGAGGGTTTGACCAAGGTCAAGGGCCCTTTATACCCCCTTTTTATTTTTATTTTATTAATATTTTAATTTCCAAAAAGTTATTGATTGATCTTAACTCCAATTCAAACCCAATGACTAGCTAATTACCCCCATTCCGAACACAATGGGATATGTCACATAAGCCAATTCCTTCGTTTCGATGAGTTTCCATTTAAATTAACATTTAAATCGTTATATTGAATTTTAAACGTACATTTCAATTTACTGGGGTCACATACGGATCACAAAAAATCCATAAAAATTATTTCTAGCTTGTATTGACGATACGGTCCTAAGAAAACTAATTGCATCGAATTCTGAGACCATTTGAAAAATGGCCATTTTCTGGTCGATCGAAATTGACTGAAACTGTCAAAACATGTTTTACTTCGCCACGCTCACATATTGACTTCAAAAATTATGAATTTTGAAACCTAGCAATAATTTGACATTCCGGTTCCAACAAAAGTGGTTTCGTTGAAAACAAAGGTCGTTTGGAAAATGGCTATTTTTAAAGGCCTTTATATATATATATATATATATATATATAAATTCCACAGCGACTTTTCTGAATTTTAAAATGGACATATCCTTCACTCTATAAAGTAAAATCTCAGTTTCTTAGATCCGTTAGAAAGATATGATCGAACAGATTCAAATATTTCTTGTTTCGCTGAAATCCGATTTATTTTGAATCCTGTACATTCATTTGAAATTTGAAATCGAAATTTCAAACTACCTCGCCATATTCAATTCCTTTTATAGTTATAATTAAATATTTATATTCTAATGACGATCTATATATATATACGTTCAAATTTCTATTCAACATAAATTTCTCGTTGTTATGATTTAAAATAATCTATTTTAAATATTCAAAATTCACTAAAATTGCCGAAATAAAAATTTTAAATTGGCTTGGATTTCCGGGTTATTACACTAGTTATATCGAATAAACTGTTACGGTCGATAAATGATTCTATAGCGATTATTTGAACATTTGATTTGATCATAAATCAAAATCTACACGACGGAATCTCGATTTTTCTCTTCCACTAGAAAAATATACTTCACCAGCTCCTAACGTTTCTTGTTTCACCGGAATCCGATTTAAAACGGCTTCTGTATATCCAGTTGAAGTTCAAATCGCCAAATTGCGAACTGTCGCGCCATTTCGAGCTCGATTATAATTATATTATAATTTATACGTTCAAACTTCGTTATTTAAATATATTCGTTATTCTAATTCAACTCTAAGTTGAATTAAACATTTTAAATCGCCCAGTTCACATTAAAATGTCAATTCACTATTTCTGATTATTTCAGAAATTAAATATATTATTTAATTATTAAATTTAATTAAATAGTCAATAAAATTTTCTTTAAATGACCATTTGAATTCTAAATCACTATTTATATAATTAAATAAGTTAATTATATATCGTAGAAAATACGGGTCGTTACATTCTTCCTCACTTAAAATAATTTCGTCCTCGAAATTGCTAGTGGTTAGAACTTATTTGTTCACTTCTTAACTACAGTTTCCACTGAACTAATTTAATTTAAATTAAATTATTAATTAATTCTCATCAACGAAAATTTTCAAAAATTCTGAAAATTTTCTAACACTTTAACTTTTCGAAAAATTTCGCCATTACCTCCTTTTTACGGCTCAATCGGTATAACCACAACTCGCCTCTCTGGGCCATCTCCAACCCAAAAGAAAATCAAACAGCCAAGCAGCTTGCCAATTCGGCTCATCAAAATCTCATACCATATGAAATATAAACTTGTACCTTTTTGTCGGACATATCAACTCTATCATTTCCATATGCTATCAACTCAGCATATACCAATGTTATCCCAATCAAATTCTGATCGATTTATCCTCAACACGTCTATTCGCTTATATCCAAAGCAAATCCCATTTCAACTCAAGTTCAATTCTTGATTCCAAATCTTGATTTACCAAACCAATTCTATTCAACTTAACTGATTTCAATTAAATTCCAGCTTACTTCCACAAATTTCTATTTAAATTTGTTTTAATTCAAACAATCTTTTCCTAGGAGTTTTAAATAACTTTGTTTTTCACAAATCAAATATTCCCTTTCAGAATCAAACAACTTGTTTTTCTCAAAACAATTCAAACTAAAATTTTGGTAGCAATCCGTCACTTAGAAACTCGAAAACGAACATCGATGATGCACCATCGGAATTTATTTCCCAGCGATCAAAGTAAGTTCAATACTATATCACCTTTCAAAACTATTTCTTAAAACATTTCCATTTTGAAATCACTTCAAAATATCATTCCAATGTTTGTAAACAATTTAAAATCTCCCAGGATCTTAAAATTCCCATATATTTAATCCAAATCCATTTACAAATACCTATTCAAATTTCTAAGATTTTTATTCAAATTCTTGTTCAATTTCAGTTTTAATTCATTTTATAACACTTATACGAGTTTTGATTGGTTATCTACATAACCATTTAATTTATAAATCTTACTCGATTATAATAACAACCAATATATCCAATATATTATAATCACTCTGATATAAATCCTTTATATCAAAATATAATTTGGGTAAAATTATTTCGTTTACCCTCTTTTCAAAACATATCGTGTCGACCCATCGTATTCGAGTGTTTAGAAACCCCTACCGATACAGTGGACCAAACCGATCGACCAGAATTCACAAACAACACAACCAATAAATATTCACAATAAAAAAATCATTTTAATATTGAATAACAAATACGCGCTCGTATAGATATATACACTCAAACTCAATCTAGGGTATTACTAACCCCATCTCTACCGAGTCAAGCCACAGAGCCAAGGTAATTCACTTAACCATAAGCTCTGATACCAACTGTAACGACCCGGTTTTTGACGACTTTGGTTATCGACATAAACTCAATGACGACTAACCAAAATCGAAAAATACCGGTAGTTAATGAAAGAAATTAGAGGGTGAGGAAAGATAAGACAGAAACTTAGAATAGAAGAAGAAGAAGAACACAACACCAGAGTAACACGAACCTCACAGCGGAACGAATAACATATAGTATATATCATAACTTTGAAATATAAATCTGTACTTGAATATACATCTCATTTCCAAAGTACAACACTTACAACATAGCGGAAATAAATAATAGCTATATAATCCTGAAGCCTCCTGCTCCAAGCTCTCCAAGTATATCTGTAAAATCCGGACTACTTGACTACCCGTATAAAATTGGGGACCCAGGAGTTTAGGGAAACAAAACAAAATAAACTCCGGGTCAGTCATGGGACTGGTATGAGTAAAATAGTTTAAAACAGTTTGAACAAGTAAATGATATCTCATAAAACCACGCCACATAACGGAACGGGTTTTTCCTTTATGAGAATTCAAAATATCTTTATATCAAAAACCTTTTGATATTATAATAATGTCTATTAACCACAATTTAATAATCATCTAGCAGAAACGCTTTCATCTCACGTTCTACATATATAATATACAATCAAAATCGCAAGCACGTATTGGGTAATGGATTTCCGACTATGACAAGGTATGGAACCACCTTTCGCTACTGTACCTCTAGAGAGGAATACACTAGGTTCAACAAAAACATCTTGCAACCCGACCACACATGACCGACCACTCATTTCGCTTGAGTGTATCGAATGTATATCATCAACGGTTGGGATCAGCAATCGTTTCCCGAATGGGACAACATCGACAATAGATTTTTAGAAATAAATGAAACTCTAGATCAGGTGATTATACACCCTAATAGGTGTGACCTACATAGCCATGTTGCATGCCCGATTTCTGTCATTTCCCGGTTGTGAGGCTAGAGGCCACGCTTATCTTTGACAGATCACACATCTATTCACTTTGAATGTCACATCGTCATACCCACCAAATCACCAATTGATTTATCCAAAAATAACATGGGTGTACAGCTAAGAGAAACGAATCACTCCGCCACCAAACGTGAATACGTTTGAAGAGATCAACTTACGTGATCTATTAGATATACTCTATCAGACCTTCTCCATACAAGTTGTCCTGGGTCTGGACAAACCGAAGGCACTATTCAGTACATCCATCTTAGGCAATTGTTATCTAAGATTTATACAACAGCCCTTGCATTTTACTCCGTCTTCAATTATATTCAGCATACTTGATTCGCAACGCTTACGCCAATACGGAGTGGTTCTTCGAATAATAATCCAACTGGTCTCTCCACATTAACAACGTTAAAATGGTCAATACTTTGATAGTCTTCTATTTAACTATCAAAGTAAAACACGTGTGCAAGCAACGATATTATTTCCAGATGGAATTATCGATCCAATCATCAAACATATATATATATGTATGTATATATATATATACACACGTATTTCCTCATTTTCTATGTTTAGAAAATATACGTTATTGACACTGGAAAACATTTCCATGGCTTAATTATGTATCACTATTCTTCCACATCTATCAGACTCTAACTATAAACTAACAGGAGAACAACTTCCTAAGTATAAACCCCGAAGGCCGAAACCAACATCAAATCGATACTCAGGAAACCATTCAACTTATTAATCTCTAGTCAGTTTCTAATTTTTGTTTAACTCCATTTTGATTAACTATGTTTGATAAACTCCTTTTCATTAATTCTATCTATTTTCCCAATAAATATTCCTTTATTCTATTTATTTTCTAAATAAATATTCCTTTATTCTATTTATTTTCTAAATAAATATTTCTTAATACTCCTTTATTTATTTAATAATTCCCTTTTTATCTTTATTTATTTAACAAATAATTATTTCCTTTATCTTTCTATTTATAAGTGTTTTACATATATCTCCTTTTCGATTTCATTTGTAAAGGTTTTACAAATATTTCTCTTTCTATTTCTGTTTCACAAATATGTCCTTGTATATTTGTTTTCACAAATATTTCCTGTATATCTTTATTTATTTCCTAAATAAATAATTCTTTTAGTATATCCTATTTATTTACTAAATAAATAATTCGTTTAATATCTCCTATTTATTTAACAAATAAATATCTTCTTTTATAAAATCTTATGATTTTATAAATATTTCTTTTTATAAATATTTCATTTATGAAGATATTCCCTTTATTTATAATTCCATTTATAAATATTCTCTTTTATAAAATCTTATGATTTTATAAATAATTTATTTTCAATATTTACTTTGAACATTCCCTTTTCAATATTCCGGTATGCTATGGTTTTTAACATATCAAATCATGTTGACCAATATAGTCCAAACACACATAATCGACAAAAGATTATATATCACATCATAAATTACAATATATGAACAGAATGATATTATAAATATTGAGGAACCCAATTGGGTCCCTCCAACCTGTTTCCCTGCATCTTAGATGTTAAACAACACGAATATAAAATATTCCGTTAAGCAGAATCAATATTCGATTAACAATTTATATATATATATATATATTGTTATCTATGATTTCAATCAATACAAAAACAATTCAATCAAACAGTTAAAACACAGCAATCAGTCATCATTTATCAGTTCTAAATATATGTTATAAAAATAGAACTGCTTAGAGTTGGTGAGTTTTCCTCACATTGGACGATCATCTTTAATAACGATAACCATCGCTTGATTCAGATGGACAATTTATTTTGCTATAAATTGTAACGAACTCGAATTCAATCCCAGTCAGTTCCAGTGTGTAGCTCTCGTCCATACGATCCCAACGGATCTTGTTTTGTCACATTCTGATTTCGTATGATAAAGTTATATATTTTCTAAGTCAATACACTATTTTGTTTTAATTTAAACTAAAAAAAAATTGACTTTGGGCATTACCATTTATTTCCCCCGGCCCATCTAGTCATTTTAAAGCCCACTCCCTCCACGTGGTACCCGTTCTTCTCCAGCTCCAGGAAACAAAAATCGGGAGAGCTTCCTGTATGAACTCCACCATTTAAAAACTTTCCAATACCCTTTCCACTTCAATACTCCATATAAACCAAACCTCATCACCTCTCACACTGGTCCTTCCTGTCTGATCGAACTCGAGCTCACCACAACCCCATCACAAAGTACCCGTACTTCAGTTTGAATCCAACTCGCAAACACAAAGTTCCGCTCCCCTTAACTCCATCCGTAACTCGCAACGACAGTCCTCCAACCTGCTCTCGTTTCTTCCCTGCGAGCTCAAGCCTGACTTCGCCATTTCCAGAATCTTTCCATCTGCTCCTCACCCTTTCACCACACTCGACATCACCCTGACGGCTCACGACGACCCCAAGCAACCCATCATCAACCCACCAACGTCGATCTCTCCATCCCCCTTTTCATACAGCTCGAACTCCTTCCATCTTCAGTACACACGCAACTCCGTTTTCCCCCAACCTCACGCGAGTTCGAACTTGAAGAAAGACATACGGCTGTGAAGAGCAAATGGATTCGAATTCAAAGATATAGGTTTAGTGATTTTAGGATTTTAGTGGAATTTATTTTGATTTTTCAAAGGAGGAATTCCTCCGTTTTTTTCTTGTTTCTGAGAAGAGAAAGGTGCGGCGCAATTTTGAGAAGCCAAAGTGAATTTGGTTTGGAGAAATAAAAAGTAACTAATTTATACTTGCCACATTTGAAGGCGTGGTCTTCTGTGGACCTCAATGTGGTATTTGCAGTTTGAACACATGCATGTATTATTTAAATTGTTTTAAGGAAATTATCCGTATCCCTTTCGTGAACTCCATATATATATATATATATATATAAATTGTGATAGAGAAAATTAGCTATATCGTTGTGACGACCAATGTGCCCGCATCCAACAAATATAACAATATCGGTAGGTTAACTCATATTTTGAAACCACAAAGTCGCTGATTAAGGGTGCAAAATACTCCAAATAAAAAGTTTCTTATTTAATTAACTAAAAATTACAGTAAAATTCTAAAAATTAAATTATCACTACGTCTCAAAAGAATCTTGTCCAAATTCGAAACCAGTATCTAGTTATATCAAATAAACTGTTGTGGTCGATAAACGATTCTATAGCGATTATTTGAAAATTTGATTTGATCATAAATCAAAATCTACACGATGAAATCTCGACTTTTCTCTTCCACTAGAAAAATATACTTCACCAGCTCCTAACATTTCTTGTTTCGCCGAAATCTGAATTAAAACGGCTTCTGTATATCCAATTGAACTTCAAATCGCCAAATAGCGAACTACCGCGCCATTTCGAGCTCGGTTATAATTATATTATAATTTATACGTTCAAACTTCGTTATTTAAATATATTCGTTATTCTAATTCAACTCTAAGCTTAATTAAATATTTTAAATCGCCCAGTTCACATTTAAATGACAATTCACTATTTCTGATTATTTCAAAAATTAAATATATTATTTAATTATTAAATTTAATTAAATATTCAATAAAAATAAATAAATGACTATTTGAATTCTAAATCACTATTTATATAATTAAATAAGTTAATTATATATCGCAGAAAATACGAGTCGTTACAAAGGGCTTGGACTAGGTCCAAACATTTGAAAATTTCCAGTTTAGTTGATTGGAATTATTACTATGAATTTTACTTCATTATAAATCCTCATAATTATATACATTAAATTAAATGCAAGCGAAGAAATAATATATTTTGATATAATTATTCAATGTTTAATTGAATTAGTTTGAGTTGATATTCGAGATAATTGATCAAGACTGCTCTCACACACATATATGTATATAGTATTCTATATATATATATATATATATATATATATGTAGTATTCTACGTATTAAATATAACTATAAGAAATTGATATTAATTTATAACACAGTTATAAATTTATTAACCTCTAATTGTAGTTAAGTTAATGATAAAAGTATTATTACATATGTTTTATTACTAATCAAAAGCAAGAAGTATGACCTTTAAAGTAAGTTCTAATGCTCAAATAATTGTTTAGGCATATTAAGTTATATTAAAGTGGCTTTAAAGTTTATTGTTCTTGGTATTAGTTTAGTATAGTGTAATTCAATAACTATATAGTTAGTGAAGTTATATAAAGGTGATTTGAAAAGTTAGAATTTGCAAAAGAAGTATGGTATTATTTAATACGGTTTAATTAATGTCATAAAATATCAACTATTGTATTAATATGAATTATTAACTTTAGACCATAAGAAATGATTTGTGAGATATTGGTATAGATGCATATATTGTGAGTGTGAATATACAAGGAAGTTCTATGACACCCTCATTTGCAGCACTTTCTTTGGTACCCCTATTGTATCGTGAGCTACACGATTCAAGATCTAGCAAAATTTTATAAATGCTCAATTTATATATAAAGGAACATCTATGTAAAATTTAGATTCATTTCGATATTTGTAGTCTTTTCAAAATTTAACCAAATTATTCGCCATTTAAACATTTATTTAGACTGTTAAATTTGAACATAAAAAATATTATGTAATAAATGTTGAATTAAGCCAAAGGTCACTTCTATATGGATTGAACATCTATAAAATTTTCTAATATTTGGAAGGGTGTAGCTCACAATACGATAGGGGTGCTAAATGAGGTGTCGCAAAACAGGGATGACATAAAGTGCTCGTAGTAAGCACACACATACATATACATGCATTCATGCAAAACAAGGATGAGATAAAGTGCTCGTAGTAAACACACACATACATATACGTGCATCAATACATACATACATATAATGCAAATACCTGGTTAAAGTAATAAAAATGAAGCATTTTTCAACTTCTCTAAATAACTTTTTTGTCCAATGCTCTACAAACTATTTCGTATGGTGCAAGCACCAAAATGATCAGGGAGAAACTAAAAGCCAAAGCTAAGGCGAGGGTGCACTAAGGAAAGCAGGCCTTCGGCGCAGTTAAAGCCATTCCTTCAATAATTGCATCTAGAGTTGGAAATGAAACATCAAAGGATTCTTTCCTGTAAAGAAAGCTCCCATAGTTGAACTTTAAGAGCATGATCTTTATAGCAGTTATCTTCAAGCACATGGAAAGAAGATAGGTATGCCTTTCGAATAACCCGAGGGGAGTGTGCCCAAAGCTTAAGCCTCAATCAGATAATTATTACAAGTATACATATCCAATACAAGACAATCCCTTAAACAATGTCAAAAGCTGGAAGTTCCCACGAATTCACTTCTCCCTAGATAGCTAAGTCCCCCAATTCCCAAAGAGTTCCTTTAGACACCCCTGTAGCGGTATTATAGTTACCCGTGCAGGGGATGATAAAAGGCGCCTTCACTAAGTCTACGTATGCGCTTCCATAGAAGTACCGGGACGAAGCCCATATGATGATGGAAGGGCCAACCCACACTTATAAATACAAACTTAGGGTCAAATATTACTACCAGATTTCTCATTCTCAATCTTATGTCTAAAGTTTTAGTCGTAAAACCTAATTTTGAAATCGATTTGGGGAAAAATATGTAATACCTAAACTTATAAATAAAGGGATTTCTTCACACAATTGATGTAATAAAGTGGTAAGTACTTAATTATTATATTATTATTTTTGCATAACTTTTTAGGTTAGACATCGAGAGTGCTAAAATAATTAGTTTGATAGAAGTTCCTTCTGGAAGCTCCGAAAGGCCTTAAGTACCAGAATAGTTTGATTATGCTCATTTTAAGCATACAATGACCAAAACTACATAACCTGCAAGCCATCGATGGTTCCCTAATTTAATCTAAATTGGTTAGAATTTTGAATCCCTTTTGCAAGATTCGAGAAGCCCTTCATGAAACCATTAAAGTAATAGCAACTTACATGGTAATCCAAAGAAAGGAAATTCCAGGGTTCTAATGTCTTGCGAAATGATTTAGTGACCTGACTGAATGGTTTACCACCAAACGTATAGACGTTACACAACAAGATATAGCATCGAAAAGCAGGTTTCCTTCCGAATAGTCTTTTGAACTTCAACCGACTAACAACTGATCGTTTTCCCTTGTGTTCTTTAGGAATTCGTAGAGTGTTGACTCGTTTTTTGTCAAAGAAGTCACACAACGGGTTCACGGATTCTTATGTACTTAGGACTCAAGTACAAACTCAGATAAGCATGTAGTGATTTGGTCGAAGTTGCGAAGTGCTCGAAATTAGGTCGGAAATATGGTTAATTCTGGGATTGGTGCTTTCGATTCGATAACCCTCTGAATCAGATTAGATTTGGTAAACGAACATGGAAAACATAAGTTTTGGTGTGCACGAACTCGGATCAACCCGAAAACCCTTGCCATGGCCGTGTTGATCACGATAAATCAAGTGATCACATCAGGATGGCAAAGGATCAGATTAACTCAAAATACGTGTGACAAACACATATTGATCACCTCAAAACATGTGACTGCACCATGAGGATCACCAAAAAGAATAACTTCACATCAGGAAAAAACCAAGGCTGGGATTTCGTATCCCAACCCTCAGATTGGATCTGCTCAAAATATGTGAGAAACTTGAGCTGATCATGCAAAAAAGCTTGAACACATCGGGTGATCATCAAAGAAATCAAGGCATGCTCAGCGTTGGGATTTCATATTCCTTCCTGGGATATGAAAGTATGTATTTTGTAACACTCCATATTTTCTGTTAATGGTATAGTAACGAATTAAACAATACTTAATTTAAAATGTGAGAATTAAGGGAAACGATAACGCCATTGTGTTCGTCTCGGAATTCTGGTTGAGACAGAGTCCCAGGACCCATAGTTTCCATAAAATTCAAATAAATTCAAACAGCTCGAAAACAAATTTAAATTCGAATCAGAGTGGCGCAGCGGAAGCGTTGGTGGACCCATAACCCACAAGTCCCAGGACCCAGGTCGACCCTAGTGTTGACCTCCCCCCTACAGGTCGACCTACCCCTCCCCCCCCCCCACGCGGGGGCAGATCTGAAAGGTGATGATTTTGTGACTCAGCGTTAGGCTTGAGGTGTCCCCCTATCTTCACTGGATGGCTGTGGTTAACCCTAGGATCATCCGACGGCTCAAATTGAGTTGAAATTCTATATAAACAACCCAATGCCCAAACCAAAAAATCACACAAAAAATAATCCTAGAACTATCATGCTGTCAATGGAAAACTTAGAGTAGTCGTCACCAATTAAAAGACAAGATAAGAACTTGAATCAAAAATCAAATTGAAAGATTATCAAATTCAATGATCTACTTCAAAGGAGAGCTTACCAATTTCAGAATTCAGATTTCAGAACGCAAGAATTCCTTTTTAGTTTGTAAGTTGGTTATTACGCATATTTAAACGTTCTTTCAATTGAATCATGGCATGTTGTAATTTGACGATAGAATGATGCTTATGTATAAGGTTTGATTCTCGTTTATGTTAAAGTATCGTTGTAATTAATCATGTCTATATGCTTGTGGCGATGAACATGTTGTATATTAATCATGTCTACATGCTTGTGGTGATGAACATGTTGTATATTAATCATGTCTATATGCTTGTGGTGATGAACATATTGTATGTTATTAGAATCTATTATGATTGGGTAATGGATTTATTTAGCCAATTAAATGGTGAAACACGTCATGTTATAAATTGGTGGTTATTTGCAAGTTTATGATCTAAAACACATGCTTATATGTTAGATCAACACTCATGTATATTCATGTTAGGTTGAATCTAATTATGTTATAAAATTTGGAATGGTAGTCCTCTTATGATTTTAACACATAAGTATCATGCTAAATTGTGATTCGAGTATGTTGATAATAGTTCTCTTATGTTTAACACACATAAGTTAATGTGCTAACTTGCGATTTAAAAATGATTATAATAGCTTTCTTATGTTTTGACATACATAAGTTAATATGCTAAGTTGTGGGTTGAAACTGTGATTATATGTTAAACCTCCATGCTAGAACTTTGTCAAGTTTACATGACAATTAGACCCAACTTAGTCACAAGTTCACCTTTACCCATTTAATTAAAGTTAATGATACCTTTATGCCAAGTTACACATGACAAGTTGAAATGTATGCTATTTTATGTCTTTTGTTTATTACCCTTTTTGTTTATGGGTTTGGGCAAATTTACTAGCCCAACATTTTATGTTATTCATGCGTACGTTCCACAGGGGTAGCGATGGGAAAATATGAAAATTCATGGCATAGATTTGTTCATAAAATGGTATATTTGATATACCATTTATGGTGAGCATAATCAAAGGATAATTATGGCATGATTAAATTAAATTTAATCTACATAAATAAATTAGACATGTATAGAAAAATGTGAATTTAGAAAAAGACGAATATGCCTAACCCCTGGTTAGACTGAGTTGGGGTGTAAATTTGCCCGGAACCAACCAGCATATCCAGTGACCACAACAAGATCTGTCTAATGTGGGTGGTTAGTGCATCAAGCCCAAAAAGAAACCGAGGTTAGACTGAGTTGTGGTGTAAGCCTGCCCGGAACCGACCAGCACATCCAGTGACCACAACAAGACCTGTCTAATGTGAGTGGTTGGTGCTTTAATAAATTAAAGCTAAGTCAGGATTGGTAGGGTTAGGTCAATTAGGGAAACACTTAACTGATTCAACATGTTAACTAAACGAATGGGTGGGGTTAAGTAAATTTGGACACTTAGCTAAAAAAAACATGTTGATTAGAAAACCCTAGCAACGGGGACCCATTTCAGCAGTAACCCACATAGATGTATCATGGTACCATGAAACTAGGTAGGGTGGGGCACGATTACTGGGCTGAGTATAAGCGGTCAAAACGTCGGCGTTTTGTGGGCCAGTGTAGGTTCCGACAGAGTTTGGGTATGCACGTACTCCGAAGTGGAAAATCAGGCACTGGGCATCAGTAGTATGCACTGTGCATCCTGAATCGTGTCGGGTTGCCACCAGAGGGACTGATACACCCTATGGTGGGACCAGCACAGGTATCTACAGTCAAGCGGGGCCGAATGACACTAGACATGAATGCATGCGAGTAGGAGCCGATCATTAAGGGGATCGTTTGTTATAAACACGTAGGGCTGGTGGATCCAATGGTTAAGTAGGTGCAGAGATTATAGTAATGGGTGCGATCACATGTTCCTCTTATCTTATATTTGGGTATTGTCCTATGTTCTGTTATTACTGTCATGATCCATTTCCTTGTTTAAATACTAGTAATCACCGAACTTACCAGACTTATTGTCTGACCCGTTTTCTTTCGTCCTCTTTCTTTCGTCCCCCCCGGTCCACAGGGAGGGAATACTGCAGCTTAGTCAGACCCTTTGCAAGCTTCAAGAAAGTAGATGTTGATTTGGACTCTCTCTCAATCTTGTCTATGGCTCTTGGACATTATCCTTGGGGATTTATGCAGTTTTATTTATGATTTATGCTTCTTTATTAAATAATCAATACAGAAATTATGTTGTAATGTTTTGGAAGTTGTTTTGAGAAAATTTGATGTAATGCTTTTGTATTGAACCACGTATTCAATAAAGGATTTGAATTCTGCTGCTTATACTTATCTGTCTTGTAAAATTTTCTGTGTCTTATACGTATAACCCTCCACCAAAGTTAAGGCATTCCCTTTGTGAGTGACCTTAACAGAGGTGGGGTGTTTCACTTGGTATAAGAGCAAAGGTTTACCAGATCAGATAAGAGTTTTTGAAAATTATTTTCAAAAAGGAACATAAGAAGCATTTTACAAGAAAGAGTGTTGCTTTAAACTTAGAAAAAAGGCATAATCCCCAAAGCCATATGCACTATCTTTCTATCCTTCGTTTTGAATCTTTTCTTTTTCGTTTTAGCATGTCTGGGAATCTTAACCTTCCAGAGGGTGTACCGATACCTGGCTGGTTCAGGAGGTACTTAGAGGCTAGGGCCAACGACGCAGGCCCAACAGATATTCCTCCTCCTCCAGCTGCAGCGGTTCCTCCTCCTCCTCGTGAAAATGCTTTCTCAAAGATTTGTAGGGACTTTAGGGCCATGGGTGGAAAGGATTTCAAGGGAACTGAATCATTCATAGAAGCTAGGAACCGGCTCAAAGAAACTGAGGATCTGTTCGTTATCTTCACGGTGGACGATAGGCAGAAGATACAGCTGGCTGTATGGTTGCTCAAAGACGAAGCTTCCTATTGGTGGGAAGTCACTAACGCTGAAAGACCAGTTGACATATGGATGGATTTCAGAATAAGGTTTGAGATGAAATTCCTCTCACAGGCTGAACGAAGTTTACAGCTGGAAAAGTTCTTATCTCTTAAGCAAGGAAATATGACGGTCAAGGAGCAATCAATTCAATCAGCTGGCCCAATTTGGACTGGACTTAGTGAATACTCCTCATAAGAAGGCTCTTCGTTTTGTCAAAGGATTGAATGAGCCACTTCACAGCTTGGCTATGACCCATATACCTATGGGGGCTACTTGCGATAGGTTAGTGTACATGGCACTCTTACATGAGGAAGACAAGGACAAGAAGGAGGCAAAAGCAGAAGTGCCTCAAGAAAGAAGGGGGAGGGGTCGCAGAACAAGAAGGCTGGTTCAAAGAAAGGCAAGAAGAACAACAAACCCTGTGAAAAGAGAAAGTGTAATTTCTGTGGCATTCCCGGACATCTGATCAAAGACTGCAAGAAGAAGAAAAGGAAGATGGGTGGTTGTTTCCACTGTGGTGAGACAGGACACATGGCTAGGGCTTGCCCAAGGAAGCAAGGGCAGGGAGCTGGACCTTCTTCTGAAGGACAAGTTCACGCTCTCACGATACCTCCGCAAGAATGAGGTAGAAATATTTCTGTCGAAAGTTTAGTCTATCTTTTTTATCGTCCTATTCGTACACTATTTGATTCTGGCGCATCGCACTCTTTTATATCTACTGCTTTAGTGGAATCTGTGCACCTAGACACCAGTATAGTAGAGGATCCCTTAGTTGTTTCAAATCCAATTGGGGGCTCAGCTTATTTGTCAATGGTTTGTTTGGATTTGAAAATATCTATACTAAGCGTTGGGTTTAGATGTAATGCCTTTGTTTTGGGCTTCACGAGCTATGGGTTGATTCTAGGCATGGACTGGCTGTCCAGTAATTGTGCCGTCCTCGATTGTGAAAAGAGAGTGGTTAGACTCATGACTCATCTCGGTAACACTCTTGAAATTTCTTGTAATCCCATGAAATCCATTATGCTTAGTTATCTAAAATATCTTGATGCGTCTGTTGAGAACATGCAGTCTGTAAGGGTGGTCCGTGAATACTCGGATGCGCTTGAAGAGGTAAAGGGCTTACCTCCGAAGTGGGAGATAGACTTCCGCATATACCTCGTAGACAATGCAGAACTCGCCGCTTTACCCGTTAGACACATGTCTCCAAGGGACAGGAAAGAACTCAGCAAGCAAGTTAAAGAATTGCTTGAGAAGGGGTTTATAAGGCGGAGTATTTTTGAATGGGGTGCTCCAGTAGTGTTCGCCACTAAAGCGGACGGTTCGCTTCGCCGATGCGTTGATTATAGGGAGCTAAACAAGCTGACCAAAAGGAATAGGCACTCACTCCCGAGAATATATGATTTGTTCGATCTGCTTGTAGGTGCATCGGTTTTCTCCCAATTAGATTTGGTTATCGGGTTTCATCAGCTAAGGGTGGATGAAGAGAGCATTGATAAGACTGCGTTCAGAACTCCAGATGGTTTCTTCGAGTGGCTTGTCATGCTTTTCGGCTTGACAAATGCACCCGCTTACTTTGTTGATTTAATGAGCAGGATGTTCCGAGAGTTCCTCAATAAGTTTGTGGTGGTCTTCATAGATGATATTTTGATCTTCTCAAAGAATGAGGAAGAGCATGCTCAGCATCTAAAAGAAGTCATGGATACTCTCTGTGCACATCAGTTGAAGGCAAAATTCTCCAAATGCCATTTCTGGAGAGAAGAAGTTAGGTTCCTTGGACGCGTGGTGTCAAAAGAGGGGATAGCTGTGGAGCCCGCGAAAATGTTTGTTGTGCAAGATTGGAAGGTTCCTCGAAACGCAACCGAAGTCCGAAGCTTTCTTGGGCTAGCAGGCTTTTGTCGAAAATTTATCAAAATTTTTGCATCTCAGCTCCACTGACAAGGTTGCAAAGAAGAACCTAGCTTTCAATTGGGATTTGGATTGCGATATTGCTTTCCAACATTTGAAAAGGGCTCTAACAACAACCCCAGTTATGACATTGCCTGATGGAAGCAAGATGTTTGCAGTTTACATAGATGCTTGCAGAACGGGACTAGGCACTGTTCTAATGCAAGAAGGGAAGGTAGTAGCTTATGGTGGAAGGCAGTTGAAAGTACACGAGAAAAACTATCAAATTCACTACCTAGAGTTGGCAGCATCATTTTTGCACTTAAGTCTTGGCGCCATTATCTCCTAGGTGAGAAATTTGAACTGTATACTGACCATAAATCGTTGAAATACCATTTCTCGCAGAAAGATCTCAATTTGAGGTAGCAAAGATGGATGGAGTTTCTTGCCTCGTTCGATTTTGAGATTTCCTACACTCCTGGCAAGGGCAATGCAGTAGCAGACGCCTTAAGTAGAAAGAAGTTGGCCTTAAGCCATCTCTTTGTGGAAAGGCAAAGCTTGGAGTTCATAGCAAGCTTTAACTTCAAACCCTCCTCTGACTTTGTACCTGGCTTACTAGCAACGTTGTAAGTGCGACTAACTCTGTTAGCCACAATCGGAGCCGCGCAAAGAGAAGACCCTCAGCTAGCTGATGTGATGGACAAGTTAGTTAGGGGGAGACTTCCAGTCACCTCAATAGATACTCCATTGATGCCAAGGGATGGTTGAGATGAGATGGAAGACTATGCGTCCACCAAGCAAGGGATTTGGTAAAGGCGGTTCTAGAAGAGGCACACCATTCCAAGCTGACCATACACCCAGGCGGAGACAAAATGTATAAAGACATCAAAAGAGTTTTCTTTTGGAATGGCATGAAGAAAGACGTAGCTGGATTTGTTTCTAAGTGTTTAATATGCCAACAAGTCAAGGCGGAGCAGAAGAAGCGTGGTGGTCTGCTCCATCCTTTAGAAGTCCCACAATGGAAATGGGACGACATCTCGATGGACTTTATAGATAGGTTGCCTAGGTCAAGAAGGGGGCAATACCAGCATTTGGGTAGTAGTGGACAGGCTCATAAAAGCGCCCACTTTATACCCGTCAAAAGTAGAAGGACTACCTCATCTCTAGCATCCATATATCTCAAAGAGATAGTTCGACTCCATGGGATACCCTCCAGCATAGTGAGTGATCGAGACCCTATCTTCATGAGCGAGTTTTGGAAGAGTTTACAAGAGGCTGTAGGCACACAGTTATGCTTAAGCACGGCCTATCACCCTCAAACCGATGGCCAGACGGAAAGAGTCAACAGAGTATTAGAAGACCTCTTGAGATTATGCATTATTGACTTCGGAGGTACATGGGAGGATCATCTACCTTTGATGGAATTCGCCTACAACAATAGCTACTAAGCCACCATAGGCATGGCGCCTCTCGAAGCTTTATATGGAAGACCGTGCAGGTCACCAACTTGCTGGTGGGAGTCCACAGACAAGCTCATACTTGGACCAGACATGATTAGGTAAACTTCAGAGAAAGTAGACTTAATACGAAGAAGAATGAAGACTGCCCAAGACATATAGAAGTCCTACGTAGACAAAAGAAGAACTGACCTTGAGTTCGAAGTTGGAGACAAGGTGTTCCTTAAAGTATCTCCTTTGAGGAACATCGTTCGCTTTGGATCTGCAGGAAAGTTAGCACCAAGATTCGTAGGGCCGTTCCCTATCATCGAAAAGATTGGGAAGATGGCTTATAGGATACAGCTCCCCGAAAGGTTGGTCGGGGTTCATAATGTCTTTCGTATCTCTCACCTGCGGAAATGCTTACACGAGTCTGCAGTAGTGGTAGAACCAAGTATACTAGAGGAAGTTGAAGTTGAACGAGAAGAAACTGTGAGGAGAGTTCCAACCTGTATCTTAGGAACAGAAGTCAAAAAGCTATGCAACCGTGAAGTTAAGCTCATCAAAGTTCAATGGAGCGACACCGAGGAAGACGTGACTTGGGAAACTGAGGACAGAATACGCACAGCCTACCCTTTTCTTTTTGAGGGTACATCCTTAATCTCTTTTTCCTTAAGTTTATGCTTGTATCTATCTTTTTAGGTATATCTCCTCGATCCTATCCTTTATCCTTAGGAACCCATTTGGATGTAAACATGTAATTGAAACATGTTATGATTGATGGTTGCAAGTGATTGCAAGTGGTTGCTAGTGGTCGCTAGTGGATGCATACACACACATTAGATATTAGATCGGCTCAGTCACTCCCATATTGCATATGCATATATTTATTGGTATATGGATTGAAACTTGATGTGTTATCATGTGGACGTTGCATTTGTATGAATGATTGGGCACTCATGTAGGAAATTTTGAGTAGGAAAAATTGCATTCATAATGGACTCATGGCACTGACATAATTTGCATTAAGGAGGTCAACTGAATCAGTAGACCACCTGATTTTGCACTAGATAAAGACATGTACACACACAATGCATATGATCATAAAGCATTAGAAATCTTTTAAGGACAATGGACGCCTGTGTTGATGGTTAAGTAGATGGGTGATTGGATGGTAGGATATTAGTTCTTCTCGACTTAAAAGATTTCGGGGTTGAGATCGTAAAAGGAGGGCAGAATGTAACACCCCATATTTTCTCTTAACGGTATAGTAACGAATTAAACAATACTTAATACAAAATGTGAGAATTAAGGGAAACGGGTTATGCCATTGTGTTCGTCTCGGAATTATGGTTGAGATAGAGTCCGAGTTTGCGTGAATTGGACTTCGTATGAAGAAGTTATGGCTGTCGGAAGTTTCCATAAAATTCAAATAAATTCAAACAGCTCGAAAACAAATTTAAATTCGAATCAGAGTGGCGCAGCGGAAGCGTTGGTGGACCCATAACCCACAAGTCCCAGGACCCAGGTCGACCCTAGTGTTGACCTCCCCCCTACAGGTCGACCTACCCCTCCCCCCCCCCCCCCACGCGGGGGCAGATCTGAAAGGTGATGATTTTGTGACTCAGCGTTAGGCTTGAGGTGTCCCCCTATCTTCACTGGATGGCTGTGGTTAACCCTAGGATCATCCGACGGCTCAAATTGAGTTGAAATTCTATATAAACAACCCAATGCCCAAACCAAAAAATCACACAAAAAATAATCCTAGAACTATCATGCTGTCAATGGAAAACTTAGAGTAGTCGTCACCAATTAAAAGACAAGATAAGAACTTGAATCAAAAATCAAATTGAAAGATTATCAAATTCAATGATCTACATCAAAGGCGAGCTTACCAATTTCAGAATTCAGATTTCAGAATGGAAGGATTCCTTTTTAGTTTGTAAGTTAGTTATTATGCAGATTTAAACGTTCTTTCAATTGAATCATGACATGTTATAATTTGAAGATAGAGTGATGCTTATGTATAAGATTTGATTCTCGTTTATCTTAAAGTATCGTTGTAATCAATCATGTCTATATGCTTGTGGCGATGAACATGTTTTATATTAATCATGTCTACATGCTTGTGGTGATGAACATGTTGTATATTAATCATGTCTATATGCTTATGGTTATGAACATATTGTATGTTATTGGAATCTATTATGATTGGTTAATGGATTTATTTTGCCAATTAAATGGTGAAACACGTCATGTTATAAATTGGTGGTTATTTGCAAGTTTATGATCTAAAACACATGCTTATATGTTAGATCAACACTCATGTATATTCATGTTAGGTTGAATCTAATTATGTTATAAAATTTGGAATAGTAGTCCTCTTATGTTTTTAACACATAAGTATCATGCTAAATTGTGATTTGAATATGTTGATAATAGTTCTCTTATGTTTAACACACATAAGTTAATATGCTAAGTTGCGATTTAAAAATGATTATAGTAGCTTTCTTATGTTTTGACATACATAAGTTAATATGCTAAGTTGTGGGTTGAAACTGTGATTATATGTTAAACCTCCAGGCTAGACCTTTGTCAAGTTTACATGACAATTAGACCCAACTTAGTCACAAGTTCACCTTTAACCATTTAATTAAAGTTAATGATACCTCTATGCCAAGTTACACATGACAAGTTGAACTGTTTGCTATTTTATGTCCCTTGTTTATTACCCTTTTTGTTTATGGGTTTGGGCTAATTTACTAGCCCAACATTTTATGTGATTCATGCGTGCGTTCCACGGGGGTAGCGATGGGAAAATATGAAAATTCATGGCATAGATTTGTTCATAAAATGGTATATTTGATATACCATTTATGGTGAGCATAATCAAAGGATAATTATGGCATGATTTAAATTTAATCTACATAAAGAAATTAGACATATATAGAAAAATGTGAATTTAGAAAAAGACGAATATGCCTAACCCGAGGTTAGACTGAATTGTGGTGTAAATCTGCCCGGAACCGACCAACATATTCAGTGACCACAATAAGACCTGTCTAATGTGGGTGGTTAGTGCATCAAGCCCAAAAAGAACCCAAGGTTAGACTGAGTTGCGGTGTAAACCTTCCCGGAACCGACCGACACATCCAGTGACCACAACAAGACCTGTCTAATGTGAGTGGTTTGTGCTTTAATACATTAAAGATAAGTCAGGATTGGTAGGGTTAAGTCAATTAGGAAACACTTAACCGATTCAACACGTTAACAAAATGAATGGGTGGGGTTAAGTAAATTTGGACACTTAGCCAAATAAACATGTTGATTAAAAAACCCTAGTAACAAGGACCCATTTCGGCAGTAACCCACATAGATGTATCATGGTACCCTGAAACTAGGCAAGGTGGGGCAAGATTACTGGGATGAGTATAAGCGGTCAAAACATCAGCGGTTGGTGGGCCAGTGTAGGTTCTGACGGAGTTTGGACGTGCACGTACTCCGAAGTGGAAAAATCAGGCACTGGGCATCAGTAGTATGCACTGTGCATCCTGAATCATGTCGGGTTGCCACCAGAGGGACTGATACAACCCATGGTGGGACCAGCACAGGTATCTACTGTCAAGCAGGGCCGAATGACATGGAACATGAATGCATGCGAGTAGGAGCCGACCATTAAGGGGATCGTTTGTTATAAACACGTAGGGCTGGTGGATCGAATGGTTAAGTAGGTGCAGAGATTATAGTAATGGGTGCGATCACATGTTCCTCTTATCTTATATTTGGGTATTGTCATATGTTCTGTTATTATGATCATGATCTCTTTCCTTGTTTAGATACTAGTAATCACCGAACTAACCAGACTTATTGTTTGACCCGCTTTCTTTCGTCCTCTTTTCTTTCGCCCCCCCCCCCCCCAAGGTCCACAGGGAGGGAATACTGCAGCTTAGTCAGACCCTTTGCAAGCTTCAAGAATCTCTCTCTTATTCTTGGCTATGGCTCTTGGACATTATCCTTGGGGATTTATGCAGCTTTATTTATGATTTATGCTGCTTTATTAAATAATCAAGGCATATATTATGTTGTAATGTTTTGGAAGTTGTTTTGAGACAGTTTTATGTAATGCTTTTGTATTGAACCACGTATTCAATAAATGATTTGAATTCTGCTGCTTATACTTATCTGTCTTGTAAAATTTTCTGTGTCTTGTACCTATAACCATCCACGAAAGTTAAGGCATTCCCTTTGTGAGTGACCTTAACGGAGGTGGGGTGTTTCATATTTTGTATCCCCTCCCGGGATATTAAATACATATTTTGTATCCCCTCCTGGGATACAATATGAAATGTTTACAAAAGTTTGGGATCATGTTGGGGCAAGGCGATACAAATTGTTTACACTGGTCTGGCAAGCTTGTAATCATTCCGGGGCAAGGAGGATCTCCTCTTTTTTCTTGATTGCATCATGTTTTGGACTCGTAACTTTAGGATACGAAATGGCTTTGTATCTAGAAAACTCAAAAAGATCTGATCACACCGAAGTGATCATTTCATTTCATTAGATCAGCACATAAATTCAGGGTTAGGCATTTTCCATTTTGGGATACGAAATCCCATGTTTGGGTTCGACAAATTCGGCACATTGTCAGGTGCATATGGATCCCTTGTTTTGGGTAATCAATACGTGTTGATTATTTGTTTTCTAAAGCTCGTGCGAGGATATGATTTCTCTGAAAGACACTTCGATTTTGGCTAACTCTCGGGGAGTTGTTCCGATCCCGGGATCTACATGACTCATGGGATACAAAATTTTGGGGCTTTGGCCTACAACTCCACCTATAAATTCCCCCTCTCTTATCATGAATAGGGGTTTGCTATTTGGACTTTTGGTTGCTATACTATATACGAGAAAGCTCTCTTTAGAGATCATTAATGGCTTCCATAATGGTTTTTATGGCTTTGGACTATCTTTTGGATTTATAAACTTCACACAAAAGTTTATTATCAACATTCGGACACTCAAACTGACGCTTAGCTCACTTCTGAACATATTTCAACTTGGAAGCATATATTACGCATTTTTTCTTGAGGAAGATGACATAGCTTAACGGGGAACAAACAAGGACTTTATTATTCTCTAATACAACTTTGTAATTTCAAAGTGTTGAAAATCTGATAGTTCTTGTAATTGTAACAATGATGATGAATAGTTACTATGAAGTGGACATAGGCATTAGTGTCGAACCACTATAAAATAGATGTTCTTTACTTTTCCATAATTTCATGTTTGGATATTTTGGCATATTTGTATAATTGGCATAACTTTAACCCAACGGGTGTTGGCATCTGCAAGTGACCGATTCCCCACGTCAACATTTTAGCACGCAAGGAAGGGGTTTTGGATTGCCTTCGGATTTTGGTTATTAAGGAAGTAGTTTCTCTCGAATTTCTCTATGGTTAAAAGGAAACAAATATTGTTAGCTTGCTCGGAAGGAGCAGGCATAGAGGAAATTCAGAAAGTATCCTTTACCGGAATTCCATCGATCTATGTTATCCGTAAGGATATCGATAAAGTGGCTAAGGATTTCATCAAGGATTTGGCTTCTCAATTGTAACAACAAGAAGAGCATTTTCAAACATAGGAAGCTGCTATGAATATTCTTCTCACTCGGATTGAAGGTTTTGGAAGGCCATCGGGTCAATGCAATATGGTCGTAACAAGAGCTAGTGTTCCTCATGGATTAGCTCAAGATTTAGGGGCAATTACCAAAGAACAACCCCATGTCAACACCAATCTGTAGATATGTAATGGATTGGCTAGGCTCGGGGGCACTATTCTGAATCTCGTTCAAGGTTCGACTCAGGTTTTGGTTAATCGGGTTCGAGATTCTGTAGTTGGTAAAGCCGGTTAAGCACCGACGCGCGCAATTTTGGATGTAGGAACTCCCATGATTACAGAGGCTAGGTTTGTGCCAGTCGAGGCACCACAGGTTAGGGTTGAGCCCGGTATCTTTGCTAGGGCTCAACAGTTTGCTATTGTTGGACTTGACACCGGATGCACCGGTGCATATTTGAAATATTGGAACCGCTTGCTTGGTAATGGTAATAGTTCTTAGATCGGTGATATTATTCGACGATACACTGGAGGCAGGTCCTCTTTCTTGATTTGGATTGTGTCACTCATAGTCCATTCACTCACTCATCATATTCAGAATTCTTAGAACCCACTGGATTTCAAATTGCCAGTGTTGGAAGCTTTTGATGGTAGAAAGAATCCAGCGGTTCATATGATGTGCTATGCACAACATGAAAGTACTCTCTGCTTCGGAGAATGTTATGGTGAAGTGTTTCCCTCTTTATCTTGTGGATATTGCTTTTATGTGATTTTGACAGCTTGAAAATGAATTAGTTAATTCTTGAAATGTTTGGGTTGGGAAATACATCGAACCGTCTAGAGTTCACATTGCCCAACCCAAGAACGTGACAACTCTTATAGCGATTAAGTAAAGGATATGCGAAATATTGTGTAAGTTCTGGAAAGGTTTAATGCTGTTGCGGCTTCGGTCGATCGATCAGGCTCTTATATGGTTTTGATTGTTGCAGTTTCTAGTATTCTGGATAAGAAGTAGTTCAAGATCTCGCTTTAACGAGGGACACTAGTGAATTCTATTTCGAGGCTAACAGCTTTCTCAGGGAAGAGGATGCAAGGACCAATAAGAAAATTTTCAATGCTAATTCCGTTCAGGGAGAAGAATCATCTAATTTTGGTAAAGGAAAGGAAAAGATACTCGCCGCAGTGATCGGAATGCATGGAATCCACCTAAATTCTCTACATATGTGGAGCTTACTCATCTTCTAATGGAGAATTATTTGGAAGTTAATTTTGTTTCTCCCTTTAGGAAGCCTCCCACCAGGGAGTCGACCTAGAAGGAGAAGGATTCTGGTAGGCACTGCTTGTTCCATGACCTGGATGGTCACAACACCAAAATGATTGCACGCATCTTAGAAGTGTAATCGAAGAACAAATCAAACGTAGAGAGTTGGAGGAATACATTCGAAATCGAACTGTAGTACCAAGACAGCCACGACTGCTTTCTCCGGCTCAGGATAGGAATGGACCGGGACCTACTTCCCGCGGTTTGGTAATTAACTGATGTGGCTTTCTGGATTTTCTGGTTTATCAACTCTTGGATTTTGGTTTTCTTGGCTTCTTGGTTTATCGTCTTTTCAACTTTCCACACTCTGGACTTTGGCTTTGCGGACTCACGTATTTAGCATTTCATCTTTTGGATTCTATCATTTATACTTTTGGTTTTCTGGTGTACTGGTCTTTTGGATTATGGTTGTGGTTTTTTAATCGTCAGTCTTGTGGATATAACCCTACTTTTCTCTGGGTCCTTGGCTTTTGTACTTTGGCTATTTGGTGATTAAAATATGGTTTTCTGTTTGTGGATCTAGTTATATTGTCTCTAGCCTCTTGGATATTATCCTTCTGGATATTATGCTTCTGGATATTGGTTATGGATGGCTTTAAGTCGAATCACACACGTACGGGATTATGATCTAATCCCTTGGCATGCTCTGTACCTGATAATGAACCATCCGCCATATAATTAACTAATCACTTTGGTTTACACAATTGTAGGAAGGAGGAGGACCTAAGTCTTCCTAACCATATACGGAAATAGGCTTTAATCCCTAGGCATGTTGTTTGTGGATGAGGAACCGTCCAATCTCCTATGCTCGTCATTGGATTCATCTAGCTTGGGAGTTCGGATGGCCTAAGTCTTCCTACCCATGAACGGGATTAGGACTTAGTCCCTAGGCATGCTCTTTATGGATGATAAACCATCTGATATCCTACTTTCATTCTGGTTATTAGGATTGGGATTTTTGAGAGCTATATCTGCTAACCCATGTACGAGATTAGGCCTTGATCCCTACACATGCTCTTTGCTGATGATAAACCTTTCGATTTCCTTCACTCATCTCTAGTAACTTGGCTAGGGAGTATGGAGGGCTAAGCCTGCCTACCCATGTATGAGATTAGGCTTTAATCCCTAGGCGTGCTCTTTATGGGAGATAAACCATCCAATCTCCTTCTTTTAGTTTTCATTTTTTGTCTTCAGGTTGACTATATCGGCCTAACCATGTACATGGACCAGTGCGACCCCCAAGGCTTGTTCTGTACACGATGCTAATCCATCCCCTTCCAACTTAATGGAACTTAATAAAATTGAAATTGATAGCGGCAAAGTCGACTCAGCCACGTATAGGATTAGGTCTTAAGCACTAAGCATGTTCTTTGCTTGACAACAAACTGCTATGTTTCCCTTTGGATTTATTAATACTCCAACCAGTGAAAACTTTAATAAAAATTACTTCGCTCGTCGGGACGCTACTTGCGACGAAAGAAAATCTGGAATCTGAACTTCAAACTTAAAGAACTTGGCATAGTAAGGACTATACTTGCTAAGTATAAAAATATTGGACCTTAAGTAAGGACTTTGCTTGGGAAGGGAAGGGTCATCTTATTAGGACTTGGCAAGGCTGCCTTGCCTAGTGGCTGATACGGCCCTACCCATTGGGATTTTTTTTGGTCCAGTTGTCACATTCTGGCAAGGACTTCTTGGACTCTCTAGCTTTCCAATGGCCCTCTTGTCACACTCCGACAAGGGCATCTTGGACTTTTTTGGCCTTCCAATTGTCCTCTTATCACGCTCTAGCAAAGGCGTCTTGGTCTCTTCGGCTTATCCTTAGTCGTCGTGTCAGGTCTTGGCGAAGGTATCTTGGACTCTATCTGGTTATCAGTTATTCTAGCTTTTGGATTCGTCCTATCGTCTGGTTTGGTTATCTTGTTATTGGCTATTCTAGTTTTCTGGATTTCGGGTTACTCCAATTTTCTAATTCTTGGTTATTCTAGTTGTCTTTGTTATCTCTCATAATACGATCCGGAGTGATCATCCTGTCTCTTTTGTTTTGGTCTTCTGGTTAGCATGATCCGGAGCGAACGTTGGTTTTCTTTGGTTTTCTGGATCTGATCTTGCGTGATCGTAGCCTTTGGTTTTCTTGTACTTGGCAGGCGGATTTCTATGTGAACTTCTTTGAGTTCGCTACTTCTTGCATTTCTAGATTTCTAGATGTATCGCAAAACACATCTCCATTTCCTTAAGGAAGACGTTTTTGTGGTAGGGGGTAAAGTGTCAGACTGCTTTTTGACAAAATAGTCATACGATGAATTTGTAGATTTCTAAGTACTGGGGACTCGGTCATGAACTTAGATAAGCGCGTAGCAATTTGGTCGAAGTCGCAAAGAGCTCAGAACCAGTTGAAAATATGGTCAATTCTTGGATTGGTGCTCTTGACTCGATTCGGTAAACGGATGTGGAAAACATTAGTTTTGTTGTGCGCAAAATCGGATCAACCCCAAAACCCTTTCCATGGTCGTGTTTATCACCATAAATCAAGTGATCACATCAAGTTGGTATGGGATCAGAAAAAATCAAATATGTGTGCCAGACATGTATTAATCACCTCAAAACATGTGACCGCACAATGTAGATTACCAAAAAGCATAGTGTCGCATCAGGCAAAAACCATGGTTAGGATTTCATATCCTAACCATTGGATTGGATAAACTCAAAATATGTGAGCAACTCGGGCTGATCATGCAAAAAGGCCTACCGCATTGGGCGCATCATCTAGGAAATCAAGGTGCACTTAGGGTTGGAATTTTGTATCCCCTCCTAGGAAATGAAAGTATGAATTTCGTATCTCCCTTCGGGATATGAAATCATTAATTTGTATCTCCTCCTGGGGATACGATGTTTGCACGGGTCTGGCAAGCTTAGCATCATGCCAGGGCAAGGCGAATCTCCTCTTTTTGCTTGATCGCACCATGTTTTTGGACTTGGCACTTTGAGATACGAAATGGCTTTGGATTTGGGAAACTCAAAAGGATCTGATCACACTGAGGCGATCACTTCATTTCATAAGATCAGCACGACATTTCTAGATTAGGCATTTGGCATTTCAGAATATGAAATCCCTTGTTGGATTCGACAAGTTTGGCACATTGCCAGGTACGTGTGGATCCTCATTTCTCGGTAATCAACACGTATTGATCACCTATTTTTGAAACCCATGTTGGGATACAATTTTTTTGAAGACACTTGGATTTCGGCTCACTCTCGGGATACTGAATTTTAGGCCTTTGGCCTACAACTCCCCCTATAAATACCCCCTCTGTTGGCATGAATAGGGCTTGGCAATTTAGAATTTTGGCTGCTGTATTGCAAACGAAAAAACTCTCTTTGGAGATCATTAATGGCTTCCATAGTGGTTTCTATGGCTTTGGACTATCTTTTGGACTTATAAACTTCATATAGAAGTTTACTCTCAACATTCAGACACTCAGATTGACGCTTCGATTGCTTTTGGACATATTTAAACTTGAAGCCATATTTTACACATTTTGGCTTGAGGAACATGACTATGGCTTAACGGGAAACTAACAAGGACTTCGTTATTCTCTAATACATCTTTGTAACCTCAAAGTGTTGAAACTCGGATAATTCTTGTAATTGTAACAATATAATGAATAGTTACTATGAAGTGGACATAGGCGTTCATGTCGAACCGCTATAAACTCGGTGTTCTTTACTTTTCCGATTCTACGTTTGGATATTTTGGCATATTTGGATAATTTGCATAACTTTAACCTATTGGGTATTGGCATGTGCGAGTGTCCAGTTCCCTATGTCAACCGTGAGTAACAAATAGGAACTAATCTACGTAAACAACAACATAATTTGAGTTAAACCTTTCTCTAGTAAAGGTTTCTATAAGGAATATACCATTTTTGGGTGTTAGCCAAATTTTTGGATAATAGTTTTGGTGCTAGGAGGACAGTCTGAACAGTTGACACCTATTAACTTTCCTTTTTGTAAAAACTTACCTTTGACGAAAGTATAAATGGATTATATGTAAAACAAAGCTCTATATGATTCACAAAAGACTGTTTACACTTTCAAGGAAAACCTCTCATAAACCAAAAGGTAGTAACTTTGGTTTAGGAAAAAATTCCCAAGAAACGAAAGGACGTATTCAATCGGATGAGCATAAGCTCGAAATGAGAATATTGGACACCTCTATAGTCTAACAAAGAAAAAGAAATCATAAACCCTTTGTGCTATCAGTAGATAAATAATAAAGAAGGATAAATGGTAACCTTGGATCAATCTCTGGAGGAGAGGAAAATATTGCCCCCTCGGACAAGAAAACAATCCAACAAATGTAATAGACAAAATAGATATGAGCAAGGGTCTTCTGATCCGTCTGTACCGGAGATAGTTTATGTGGATTTAAGGTTCTATGAGGAACATATGCTAAGAATAATTTTTTGAGTATAGTCAATCAGAAGATGGTCAAAGCCTATGATCCAGATAGATGGAGCATAAACCCTTTCCATTTTGGGTCAAAACCTGTCTCTCCCTGTGAAAGAATTTTAGAAAAGGATGATAATTTGTTATCAAAGATGAGAAATTCCATTCAAAGTTATTCCAAAGGAACTAAGTTTTAAGAAGAAATGTTAAAAAAATATGATGCTTTCACACAGAAATGAAAACATCACCTCAGTGAATTTAAGCCTCGCCATAGCCCCTGGGAAATCTCCGAAAGGGGTGTAATGCTTAAGTAAGGTTTTGTGTCCAATTATGAAACCCACATGAATCTTAAAGGAGAGCAATCATGAGCAAAAGCAAGGAACTAACGTAAAACTTGAAGAAGACAAGAAACAAGCCTCCCAAAGGAAAATTTAATTAAAAAAAGGAATTCAGATTAATTATTTCTATTGAGTATATCTACTTTCTGACCAAGCAAGGATTGTATTATTGGCCTAATAACAAGAAACCACTAAAGTTTGAAATGGACAAAGGAAGATCTTATTGTCATTGTCATATGAATGATGGTCATGGTACTAACTAATGTAGAGCAATTGAAAGAATGGTTGCCTGCTTCATTAGGAAAGGAAAAACTGATGAATATGTAAGGAAATGTTAAATGGATTCAATAATATTGAGCTTGCTTTGAGAGAAGAACTTCTACATGTGTTATAGACAAAACTCAATTCAAAATAAGTAATTATACTTGGTTGGGGGCGAAATACACTTTATTTATGGATAACTTTTAAAAGTCCTTGATGTATTCAAGAAACTTCCCGAAAGGGAGGAGAGGTAAGCCCGGGGACATGCGTCCGACATCCACCAAATTCCTTGGTATGCCAAGTTTCTTCCTAAAAGAGGGAGGAGAGTGATCTTAGGGTAATGTGCATGGCTCCAATCCCAAGGCATATTCTAGGTTCCTCATAGAGGGAGGTAGGTAAGCTGTCAGTCACGTCTTTATGGCCATGTTGACACACCATAAGACCTTGATGTAGTCAAGGCACCCTTTGGAGGAGGGATGGGCGGGACACATGTCAAGCTTTTAATGAAGCATGCTTTGCCTCTATTCTTTTTAGAACATGTCCTGCCTCTGCTTCAGCTAAGGACGCCCTCCCTCTACTCTAAAGATGAGTGTGTTCTTCCTCTGCTTATGCCTCGTCCCGTCGAAGGGAACGAAAGCTCAAAATGAGGATTTAAGGCATGCTAAGCCTCTGCTTTGAGAAAAGCCTAAAATGGGCATCAAATCATTCAAAACCAGAAGCACTTCTGTTTCTATTATTTTCGAAAGAAGGTTTCTGAATTTCTATTATTCTAATAACTAATATGGGTTTTAGGACTCCTATAAGCTGAAGGAGGCTTCATTCATGTTAATTATTTCTAGTAGAAGGTTTCTGTATTTCTATTATTCTAACACTGGAATATAGGATTCAGGTCTTCTATAAAATGAAGAAGGCTTAATTCATGTTAATTATTTCCAAAAGAAGGTTTCTAGATCTTTCTTATTTTAATACCTGAATCTGGATTTTAGGTCTTAAAGCCGTAGTTTTCTTTGGAACTTCTATTATTCCCAAAAGAGGGCTTCTGTGCCTCAAAAACTTTAATACTCGAATCTGGGTTTTATAATCTCTATTGCTTCTAGAATAAGAGTTCCAGATTTCTTTTACTCGGTTACATGAATCTGAGTTTTTGTGCCTCCTAATACCGGTAGAGGTTTGTTTATTGGAATCAATTCACCTATATTCTAAAATCAGGGAAGGTTATAAGTCTGTTATAATTTTTAAGTGGCAGATTTAGAACTATTCATTATCAGTATTCATGTATGGGTTCCTAATGTCTCGATAACATGAGAATATTGGTTTATTACTTCCAGAATAATGTGTTATGAAAAGTAAAGCAGTAAAAGTATGTGAACAATTTAGTACACATTACAGAAAGTATTAAGAAAGTTTTATCTATACAAATTATGAAGCATCCACAAAAACATTCGAAATCACATAACAATAAGGACCAAAGCTTGCGAATCTTCTCAACTAGATTCTTCGGCACAACTAGATCTGAAATGTGACTACAAATGGCATATAATACCTATTTGAGCTTCTTTTCTTTATACTTGGAAAGCTACGACAATATCAAAAGATTCACTTTGAAGTTTAAGTGCATGCTCAAAAACTTTGCTGGCTTTCGAAAGAAGTTTATTGGCCCTTTCATATTCATCCTCCCGCTGCATAATAAAATATATCTCACTTTAAAGCTTTTTGATTTGAGTTACGTAATTACTGAAGAGATGGTGAATGTCTTCCATCGTTTTATTTTCAAAATAATCTAGCAATTCAAGTTTTACTGTATCTATCCAATCGTTTGTAATCTTCTCGTTTAGACCTCTTAGAGGATTTACCTAAAAATTGAAACTTTGCTGGAAGGCCGGAGGTGTGAAGACCCACTATTTTAAAGGTCTAAAATCAACAATAAGCATCATCAAACAAGCTTACAACTAATTTCAGATGTTAAAAGTAGTGGACCTCAAGTATATAAAAAATTCTAAACAAAGTGAATAGTAGTGAAGACCTCGTGATGGAATAAAATAAACAATTCACCAAAAATAATCATAATCCATTTTGTCACATTAAGCATCCATAAAATAAGATAACAGTGACGCATAAGAAGTATATTTTGATAAACAACCTATGGATATGACATACATGCTAAGCTCCTTTCTTCTTCCTTTTCCCTTTCCTTTTCATCATCTCATATCTTCCAACTATAAAGAAAAAAAATTACAACTTTGTTTGGACAGTGTCTAACCCTATGCACTCCAACCCAACTTAAGGGATCCGTTGGTTATTGCATAGGAAAAGTCAGCCTACATACCTCGTTTGAGAGATCAAGCCCACGTAGTTTTATTTTTTGCTCTTCTCCTACATCCAAATATTCGTTAGTATGTTAAAACCATTGCAATTCAACTATTTCATCCATTTAACCATTGCAATCAATTTAATTCAGTACTATTTACATAAATGTTGAAATCGATGCAATCAACATATTGCAATCACTACACTAATGTAGTCAAATAGATATGAAATAATTTCTCACTCATCTATCACACTATTATTAACATGTGCAAACAAAAACCAACAATATCAAATGATAATTCCAACTTATAAAATAAGAAGGTAACAACATAAATATACTTACATAATTGTTATTTACTAATCAATAATAATATGCCATCAATGTAATTATAAACGATTCAGTGTATACATCACCAAAATGGTAACACGTCATCCACATCGTCGAATACGTAGTAATCCAATCATAATTGGTAATGCAACATTCATCATAATCATAATTAACTATACATCAATTTATTGCAACAATAGCAAAACCTCGCATAATCATCTTTATTGTGATTCGTCATCAAGAAACAACACATATAATAAATTATATCAATTATTAATTATATATTTTAACTATTCAGTCGTATTTATGACATTTGTCTTCTTCCAAATATAACATTAATTTATTACTGTTTATTATAAAAGAATCTTTTACTTTAGTTTATTGTTTAAAATTTTCATTATTTCTTTTCTTTAAAGCATTGTACATTATTAAAATATAACATATCAAATTACTTTGCAAATCAACTATATTATTATTTTACACTAAAATTATAATGATTCATATTAAATTATTTTAACACACTTTCATTCCCATTTATTCCAAAACAGTGTAATTTTCAATAAAACTGGATAATTATTTATAAAATCTTATTTTATTGAATAAGAATAGACATCCTTCTTAATTATTTATTAATTTCTTTAAGAATTCATTAATAGTGACCATATGAAACATCTATAATTTATTTATTTATTTTTCAAAAAATGTTATCTATAAACAATACATACAAACTATGGATTATGAGAATTATGATCTATTTATCATATTTCAACATCATCACTTAGTTTCATTCGTTTTATCTTAATGAATAACTTTCATATTCAAACCCATCACTTATTTTCAATAAAATTATAATAATGCAATAAGCAGTAATAAATAGTCAATGAAGAATCAGCAAATTCAAAATATCACAAGTATCGAACAATTGTCAACATATCACATCACTGATTTTCATCAAGAGGCACGCAAATTTATAATTAATTAAGTTAAATAACACATACCGAAGCTTTTGCTGTAGAAAATCTACAGTGAATCTTATGTAGGCTTTCTCCCTCTTGGATTTGATTTTACACTTCTCTCCTTTATTAATTCGTTTTCTTCCTTCCTTTATCTCTTTTATTTTAGTTCTCTCTACTCTTTAATTAAGCATGTGATCTTTATATTATTTTTATCAATAATAAAATTTGAATAAATTAACAAAATGTTTTTCTATTGAAAAAGTTTTCAAAAAGGAAGAAAGAAAGAAAAAAAAGAATTTTCAAGAATGAAGAAAAAAGAAAGAAATGGGGTTAAGGTTAAAGAATTAGGTCGTTTTATTTGCTTATATAGGAGTTAGGAGTTGATTTAACCCATTAGGTTAAAATTCTTTGAATTACATCACAGCTACAATCTTAATTATTTCATAATGACATAACATCTTGGAACGCAAATCATACGTTCATTATTATTTTCATTCAACTCATGATAAAAGGGATTTAAATATACCATTTAAAAAAAGAGGGTAATAAATGAATATTATTTAAACCTATTATGAATTTACCCTTTATACACAAGAATTAATTCCTAATCTCTAGGAAATAAATCTCTATTAAACCATATTATTGACTTATATGTTAATCAATGCTCAATTAATTACTAACGCACATAATTAATTGGGTGTGTTTTTTAGAGGTCCCTGTTAAGTTCTAATATATATAAAAAACCACTGATAAAAAGAATGTAAAACACATCCCTATTTTTGAAATGCCGCTGAGATATTTCCATTTCTACCCTTACGAATTAATAAAACCCTCTGATAACGATGCGTCCTCCTTTACTCAGTCTAAATGCTCCTTTATTCTCGTTCAAATCCCTAATTCCACGTTTTTTCCAAACCCTCGAACAAAAAATCGCTTTTTAATTCTTCTGTAAATCAATAGGCAGCGATCTTCTTTTTAATAAAGATTTTCCTCTTGTACTCCGAATTAGCTGTCGTCGTTTTCAATTTATATGGAATGGAAAAAAAAAAGGTGTAAATTTCATTGCCCTGTTTCATATTCAACTGTTTTGTAGATGTGAAGAACAAATCTTACATGATTGTATGATAGTAATAAGAATTTTTGCAGCAACGTACGTTGTTATTATGTCTTTATCATCTAATTAGTACACAGCAGTATGAATTTCTATGGTATTCTTATTTGATTGTATGTTTTACATGCAGTAAATCTGTATGATTTAATGCAAGAATGCATAATAATTGAATGTTTGAATGCATATATTTGTAGTGGATGCATTTCGGAAATTAGTTTGTCAAAGTACAAATTTTAAACATATTGTTGCATTTAAGTATGCAGTTAAATAGAAAACTTTCATTCTTATGTGCTACTGTCTACATTTTGTTGCGTAAGTGTATGCAGAAAAAATTTAATTGATACTGGAAAGTCTGGAAATATTATCAACTTGATAAGTGTATGTAGTAGGATTAAATTCTGTCGTTAAAGTATGCAGTTAAACACAGAAAATTCATTTAAATGTGCAACAATCAACATTTAGTTGCTTCATTGTATGCACTTAAATTTTAATGATGTAGAAAACTGTTTTACTATCATTATTTTGATAAGTGTACGCAGTTATAATTATTTGTTTCAGTAAAGTATGTAGTGTATTAGAAAAGTTTCAGTCAATTATGCCATTGTAAACCTTTAGTTGCACCACTGAATTCAGTTAAATTTTATTTAGTACAGAAAGAGTTCAACTATCAGCAATATGATTAGTGTGTAAAGTTAAATTTTATACTTTAATTAGTGTATGATGTGTAACATAAGTTTTTCAGTCAAGTGTGGAACTATCATTGAATAATTTCATTAGTTAATGCAGTTTTTTAGAATTGTTGCATTGAATACAAACATTTAACTTCTGTTTAAAATTACTATGCAACTAATAAGAAAAAGCATGCAAATGTTCAGATGTCATTTGTTTCTTTGTAAGCGAAAGCATTTAAGCATTGTTAATAAAAATCAATGTTCATCTTAATACAGAGAAAAAACATTGAAGAAACAGAAGAATTTTTTTATTTGGATTTTGTTTGGATTATGGAATAATATTATGTAGAATATTTTTTGTGCAACTATGCAGTTTTAAACATATTGTTGCATGTAATGATGCATTTAAATAGAAAACTTTCATTCTTATGTGCTACTGTCTACATTTAGTTGCATAATTGTATGCGAATAAAATTTAATTGATGCTGGAAAGTTTGCAAATATTAGAAACTTGATAACTGTATGTAGTCTGATTAAATTATGTCGTTAAAGTATGCTGTTAAACAAAGAAATTTCATTTGCATAGACTTTTACAAATAATGGCAATATATGCATGTTTGTATGCAGATAATGACTATAATTGCATACATGTCTGCAAGTCACTAGTATTTTCGTATGAAATATGAGTAATAGCATAATGATATGCATATATTGTTAATAAACTCATGCATATATGCTGGTATTTCTGAAAGTTGAATACATATAATGCTTCATAGATATTGAGAATAAATATGAATATCTACGCTTGTTATAGACCCAAATAAGATAATTGAAACAAACTGATTATGATTTATATATTTCTGCAGGGTCGATTGTGGCATGTTTGTTATAAACATGATGAAACAAAGATGTGCGAACAAAGAAATTGTAAGAGATGAAGATATATATGGTTTTGAGGCTGTTACCCAACAACGCGCCGAGCTTGCTTACGAAATACTCAGTTGTAAACTGTATAGTTGGACTGAGCAGAGTCTCTGGACACAGAATTAGTTGAAATCAGAATATAACAAACGTAGTGATTAGAATGGAAGATTAGGGCAATGCTGACTGCTGTTTTGATTTTTGGACTACACGTACTTGTTTGTGTAGTGTGTAAACTGAAGTAATTTGTTATTTTGGGCACTGAATTGAGTATTTTTAATTTTACATGATATTCTGAAGTGATGTTTATGGTTGTTTAGTTACATATACATGTTCGTGCTTTTCTTGAGGACGTTTTACGTGTTTTCAGCTGTATTTTGATTGAACAAGCCACTGTGTTGTGCCTCTCTGGTTTGGTGTTTGTGTATTGGAACTCTGCCTGGTACTTTGGCAACGCATGGAAGCTTTTAGCTCAAACTGTTGCTAAAGTATGCCTATTCCTCCTCGCCAATCTGGAGATGCTCGACACTACGGTAGCCAGCACGTCAAGTAGGTGGTTTTGGTCTTGTTTTCAAATCAAAACACTATGCTACGTCTAAAAGGAAGGTCTGTGCCATGAAAATAGGGCTCGCCATGCCTCCTTTACTTTGTTTTCGAGCCCTGTGCCCTGGATACCGCATAACATGGTTGAAGTATGGAGACGTGTCCTTTGTGCTTTATCTGTTTTGTTCGGTACTTTTATGTATTTATGATACTGCGTATCATTTTATTATTGTGATTGTATAATGCAACATTCCATGTGAAAAGAAAAAATTGTGCATAATATTTTGGATAGGTATGTACTTGTTTTATATGTATTTCCAGAAGTAAGTGAAAAAATGCAATGCATTAGTTCAACAGATTTTTTTTAATTTATTTTGTACAAAATGCTGGCCGTATGAGCTAAATGTTTTAAAAAAATGGATTAAAATATGAAATAAAAAGAGTAGAATCAACCGCTTAAATTATAAATTTGAGGAGTAAAAGGTGAAAAGGTAGACAGTTAACAAATTATGAATAGATCCTAAATTCTGCATACCTGGGGTGCAACTAATTAGAATAGTAGCATACTTATATGGAACAATCTAAAAAACTTGCATACAGTACAGATTTATAAGAATATTTTTTTACCTGTCTATAGCAAGTAGGAATGGTTTTATACATTTACTAATTAGTGCAAAAATAGTAGCAACGTTGATACATGTATTCATTAAAACTGCATAAATTTATGCAAATATACGTATTAATTGCACACTTCTTGCAACTGTATAGAATAATTTTGAAAATGTTGACAAAAAAAACCAAATAATCCTCACGGTTATGTGAAGCCAACAAAAGAATGGATTGAATAGAACAACTATCATTACCATACTTCAACAGCACCAATACACCAATGTTTGCAGGACCACTGATTGAAAAATAAAAATAATAAAAATTAATCAGCTTAATATGCAGTATTCAAAGAAAAGTACCAAAACAAAATCATATACTTATAACTAGATGCATATATATATATATATATATATATATATATGCAAATAACAAAAATATGTACATACATACATGCAAAATTTTAGAACATTTGCACATACTACATTAAAAAATAAGTCTAGAAAAATAGAACTATGAATATATTAGAAATATATTCATAGAAGTATGCAACTAATCATCAGGCACGCAGACGAATAGAAATTCCAGTAGACCTGTATGCATATATACAAAAAAAATTGCATATTAGTACACAGATTAAAAAATATGTTGACAAATTAATTTATACTTCCTTAAATCAGCAACAAAAATGAAACTTTACAAAATAATTACACTATCCATCGATAAAATAGACAACTCCGTTAATTTAGTATAAAAATTCAACAAAAAATCGATCGAAGACCTGAAATCAGTGTGCAAAATTTAAAAATAATAATACAAAAGTTTATTTAACCTGAAGGAAGATGCATCCATTTCATACACGATAGTTCGATCAATAAAATCACTGGAAAAAATAGCCGATCAATTCAAATTGTATATAGACAGAAATTGAAGTTCAGAACTTGTAATAGATGTTGTCGTCGCCATTAACACAGAAAAATGCGTTTAAGAAAAAAATAAATCACGAATAAAAAAAATATCGGATTTGATCCGTTAATTAAGGCTTGAGATAAAATTAAATATCGTAGATCTCAAAATGGGCAATTGTGGAAATTATTAGGCGCTATTTTGAAAACAGGGATGAAATTTATATGTGTATAAAGGGGAGGATGTGAGCGTAATTAACTTTAATTTTAAGGATGTGAGGCTAACTTTCACTAATTAATTCTCTATGTTATTTGAATATGAAGACATATATATATACACATATTTGGTCCTCATATGTTTGTTTATCATAACACATGTGTGTGTTTGTATGTGTGTGTATATGGCAAGCGTTCAATGACATTCCAAGAATGGAGCACCCCTTTGGACCCCTATTTTCACCTCCTCGTTTATATTAATTAAAGTTAGTGTGAGGTGAAAGAGTTAGTGAGTTAGTGGAAGGAGAAAGAGAGGAAGTGGAAAAGTGGTAGGCTAAAGGGGTGCTCCATTTTTGAGGTGCCATTGAACCTGCCTCTCTCTCTCCCCCCTATCTCTCTCTCTCACTCTATACATATATATATATATATACATATATATACATATATATATATATATACATATATATATATATACGTATATATATATATACGTATATATATATATACGTATATATATATGCATCAAACATTTGCGCAATTAATTCACAATATATGAAATTATGATTTATTACCATATTTCAACATCATTACTTAGTTTCATTCATTTTATCTTAATGAATAACTTCCATATTCAAACCCATCACTTATTTAAAATAAAATTATAATAATGAAAATAATCAGTAATAAATAGTCAATTCAGACCCAGTGAATTCAAAATATCACAAGTACTAAACAATTGTCAACATATCATATCATCGATTTTTGTCAAGAGGCACACAAATGTTTAATTTAAATTTAATAAATTAAGTTAAATAATTTATACTAATGCTTTTACTGTAGAAAATCTACAGTGAATCTTATGTAGGCTTTCTCATTCTTGGATTTGATTGTACACTTCTCTCCCTTGTTGATTCTTTTTCTTCCTTCCTTTTTCTTTTTTATTTTAGTTCTCTCTATTCTTTAATTAAGATTGTAATCTTCATGTTATTTTTATATAAAAGAAAATCTGAAGAAAGAAATAAAATAATTTTATTTCGAAAAATATCAAAGAGCAAGAAGGAAAGAAAGAAAAGAATTTCCAGAATGTATAGAAGAAAGAAATGGGGTTAAGGTTAAAGAGTTCAATTTGACTTGCTTATACAGGAGTTAGGATTTGATTTAATCCATTAGAATAACCCTAGAAATTCTTAAATTATTTCATAGTCACTCCCTTAGTTACTTCATAATAAAGTAAGATCTTAGAAAGCATCTTATACATCCATTATTATTTTCATTCAACCCATGATAAAAAGAGATTTAAATATACCATTTTAAAAAAAGGGGCAGTAAATGAACATATTTTAAACCTATTATGTATTTACCCTTTATACACAAGAACTAATTCCTAATCTCTAGGAAATAAATCTCTATTAAACCATATTGACTGACCTTTGTGTCAATCAACGCCTAATTAATTACTAACATGCATAACTAGTATAACCGCACAACGGTGGAAAAACCGACCATTAAATTGTGTTATATCAAATAAAAATTTCTATTGATCATTTTGTTAAACAAGAAATTAAGGAAAATTTCACTGCATTATTTAAAAAAAAAAATAAGAAAAAAAAATAAGTGCAAACATGTAAATAAACTTGGAAACCGAGCATCGATAATTTTTTTTCATGAAGTTCATGAAAACGTGCAAGGGATAGTCTGAGTTAAACAAATGAAAATTGCCTCTAGTCACATCCGCACTTTTCCATAAGCAAATAAACTTCTGCTACTGAGACTGCCTTGAGCAGTAGCATATTTGAAAATCAAATACATTTGAAAGAAATGAAAATTGTTCATGATAAACTTCATATTTAAGTAAATGAGATTATTGTCCATAATACTCGACACTTCCACTGTTCATTAATATATGATTGCAGTAGCAGTATAACCATTATACAAAATATATATGAATAGTGAAACACATCACTTTAGCACTTCAAAACATCAGTTTTTCTTCTAGTATCCAAAGCCACAATTTTCTTCTGTTATCCAAAGCAGCAGTTTTCCAAAGCAACAATTTTCTTTGGTATCCAAAGCTGCAGTTTTTCAACAAACACTAGCAATAGAGAGAAGTACAGCTGCGTAGTAATAGAATAGTTAGGACATGCTATAGTGATTGATTGTCGTTTGCTAAACTCATAGTTAAAAGATGGAAAATAACATACGATCATCCACAAAATCCAATAAATAAGCATGTCTGTATAGAATACATATGTCACATTACATATTCATGTCGATTTTGTTATGATTTTTGTGCATATGCGGAAGCGCAATAAATAGGATCTAGATTTGCCAATTGAACACCAATCTAATCTGATAGCAATTATTCTATTACATCAACAAAATAGTAAATAACTATAGCAGAGAAACAAAGAAACACAATATTTATACTGGTTCCACTATCCTCGAGATAGTGTACGTCCATTCCAATAGAGAGAGATTTTATTCCACATGAGAGAATTACAAGAGATTACAAAATAAGAGTTTACATATCCAAACCTCAATCAGGTTTAACAAGAAGAGACACCATTGAGGATCACTGGCTCCGGGCTAGGATGGATTTACACTAAAGTCTACCCCCTCAATATATAGCCAGTGCAAATCTATGTGAGTCATCAATTAAATTACCAACATATGGTAATAATATAATGGAGGCAAATTACCATAACAACAAATGTGCAAACATAGGAAGTAAATCAATCCGTTTCTTTAGCATAGATGGTAGAAATTAATCCCTTCATTTATTTCTCTACCACCTCATCAAATGCAATCAATGCATTCCCATTATAAAAATATTTACTTTCCATTCTTTGCAAATTTGTTCCAAACAATTTATGATTTTGTATCACCAAATTTAACACTCCACCTTGATGTAAAATCACATATCTCCAGCACCCCAACTTGAGTCAAGTTCTCTTCTCATCATAAAACTCTTCAACAGAACTCCACCTTCAATCAAAATCTCACAACGAGATACACCAAAAAATGAATATTTACCAAATGGGTTCCAACAAAGCCACCCTCCATCACACAATTGTTAATGAGCTCAGACTACATCCCCGCCCACCAACAAAATGTTGCAAATATCCAAAATAAAAAAAAGGCAGATTCCAAAGTAATCTCAACACCACCAAGACCAAAAAATTATTCTCTCAATTAAAACCAAGTTCGATTTCAAGGCAACGAGATACACCCAGTCGATTTGAAAGGACTACGACCACACCTCAATTACAAACACAACCCACCGCCTGCAAAAGATGCATCTACCACCTGAGTTGCACTGTTCATCAACCAACGGTCTAAAAAATGCTTGCAATACCACAAGATCTCCATCATCTTTGTGGATTTCAAAACTTGACATCCGTCTTCCGTTTGACATGATCTCTTCATCTCCGGGATCCCTCGAGCATCATCAACATCTAGACCCTTGTCAATACCATGATCCTCCACCTTAGGACCATAAGTAGTGACCGTATTAACCTCTCCACCTTGCTGTGGACTAGGTTCTTCAACCGTCACCTGCCTTCTTCTTCGTCTTCTTCCATCTTCCCTCATCCATATCAGAGGGCTTCTTCACAATAAGCTCCATATCACGTCAAAGTTCCCAGGTTGGAATGCTCTTCACTGTCAACATAATCTCCTCCACCAAAGTCTCATTTTCTCCAAAATAGTAATAGCATAATCACCACCGAATCTACCAACCATTGTAGAAATAATTGATGCACAATATAAACCAAATCGCCTCGCTCTGATACCAATCTGTTATGATTTTTGTGCATATGCGGAAGCGCAATAAATAGGATCTAGATTTGCCAATTGAAAACCAATCTAATATGATAGCAATTATTCTATTACATCAACAAAATAGTAAATAACTATAGTAGAGAAACAAAGAGACACAATATTATACTAGTTCCACTATCCTCGAGATAGTGTACGTCCAGTCCAATAGAGAGAGATTTTATTCCACATGAGAGAATTACAAGAGATTACAAAATAAGAGTTTACATATCCAAACCTCAATCAGGTTTAACAAGAAGAGACACCATTGGGGATCACTAGCTCTAGGCCAGGATGGGTTTATGCTAAAGTCTACCCCTCAATATATAGCCAGTGCAAATCTATGTGAGTCATCAATTAAATTACCAACATATGGTAATAATATAATGGAGGCAAATTACCATAACAACAAATGTGCAAACATAGGAAGTAAATCAATCTGTTTCTTTAGCATAGACGGTAGAAATTAATTCCTTCATTTATTTTTCTACCACCTCTTCAAATGCAATCAATGCATTCCCATTATAAAAATATTTACTTTCCAATCTTTGCAAATTTGTTCCAATCAATTTGTGATTTTTTATCACCAAATTTAACAGATTTAAGTGTTGATATGTATAGTAATAGCAAAAATACATGTTGATATTAATAGATTTAGCAATCAAATCAGAACTTTGTATACATGTACCAATTCAAGAACAGGAATAACTAAACCTTGTTGCACATCATAGGCATACAATTTTCCATTAAAAAAAATGATTAACAAAAGGATAACGGATAAGTTGCAAATATTCTTTCTATAATGGTTCATCCAAAAATTTTATGTTGTGCATTTATTCTTTTTCAAATTTACTAACAAACGATTAGGCCAGTAGTAGAAAACAAAGTCATTAAATTGAACATCTTGTAAACTAGCTAAATAGACGAAAATGACACTACAAGAGTTAAATATATATAGGCATGCAATCAGAATATGAGATTGAATAAGCAACTAATTCAATGTTAAACAAAATATATATTTTTGGGGAAAAAATTGACTTGTTGAAAGAAAATCTTTGGTTTTGTGTATAACCGCTCATGGATTTAGTTAATGAGATAGAATGCTTTACATGTAAACAGTGATCGAATCAAAAGGTAAGATGAAAAATCCATGAGATGGGCTTCTAAATTGATTGTTTCCTTGACTACTCTATTAATTGTTACTAAATCAAAATTTCAATAAGAAAAACGAATAAATATCGAATTCATGCATTAATTTATTTGTTTTAAATCCAGTTCGTTTGGTCATTTAATAGAATTCATGCATTAACTCATTCGTTTTGACTATAATTCATTAATTCTCATATATAATTGTTGCAATCTTACCATACAGTGGTGCCAAAAGAAGGATCCAAAAAATCAATAGTTGGCCCAAATTTTTTGTTGAAAGACTATATAAATATCATTTCTTGGCTTCATTAGTTGCGAGTTTTAAATTGCACAATTGGAAGCCACATCAAAAGGGGCAACAGTGTTCAAAATGAGTTTCCTACTAGTTACTGATAAGCTGAATCTCCGCCAGAATAGCAAAATCATTCTAGTTGTCATATTGTTTTAGCACTCGTTATTTATATGTACACATGATTCCTGATGCATACGAACTTCCTAGAGTTTAGTGTAATGATTAGTAATTATTTTTTTTCACTAACAAGGTCATAAACTCAGGTAGTCATTTTTATTGATAGATAAAGTTTCTACAAATTCTTCCATCACTTGGGAGTGGGAAAAAGCAAGCAAGTGGGCGTATGTACACTATGCTTGGTGATACTTTTAGGAAGGATGACTATGCAAGCCGCACTTGAAATGCAATATTACACAAAAACATTTGATGTGTGCCCTCTATATATTCTAATCCTAAGTTACTAGAACCTGCTGCAGGTACAATTTTAATTTTTTTTTGAAGGTTAACATGGTCTGAAATGTTTTTCAATATTGAAATTTGCAATATGAGATATTTGAATTCTAAATTAGCTACAATCATTATATTTTATTTCCTTTTTGTTTTCGTTAGAAGAATGATAGCTATTATTTGAAATACGTAGGCGGTCTCAGCTCAAGGGCATGAATCAGAATGCAGAAATGAAATATTTTTAGAAATTTTCTTTGAACTCATTGATGAGTTTCACAACTCATTTACTAACTCAACATTTAACATCTCATCATAATAAAAAGTGCACATGGCGTTGCTCATTCAGGCCATGAATAAATTTGATTGGAGATAGTTATGATTAAGGTCCGAAGATTCAAAATCGAAACTTTTTGTGCTGGAATTACTATAGTATATTGCAGGTTTGCTGTTGATAATTAGTATAGGATATCTGTAATAGTTTCCATATCAACCAAATATTTAAAAACAAATTTTATTGCTTTCAACTATTCAAACTAATAAATATTTTTGACTGGAATCCCTGATAATTTGATAATTCTCGATATTAGATCGAACAGTGAAGATATCCAGCAGCAAAATAGAAATTGTTGTATAGAAATATTCAAATCAAAACATGAAGTAGCAAAAGAGAAATAGCTACCTACATAAAAAGTGAATGTTATATACCTGAAATCAGCAAATAAGCTAAGAAGAGTGGATGAATAGCGGTTGCTTTGAAATAATCAAGAAGAAGAAGGTTGGTGATAGATTTTTAAATAACTGCTGCCAAAAAAGTTCAAATTTTTTTCTCAGTGGAAAACTACGCAAACGCAGTTGGTACTATCCGTGGACATCTTGTTGCGTGCTTATTCTATTAGATTCATCATTGTTGAAGGCTTTAGTCAGAAATAGCAACCAGGCAAAAAAGCAAAATCGGAAGAGTATCACCTTATGCTGAAAAGATGCACCTTTAAGCAAAATTGTTTCACCTTATATTGAAAAATGCATTGATGCACAATTGTGTTGCCATCCTAATTGGACAAATCTTGAAATGATTACAAAAACAATACATATGAGGCATCCATCCATACATGCATTTATCAATTATTTAAAAAACCTACATCTGAAGTTGTCATTAATGGCTAAAAATGTTGTTATATGAATATCATTGCATGTTGGTGCACATTAAATTGAACAACAAATTATGAGAGCATCATGTAGTTGTTATTTCTTTATATTCTTGCTTGTGTAATGGGAAATGCTGCTTACACATACAAATTCTTCATCCAACAAGCTAGGAACTTCCCTTATTATATAGCATGCATCTCTATCAATATATGGTTTTGATATGTATGTTATGAGCATGCATATGGTACTAAGATGAAAATAAAGGGACAAAACAAAGGTAAATCCATTTGTCAACAGACAAAGCGCAAGGATTTTGCGACAGAGGATCTCAACAGTTCATGAACAATGTTAAGTACTAGAACAGTGTAAACATATTATGAGGATATGACTTTTTGTTACCTCCGATGCAAGTTATTCAAAACATTTCTCTACATTCTCCCTTGTTTTAGCACTGAATCTAGAAATAAGCATCTGAGTTTTTGAGCCAAGACAGTTCCCTCTCCTCTTATAACACATCTTTCTATTCCCTGGGGAATCAAATCATTTTACAGTCAATTTCTGTGGAAACTACAAATATTTGATGGATGATCTAAAATTATGTGCATAACAAATAAAAAGCAGAAAATTGCAAATTTTTTCCTGATTGTAACATCGACCACCTTATCATAATGTTAAAAATGCATCTTAATGTCGATGTCTTCAGTCCGTGTTTGGATTGGATCAAAATGTATAAAAAAGAGAGTTATGTAAGCTTTGAGTTTGCCATTGAATTCGAACCAATATGTTGATGAGGAGCCAAAAAATGAGGAATCAAATTAATCTTTTAATAATTTATAATAGTTGTTTTGAAGAGGTAAATGGACACACAAATTAATTAAGCCTATTTTGAATTTCATGATTAATTATTGCATTGGTAATAATTCTACAAAAAAACAGCAATATTACGAGTTTTAAACTTATTAGAACTTCAACATTACGAGTTTTAAACTTATCAAAACTTCAATGCAGCAGAAGCTCTAACCGGACCAACAAATAAATTTAAAATTCAAAATTAAAAAATCCTAACAAGAAGTTTTAAACTTAAATTAATATCCTAATGCATCATTTTTTTGTCTCTTCTTTCGGGCATCGGAGCATTTTCGCTTGTTAAAGTAAAGCCCATGCGAAATGATATGTCTAGGAAAAGCTGTTTCAATTTGTAGTTCAATCACCGAACCATTTTCACTAAGTTGATCAATAGCAGCATATTGTACATTACAATTTTCTTTGCAGTTTATCTTTGGCAAAAAAACAGAAAGAATGATCTCTGCCATAACTCGTATAAAATACCAGGGCCCGAATTGAAAGAATTATCCCATCCAATGATCTATATCACTATTAGAGGAGTTCCTATGAACTGAACTGGCCACAAATCCTATGAATAGAACTGAGAAACATTGCATAAATCAATACATCTAACCGAACACAATTGATAAACCATAAAGTTCAAGTATAATCTATATCTAAATCACAAAGAAGCCAAAAACACATTTCACGTCATTTATTTTCCCATTATCTTCTTGTTCTCACAATTAATAACCATGACATTCCAGATTCTGTTATGATATAGTAAATCATAAGGCACTACATAGTTGCATTTTGCGCATATTAGAATCTGAACATTCCAATTCATAAAATCTCATTTTTGAGAATACCGTATTTGAATTGGAGATGTAATCATTCTAAGATATTGACATAGTTTGCATCGCTCAAGTACCAAGGTCCCCAAAAGATAATAACTTCGAATCATAGTGGAATGTCAAAGATTGAGAATTCACATATATATTAGGTAATGAGATGCCAAATAATCCTAATCAATTAGGCATAGTGGATCTGAAATTTACATGCCAAATCAAAACAAAAACATGCTCGAACTATGAAATTAAAAACTCCGAGGATTGAAGAAATCAATTCCCTAAATTGCCAATCATAATATTCATAATCATTTGTGGAGACTTACCCAAATCTTTAGCAAATCCGACAATGGATACACTTAACTTAACAAGTGCAATCCCCAGATCAGTTCCAAAAATAGCTTAAGGATGAATTAGACGACCAAATACGATTCACATGTTTCTGATGACGTAGTTTAGAGCAATTAGGGAATGAGAACGGTTATGAAATGAGAAATTTGTAGATCCAAGAATATGTGGTTGTGAAGACAAATTTGTATAAGCAACAAGTGATTTAAATCTGGAAAGTCAAATTCGAAAATTTGGATCGAGAAAGAAAACAACAGGAAATTAGAATCCGAAAATTTTGGAACGCGAGATATTTGTGGCGTAATTTATTGGCACAGACAAAATTGATTTTGGCTCTTACAGTAGGGAAACCTCCCTAACGGTCGGTTTGATTAATTCTTGTGGTATTTGAATTTAAAGACATTTCCATGTATACGTATTTTGATCTCACATGTTAGTTCCTCATAATACATAAGGTCAACAAACAATGAAATTATGTATGTATGTATGCATGTATCCAACATTTGGGAAATATGTCAGCCAATGTGCAATTAATTCAAGGTATATGAAATAATTCACAATATACAAAATTAATTAACTACAAAAATATACACCTAATTACATATATACATACACACATTTTTACCTCATATCTTTCTCATTTATATACGCATATGTACACACAATTCCTACCTTGAACATGATCTTTTAGATTAATTTTCTTAAAGTTCAATATTGTGTTGGCATATGCTAGTAAGAATACTAGTGCAAAGGAAAATGCCTTCCAAGACTTCATCAAATATGCATCAAATTTTATTTAATCCGAATTGAAAATTCAATGTGTTTCAACTGATGCTTCGGCTAATATTCACGTGCCCTCGTTCGAAGACATATTATTAAAAAGTCCAGCACCGAAAATTGAGAAACCGAAACCATTATTGCCTGCATGAAGGGTCTTTTCTTACTGAAAAAATTTGCGTGATGTTAAATCTCGAAAAAAATGCTTTTGCTATGTAGAATTGGACCGTTAGATTAAAGATTGTAGTAATCCGATTTGTTTCAAGTGCAAGAAAAGAAGGCATAAAGGCTTTTAGTGTTCTTGGAGTTCTGCAAACAAAAGAAAAATGGCTTCGGGTAATGAGATCAATCTTTTGTCATTTGTTTTTTAGGATGATTTTTGTCACTTTGGTTCTTGGTCGGTCGTTTCTGTTGTCTTAGGGGAGTTTTCGATCTTCCATATCGAACTGGCGTTGAAGAAGAAATTTCATTATTTGAATGTTTGGGAGTGGAAGGTCAAGAAATTCAGCAATGTTTTTATGGATAAATTTCCCAGAGATTTTTTGCAGGAGATTCTACTTTGTTGTAACAACCCGTATATTTAGAACCAATTTAAATATTTAATTTAAGTTATTTTAAGGAATATAGGAATATTATTTTTGCTAAATAAAATTTGAGAATAATTTTAAAATTAGTTTTTTATTTTATTTGACTTAAAACGAACTCAATAAAATTATTAAATTGATTTATAAGCTTTGTATTTGAAAATTTTGAAAATTCAATTTTGAAAATCATCGCATAGCCCTTTAAAAAGTGAAATTTTGCTAACAAGCTCAGAATTCGACGAGTCCAATTTTGTTGGATTCATAACAATAAATTATGGCTAGATTTCAAATTTCATGCGAAACGGAGTATGTGGCCGAGAGAGGCAAACCCGTTTGGGGCAAAACTGACAGTCAGCTTACAAAAGAACATTATTGAGGTGATTTCAGCTTGGTATCGGAGCTTTGGTTTACAAAGCTCGAAAACAAGACACATTAGAACCGAACGAAAGAATTCATCAAAGATAGAATTGGAAATATTCTATTTAAGAATACTCATTAGAGATAGGATCAATTGTATCCTAGAATGAGAAACTCATTAGAGATGGGGTTAGTAATGCCCTAGAATGAGTTGCGAGTACTTATAAGTAACATATTCGTGATTTTATATACAATTCGATCTTAGAGAAAGAAAAAAAATGAGTATGTAAAAGTTATATGTTTAGGAAGTCAGTTAGCCAATTAATTATTTGAGTGATTGCTTGATTTTCTGTTTGATTATTTATGACGTATGATTTAAATAAATTAGACGAAACCTTTGGCAATTTTGGACATTGAATATATGAAAATACTTGTTATTTTTTAATTGAGTTAAGTTAAACCGATTTGCAAATCTAGTTAGAACTGGATATACATACATACATACATACATATATATATATATATTGAGCAGGTTATTGATTTGATGTTGGGTAGAGAAATAAATTTGTGTGCCCGACAAACAGGTGCACCATGATGAGTAGGTTGCGCAATTTTATTATTATATTAAACTACTGTGAGTGATTTGAATGTGTTGTGATGGTTGTTCTGTGTGAAATTTAAAATATGCGCCATAGGATAGTATCCAATAAATTAGGGAATACACCGCATAACATACTACTGAAGATGGCATTTGTGACGGCCCGCCCCACACCAGCCGGCATTTCCTCCGAAAGTGCGCTGTACACATGCCCGACTAGCGCAGAACGGTCGCCAAAGAAAGGAAAGAAGAGAATGAACTAATTGAAAACCTATAATATATCTCACAGTGCACGGAACAAAATATAATAATAATGTACTTGACATAAAACAAGCGAGACAGTGCATAAGCTGATAACTAAAACCAACATCAACATCATCATCAGAGTAGCGGAAATCCAAATACAGCTTATTACAACTTTCCAAATTACTGTCTCTAAACAAAAGAAAGAAAGGTACACCACTAATGCCCAAAGTAGTGACTGCAGCAACACATGGAGAATATTTATATATATCATAAGTGGAAGCCTCCTGCTCGTCTTCGGTACAACTACTCGTGCATACCACCTAACATGTCTCTAGTCTGAACCTGGGCCTGCAACCAAAGAGTTAGCACTACATACCGTACAATACTCTAAGGTGCCACTGAACAGATGGTGTAAAGATAAGGGGGGTGGGGTGTGCATGTCATGATGATGGCAAACAAATCAACCATAGCAACCATTCTCACATCTCTCACTCAGTGCGTAAAGCATACGATGTCCATCACTGTCAATCACTAGACCCATCGAAGTAGTGACGGAGTTCGACTTGTAAAACTACTGCTACTACCAAGCTTGCCCCATGGAGTCATGACCAAATCTTTACAAATGACCCCACTTCATTGGTCTATAGCTCTTTAGTCGTACCTAGGCCACTGTGGCCCTGAATCCGTTCACGTACTCCCTACACATAGTGATCCAAAGTTACAGACATCGACAACCCCTTTGCACACGTCCCGCAGCAAAGCCCAACTCATGAAGTCAACTCGTTAGTTCCCAACTGGATCCTAAGTACAAACTTCCCATTTGGACCACCTTTGCATCTCGGGTTTTGGCCGTCACCTTCTTCTCCAGATCGGTCTTCATTCACTTTGCTTCAGGTCGTGGTCATCAGCTCCTCGGTTCGGATTGGAATACCCCATATGGGTCAGGTTGTGCTCCTCCAGTTTGTGACTCATCGTCGGGTCCTACTCGTGATGCAACTCCATTGGTTCGGAGTCCACTAAGCGGCACGGATCGCGCCCCCTAGAGTGGTTCGAGTCGGGGTAGCTCATGCTCACGAGGGCGGATCGGGTCGGATGGTGTGAGCGGTTCGGTCCGGGTAGAGCACTCCGGTTTGTGATCTTCCATAGCCATCAGTTCACGAGCTTCCAGGCGGCTCAGGTCGGGCTCCATCACCACAAGCGGATCGGTTCGGAGAAGATATTCTACGATCGGGTTGGTTCGGGTAGGGGCGATCTGATCCGGTCCCTACATATTTTCCTGCAACTTCTTCCAGCGACTGTTTACGCCATTCGACGGCGTTTTCGACCAATCTAACACTTCTAGACAACCACAAAGCATAATATACAGTCATAGCAACATGTATAATCATCCATAAACAGCAAAACAACAATCAAAGCATGTAAAATGGATCAAACATACCTAAAACCCCATATTTTCCCTTAAGCATGTTTAGGCAAAATCTAATAATATGATTAGCAAAACTTAACCAAATTAACCCAAACTTCTAACAGAGCTCTAAAACATCATTTCGAATTTTATAAATATTTTTCCAGATTTTTAACATATATAAATTCGCTAATTATCACCAATTACTCTTAATTAACCATAATTAGTGAGGAACTATGCAAATCACTCACTTTAGCCACAAATAAAATACCAAGTCTAAAACTCCACTGATTTGGGCGTAAATACCAATACTACACAACAGCTCTACCTCAATTTGTGTGCTAAACCGCCTTGATGTTGATTAAGCCAAAACTTGATTCGAAAGTGATTAGAAGTTGATTCGGGTGTTGGAGGCCATTGCTAGTGTTCCAAGAATGAAAGTGGCGGCTGAAAGAAATGTTTTCTAACCCTAATCAGCCCCTATATACCCCTAATCACGAAATCCCCCATTGGGCCTAGCTGTTAATTACCCAATTAAGCCTAGTTAAGCAGTTTTCCCCCTTCAAACCTTGTTTCAGCCATATCTTCCAAACGGTAAGTCCGTTTTTCACATGTGACCACTCTACGGAAAGGTAAATCATCATCTGGAGCCAATGGAAGTGGTTTCAGGTCAAAACTCATTTCCAATCAAAAGTTATGGCCAAAACAAGATCAGTTAGGGGAAAAATAGTCATTTAAAAATCAGGAAAAATCATGAACATGGGAAATGACCCCAATAGTCGTCTCCCAAAGTTACATGACCATACGACTTCATATGTGAAAGAAATGAATATTCTACGATCCTTCGATGCGTAGAATGCGGGTTGTTACAGCATTGCATATCATATTCCATATAAACATTTGGTGCTTATATGACGAGATTTAGATTACCATATGAGCAAGATGCTTGTATGGCGAGGACTGAATTATAGGTTGTACAAGGACTGATTATGGACTTAGTAACATATAACCGAAAATTGCAGGATTTGATAACAAACCCTACACAGGTCTTGAGATGACAAAAATACACACGTCATGTCTCTCCTGTTTTAGTTATGGCACGTGGGTATGAGGGAGAAGTGTATATAAATTATAATGGGTGCGCACAAATGTGTTGCATGCGATATATTGATTTATTGGGTTCCTAATACGGCCCAATAAAATTTTCAGATCAACCCGTACAAAGGAGGTTATGGCGAAATTTTTCAAAAATTTAGGGTGTTAGCCAAATTTCTGGGAAATTTAGAAGTTCTTAGAAGCTAAAAAGTTGAAGAACGAAAGTCAGAATGAAAGTTAAGTTGGTTGGTTAAACAACTTTCAACTCCATTCTTTTTCGGGGACGAAAAAGCTTTAAGAGGGGAGGTTGTAACAACCCGTATATTCATAACCAATTTAAATATTTAATTTAAGCTATTTTAAGGAATATAAATTGGTTATTTTAGCTAAATAAAATTTGAGAATAATTTTAAAATTAGTTTATATATTTTATTTGACTTAAAACAAACTCGGTAAAATTATTAAATTGAATTATAAGCTTTGTATTTGAAAATTTTGAAAATTCAATTTTTAAAATCATCGCATATCCCTTAAAAAGTGAAATTTTGCTAGCAAACTCAAAATTCAACAAGACCAATTTTGTTGGATTCATAATAATAAGTCTTGGCTAGATTTCAAATTTCACACGAATCGGAGACAGTATGTGGCCATGAGAGGCAAACCCGTTTGGGGCAAAACTGACAGTCAGTTTACAAAGGAACAATATTGAGATGATCTCAGAATTCGATTTCACTTTTTTTTTCGGATTCGTATCGTCAAATAATTATAGAATCCAAAATTTCATAATTTTTGGAATTAGCATTAGGGATGGCAAAGGGTCAGGTCTAGATTCCAAGCCCGCTTGAGCCGCCCCTGTTTTGACTCATTTAGACCCGCCTTATCAGGTCTTCAGAGCGGGTAGACCCACGACCCGCTTTTAGAGGTCCGGGTCAAGGGTTGGGTCTGGACACGGCTAAACCGCCCCAAACCGACCTGCACGATTGAAACATCATTAAAACACTTTACAACTATATTAATTACTTGTTAATATTCTTAGGTATACCTGGTTATAACTTGAGCATTATATTCTTTCAATCAACAAACTATAAAATTTTCATAGTATTAAGTTGCATCAATGATAATCATACAATAACAAATGCATACATTTGAACTATTATCTTACATCTCGTTTTATTATATTCTCTTATCATTATGAACACTTTATAATATGTTTATAATTTATCATTTAGAGATAGAAATATAAGTATATAAATTTGTGTACATTAGAACAGAATGTCACCGGGTCGTGGGGCGGGTCGGGTCTACCCTGATTCGTACGGGTTTCAGGTACGAGGAGAAATTCTAGACCCACATCGGGTCTACGGGGCGGGTCTAGGGTAGGTTTTAAACAGTCCGGGTCGGGTCTGGGGCACGAAAAACCCTCCCCATTGTCATTCCTAGTTAGCATTTGGGCGTACAAGAAGAAAAGGTAGGCTAAAATCGCATTTTTGAAGCTTATTTGAGCATGTTTGAGAAATTAAACGGAAGGTCAAACAAACTCCGAATCCGACAAAACATGATTCGTTGGACTCATCATCACATGTATTATCTCGTGTTTGAATTTCACGGCGAATGGAAATCGTTTGCACTCAGGCGATCAGAGACGATAAGATTTGAGTTTGAACTTGAGGAGGAGGCTCAAGTGATAGGTCTGATAGGTTTGATAAGAGCTAAGGTCTCAGTGAAGTCTTTTCCCAAATAGTACAAGCTGCCACGGCCCATAACGCTGTAAACATAAAACATGGACAGGGCTTCCTCGGTCTTCGCCTTGACTTTTTTATAGGCATCCATGGTTTGGTTTTATCCTCTTTAAGGAATTTAATGTTGGTAGTTACTGCTTTGAGGGATAAACTTTGAGTGGAAATCTTGTGTTGAAGAGTCAAATTTTCTTGTTTTAAAGTAGCAGAAGCGCTTCTTTCTTCAGCCAATTGGGACTCTGCAAGTTGTTGAGCAGTTTGAGCTTCTTGAACTTGTTTCACTAGCGCATCTTCCTTCTATTTGGCAGCAATAAGTTCTTCCTTAAGCTTAGCAATCTCGGCCTTTGAATCCTTCGTGGAACTTTGAGACTTAAGCAAGTGGATTAAAGTAGCCTTGTCATTCTCCAACATTTCAATATGGTCAAGGCATGCTAAATTAAGTCTTTGAAGGTCATATGCAAATGTGTAACACCCACCAAGTAGTTTTTGGACACGTTCGCTCAGTTTATCTAGTTTAACCTCGGCTTGACTCCTGGCGACATCGTATTGAGTGAGCATGCTGCTTTTGGTACCAGCTATTTCCTCAAGAAGATCCCGCTTGTTGTTGGGATGTAAATCCACATTAAAGTACATTCCTCTTAAATCCCAGCCTTTGAAGCGCTCAGCAATCATTAGGTTGGTTGGCCTTATCTTGTAACGAGGCTTATCCATGGTTATTTGAAGATCAGAAGAAGTAGGAGCGACTGGTGGAGAAACCAAAGATATGTCATTGCCAGTGTTTTGAATATCTGGAAATGGAAGTTTGCCCGATTTGTAGTGCTTCCCGAAATCACCTTTACCTTCATCGCTCCTCCCTCTCTTCTTCTTGTTCTTCCTCTTTTGCAATTCTTGTTCCTTCATCCTCTCAGCTTCCATCCTATCAAAATGATCATGCCTCCACTTCCTTTGCTGCTCGGTTTCAATAAGATCACCAATCTTGTGAGGCTGATAAGCGAGCTGTGAATGTTGTGAATGCTTCTTCGAATGTTGGGACGATCGAGGTTTGATGAAATTTTTGGGATCAAATTGTTTGGCACTTTTTTAAAGATATCTTCAAGCGAGCATCTCATTTTTGAACCTAGGATAAGGAAAAAGAAAATTTTCAGTATTTAAGTTAGAAAGTACTGAAGCAAAATCTAAAGAGCCTATATGAAGTGTTGGGAGCATAAAGAGTAAGAAAAAATGGAAAATTTTACTTATGAAACATCTAATAACGAACCAATCGGGGAGGATCGTTTAAGAAAATTCCTATGTCCTCAAGTGTTTTCCCATTCCTAATCTTTGTAACTGAAACTGTCGGCTTTGAGATCAAAGTGTCGCCCAGGATAAGGTCTTTAGCTAAGCTGAGATCACCAAGATTCTTGAAAGTCTCTGATATACCATCTCCTTGACTGCCTTGAATAACAGGATTTTTGTCATGATTCTCAGTGTTCATTTTATTCTCAGAACTTACCCTAGCCTCTTCAGGCTGCTCATTCTCCTCTATAAAATCTGAAATAGTTTTTAAAGCAGATTCATCTGCATCAACCTGCCCAGTTTCTTCCACTGGATCCAAAATAGTGATATCCTTCCCAGTTTGATCAGGTAAAGCCAAGGAACTCCTATCCTCTCTTTTTCTGGATTCCTCCTTCTCAGTGGGAGCTAATTTAGATTTGGGAAGAGTTTTGCTCCTTCAAGCAGGATCAGTGCACTTCCTTATTTGAGTTTTCTTGGCAGGAGAATTGCGAGAGATGTCTTTTTTGTCAGTCAGATCTGTCCCTAGAGTTCGTGAGGGAGGAAGCATGTTGCATCGACGAAGAAACTCCTCCGTGAGCAAGAACTTCCTACTCCTTTCACGCTAGGAAACAATCATTATAGAATTAAAGAGAACTTGATCGAAGGCACTATCCTTTCGGAAGGAATCACTGTAATATGATTAAAGATTTGAGCATTGGAGTAAGGCGAAAAATTAAATAAAAGACTGTAAAGTATCCACCTCCTTCTGTCGAATAACCATAGAAGTTTGAAGGACATTTAACAAAGAAGTATTTGTTTAGAAGTCCTCGACCGCTCTCAACTAGATTGATAATAATTTTAGAACTTCGACTCTCAACAAAGATGATTGAGGAATGATCCTTCTTCCTCCTTTTAAAAGAATACAGAGAGCAAATGTCTTGAAATGTAGGCGCATGCTCTTTGAGCCTCATAAACAATACATAAAGACCCATTAAGGAAAAATAACCATTTGGGTGTAACTGGTATAGGGAAATGGCCAGGCTCCTAAGAATTAACTCTAAGTAAGGATTAAAAGGAGGGATTGCCCCGCTCATTAACTTGTATTCGTTAACTGCAACATATCCGGGAGGAATGTCAGCAAACTCATCTTTTCCGGGGAATCTGGCTTCTTCCTTTCCTAAAATCCCATATTCCTTACACAATTATTGGAATGAGTTAAAGGAAAGTTCTGTTTCATGTCTCTCAAGTGGTATATTGGAATATAGTCGAGGCTTAGGAAAGTTTTGACTGGAACTTGTCCCAAATGTGGTTCTAACAACTTTCCCAGAACTCCCGGCTTTACCGGACATGGCTGCTTCTTTAGGATTCTGGCATACTGTTGTCGGGTTAACATTTTCTATATGAACGGCTGTGCTTAAAAAATAAATCGCTGGTTTAGCATCGGAAAAACTTAGAGATCAATATAAAATACAAACTAAATCGCAAAGATGCCAAAGTTATCTACCATACCCGAGCATGAATGGGACCAAGCTCGACCAGCATTAGGGTCGAATGAGCCTAAGCCCATGGGGGTCGAGCATGCCAGAAAGTAATAGACTCGAGAGTGGTTAAATAATTTGAATCAGACAAGCGAGAAGTTTGAGAATTTTTGTTCTAAATAATTAGGTTTGCAAGTACAAGCTTCAACCAAGCAATGAAACCATGTTCGTACCCAGGCAACTCAAACATATGCAAACATGATCGAACAAGTTTAAGCCCTAACAGGAACGAGCATGCACGACCCATAGGCTCAAACATGTTCAAACCCAGACAGGGTCGAGCATGTTCGAGCCTTAGTTGGGTCAAACAGGATCGACCCCATAGGGTCGAACATGTTCAAACCTAGATAGGGTCGAGCGTGCTCGAGCCTCATCTAGGTTGAAAATGGCCAACCCAAAGGTTGAACATGTTCAAACCCAAACAAGGTTAAGCATGTTCGAGCCTTAGCTGGGTCGAACATGACCGACCACATGGGATCAAACATGTTCAAACCTGGATGAGGTCGAGCATGCTCGAGCCAAAGTGGGTCGAACAGGATGAACTACATAAGGGTCGGACATGGCAACATCAGTTCGAGCAAAACCTAGAAAGATGCAGCATATACAAATCATTGCTAGAGTTTGGTTTAAAAATTATCTACACTATGAGCATGACAAAGATGGTTCCAAATAACAATCGCAAAACATTCAGACACAAGTATACAAACAAGTCAGCGAGACAAAAGAGTATTCACGCCAATTGGCATTTACTTGAACACCTTATGCATGTCATATAAAAATCAAAATTCAAAGGATCTTGTGAAGTTCGGGTTCATCAAACACTCACATATACAACCTCAGACCATTCCAGTTTGGTCCATCACTATTCTTAATCGTTACAACCTCGGACCTTAGTTTAAAAAAAATTGGTTTGAGTCCAACCCGAACCCACAAGACATTTCAGTTCAAACCCTTAGCCATTTCCTAACTCAAATCAGTGCGAAATAAAAGAAAATCACCTCTATTTGGCAAAATGCTTCAAATCAAAGAAAACCACTTCAGTTTGGTTCTTAGTTGATCGAGTTTTGCAGTAGATGTCGAGTGCGTCTAATGAAAAGATGATGATTGTCGAGCTGATTTGGATGAAGCTCTGAAAGAAACTAATTTTAAGATTGCAATGTGAGATTCTTTAGAAAAAAGACACAGCCTCCATTAAATTATTATTTTTTTTCAACAAAAAGAAATGAGCAGTAGAAATGAAGAGTGGAATATATATAAGATGTGGGAGACGAACAGTCATGTCCGACCCAGTATGTATGACCGACCCACAATGATTGCTCGACCTGATATGCCTATTCGAACTGATATGCCTGTTCGACCCAATATGCCTGATCGACCTGGATTTCTTGATCGACTCAAAATGTATGCTTAGCCCAATATGTTAGCAAGCATTCTTTGAATAGTCATAATGTTTACGGCCATCTCATGAATCCAAGCTTAATCTATCAAGATATACCATACTCAATTATTTCGAAGCATGTAATTTTACATAATATTAAAAACTTCAAGGGGAAAATGTTTACCCATAAAGGATCAAACACATATCAATAGATTAAACTTAACATAAGGATCAGTCATATAGTGCAAAAGTGGTCGGTCAGACATCCAAGTCGTGTGTGTTTCGAAGGAGACTGTAAATTATAAAGAACAATGGCTCGAGCAATGTGTGGACCGAGCCAGGGGATGGTTCGAACAGGCACAAGGATCGAACAAGTGTCAAAATAGCATGTAGGGTTGGTCAGACATCATGGATGGGTCAAACACTCTTTGGTAGGTCACTTCCCATATATGAGACTCAAGCATCATAGGACTCGAACACAAACAGGGTCAGTCGAGCACGATGTTACTCAGGGTAGGTCGAACATTGATTCATAAAAACAGCTGGATATAGCTGTCAACAGCTGGTAGTGGCATTTCTGTAATTACTTGTATGTTCGACCCACAACCTGCATATACACATTTCAGCTCACCACTTCATTCCAACTTCTCCTATAAATAGGCCATGGATTCCATGCTTTTAGGGATCGATTTCTAGATACCTGAAGGGTTGCCGAATTGCATTCACTCCTGTTTCAAGAGATTCTAACACCAATCATCATACCAAAGCAAAGATCAAGTATTGAATTCATCATGAAAGCCACCAAAAGTGATTAAGCATCTTAGAGATTGAAGACTCTCCACCATTTTTCTTGCATTTAGTGAAATCCACTTAATTCTTCACTGATTTGTATAAATTAAAGTGAAGTCCTTGTGTAATGGAGAATATGAATGTAATTTTGAATGATCCTAAGCTTGTAACCTTTGAATTACTAATGGAAATCATTGTCAAAGTGGATGTAGATCTATTCTAAGATCGAATCTACTATAAAAATCCGTGTCACTTTTATTTTATATTGTGATTGTACTTTTCTTACCGATTGGTGAAGTGCCCTTGTGGCATCTTTGGTGTTTAAGAAAATTTCAGTTTAAACACAGACATTGCAGAAGCAAGTCAAAAAGCCTCCTCTCATGAAGATGTGTCCCGGTATCTTACCTAGGATGACATGGAAAAAATCATGATCGAGTTTAGAGACCATTTGACATCTCAAGGTAAACTCCTCGAACGACAGCAGTAGTTAATGGATCACCTTCTCGGTCGAATGGAGATGAGATTAAACACTTCAACATAAATTCCTCCACCGACTGGGGCTAAGGCAACAACTGATCTTCGGTTTGCACAGAATCAGGCCACTGATCAGATCACACCTTTGCTTCCTCCTGGCTCGGCTCCACCTCCTGACTAATCACAGTCAGTAGTATCGCTTCCAGCGACAAGCACAGCTGCAGATGTAGATTCACAGGAGGCCCGCAATTAAGATCTAGGTCGTTCGACCACTTTTCCTCCACTCTTGGGAACAGCTCGAACCCCTAGACCGGTCGAGTGATTACAGGGCCCATCGGGATTAATGCCATTCCCACTGCAACCCAGAATCTTACCGCAGACTAATCTAACCACTCTTCCCTTTTAACGAAGAGTTGGCGCGACCTTCCTTTTGAACCCGGGAGACCACCCATCATACCGGTTCTTACCAAAGCTGATGAACATGTTACTGTAGATCCTCCAAACTTCACCTCGGGCGGGGACTTCAAAGAACTTCGAACATAACATGCTATGCTGGGTCAGTCTAGGCTTCCAACCTTAGGTATGGCTCGACCCAACTATCATCAGGTTCAAAAGGGGCCATTCTGCCGAGAACCAACAACTGCGATGAACCCTCGTCCTCACCTTCACTTAACTCTCGGAGGTCGAGCCCAACCAGTGGCCACCCTTTCGAGCATGCTTTCTTTGGACCCCAGTGCCAGAACTCTCCTGAATGCAAAGTTGGATTCATGGAAGCGACTCCTCGGAGATGGAAGCCAGCTTGCAAGTATAGTCCGACGCTTCACTCGGGGTAATTCATCTCAGCAGCATATAGATAATGTGACGACCGCCCACTACCCTGCACTAAACAAGTAGAATAATGCACTGAAAGGTGTGCCAAGCAGCTATGGACAATCATCCGGGTAAGATAACAATTGCGGAATCTGTCGTGAACTCACAGAGCACGGATAAAATATAATGAACATATACAACAGGTAGTGGTAGTGAAGCAAAAACACTAAAACTTTCATAATAACTAGAAAGTATTTCTTATACACGTGGACAACAACAATAGTATTTGTACAATTTGCCTCACTACAACACTCAGAGAATTATCAAACAGCAGAAATCCAATTATTAGATAGTGGTAAAACTAGTACGTGACCTCTTGCTCGCCATAGATAAGCATCATCGTCCTCACTAAAGCATCACCTGTCACCTGCTACTTAGTCTGCCCATCCACAACTGGATGAACAACCCAAGGTAATAAGAGAAAACATAAAACATTTATTTACACCAAAAATGGTCTAAACACCCAAGGTACTAAACTGTACTTCACCAATTCGGTAAGAAATAAATGGAGCCATGTTTAATCAGCAAGAAAAAGTGAAAAAATGCGGAAAAAATAAAGTAGAGACGAGATTTAGAGTGGTTCAGCCGTTAATGAGGCCTACATCCACTATGAAGGTGATTTCCTGCCTTATAATGAGAACTACAGAACACATAAACTCTCTCTTTTCATACATTTTTGTACTCACTCAATATACCCTCATTAATATATTTCAATCTAAGGAGTTATACAAAAGAATAGCTGAATTTGAGGAGAAGAAGGATGGATGAATGATTGAGAAGATGAGTGTCTTCGTTTTCCTTCATCATGAAATTGTGCTTGACGCCATGGTTGAATCTGTGGTTGAGGATGAAGTTCGGCGGCACTTCGTGGTTTTTAGAAGCCGATCCCATTTACGTTGGTAGTCAAGGTCTATTTATAGGTGAACTCCCCTTGGTAAACAACCTGGAATTCCTTTATCCAGGCTGTGGATCGTCCATTTTTCTAATTACGACCATGCCACCGGCTAGTTGTAGCCAGATATCCACGGTTGTATCCAACTATCATGTGTGGGCGGCTCGTTGGAACGAATATCTTGAATAGTTGAGCGGATCCATGCAAGTGAGGGTCCTATGAGCGCCTCGAGAAATTCTGCAAGAGTGGGATGTGGGTTTGGAGTTGAGCCTCCTCTGCCCCTTATGCGAGCGTCCTTCTCAGTCCAAGGGTGCTTGTCTTCGCGCTGCCTTTACCATGAGGTTGCTCCCGCGTATGTTGAATGAGTGACTTGCCTCGTTTTGGTGTTTGAGAGGTTCTTAGGATATGCAACCTTTATCTTTACCGGGTCACACTCTCATAGTATGTTATGTTGTTTTATTCGGTCGCATTGTCCGACTCCACCTTGGTGATATCCGCCTTGTTTCCTTTACCCAATGCGCATATAGATTTTTTAGGGACTAACACTTGCCCCTCGAAGTTCGTGATCTCTTTTGAATGGAATCATTGGCTTCGACATATTTGATTGCACATTGGGTAGTAGTTTTTTGTCCTGACTTGTTGAGGAGTCGTTCGTGCAGGAACTGAGATTGCTTCGTTGTAGCTGATTGCTTTTTTACCTTTGGGCAAGATGTTTGGACTGCTTTGTCTTTATTATAAATAGTCAAATTATGGGGAAGTGAATATGCCAACTGGTCTTCTGACGGGACATCAGTTTCAGTACTCAAGTGATATGCTGACATGTCGAAGAGTACTTTGAGGTGTGCCTTTTAATTTCCCTTTCATTCTCCTGTTTTTCACCCGATTTTGCTTCCATCTATCTTTCAGGAGGGTCTCTCAAATCCAGAAGGAAAACTTCGTATCTCTTGTAACACCCCGCGAATTCTATAACTGTGAAATTAACAAATTAAAGTATAATTAATTTGAAATCAAAGAACTAAGGGAAACGGGATACGCCATTGCGTTCGTCTCGGAAAAATACGCGAAATAGAGTCCGAGTTTTCGAAAAACGGAGTCCGTATGAAGAAGATATGGCCTTCGGAAGTTTCTGAATTAAATTTAAAATTCAAACAGAATAAAACAATTTAAAATTAAAAGTGGGGCCTAATGGGCCAGGGCGGAAGAACACCCGCCTAACGCACCCAGGTCGACTGGGCTGTCGACCTGGTCTAACCAGGTCGACAGGGCTGTCGACAGGCATGTCGACCTGGTCCAGACCCAGGTCGAACCCAGTCCAACCTGGCTGGCCTATTCTATGTTGGCCGATTTTCTGTAGTCTGCTTTGTCATTAGGGCTAGGTGGCAGGCTCTAATTGGTCTCTCCTTAGGATGAATGGCTACGATCAATCCAAGCAACATCAATGGTCCTAATCAGTTCATTTCCCCTATAAAAACAACCCTAGACTAACCCTAATATATTCATTCAAAAATAAGAACAAAGCCGCCATGTTGCCGAGGAACGACTAGGGGTAGCCACCAATTGGAGAGAGGATTAGGAGGCAAAATTCTAAGGCATAAAGCAACTCAATCAAATCAAACCACATCTTCAAATCCCTAAAATTGAGAATTCGCCTCACCATTGTAAGTAGAGTATTACTTTGGTATGAACAAATAACTGTGTTGGTTTGTATACTTGGTTGTGGTGATAAATAATTCATAATTTGTGCGTTACTATGATTCTTATCGATTTGGAATATTGTATACGTTTGGGTATTCTCGAATTATGTTATTCATTATAAAGAACTACATGCGGTAGTTCTATGCAAGTATACGTTTGGAATATTCGCAAATTATGTAATCTATGTTGAAGCTACATGTATGTAGTTGATTGAAATTCATGCAAGTTTGGGGCGTTGCTATTATGCCATCATAATGTGTATTTTTATACAAACATCATTTTTGTGAAGTAATTGGAATAAGTTTGGGTTATCATAATCCATATGAAATTATGTTGAAAATTTGGCATCATGTATTAAGCCATGCTTTGTATTAGAAAACCTATTTGCAAACTTATGACTAGGCTATGATTGATAATTTGCATAATTGAAATTGTTTACAAGAATTATATGATGACATTTGTGGTACATAGCTAGGTTAGATTCAAAAATCCCTTTTTGCAAGTTTGCATGACTAAAGTAAAAATCATGATTTCATGTTAGAAATATTTATGCCATAGTTATGAGAATAGATTAAGATGAACTATACTTTTGTGTTAATAACAAAAGTAAGTACCTTTGTAAACATGTAGTAGTCTTATGAACATGATTTGCTTATGTTTGACATTATGCCTAAATAAAAAAAATATAGGTTCATGTCGTAGTTATGACTATGTGTCAATAATGATATCCAATTTAGATTCTTATCTCAACTACAAGTTTACATGCTTTGATTTATGTCACCTATGCTTTATGACCAAAGTATATGTTCCACTATGCAAGTACACCAATTTCTATTTTGTATTGCCAACGTCATATTGCAAGTTCATGCGCTCACCTTCCCCTTTTTGTGTATGTAATCACGCTTTAAGCCTCCCCTTTTCGCATGGCTAAGTTGGGCTTTAAAAGGCTAAGCCCAACATATATAAAACGGACGTGGTAAACGGGGGAAAATAACGTTGGGTTAAAATTATTAATAAATGAAAATATAAAGTAGAAGGGCCCAAATTCAAGTATGGGTTGGGCCCATGATTGGTGTAACCTTTACACCATTAACTTAATAATGGGCCGCAAATATTTACATATAAGAAAAATAAAGAAGAAAGACAAAATATGTAAATGTAGAACATATGATGTGTTTAACCCGAGGTTGGATTGAGTTGTGATGTAAACCTGCCCGGAACCGCCCGGCTGTCCAGTAGTCACAACAATACCTATCCAATGTGGGAGGTTAAACATGGAGCCCAATAAGGACCCGAGGTTAGACTGAGTTGTGGCGTGAGACTGCCCGGAACCAACCGGCAACAGGCAGCCACAACAATACCTGTCTAATGTGAGAGGTCAGGGCCTTAATAAGACAATTAAGGCTGAGTCAGGATTGTTAGGATTAAGTGAACTAAAGACTTAATCAAAATGGAACATGCTAAACTAAACGGACTGGTGGGGGTTAGGTTAGAAAACACTTAACCAACTTAGCATGTTGGCTAGAGATAGAAAACCTAGTAACGGGGGACCCTTTTCAGCAGTAACCCTAGAAGGTGTATCAGGATACCCTGAAACTAGGTAGGGTGGGGCACGATTACTGGGCTGATTGTAAGAGGTCAAATCGACGGCGGTGGTGTAGCAGTGTAGGTTCTAACGGGGTGCGGGCGTGCACACACTCCGGCACAGAAAAATAAGGCACTGGACACCAGTAGCATACCTGTGCATTCTAGGATTGTGTCGGGCCGCCACCATGGGACTTGATACACCCCATGGTGGGACCAGCATAGGTAACTACAACATCGGGGGCCGTAAGACACATGTAACTATGCGAGTAGGAGCCGATCATCATAGAATGGATCACTTCACCCTGATTATGGGGTGCCAGTTGGAAACTAGTTTATATGGGTTCAGAGATTAATATGGGGTACGATAGTATATTCGACCCTAGACAACTTAACCAAGTTTAAAGTGCTTTTCCACTTCTTGTTTATACTTATCATACCCAGTTCTTTATTCATAGACAGAATAGTACTAGACTTACTCAGGCTTTATGTCTGACTCTACTTTTCTTTCGTCTTCTTTTCTTCCGTTCCCCCCCCCCCAGGTCCACAGGGAGGGAACACAGCAGCTTGACCAGCCTTAACATCCAGCTTGAAGAAGAGAAATGTATTGCTTGGACCCTTTCTTTTTGAACTATGGCTTGGACAACCACTATGGGGCTTTTGCAGTTTTATCTATGTTTTCTTTATGCTTCTTTAAATAATGTAATCAAGACAGATTATGAAAGTGTTATGTTTTTGGAAAAGATGTAAGACAATTATGGTGATGTTGTTGTAACACGTATTTGCTTTTATGAAATAAAAGTTGTTGTTTTTCCGCTGTTTACAAATATGTGTTCTTATATCTGTCTTGTATATCTGTGACTTATACTTATAAACCTCCACCAAAATTAGGGCATTCCCTTTGAGAGTGACCCTAACGGAAGTGGGGTGTTACACTTGGTATCAGAGCATAGGTTTACCAGATAAGATAAAAAGTTTTGAAAAATTATTTTCAAAAAGGAAATTTAAAGAAGCATTTTTAAAAGAAAAATATTATTTTTATTTTAAAAAGGCAAAGTCCACTCCCCAAAGCCATAGGTACTATCTCTTATCCTTCGTTTTGAATCTATCCTTTTTGTTTCAGCATGTCCGAAGATCTTAACTTGCCGGAAGGGGTGCCAATACCTGGTTGGTTTAGACGGTTCTTAGAAGCAAGAGCCACTCAGCCAGGTCCTACCATTCCTCCTCCCCCAGCTGCCGGAAATCATCCAGCTGCAGCGGCACCTTTTCCTCCACCTCCTCCTCGGGGAAACACATTTGCTAAGATATGTAAAGATTTTAAAGCCATGGGAGGAAGGGGTTTCCATGGAACTGAGTCCTTCGTGGCAGCTAGAAATTGGCTGAAAGAAACTGAGGACCTATTCATCATCTTTGAGGTAGAGGATAGACAAAAAGTACAATTGGCAGTGTGGCTATTGAAGGGCGAGGCTTCCTACTGGTGGGAAGTCACTAATGCTGAAAGACCAGTGGAGACATGGGAGGACTTTAGGGCAAAGTTTGAGACTAAATTTCTCTCAGATGCAGAAAGAAGTTTGCAGTTGGAAAAATTCTTATTTCTTAAGCAAGGGGACAAGACAGTCAGAGAGTATGTGAATCAGTTCGATGAGCTGGCTAGGTTTGGGCTTGACCTAGTCAACACCCCGCACAAGAAGGCTCTCCGTTTCGTCAAAGGGTTGAATGAGCCATTACACAGTTTGGCCATGACCCATATACCCATGGGAGCCACGTATGAAAGATTGGTGCAAATGGCATTGCTGAATGAAGAGGATAAGGGCAAGAAGGAGACAAAGGCAGAAAGCTCTCAAGGGAAGAAAGAGGGTTTGCAACCTAAAAAGACAGACTTTAAGAAAGGCGGGAAAGGCAACAAAGAGAAGAGGAAGTGCAATTTCTGTGGCAAAGTGGGGCACTTAGTAAAGGACTGCCGGAAAAAGAAGGCCAAGGAGAATGGTGGGTGTTTTCTTGTGGTGAGACAGGCCACAGGGCTAAGGACTGCCCAAAGAAACGAGCACAGGGGCAGAGGGCTGGATCCACCCCAGGGGCACAGGTTCATGTGCTGGAAGCGCCACCTCTGCAACAGCGAGGTATAAATACTTCTGTAGAAAGTGTAGTTTATCTTTATGATCACCCCGTTCGCACTTTATTTGATTCTGCCGCATCACACTCCTTTATCTCGTCTGCTTTAGTAGAATCTCTGCACCTAAAAAATAGTGTGGTAGAGGACCCCTTAATTGTTTCAAACCCAATTGGGGGCCCAGCTCATTTGTCTATGATCTGTGTGGGATTGAAAATTTCTATTCTAAGTGTAGAATTTCAATGTAGTTCCTTTGTTTTGGGCTTTTCGGGTTATGGTTTGATTTTGGGTATGGATTGGCTATCCAGTAATGGGGCCATCCTTGATTGTGAGAAAAGGGTTGTTAGGCTCCTAACCCAGCTCGGTAATACTTTGGAAATTTCTTGTAATCCCTCGTATGCGGTTATGCTTAGTTATCTTGAATCGCTAGATGCCTCTGTTGAAAATTTGCAATCAGTTAAAGTGATCCGGGAATATCCGGATGTCTTCGAAGAGGTGAAGGGCTTGCCTCCGAAGCGGGAAATAGACTTCCGCATATATCTTGTAGATAATGCAAAGCCCGTTGCGTTGCCCGTTAGACACATGGCTCCACGAGAAAGGAAAGAGCTCAGTAAACAGATTAAAGAGCTTCTAGAGAAGGGGTTCATTAGGAGGAGCATTTCAGAATGGGGCGCTCCAGTGGTATTCGCTACAAAGGCGGATGGTTCACTCCGTCTATGTGTTGACTATATGGAGCTCAACAAGCTAACGAAAAAGAATAGGCACCCTCTCCCTAGAATTGACGATTTATTTGACCAGCTTGTAGGGGCGTCTGTTTTCTCCCAGCTCGATTTAGCAACCGGTTTTCATCAGCTAAGGGTGGCTGAAGATAGCATCGATAAAACGGCGTTTAGAACCCCAGACGGCTTCTTTGAATGGCTTGTCATGCCTTTCGGCTTGACAAATGCACCTGCTTACTTCGTGGACCTGATGAGTAGGGTATTTAGAGATTTCCTCAACAAATTCGTAGTGGTCTTCGTAGATGATATCCTTATCTTCTCAAAGAGTGAAGAGGAACATGCTCAGCACTTAAGGGCAATCATGGAAACTTTGCGAGTCCATCAACTAAAAGCCAAATTCTCCAAATGCCACTTTTGGAGAGAAGAGGTTCCTTGGGCACATAGTATCCAAACAAGGGTTAGCAGTGGACCCTGCTAAGGTAGTGGCGGTACAGGATTGGAAGACACCAAGGAATGCAACTGAGGTCCGAAGCTTTCTAGGACTAGCGGGTTTCTATCGAAAATTCATAAGGGATTTTGCGAAAATCTTAGCTCCGCTTACGAAATTGACTAAGAAGAATCTAGTGTTTAATTGGGACTTGGATTGCGAGTTTGCTTTCCAACGACTGAAAAGGGCTCTCACAACAGCCCCAGTTTTGACGCTGCCAGATGGGAGCAAGATGTTCACTGTTTATACGGATGCATGTGGGACAGGGCTAGGCGCCGTCTTAATGCAAGAAGGAAGGGTAGTAGCTTATGGCAGGAGGTAGTTGAAGGTGCACGAAAAGAACTACCCAACCCACGATCTTGAGTTAGCCGCCATCGTCTTTGCA